>JABWTJ010000080.1:3380846-4052285 GCA_016801875.1 Solanum sitiens
TTCATCAAGCCTTCTTTTATACCAAGGCATCATCAATAACAAGGTGAATTAGGGTTTCTTCAAGATTTTGGATTCAAAGCTTCATTAAGCTTATTTTATCACAATCACATAATCACATTCATGCAAGCATAAGATTAAGCATATAGAAGGGTTTACAATACTACCAATACATATCATTCACTATTAAGAGTTTACTACGAATAGTATCAAACCATAACCTACCTTCACCAAGGATTCTTGATCAAGCAAGCAATCTCTCAAGCTTCTTGTTTCCTCTTGGTTGTCTCTCTCTATAGATCGTTCCTCTCTTCTCCTTGTTCTCTCTATTTTTTCTTCTTCCAAACTCTCTCTCTTTTCCCTAATTTAGCATATAATTAGGTATAAAAGATGAGGAAACCACCCACTAAGTAACTCAAGGTCATCTCCTTTACACCCCCAAGGATTTGAGTTTTTAACATTGACCCACTAAAATTTATAATTATAGCAAGAATAGTCCAAAACTCCCCTTTAAAACTTACCCAGAAATTTGACCCAGACTGGGATTACGCAACCTGTGACGGTCCGTCGTGCCTACGACGGTCCGTCCTGCACTTCCGTCACGACGGACAGAGAATTGCTCTCAGTACCCAATTCTCAAGAGTTGAAGTGTTCTGAAATGGAACCTTACAACGGTCCGTCATGTCTGTGACGGTCCGTCCTGCAGGTCCGTCACAGAGTTCAGAGAGTCGATTTCAGCACTCAAATATAAGAATTCCAAGTGTTTGGAATGAGACACCCTCGACGGTCCGTCGTGCCCATGACGGTCCGTCGTTGGATACGTCGTCTCAGACAGTTTTCCAGAAATAAAATCTGCTGCTCAAAACGACTAAGCAGGTCGTTACACTTTTGTTATAATGATAGCATCCCCCACAAGTTTAGTGATAAACCTGAACTTATAAGTAGGAGATTCAACATTTCCTTCAAAGTTCGTTTTTTTTCTTGTCAACAATTTCATTAAATTGAGGTGAGTATGTGCAGTAATTTAATGGATGATTCCATTTTCTGCAAAACAAGATTCATATTGTTCACATCTACCACTTCTACTCATGAAAATATTCAACTGACTTTCAACTTCAATTTTATATTGCCTATATGTTTCTATTGCTTCATCCTTACCATCCAGCAAATAACATAACAATATCTAGTACAATTGTCAATAAAATTTATAAAACACTTTTTCCCACCACGAGATGACGTTGACTTCATATCGCAAATATCAATGTAAATCAATTTAATTGTATTCTAATTCATTTCAACAATACATACTTGACATTGATTTATTGCACTAGAAGTTAGGCAAAACTATTAAGTTGATAGGTTTTGTAATTGACATGTCTTAATTATTTATGTCACAAACAATTTGAGTCAAGCAAGTAAGAACAAACAAAACTACTAAGTTTAAAAAGACTTTCTGTGAGGTAACCTTTTCCTACAAATATTTTGTTCTTTACTTTTTTTAATTTTCTCAAATACATATATTATTTTATAGTCAACACCTTACCATATGTCCTTTTTTAGAAGGACTTTTCCATAACATTCAATTTGTTATAGAATTACCCATGACCACAGTCTCATTGGTCCAATAAGGGCAATATGACACAAATGTTTGTTTTACAACACAAATATAACAGGTCACTTTTCTCCAATGTTCATGTCTATAGATTTTTTTTATTGTAATAGACATATCTTTTCATGAAAAATCACGATATTTTAAGTGAAACTTTTTCATCAAAGAATACAATTCTTTTGAACGAGTAATATAATTTTGTCCTTTTATACTAGTCATATCATATACCAGTAAAGAGAGTCTCAACGACCACAATATCAAATATACTCCAAGAATTTTGTGGGTCTAACATCATACAAGAATGTCATCATATCTTGTACATTCAAATTTAAATTAGATAGTAAGTCTAATTTTGTCTTTATAACAAGTAAAGAAACCCCACATTTTAAGCATGTTCTCAAAAATATTTTTCAAGTATTTGGAATTATTTTCCACATATTATTTTTCCATGTTTTCAGATTGTATACCATAATAATACATATTGGCAACACGAAGCCTTCTTTTGGGAATTTAATCCATAGAAATACCCATTGCAGGCACAAAAATCACTAATTTTAAGTAACTAGTTTTTTTTCCCTTTCTGTCACAACTAGACATACCACTTAGTATTTAGAATACAAACAATAAAGATTCAATCTTTATACAACTCATTTTTAGTTTAACGATAAAGTTTTTATATTCTTCTAATTGTTCGCCGAATGAACCTTGAATTCTGATGAAAATTTTATATTCTTCGAATCAGTTTTACATTCAGACAGAGTAGTAAACAAAAAAGGTTTTAATCTCCAGAAATCTCAAATACAACACTGTTTCTAGCTAACAATGAAGATTTTATGTTTTTCAAATTATTTAGCCTTAATATTCGTGACGAAGATTTTGTACTCTTCAAGTCAGAATATTCATTGAAACAGAGTATCTAACAATTGGTGAAGTTTCTATATTCTTCAAACCACTGTACTATCCGATTTGTTTGTGAAGTTCTTATATTCTTCAAACCAAAGGAGAAAAAAAAATCATAAGATTTTAGTCTCCAAAATTCAAACACAATCAAATTTCACATGGAGTATAAAACTACAAAACAAATTTTCCCTCTTAACATAATACATATTAGTAATAATCATCACATAATGACCATGTATCCTAACATTTATGAGATAAATCTCATAACTTATAAAGGATAGGAAAAAATAATAATCAAGCGAAACAAAATAGAACTTGATTTTTACTCTCATTGAATCATATTCTATCTGTCAGCAATGATTCCATGCAAGTCATTTTTCTTGCTATTTTTTTTCTTTTTTCAATTTCCATCATATTCCTATTTTTTTTCTAGAAGACATTTAATTTCAACAAGAAACTAAACTCTGGTTCAAATATTGTTAGAAGACAACATTTGTTCATTTACTTCTTCTCGTAGTTATGTAAAACCAAGAATATAGAAAAAAAATTAAAGTGCATATCTTACCTTTATGCACAAAATAACTTTTCTTATTGAAAAGAAGACTGAAGGGGTGCAATGTTTCAATTCACTTGGGAAGAAAATAAAAATAATCTTATCCATCCAAGGAAAACTTACTACCGAAAATATACTCAAACATATTAAAGTACTACTAATTCATCCCAAAACTCTTTTATCATTTGATAAATAATTTTCTTTTTCTTCTTTTTCTTTCCAACAAAAAGAACACAAAATATAAAAGTAATTTCCTTACCACAGAAAATACCATCAATATAAATTTCTAAAGCTTTTCATCTCCTTTATTCAGATTAGCAAACTAGAAAATAATAAAAGATGAAAGAAAAATACAAAGAACTATCCGAGTCCACAGAATCCACTGTGTGTCCTTAAGAAATTTAATCCTCTCAAGTACCCGAGGTTGCAGATTAATTCCTCCTAAGATAAAACGGATTAACCATTAATGAAGTAGCGGTATCTCAAACTTCAATAATCTAGCGTACTCATATGATAGAAATGAATCACACACACAGACACGATCGATCGATTTTGTTTTGTAAGAAATGTATGCAAAAGAAGGAAAAAATTCAATGCCGAGAAATGAGAGAAAGTCTCTCTAATTATAGTCAACAAAGGGTAAAGGTCACAACTCTTTGGAAAGAAGATAACCTTTCAGAAAGGTCACAACACTTTGGAAAAGTCACAACCTTTAAAAAGGTCACAACCCTTTAAAAAGGACACAACTTTTCATAAAGGTCACATCCCTTCGGCAAAGTGACAACCCTTCTTGAGAGTCACAATCCTTCATTTCCTGCTCACACCATTAAAACCCAACAATTTCTTGCATAGATAAATAGTTTACGTACATCTTGATGATATTTAATCCTAATTCAGCAAGGTGTTTGACTTCGTGGCAAGTATCTGGATTTTTATCAAATTAATTCATCTCATACAAATTGTGTATGACTACAACAGATAAGGAAATGAAAAGTACTTTGTATTAGGATAAATCGTTATTCAAGAAAACAAATTGAATAGATTTATTCAACCTTACCATGGAAGTTGTATGTAATTTTTTAATACCAATTTCATCATTTGGGTTTTCGCCAAGTTAAACAAAGAAAACATTTGTTCTTCTTTAGACCATATTCTTTAATTCAACTCGCATCTTCTTCGAGCTCCTCTGCAATAAACTTGATATAAGTATAACAACTAATATGCAACTTGATTCCTACATGAATGTGATAGGATACTTTATGCCAAAAGTTCTAAAAGTTATATGATCATATAAATTTTATAATATGTTTATATTCATTTGTAAAGTGATGTTGGTTTTTCTTCTTTTAACTATATGCCTATTCAAAATTTATCACACAAATTAAACCTGGGAAGTTATCACTTATTTTAAGGACATATTAAGGATCTTACTTATAGGTTAATAACTCATTTGTATATAAGTCTAAAACTACTCTGAGGAGAATGACAATAATGGTAATAAAAAATATTGAAAACTTGATGTAAGCCACATTTGGACATGATTTAAAATAAGTAATTTAAATCACATTGATTTTAAGTTGAACTTTTGTTTAAGTATGCAGTTTGAATCTATTTAATTATCCTTTTTTGTTACAGAATTATGAAAATCAAACAATTAAAAGTTCTATACAAAAAAATTTCAATTCATATACAATCTTATCAAATGAATAAACATAGATCGGGGTATCCTAAGTTGGAACATACATAAATCACATATTTGAAAATACCTTAGTATCCATTTTTTTAGTTCTCTTTGAATTCTTTAAAGAAGGCCCAATCTCCTTTTCAAGGCTAAAGAGTTCTCCATAAAAAAATTTGTATCACCAATATTATTTCTTGAACATTTTTGTTTATTCTTATACATATAACTCTAATTGCTCAGTGAGAAAAACTAGAAAAACATCGTCTTGCTTCAGGTGGTGATGCACCAAAAACTGTGGTCACTCTCCTTCACATATAAGTAATTACTGCACGTTTTCTCACTACCTTCGCTTCCCACTACATTCCCGCTTCATTTCTCTTAGGCAAACAAGCCTTCCTCAAAATTTTCTTGTTTTCTTTGATGAAACATGCTAACAAATCGAATTTATCAAATGAAAGTCATGAGTTGAAACAAATTTTTTTATTATGGCTCATTTGGACTTGAGGAAGTCTTTTTTGTAAATGAATAATATTCTCAAAAGATTGTTTGCTTATTCAAAAAGGGGGGGGGGATAGGAGAATGGATAATGGATGTTATTACAAACGAAAGAACTGAATATGTACAAAAATGGTAAAAGTTCAGGTAACCAACAAAGTGATTTACTAAGTATTCCTTCAAAATATTATTTGGTTATACATCTAAATAACGTTTTTGTTAGTTTTAATGGTAAAGTTTCAATCAAATCTCTATCTAAATGCTTTAAACCGTAAAAATGATAAGATATTGAAAAACTTACCATTTAGCTTAGCCTCTCTAATTGAAGAAGCTTGAGACTTATTGGGATCAATTAGAATTTTTTTGTTTTGGTTTTGCAAGAGGAAATAATGAAATTTAAAAGGAAATTTGTGAGCCGGGCTTGTTCTTTCAACAACAATTTATATTTCTCTCTCTTGTATTTTCACACTAGACTTGCACATATAGGCATACATATAAAGAAACTGAACATTTCCTGGGGAAGAATTGGAGTAGTTTAAAGTAGAAAATAATTAAATTAAGGTAAAATACAACACATTATCTTTTACAAGAAAATGTGACAAGTTGTAAATTTCACTTGGCACACGTAAGTTCTGTGAGACTTATTTAATTTCACAATTTCGTGCAATTTTGTCGTAAATTAAACACAAGTTGTCAAGGTCATCACAAATGTACACAACTAAACTGTCTGAAAAAATTGTATAGAGGGTTGAAAAATACACGACAAAATGGTCTATTAGTGGGGGTTCTTATATCCCCACAGATAAGATGTGGCAATGTAGCTTACTTTTTGTAGTGTGAAAAGAAAATGAGGCAAAAGCTATAAATTTTATGTGACACACGCATGTTGCATGAAACTTACTTTATAATACAATTTAGTGCATTAAAATTTTACACTTTTGCATTCACTAATACATAAAATTTTAAAAATAGTCACACTACTTGTGAGGCACGACTTTAAATTTTTTTATTTCAATAAATTATTATATCCTTTTTACATGATCATCCACACTTTTTTAGTACACTTAACATATATAACTGATAATTGACAGTTTGATTCTCAAGGCTCATTTTTTCGTATTTACAGGATATATCTCGCGAGTTGGAGGGGTCTTGCGTGACCCCTACAACATTACAAAGAGGTAGATATTCGGAAAAAACCTCCAAGTATAAAGCCAAAAGACCATTACATCTATAACTAGCAAATGTAGGGGCTAACTAGACTATGTTCAACAAAAGAATTTGAAGGACCACTTAAAATAATAATTCTCTAGTGGTCCTTCATAGGAAATCATAGTGGCTCAAAGAGCAAGCTTGAGTATCTTTTAGCACTTATTTGGATTAAATCAAAACCACAGAAGATAATAGAAAAAACAAATTGGATATATGAATTAAAACTAATTGCCCGGAACAATCAATAACAGACATAGAAAGCTGAATAGATAGAAAGATGCAAAATAAATCGTCCAAGAAATACCAACTAAAATAAGGAAACTATATGTATAAACAACCCTCGAACAAGGAGAAACGTATAAACATAAATCCCACAATCTCGTGGATGCCCATGCAAATTTACTTCGAAAGGAGAGAACAAATTCGATATAAAAATAAATATGCCAGCTATCTAGAAATACAAAAGACTAGCAAAAACTATATGCATATAAGATGAGTCAACTTTGATCGCCAAAAAGCTCACCCTCGATCTCCAATATATCAACAACAACAACATGAGAATCACCGAAAGTGAATAGATCTCAAATCTAAATCAGGGAATAGATGAGAGTGCAATATGAATACTAAAACAGTAGTTACTTACTAGGCATCCTAGACCGAATAAACTTGTAATTGCGATAACAATATAAGAAACGAGTATAAGAAGGTAATGGAACAACAATAGGTCATAACTAGATATGAAACAAAGTAATGTTACTATAACAATTAATGAAGTTGTAATTGTGATGTAAACCTAACCGAACAACATAAGCTAGAAGGAACATAAAAATACATAAAATTGAAAAAAAATATATACAAATAATAACCCGACTGGACTCGCATTAGCCCAACAGGTACACGCAAAGGCTATAAGACATAGCAAAACTTTTAAATAAACACCAACACATTGGACCTGAAATTAACCGAAATCTTACATCGGAATAGTTCATCCTTCCAAAAATCTTACATTGGATATCCAAATTAGATTAATCCTATGATGGAATAGCTAGTCCTCCGTTAAGAAAGGGATTTTTGGACCTAACCTTAGATCTTGCTTCTTGAAGTGTTGAGAAAGAAGTGGAGAAGCGTAACTTATCAAATCTCCAAGAATATGACTTTTGTGGAAGGTTAATATTCATGGGTTAGGGTTATTGATAAGGAATAGTCTGAGATACCCATCGCAAAACATGAAAAGAACAGAAGACTGAAATAGTTTCAGAGCACGTGCACGGCCACACAACTAGAGCCTACTTCCCGCAAGCCTTATAGTTACATTGACATAACCATGTTGTTCACTTTGTGCGGTGGATCATGTAGAAATCGGTATTTCTCAGGAAAATGGGCAGTACTTTTATCACATAAGTTAGATTGATGAGTGGTTGAAGATGTTGGAACAAGGGCTTCATAACCTTTATTTTTCTCGGCATTACCACAAAAAATCTTAATACTCTCGGAATCCCTTATGAACTTAATTCATATCCAAAAATATCCCCAAAGAAAAAATTATTTTAAATATATATCTAACATTAGAAATAATCAGATTTGAAGTCTATATGCATTTAAAAAAGATCTCGGGTCATAGTTTGATGTTTTGGGGCATTACATTATTGATGTAAGTATAATCATAAATACTCATTAAATACACTCAATTCTCTATAAAAATACAACTTGTATATAAATATAGGTTGAATAGTTAAAATAGTATTTTTAATAGAATCACATAAATACATTCAAAATAGTAATAAAATTCAAACATACAATAACTTTTAGTAATAACAAAACATTATACAAATAAAATGACATCATAACATTTGACCGCTCAACTTAGAATTCAAATATTTTAGCAAGTGATAGTGCCCCATTACAACCTTTTTTTTATCCTTATATAACTACTTTTACATTGCATCTTTTTTTGTTATGGTTCGCAGTAATCAAATATATTTTCTCTTTGAAGACTTCAATTCGTTTACGGAAAGTTGACAACGCTAGTGTAGCATATCAACCATATATATCACATGTATACTATGTGTGCAATCAAGTGGTAGTAGTTCACCTTGAATAACACGTTCTCCTAATGTAGTGTAATATGTTTCAATTTCTTTATCTTTTATAGTTATACACAATTTGAAAGAGAAAAATTGTTTAGATTGTAATCAACATACTAGCCATGAAAGTTAATAAACTTGTTGATATAGGATTGAGCTACATCAAAGTAAAATGTACATAAACTATTGACCTATATAAGAAACTGTTCTTTCATAATTAACCTCACAAAAAATAAATTTTTTTTCAGTATTTTATGGTAAAAAGAAAAATTCATATATAGAAGTGTTGAAAAGTGATTCAAAACAAAGTACGAACATGTAAATTAGGACATGATTAGTTTGGTTGAACTAGTCTTCTGCTTTCTGTTAGTAGTTTTTTAGTGTTGCTGAAATAGTGTTTTAGTGGGTTATAGGACCTATATTTTAGGATTAGTTATTTATTTCTTAGCCTATATATCATATGGGCATATTTTGTTATTTTGTAACTTCCTATCAATTAGAAATTCAAAAGAAGACGTAGAAGTTTTCCCTTCTCTTTTTATTTTCAAATTTCTTATACTCTTTTCTCCAACAAATTTGGCATCAGAGCAAGGCATGACAACTAACGATAGTTCGTTGAGTGTGGCACAACCACTTATTCCTGTCATCAAGGGATAAAGCTACGAATTCTGGAGTATACGTATGAAAACTATACTCAAGTCTCAAGATCTTTGGGACTTAGTAGAATGTGGATATACAGATCCTGATGAATAAAATAGGCTGCGAGACAACAAGAAAAAAGATGCTAAGGTGCTGGTGTTTATCCAGCAGTCTGTCCATGAAAGAGTTTTTTCACGAATCGCAACAGCAACTACATCAAAGCAATCCTGGTCCATTCTGCAGAAAGAGTTTCAAGGAGATTCAAAGGTCATTGTGGTGAGACTACAATCACTTCGACGTGACTTTGAAACCTTGATGATGAAAAGTGGTGAATCTATTACTAGTTTCTGTCAAGAGCAATGACAATTGTTAGTCAAATGCGATCATATGGAGAGAAGGTTAATGATCAGATTATTGTTGAAAAGGTATTGAGAAGCTTGAATCCAAAATTTGATCACGTAGTTGCGGCTATCGAAGAATCTAAGGATCTATCAGTTTTTTCCTTTGATGAACTGATGGGACCTCTTCAAGCATATGAGGCGAGAATCAATCGTTCAGTAGAGAAGAACGAAGAAAAGGCATTTCAAGTGAAAGACTCAACCACTAAGTATGGAGATAATAAAGGTCCAGCAAGTAGAGGCCGAGGAAGAGGAGGATTTTGCGGTGGTCAAGGCCGTGGTTATGGAAGAGGCATAGGAAGAAATATTGGGCATAGACAGTCCAATAAGCAAGGCAACACAAAAATGGCGTTCAATGTCATCACTGCCATCGCTATGGGCATATAAAGGCTGATTGTTGGTTTAAAGACCAAACAATGAATTTTGCAGCAGAAGAAAATGAGGAAGAGAATTATCTTTTTATGGATTGCATTGATACAAACCATATGCCAAGTGATATATGGCTCATAGACTGTGGTTGTTCAAATCATATGAGAGGGGCCAAATCTATGTTCAGAGAACTTGATGAGAAAAAAAAAAAGAAGGTGCAGCTTGGCAACACAAAAGAGATGCAGGTTGAAGGAAAAGGCAAGGTGGTTGTAGACACTAGCCATGACAAAGTAAAAATGTTGGATGGTGTTCAATTCGTACCAGATTTAGGATTCAATTTGTTAAGTGTTGGACAACTAATGGCTGACGAATATTCTATTTTGTTTGACGATGATGCGTCTCTCATTACAAACAAGAAGTCGGGCAAAAAAGTTCACATCACCAAGACACCAAACAATATGTTTCCGCTGGACGTTTCTAACATGGACAATTTTGCTTTCGCTGCAAGTGCAAAGGACGACTTGAAGCTATGGCATTTGAGGCACGATTATCTCAATATAAAGGGTTTAAAATTGCTAGGTGATAAATGTATGGTTCTTGGATTACTGAAAATTAGCTCTCTTGATTTATGTGAGGGGTGCATTTATGGGAAACAAACGAGGAAATCTTTTCGTGTTGAAAAGGCATGGAGAGCTTCTAAATGTTTAGAATTAATGCATGCTGACTTATGTGGTCCTATGCAAACTAATTCCTTAGGTGGAAGTCGTTATTTCTTGTTGTTTACTGATGATTATAGTCACATGAGTTGGGTCTATTTTCTGGAGAGCAAGTCTGAAACATTTGAAAAGTTTCAGAAATTTAAAGATTTGGTGGAAAACCAAAGTAATTGCATTATCAAAGTTCTTCGCACAGATAGAAGAGGAGAGTTCGTGTCCAATGAATTCAATCTGTTTTGTGAAATAAATGGTATCCATAGAGAGTTAACAACTCCTTATACTCCGGAGCAAAATGGTGTCGCTTAACGGAAGAACCGAACCATTGTTGAGATGGCAAGAAGCATGTTGGGAGCAAAATAACTCTCGAATCAGTTCTGGGCAGAAGATGTGGCAGCATCTGTTTACTTACTGAATGTTTCACCAACAAAAGCCGTCATGAATAGAACTCCTTATGAAGCTTGGAATTGCAGGAGACCAAATGTAAGTCATTTACGGTTTTTTTTGATGTGTTGCTTATGCGTTGGTAAACTCACAAGTTCGTCAAAAGCTTGATGACAAATCTGAAAAATGCATTTTTGTTGGCTATTGTACTCAATCCAAAACATATAGATTGTATAATCCTCTTAATGGAAAGATCTTAGTTAGAAGGGATGTAATATTTGATGAAAATACAAGCTAAGAATGTAGTAAAAAGTTGGTCCGGCAAAAGATTCCTATGCCTCTTGGAATCACTGAAGAAGAAGAAGAAAAAGGTTCAACCCCTGCTAGTTCACTTTCAGGTTCTTCCATGGAGTTGCCAAAGTCACCGACTTCATCAACTCATGAGGAGTCTTTTGATGGGATAGTTCCATTAAGAAGATCAACAAGGCTTAGAACGCCAAATCCCAAGTATGCTAATAACCTTTATGCAACTTTTCAATTTGCTTTCTCTATCTCAGATCCCTTAAATTATGAAGAAGCCGCAAAAAAAGAAGAATGGAATAAAGCAATGGTGGAGGAAATGAAATCCATTGAAAAGAATGGAACATGGGAAATGATGGAGTTACCAAAAGGGAAAATGCAATTGGTCTGAAGTGGGTGTTTAAAACAAAATTTGTTGCAGATGGTAGCCTACAAAAGCACAAAGCTTGTCTTGTGGCAAAAAGTTATGCACAGCAGTATGGTGTTGATTTTGAAGAAACATTTTCTCTGATAGCTCGATTTGAAACAGTGAGGCTGGTTCTAGCATTGGCTGCACAGTTGAAATGGCCAGTTTACCAATTTGATGTCAAGTCGGCATTTCTAAATGGAGACTGATACGAGCATTGATACAGATGCTCCTTTAAGGACTTACTCTAGAAGAAAGTATAGGCGAGCAGCATGTGGGGATAATCTATCTTAGTTTATATGTCTTTAAGTTTCTTTGTTTTAAATAGGATAAAATAATAAGCAATAATTATCTATTAGTTAAAGTAATTACCAGTAACAAAAGTTATCTACAGCAGTAACTGTTTCTATTTCTATCCATTAGGAGTTATCTTTATGTGTATTATAAATATTGTATTTTAGAAGAATTTTGCAGAGAAAAATATATTATTATTATCTTTGAAATCTGGAGATTTGTCCACTCCATACGGACATTGTTATTGGTTAATGCAGTGTTTAAGATTCTTGCACTTTATTTAACCAGTAAATTTTCATTTCTTGTCTCGTTTCTTTTTAGTTTCTATCATTTTGGTATCAGAGCAGCAAGATCCAAGATGGTGGTATCTACACGTTCTTCTAATGAACCATCACCACAACCAGTCACAAATCATCCTAATGAGCCCTCTAATGATCAAATTTTCCAGCAATTAACGTTTATAACATCACGTTTGGAAGCATTAGATGCAGCTGTGAAGGCTCAATCTAGTGGTGCTCAATTTGATGCTAACCCAGGTACATCTGCTAAAAGGAAAGGGTCCAGAACATCGTAGAGGTCTTCGTGACACCAGAAGATATTCTTGGGTTGAGGAGAATGATGTTGATACAGATATGCCTTGGTGGTTGAAGAATCCATCTCATAGGCCATACATAAAGATGAAATTTCCCCGATTTGAAGGAGGAGATCCTCGTGGCTGGATTTTGAAGGCTAAAAAATATTTTTGGTACTATCAAACTCCAGATGATTTAAAGGTAGATGTTGCAGCCATGTATTTGGAGGGTGATGCACTTGATCTCTTTGCGTGTATTAACAATGAGCGTACATTGTTGTATTGGGAGGACCTTGTTAAAACTTTACAAGTGAACTATGGTTTCGCTGAATTTCAGAATCCAGATGAACATTTATGGAGCATTTGACAATTTGGCACAATACAAGAGTATCAATAGGAATTTGCTAAATGAACTGCCCGGGTCAAGGATTGGCCAAAACATTGTCTTTTGGGGGTGTTCCTTACTGGGCTTAAAGAAGAACTCAAATCCGATGTGAGAATTCATAAGCCTAAAACTGCTTATAAAGCCATGAGCCTTGCATTGGAATTTGAGCAAGCAATCGTGGGCATAAAGGGTATCAATGGTCAAATTTCTCACGATCCAACACAATCCAAACTGGTTCTGCACGTGATGTTCCTTACCAATCAGTAGGCAACCAACTCGTATCACGAACCAATCCTAATTCTGCATAGATGTATCCTCGTCCTTCTCCAAATCGTGCTTGGGAGATAGAGAAGCAGAATCGCATAGCGAAAGGACTCTGTTTTAGGTGTAATGAAAAATTTGCACCGGGTCACCGTTGCAAGAAAATATATATTACTCTTATGGAGGCAAATAACAACATGGAAGGTGATGAATCTGGAGAACAAATGCCAAGTGACATAATTAATGAGGATGCAGATACAAATGACCTTGCTGAAATTTCATTCCACGCCTTTTTAGGTAACACAACAGGGACAACGATGAAACTTCAAGGGACCTTAAATGGACGCAAGGTGCTGCTTCTGGTTGATAGTGGGTCATCTCACAATTTTATCTCTGAAAAAATTATTGAAGAACTACATATGCCTGCTCAAGTTGTTCCCTATTTTGGAGTTTAGATCGGCAATGGAGATATCATACGTTGCAACCGTCTGTGCTAAAATCTTGTAGTGAAATTTCTCGGATTAACAATTGATCAAGACATTTATCCTTTCTCTGTTGGAGAAGCAGATTTAGTGCTTGGGATTAAGTGGCTTGCTTCTTTAAATATAGTCCAAGCTAATTGGAACGAGATGTTTTTGATTTTTAATTTAAATGAAAAGCGATATAAGCTTCAAGGGGTCCCACAAGAATCAAATGCGCCAGTTGCTTTTCAGTATTTCTCCAAGGAGGCTGATACTTCAGGTAATTCTATACACATTGATATTCAAAGCTTGCTTCATAAGTTTGAATCAATTTTTGAAGAACCCAATGCCTTACCTCCTTTAGTCAACACATCCACTCTATCCCTTTGATTCCTAACTCAAGACCACCCAACATCCATCCATATCGTTATCCATATTTCCAAAAATCAGAAATTGAAAAACAAGTTACTGAATTACTCCAAAAGGGTTTTATAAGGTCAAGTACCAGTCCGTTTGCTAGCCCTGTCCTTCTCGTCAATAAAAAGGACAATACATGGCGTATGTGCATTGATTATAGAGGTCTCAACCAAATTACTATTCCAGATAAGTACCCAATTCCAAATATTGATGAGCATCTTGACAAATTGCACGGAGCAACTATTTTTTCAAAGATTGATTTACGTTCTGGTTACCACCAGATACGTGTCGATCCTATTAACATTCGTAAAACTATTTTTTGTACTCACTCTGGTCATTATGAGTTCACTGTTATGCCCTTTGGTCTCACTAATACCCCTTCGACGTTCCAATGTGCTATGAATGATTTGTTCAGACCACA
The DNA here is from genome assembly GCA_016801875.1 of Solanum sitiens. NCBI lineage: Eukaryota > Viridiplantae > Streptophyta > Magnoliopsida > Solanales > Solanaceae > Solanum > Solanum sitiens. Next base: position 3,395,397 of record JABWTJ010000080.1, read on the forward strand.
CCTGCGCAAATTCATTCTTGTATTCTTTGACGATATCTTGGTATACAGTCAGACCATTGAGCAACATATCAATCACTTGGAGCTTACTCTCCAAATCCTGAGGGATAATTGTTTCTATGCCAAAACTTCTAAATGCTCATTTGGGCAAATCCATATTTCTTTTTTGGGTCATGTGATTTCAAAAAAAGGGGTTGCTGTTGATCAGGATAAAGTTCAAGCTGTTTTGGAGTGGCCATTACCAATTAATGTGAAGGAGTTACGTGGATTTCTTGGGTTAACAGGTTATTATCGCAGATTTGTGAAGGGTTATGGAATGATGGCTTCGACCACTCACTGAACTTACCAAGAAAAATTCTTTAATGGTCGAACTCGGCTGAGAATGCTTTCCAACTTCTAAAGCAAGCCCTAACAACTGTTTCGGTACTACAACTTCCAGATTTTACTCAACCATTTGTGGTAGAATGTGATGCTTCTTCAGAAGGAATAGGGGCTATTCTTCTTCAAGATGACCATCCTATTGCTTATTTTAGTAAGGGACTTTCTTTTTCCAGTCGTTTGAAGTCTACTTATGACCGCGAATTGCTTGCTCTTGTTTTAGCTTTACAGAAATGGAGACACTACCTCCTGGGCCATCATTTTTATCTTCGAACAGATCATTGCAGCCTCAAGTATCTGCTTTCCGAGTGTATTACTACTAATGAGAAGCAAATATTATTAATGAAATTGCTTCCCTTTGACTTCACAATTGTTTACAAAGCTGGAAAGGATAATTTGGGAGCCGATTCTCTTTCAAGGAGGCCATTAAATGCTGAATATTTGGCTCTTTCTATTCCTGTGCCATTGGATTTTTCCAACTGGCAAAATTCTCTCCAAGCAGATACATATACTCGTGAGATTATTCAATCCATTCACCATGATCCTTCCTTACAACCAGATTTTCATCTTGTGGATCAGAAACTTTATTTCAAGGAAAGGTTGGTAGTTCCTGACCAATCTTCTATTCGATAAAAGCTTCTCTCAGAGTCTCACGACACACCTTTTGCCTGGCATGGAGGATATTTGAAAACCTTGAAGCGCCTTTCCTCAAATTTTTTATGGCCAAGGATGAAGCATGATGTTAAGATATTTGTTCAAAACTGTTTGGTTCGTCAACAAGCCAAATACCAAGCACTAGCACCTGCTGGACTTCTACAACCCTTACCTATACTGATAGAATTTGGGAAGATGTCTCACTTGACTTCATTATAGGACTTCCCAAATCGGGTGGCTTTGATACAACTTTGGTTGTCGTAGATCGTCTCAGCAAGTATTCTCATTTCATTCCACTTTCTCACCCATATACTGCCAAGATTTTTGCTACGGTTTTCTGCAGAGAAATTATACGTCTACACGGCATTCCTCACTCAATCCTATCTGATCGGGATGTTATCTTTCTCAGTGCTTTTTGGCAGGAGCTATTTCGACTTAGCCAAACAAGGCTAAGAATGGGTACATCTTACCATCCACAATCTGATGGACAAACAGAGGTGGTTAACAGATGCTTGGAGTCGTATTTACGATGCTTTGTTATGGAACAGCCTCGTACATGGAGTCAGTATCTACCATGGGCAGAGTTTTCTTTTAACACGGGCTTTCACTCATCCACAGAAACTACCCCATACAAGGTTATTTATGGTAGGGACCCTCCATCCATTTCTCCTTTTGTTCATGGAGAAACACGCATTGCTGAACTTGAAGAACAACTTTTGAATCGTGATGCCATGCTGAAAGTTCTCAAAGATAACCTTTCAAAGGCTCAAACTCGAATGAAACAACAAGTAATTCTCATCGTCGAGATGTTACCTTTCAAGTTGGAGATACTGTATTTCTATGTGTTCAGCCTTACAGTCAACGTTCTTTGGCTCAGCGCAGGTGCAACAAATTGTCACCTCGATTTTTTGGACCATATAAAATTGTGCGATGTGTTGGACCTGTAGCTTATTAACTGGAGTTTCCTTCTTCCTCCAAAGTACATTCGATTTTTCATGTATCTTTGCTCAGTCCAGCTCATGATCAACAAGATATTATACCTCCAGCCCCTCTTCCTCTTAATGAAGATTGGGAACTCACCATATCTCCTGCCAAGATTCTTGCACATCGATGGGTCAAAAAAGCTGGCTCTTCTTCATTGGAACTGCTCGTTCAATGGGTTGACCGTACGCTTGAATAAGATAGTTGGGAAAACTATGATCTCATATCAGATCAGTTTCCTTCTTTTCGCCTTGAGGACAAGGCAACTTTTCAGGGGAGATGCACTGATACGAGCATTGATACAGATGCTCCTTTAAGGACTTACTCTAGAAGAAAGTATAGGCGAGCAACATGTGGGGATACTCTATCTTAGTTTATATGTCTTTAAGTTTCTTTGTTTTAAATAGGATAAAATAATAAGCAGTAATTATCTATTAGTTAAAGTTATTACCAGTAACAGAAGTTATCCACATCAGTTATCTACATCAGTAACTGTTTCTATTTCTATCCATTAGGAGTTATCTTTATGTGTATTATAAATATGTGTATTTTAGAAGAATTCTGCAGAGAAAAATATATTATTATTGTCTTTGAAATCTGGAGATTTTCCACTCCATACGGACATTGTTATCGGTTAGCAATGTTTAAGATTCTTGCACTTTATTTAACCAGTAAATTTTTATTTCTTGTCTCGTTTCTTTTTAGTTTCTATCAAAGACTTACAAGAAGAAGTCTATGTAACTCAAACTTAAGGTTTCATAAAGGAAGGCAATGAAACAAAGGTGTTCAAGCTGAGAAAGGCATTGTATGGCTTGAAACAAGCCCCTCGAGCGTGGTATAGCAAGATCGATGGTTACTTTCAGAAAAATGGATACATGAGAAGTGAGAATGAACCCACCTTATTTGTGAAGAAGGAAGGTAATGATTTCATCATTGTATACCTTTATGTTGATGATATCATTTACAGTAGCTCTTCTAATTCTCTTGTGGATAATTTCAAGTCTCAAATGATGAATGAGTTTGAGATGTCGCATATGGGGTTATTGCATTATATTCTGGGCCCTGAAGTCTACCAAATCGATGATGGAATATTTCTTTTAGAAAAGAAATATGGCAGAGACCTTCTCAACAAATTTGGCATGCTCAATTGCAAGCCTGCGACTACACCAATGAATATAAATGAAAAATTGCAGCAAGTGAATGAAGAAGAGTTACCAGATGCAAGGAGGTTCAGAAGCTTGGTTGGAGGTCTAATATATTTTACGCACACTAGACGCGATATTGCATTTGTTGTTGGTGTTGTTTCACGGTTTATGCAGCAACATTCAAAGGTACATTATGGAGCAACAAAGAGAATCTTGCGGTACATTGCTGGAACTTTGGACTATGGCATATGGTACTCAAATACCAATAAATTCAGATTGTGTGGGTACACAGATAGTGATCATAGAAGTTCATTGGATGACAGACGAAGTGTTTCATCAAATGTTTTCACTCTAGGTTCAGGTGTGGTGACTTGGAGTTCAAAGAAGCAAGCTACATCATCATTGTAAACTTCAGAAGCTGAGTACATTGCAGCAACTTCAGCAGCTTGTCAAGCCGTCTGGTTAAGGAGAGTGTTAGCTGATCTTCAACAGGAGCAGAAAGGAGCAACATAGATATTTTGTGACAATAAAGCAACTATTTCCATGACAAAGAACCCAACATTTCACAGCAGGACAAAGCATATTGATGTTCGTTATCATTTCATCCTTGACTTGGTAGAAAAGGAGGAAATATTATTGGAATATTGCAGCACACAAGAGCAATTGGATGATATATTGACAAACGCTTTATCAAAGGAGAAATTCTGCTACTTCAGAGGATTGTTTGGTGTCTGTAGTTTTGAATCAAGAGGGAATGTTGAAAAGTGATTCAAAACAAAGTAGGAACACGTAAATTAGAACATGGTTAGTTTGGTTGAACTAGTCTTCTGCTTTCTATTAGTAGTTTCTTAGTGTTGCTGAAATAGTGTTTTAGTGGTTTATAGGACCTATATTTTAGGATTAGTTATTTATTTCTTAGCCTATATATCATATGGGCATATTTTATTATTCTGTAACTTCCTATCAATTAGAAATTCAAAAGAAGACGCAGAAGTTTTCCCTTTTATTTTTATTTCCAATTTTCTTATACTTTTTTCTCCAACAAGAAGGTATTATACAAGCTCCCTCTCAAATTTCTTCATCCATTAAAAAATTCTTCAATTACAATCCCCTTCTTCCCCAACAACCTCGAACATTGATTGATAAAAAAGAATCTTAAAAGTCAATGTTCGAGGTTGATGAGGAAGATGGGGATTATTATAAAGAAGTTTTTAATCGATGGATAAATTGAGGAGGAAGCATTGTGTACCTTCTGTACACGCCTTCCTCTTTTTATCTTACAATACTTACAAAAATATTTTGCTTTTGTTCTCAGAGGTTAAAATTAAAATGGTTTCTTGCATAGGTATTTATTTTACGTACATCTTGATGATATTTAATCCTAATTCAGCAAGGTGTTTGACTTCATGGCTAGTATATGGATTTTTATCAAATTAATTCATCTCATACAAATTGTGTATGACTACAATAGATAAGGAAATGAAAAGTACTTTGTATTAGGAGAAATCCTTATTCAAGAAAACACATTGAATAGATTTATTAAACCTTACCATGAAAGTTGTATGTGATTTTTTATTACCAATTTCTACTTTGTATTAGGAGAAATCGTTATTCAAGAAAACACATTGAACAGATTTATTAAACCTTACCATGAAAGTTGTATGTGATTTTATATTACCAATTTCATCATACGGGTTTTCGCCATAGAAGTTAAAACAAAGGAAACATTTGTTCTTCTTTTGACCATCTTCTTGAATTCCACTCGCATCTTCTTCGAGCTCCTCTACAACAAACTTGATATAAGTATAACAACTAATGTGCAACTTGATTCCTACATGAATGTGATGGAATACTTTATGCCAAAAGTTCTAAAAGTTATATGACCATATAAATTTTATAATATGTTTATATTCATCAGTAAAGTGATGTTTTTTTTTCTTTTAACTAATGCCTATTCAAAATTTATCACACAAATTAAACCTGGGAAGTTATCATATATTGTAAGGACATATTAAGGATCTTACTTATAGGTTAATAACTCATTTGTATATAAGTCTCAAATTACTCTGAGGAGAATGTCGATCATAGTATAAAAAAGATTGAAAAATTGTCTAAGCCACATGTAGGCATGATTTAAAATAAGTAATTTAAATCACATTGATTTAAAGTTGAAGTTTTGTTTAAGTATGCAATTTGAATATCTTTATTATACTTTTTTGTTATAGAATTATGAAAATAACACAGTTGAGTGCTATCAATTTTTTTTAATTCATATACAATCTTATCAAATGAATAAACATAGATCGGAGTATCCTAAGTTGGAACATTCATAAATCACATACCTGAAAATACCTTAGTATCCATTTTTCTAGTTCTCTTTGATTTCTTTAAAGAAGGCCCAATCTCCTCTTCAAAGCTACACAGTTCTCCATAAAAAAAATTCGTCTCACCAATAGTGTTTCTTGAACATTTTTGTTTATTATTATACATATAACACTAATTGCTCGGTGACAGAAAATAGCAAAACATCGTCTTGCTTCAGTTGGTGATGCACCAAAAACTGTGGTCACTCTCCTTCACATATTAGTAATTACTGCACGTTTTCTCACTACCTTCGCTTCCCACGACATTCTAGCCTCATTTCTTTTAGGCAAACAATCATTCCTTAAAATTTTCTTGTTTTCTTTGATGAAACATGCTAACAAATCAAATTTAGCAAATGAAAGTCATGAGTTGAAACAGTTTTTTTATGGCTCATTTGGACAATGAAGTCTTTTTTGTAAAAAGAAAAATATTCTCAAAAGATTGTTTGCTTATTCAAAAGGTGTGTGTGTGGGGTGGGGGTGGGGTGGGGTAGGAGAATGGGTAATGGGATGTTATTACAAACTAAAGAACTGAATCTTTACAAAAATTGTAAAATTTCAGGTAACTAACCAAGTGATTTACTAAGTATTCCTTCAAAATATTGTTTGGTTATACATCTTAATAACATTTTTGTTAGTTTTCTGGTAAAATTTCAATTAAATCTCTATCTAAATGCTTTAGACCGTAAAAATGATAAGATTTTGGAAAACTTACCATTTAGCATAAAGCCTCTCTAATTGTAAAAGCTTGAGATTTATTGGGATCAATTAGTATTTTTTTGTTTTGGTTTTGCAAGAGGAAATAATGAAATTTAAAAGGAAATTTTTGAGCCGGCCTTGTTGTTTCAGCAATAATTTATATTTCTTTCTCGTGTGTTTTGACACTAGACTTGCACATATAGGCATACATATATAGATACTAATCATTTCATGGGGAAGAACTAGAGTTGTTTAAAGTAGAAAATATTTAAATTAAGGTAAAATACAACACATTAAATTTTACAAGAAAATGTGACAAGTTGTAAATTTCATGTGGCGCACGTAAGTTCTGTGAGACTTATTTAATTTCACAATTTCGTGCACTTTTGTCGTAAATTTCACGTGATACACGCAAGTTGTCGAGGTCATCACAAATATACACAACTAATCTATCAGAAAAAATTGTATACAGGGTTGAAAATACATGACAAAATAGTCTTTTAGTGGGGTTTCTGATATCCCCAATGATAAGATGTGGAAATGTAGCTTACTTTTTGTAGTATGAAAAGAAAATGAGGCAAAAGTTGTAAATTTTATGTGACACACGCATGTTGCATGAAACTTACTTTATATTAAAATTTAGTGCATTCAAATTTTACACTTTTCCGTTCACTAATACAAAAATTTTTAAAAATTGTCGCACTACTTGTGAGACATGACATAAAATTTTTTATCTCAATAAATTATTATATACTTTTTACATGCTCATCCACACTTTTGTAATAAATTGAAGCATATATAACTGATAGTGACATTTTGATTCTCAAGGCTCATATTTTCTTATTTAAAAAGGATATATCTCGCGAGATGAAGGGGTCTTGCGTGACCCCTACAACATTACAATGAGGGAGATATTCAGGAAAAACATCCAAGTATAAAGCCAAAAGACCATTACATCTATGACTAGCAAATGTAGGGGCTAACTATACTATATTCAACAAAAGAGTTTGAAGGACCACTTAAAATTACTAATTCTGTAGTCGCCTTTCATAGGAAATCATAGTGGCACAAAGAGCAAGATTGAGTATCTTTTAGCCCTTATTTGGGTAAAATCAAAACCACAGAAGATAATTGAATAAACTTTTTGGATACATGAATTAAAACTATGTAAGGTTATTTCATGATAAAAGAATCAGGGTCATGATGACAGCTACTAAACTCAGAAGTAGGTAAGCCAACTATAATTGCCAAGAACAATAAATAAGAGACATAGAAAGCAGAATAGATTGAAAGATTTAAAATAAATAGTCCAAGAAATACCAACTGATAAGGAAACTATATGTATAAACAACCCTCGAACAATTAGAAACATTCAAACATAAATCCCACAATCTCGTGGATGCCCGTGCAAAGTTACTTCGAAAGGAGAGTACAAATTTGATATAAAAACAAATATGTCAGCTATCTTGAAATACAAAAGACTAGCAAAAATTATATGCATATCAGATGAGTCAACTTTGTTCGCCAAAAAGCTCACCCTCGATCTCCAAAAAGCTCACCCTCGATCTCCAAGATATCAACAACAACAACATGAGATTCACCGAAAGTTTCTAGAGCTCAAATCTAAATCAGGGAAATAGATGAGAGTGCAATTTGAATACTAAAACAATAGTTACTTACTAGGAATCATTGTCCGAATAAGCTTGTAATTGTGATAACAATATAAGAAATGAGTATAACAAGGTAATGGAACAACAATAGGTCATAACTAGATATGCAATGTTACTATAACAATTAATGAAGTAGTTATTGTGATCTAAACCTAATCGAGCAACATAAGCTAGAAGGAACATAAAAATAAATAAAATTGAAAATAAATATACAAACAATAACCCGACCGGACTCCCATAAGCCTAACAGGTACGCGCAAAGGCTCTATGACAAAGCAAAATTTTGAAATAAACACCAACACATCGAACCTGGAATCAACGAAAATCTTACATTAGATATCCTGATTAGATTAATCATATGATGGAATAGCTAGTCCTCCCTTAAAAAGGCATCTTCGGACCTAACCTTAGATCTTGATTCTTGAAGTGTTGGGAAAGAAGTGGAGAAGCGTAACTTATCAAATCTCCAAGAATACGAGTTTTGTGGAAGGTTAATAGTCATGGGTTAGGGTTATGTGATGTCACGCTCCGAGCCTACACCCTGGGCGGGACTAGCACTCGGTGACCATTGCTGGCCTTGAGAGGACCCTTGGCCTGACTTACTTAACTTAGCGGAAGAAAACAATTATACTTATAATAATGAAAGAACTTAACTGAACTGAACAATAATATAATCTGGAATGTTTTAAAAGTTTAAACATTCAAAACTGGCCAAAATGGCAACCAAGTCTTTAACTTAAGAATGAAAAGTAAAGATTACTGGACTACTAACTGTCTATGAAGCCTCTAGACTGACTGAAATGAATGTTGGGACAAATCCCACAACATTCTATTGAACTAATCTAGAAAGCAATAAAAAGATGTCCTCTGGAATGCAAGGAGGCTCACCAATTGACTCTGGAGTACTCAACTGGATCAACAGTGCGCTGGATGTCGATCCTCGTTACCTGCGTCTACATCATGATATGATGCAGGCCAACTGACATTAGTACATTAAATGTATGAGTATGCAAGTTGTAAATCTAAACAACACATACGCTTGAAAAGGAGAAAGAATGAACACTTACCTTGGCTCTGCTCAACTCATGATCTACTAACTCTTATTCAATATACGCAGTTTAAAAGTAATTGCAATATTAAGAAATGTTGAAACATCTGAATGTATATAAGTATACCATAATATCTGAGATGTATATAAAAATACAATAACTGATGTATATGAAAATACAATAACTGATGTATATGAAAATACAATATTGTTGTGGGAGCTTCTCTAATCGAAAACCATCACTTAAGAGCTACAGTAATTATACAGCATTACTCGGCCCATGCTGCCCGTCCATCCTAACTTTTCCAGAGTATAGGACCTGAACTGCCTAATGGATCCACTAGTAAACTATGAAGAGGGTTCATCTAAAAAGTATGACCATTTTCTACTCATGATGGCTAAATGGTTTACAAGAATACTTGAGTTAATCTGAAGTCGCATCCCCACATCGATGCTCAATACTACTCACAATATATATATATACTGGCTCTTATGTTTTTAAAACATATTGATTCTGTAATTTGAAATTAGTGCTCAAACTTAGCTTTTAAAAAGCTCTCTTGGAAATTATAGTTTCCTCTTTCTTCTATTAAAACTAGCCATAGGCTCTGTGGAAGTCTAGCTTCCTTTCTTTCTCAAAAGTTTGAAAACATTTTAGTTTAAGCTCTGAGGGACTACTTAGTTCCATTATAACTCTTGAGAAATGATCTCAACTTTATGCTCTTTACTTACTCGAAACTTAACTCTTAGGGAATCTTAGTTCCCTTATAGCACTTGAGAATTTAACTCAAAACTTTACTTGAACCTTAAAACAAAGTTAAAATGTTTGTTTAAAACTCTTGAATGCTTTAGGAACTTACTTTAACTTGCTTCTTAACTTTTAGACTTGACTCTTAACTTTCTTGACTTTGATCTTAACTTTTCTTGAATTGGATGATGGATTCAAGGATCATGATCTCATGTTTATGGATGATTTCATTATATTTAGATGTAATTTAGAGTGTTGGAATCAACTAGGAATGATAGGTACATCACTTAGGAACTAGTACGAAGAGATAGAGAATGAACGGGGTCTCCAGGGGGTTGTGGCACTCTGAGAGGCGCGGGGCTCCCGGGCCTGTCGGACAGACCGTGGTCTGGGGCGATCTGACTGGTGCGGTGCCCCAGGGCCTATCAGATAGAGCCTGCCCTGAGGGTCTCTAGCAGGCACGGCGCCCCAAGGGAAATCTGACGAGACCTCCGACTTTTCTTCTATGTTTTTCATCTCTAAACCTCCTAAACTTCCATGGATCCCACCCAAACACTTAGGATCCCTAAATACCTCATTACACAATAGATTAGACCCGAAAATAGTCCAGAAACATGAATCAAACCTACTAGAGATCAACTACAATTCACCCAACAAGAACTTCACAACTTTTCATCAAGAACTTCAAGATTTTCATTCAAATAACTCTAAATTTGCTGTATTGAATCAAATTGGGGTGTGGGTAAAAGGACCCAACACTAAATGATCTCACATACCTTGATAGGGATCAACCCCGACGAAATCCAACAACGATCTTGGCGTTTCTTGGACAATTCTTAATCTTCCTCTTCTTTTCTCTTTTCTCCCAAACCCTAAGCATTCTTTGATTTTCTAAACTGATTTGGGAATTGGTTTTTACCCCTAATATAACCTTAAAACGAATCAGGAAATACTAGGGTTAAAAGAGAACTTTGCCCTTACAAAAACCCGGATTAAATTTTCCTCAGCTCAACCGACCAACTTCCGAAAGGCATATCTCCCTCATACGACCTTGGATCACAAATTACGCGGCGCTGGAAAGATCGTCCCAAGGGCTTTTAAACAATATAAAGAAATCATCCAAACTTCTCCTGAGCGGGAAATTATGGCCATTTGAAAATGACCAAAACTTACTTTGGAAAGCTGGAAATTTTCTAGATTTCCCTACTTATTTCAAAAAATGATTATTCTCTGTTTCTTAGCTTATTCTTAGTTGATTCAATGAGGAAAGTTCTGAGATACCCATCGTAAAATATGAAAAGAACAGAAGACATAAATAGTTTCAGAGCACGTGCATGGTCACACAACTAGAGCCTACTTCCGGCGGCCCTTATAGTTACATTGACTTACCTACGTGGCCACACGACTTTTGTAAACTTCGTGCGGCGGATCACGGAGAAATCAGTATATCTCAGCAAAATGGGCAGTACTTTAAAGATATAATTTAGATTGATGAATGGTTGAAGACGTTGGAACAAGGGCTTCATAACCTTTATTTTTCTCAGCATTACCACAAAAAATATTAATACTCTAGGAATTCCTTATGAACTTAATTCACATCCAAAGATATCGCTAAAAGAAAAAATTATTTTAAATACATATCTATCATTAGAAATAATCAAATTTGAAGTCTATATGAATTTAAAGAACATCTCGGATCATAGTTTGATGTTTTGGGACACTACATTATTGATGTAAATATAATTATAAATACTCATTAAATACACTCAATTCTATATAAAAACACTTGTATATAAATATAGGTTGAATAGTTAAAATACTATTTTTAATAGAAACACATAAATACATTCAAAATAGTAATAAAATGCAAACATACAATTTAGTAATAAATAAAACATTATAAAAATAAAATGACATCATAACATTTGACCTCTAAACTTAGAATTCAAACATTTTAGCAAGTGATAGTGCCCAATTACAACCTTTATTGTTTTTTTATCCTTATATACCTACTTTTACATTGCGTCTTTTTTGTTATGGTTCGTAGTAATCAAATATATTTTATCTTTAAAGACTTCAATTCGTCTACCAAAAGTTGACAACGCTGCTATTTGTGAAATCAAGTGGTATTTGTTCAACTTGAATAACACTTTGTCCTAATATAGTGTAATATGCTTCAATTTCTTTATCATTTATAGTTAGTTATACAGAATTAAAAAGAGAAAAATTGTTTAGATTGAAATCAACATACTAGCCATGAAAGTTAATAAACTTGTTGATTTAGGATTGAGCAACATCAAAGTAAAATGAACATAAACTATTGACCTATATAAGAAACTGTTCTTTCATAATTAACCTCTCAAAAACAAAATATAATTCAGTATTTTATGGTAAAAAGAAAAATTCATATATAGAAGGTATTATACAAGCTCCCTCTCAAATTTATTAATCCATTAAAAAATTCTTTAATTACCATTCCCTTCTTCCCCAACAACCTCGAACATTGATTGATAAAGAGGAATCATAAAAGTCAATGTTCGAGGTTGATGAGGAAGATGGGGATTATTATAAAGAAGTTTTTAATCGATGGATAAATTGAGGAGGAAGCATTGTGTACCTTCTGCGCACGCCTTCCTCTTTTTATCTTACAATACTTGCAAAATATATTTTGCTTTTGTTTTCAGAGGTTACAGATGAAATTAGAATGGTTTCTTGCATAGGTAAATAGTATACGTACATCTTGATGATATTTAATCCTAATTCAGCAAGGTGTTTGACTTCATGGCTAGTATGTGGATTTTTATCAAATTAATTATCTCATACAAATTGTGTATGACTACAATAGATAAGGAAATGAAAATTACTTTGTATTAGGTGAAATCGTTATTCAAGAAAACACATTGAATAGATTTATTCAACATTACCATGGAAGTTGTATGTGATTTTTTAATACCAATTTCATCATTCAGGTTTTCGCCATTGAAGTTAAACAAAGGAAACATTTGTTCTTCTTCAGACCATCTTCTTGAATTCCACTCGCATCTTCTTCGAGCTCCTCTGCAACAAACTTGATATAAATATAACAACTAATGTGCAACTTGATTTCTACATGAATGTGATGGAATATGCCAAAAGTTCTAAAAGTTATATGATCATATAAATTTTATAATATGTTTATATTCATTAGTAAAGTGATGTTTGTTTTTCTTCTTTTAACTATATGCATATTCAAAATTTATCACACAAATTAAACCTGTGAAGTTATCACTTATTTTAAGGACATATTAAGGAGCTTACTTATAGGTTAATAACTCATTTGTATATAAGTCTCAAACGACTGTGAGGAGACTGTCGATAATAGTATAAAAAATATTGAAAACTTGTTGCAAGCCACATCTGGACATGATTTAAAATAAGTAATTTAAATCAAATTGATTTTAATTTGAAGTTTTATTTAAGTATGCAATTTGAATCTCTTTAATTATACTTTTTTGTTATAGAATTATGAAATTACACAATTGAAAATGCTATCAGTTTTTTTTAATTCATATAAAATCTTATCAAATGAATAAACATAGATCGGAGTATCCTAAGTTGGAACATTCATAAATCACATACCTGAAATTACCTTAGTATCCATTTTCTAGTTCTCTTTAATTATTTTAAAGAAGGCCCAATCTCCTCTTCAAGGCTATAGAGTTCTCCATGAAAAAAATTCATCTCACCAATAGTGTTTCTTGAAATTTTTTGTTTATTCTGATACATATGACACTAATTGCTCAGTGAGAAAAAAAATAGCAAAACATCGTTTTGCTTCAGCAGGTGGTGCACCAAAAGCTGTGGTCACTCTCCTTCACATATAAGTAATTACTGCACATTCTCTCACTACCTTCGCTTCCCACGACATTCTTGCTTCATTTCTTTTAGGCAAACAATCCATCCTCAAAATTTTCTTGTTTTCTTTGATGAAACATTCTAACAAATTGAATTTAGCAAATGAAACCCATGAGTTGAAACAATGTTTTTTTCACTATGGCTCATTTGAACAAGGAAGTCTTTTTTGTAAAAAGAGAAATATTCTCAAAAGATTGTTTGCTTATTCAAGGGGGGGGGGGGTTAGTATAATGGGTAATGAGATGTTATTACAAACTAAAGAACTGAATCTTTACAAAAATGGTAAAAGTTCAGGTAACTAACCAAGTGATTTACTAAGTATTCCTTCAAAATATTGTTTGGTTATACATCTTAATAACATTTTTGTTAGTTTTCTGGTAAAGTTTTAGTTAAATCTCTATCCAAATGCTTTAGACCGTAAAAATGATAAGATTTTGGAAAACTTACCATTTAGCATAAAGCCTCTCTAATTGTAAAAGCTTGAGATTTATTGGGATCAATTAGTATTTTTTTGTTTTGGTTTTGCAAGAGGAAATAATGAAATTTAAAAGGAAATTTTTGAGTCGGCCTTGTTGTTTCAGCAGCAATTTATATTTCTTTCTCGTGTGTTTTGACACTAGACTTGCACAGATAGGCATACATATGTAGATACTAAACATTTCATGGGGAAGAACTGGAGTTGTTTAAAGTAGAAAATATTTAAATTAAGGTAAAATACAACACATTAAATTTTACAAGAAAATGTGACAAGTTGTAAATTTCACGTGGCGCACGTAAGTTCTGTGAGACTTATTTAATTTTTACAATTTTGTGCACTTTTGTCGTAAATTTCACGTGATACACACAAGTTGTCGAGGTCATCACAAATATACACAACTAATCTGTCAGAAAAAATTGCATAGAGGGTTGAAAATACACGACAAAATGGTCTTTTAGTGGGGTTTCTGATATCCCCAATGATAAGATGTGAAAATGTAGCTTACTTTTTGTAGTGTGAAAAGAAAATGACGCAAAAGTTGTAAATTTTATGTGACACACGCATGTTGCATGAAACTTACTTTATATTAAAATTTAGTGCATTCAAATTTACACTTTTCCGTTCACTAATACAATTTTTTTTTTAAAATTGTCGCACTACTTGTGAGGCATGACATAAATTTTTTTATCTCAAGAAATTATTATATACTTTTTACATGTTCATCCACACTTCCGTAATAAACTGAAGCATATATAACTGAGAGTGACATTTTAATTCTCAAGGCTCATATTTCTTATTTAAAGGATATATCTCGCGAGATGAAGGGGTCTTGCGTGACCCCTACAACATTACAAAGAGGGAGATATTCGGGAAAAACATCCAAGTATAAAGCCAAAAGACCATTACATCTATGACTAGCTAATGTAGGGGCTAACTATACTATATTCAACAAAAGAGTTTGAAGGACCACTTAAAATTAATAATTCTCTAGTCGCCTTTAATAGGAAATAATAATGGCACAAAGAGCAAGCTTGAGTATCTTTTAGCCCTTATTTGGGTAAAATCAAAACCACAGAAGATAATTGAATAAAATTTTTGGATACATGAATTAAAATTATGTAAGGTTATTTCATGATAAAAGAATCAGGGTCATGATGACACCTATTAAACTCAGAAATAGGTAAGCCAACTATAATTGCCAAGAACAATCAGTAAGAGACATAGAAAGCAGAATAGATTGAAAGATTTAAAATAAATAGTCCAAGAAATACCAACTGAAATAAGGAAACTATATGTATAAATAACCCTCGAACAATTAGAAACATTCAAACATAAATCCCTCAATCTCGTGGATGCCCATGCAAAGTTACTTCGAAAGGAGAGTACAAATTCAATATAAAAACAAATATGTCAGCTATCTTGAAATACAAGAGACTAGCAAAAACTATATGCATATTAGATGAGTCAACTTTGATCGCCAAAAAGCTCACCCTCGATCTCCAAGATATGAACAACAACAACATGAGAATCAAAGAAAGTTTCTATAGCTCAAATCTGAATTAGGGTTATAGATGAGAGTGCAATTTAAATTCTAAAACAATAGTTACTTACTAGGAATAATTGTTCAAATAAACTTGTAATTGTGATAACAATATAAGAAATGAGTATAACAAGGTATTTATTTTACGTACATCTTGATGATATTTAATCCTAATACAGCAAGGTGTTTGACTTCATGGCTAGTATGTAGATTTTTATCAAATTAATTCATCTCACACAAATTGTGTATGACTACAATATATAAGGAAATGAAAAGTACTTTGTATTAGGAGAAATCGTTATTCAAGAAAACACATTGAATAGATTTATTAAACCTTACCATGAAAGTTGTATGTGATTTTTTTATTACCAATTTCATCATACGGATTTTCTCCATTGAAGTTAAACAAAGGAAACATTTGTTCTTCTTTTGACCATCTTCTTGAATTCCACTCGCATCTTCTTCGAGCTCCTCTACAACAAACTTGATATAAGTATAACAACTAATGTGCAACTTGATTCCTACATGAATGTGATGGAATACTTTATGTCAAAAGTTCTAAAAGTTATATGACCATATAAATTTTGTAATATGTTTATATTCATCAGTAAAGTGATGTTTGTTTTTCTTCTTTTAACTAATGCCTATTCAAAATTTATCACACAAATTAAACCTGGGAAGTTATCATATATTATAAGGACATATTAAGGATCTTACTTATAGGTTAATAAGTCATTTGTATATAACTCTCAAATTACTCCGAGGAGAATGTCGATCATAGTATAAAAAAGATTGAAAAATTGATCTAAGCCACATGTAGGCATGATTTAAAATAAGTAATTTAAATCACATTGATTTTAAGTTGAAGTTTTGTTTAAGTATGTAATTTGAATCTCTTTATTATACTTTTTTGTTATAGAATTATGAAAATCACACAGTTGAAAGTGCTATCAATTTTTTTTAATTCATATACAATCTTATCAAATGAATAAACATAGATCGGAGTATCCTAAGTTGGAACATTCATAAATCACATACCTGAAAATACCTTAGTATCCATTTTTCTAGTTCTCTTTGATTTCTTTAAAGAAGGCCCAATCTCCTCTTCAAAGCTACAGAGTTCTCCATAAAACAATTCGTCTCACCAATAGTGTTTATTGAACATTTTTGTTTATTCTTATACATATAACACTAATTGCTCGGTGACAAAAAATAGCAAAACATCGTCTTGCTTCAGTTGGTGATGCACCAAAAACTGTGGTCACTCTCCTTCACATATTAGTAATTACTGCACATTTTCTCACTACCTTCGCTTCCCACGACATTCTAGCTTCATTTCTTTTAGGCAAACAATAATTCCTCAAAATTTTCTTGGTTTCTTTGATGAAACATGCTAACAAATCAAATTTAGCAAATGAAAGTCATGAGTTGAAACAATTTTTTTTTATTATGGCTCATTTGGACAAGGAAGTCTTTTTTGTAAAAAGAAAAATATTCTCAAAAGATTGTTTGCTTATTCAAAGGGGGGGGGGGGGTAGGAGAATGGGTAATGGGATGTTATTACAAACTAAAGAACTGAATTTTTACAAAAATGGTAAAAGTTCAGGTAACTAACCAAGTGATTTACTAAGTATTCCTTCAAAATATTGTTTGGTTATACATCTTAATAACATTTTTGTTAGTTTTTCTGGTAAATTTTCATTTAAATCTCTATCTAAATGCTTTAGATCGTAAAAATGATATGATTTTGGAAAACTTACCATTTAGCATAAAGCCTCTCTAATTGTAAAAGCTTGAGATTTATTGGGATCAATTAGTATTTTTTTGTTTTGGTTTTGCAAGTGGAAATAATGAAATTTAAAAGGAAATTTTTGAGTCGACCTTGTTGTTTCAGCAACAATTTATATTTCTTTATTGTGTGTTTTGACACTAGACTTGCACATATAGGCATACATATATAGATACTAAACATTTCATGGGGAAGAACTGGTGTTGTTTAAAGTAGAAAATATTTAAATTAAGGTAAAATACAACACATTAAATTTTACAAGAAAATGTGACAAGTTGTAAACTTCACGTGGTGCACGTAAGTTCTGTGAGACTTATTTAATTTCACAATTTCGTGCACTTTTATCATAAATTTCACGGGATACACACAAGTTATCGAGGTCATCACAAATATACACAACTAATCTGTCAGAAAAAATTGCATAGAGGGTTGAAAATACCCGACAAAATGGTCTTTTAGTGGGGTTTCTGATATCCCCAATGATAAGATGTGGAAATGTAGCTTAATTTTTGTAGTGTGAAAAGCAAATGTGGCAAAAGCTGTAAATTTTATGTGACACACGCATGTTGCATGAAACTTACTTTATATTAAAATTTAGTGCATTTAAAATTTACACTTTTCAGTTAACTAATAATTTTTTTTTTAAAAATTGTCGCACTACTTGTGAGGCATGACATAATTTTTTTTATCTCAATAAATTATTATATACTTTTTACATGCTCATCCACACTTTTGTAATAAACTGAAGCATATATAACTGATAGTGACATTTTGATTCTCAAGGCTCATATTTTCTTATTTAAAGGATATATCTCGCGAGATGAAGGGGTTTTACGTGACCCCTACAATATTACAAAGAGGGAGATATTCGGGAAAAACATCCAAGTATAAAGCCAAAAGGCCATTACATCTATGACTAGCAAATGTAGGGGCTAACTAGACTATGTTCAACAAAAGAATTTGAAGGACCACTTAAAATAATATTTCTCTAGTGGCCCTTCATAGAAAATCATTGTGGCTCAAAGAGCAAGTTTGAGTATCTTTTAGCCCTTATTTGGGTATAATCAAAACCACAGAAGATAATAGAAAAAATAAAGTGAATACATGAATTAAAACTATGTAAGGTTATTTCATGAAAAAAAATCAGGGTCATGATGACACCTACTAAACTCAGAAATAGGTAAGCCAACTCATTGCCCAGAACAATCAGTAACAAACATAGAAAGCAGAATAGATAGAAAGATGAAAAATAAATAGTCCAAGAAATACTAATTAAATAAGGAAACTATATGTATAAAAACCCTCGAACAAGGAGAAACGTACAAACATAAATCTCACAATCTCGTGGATGCCCGTGCAAAGTTACTTCGAAAGGAGAGTACAAATTCAGTAGTAAAATAAATATGGCAGCTATCTCGAAATAAAATAGTCTAGCAAAAACTATATACATATAAGACGAGTCAACTTTGAGCGCCAAAAAGCTCACCCTCGATCTGTAAGATATCAACAACAACAACATGAGAATCACCCAAAGTGAATAGATCTCAAATCTAAAACAGGAAAATAGATGAGAGTGCAATACGAATACTAAAACAATTGTTACTTACTAGGAATCAAAGACCGAATAAACTTTTAATTGCGATAACAATATAAGCAACGAGTAAACAAGGTAATGTAACAACAATAGGTCATAACTAGATATGCAACAAAGTAATGTTACTATAACAATCAATGAAGTAGTAATTGTGATCTAAACCTAACCGAGCAACATAAGCTAGAAGGAACATAAAAATACATAAAATTGAAAATACAAATATACAAACAATAACCCGACCGGACTCCCATAAGTCAACAGGTACACGCAAAGGCTATATGACGAAGCAAAATCTTGAAATCAACACATCGAACCTGGAATCAGCCGAAATCTTATGTCGGAATAGTTCATCCTTCCTTAAATCTTACGTTGGATATCCTAATTATATTAATCCTATGATGGAATAGCTTGTCCTCCCTTAAGAAAGGGATCTTCGTACCTAACCTTAGATCTTGATTCTTGAAGTGTAGGGAAAGAAGTGGAGAAGCGTAACTTATCAAATCTCCTAGAATACGACTTTTGTGGAAGGTTAATATTCATGGGTTAGGGTTATGTGATGAGGAAAGGTTTGAGATACTCATCGTAAAACATGAAAAGAACAGAAGACTTGAATAGTTTCATAACACGTGCACGATCACACACTAGAGACTACTTCCCCCGACCCTTATAGTTATATGGACTTACCGACGTGGCCGCACGACTATTGTTCACTTCATGCGGCGGATCACGTAGAATTCAGTATATCTCAGCAAAATGGGAAGTACTTTTAGCATATAAGTTAGATTGATCAATGGTCGAAGACGTTGGAACAAGGGCTTCATAACCTTTATTTTTCTTGGCATTACCACAAAAAATCTTAATACTCTAGGAATCCCTTATGAACTTAATTTACATCCAAAGATATCCCCAAGGAAAAAAATATTTTAAATACATATCTAACATTAGAAATAATCAGATTTGAAGTCTATATGCATTTAAAGAACATCTCGGGTCATAGTTTGATGATTTGGGGAATTACATTATTGATGTAAATATAATCATAAATACTCATTAAATACACTCAATTCTATATAAAAATACAACTTGTATATAAATATAGGTTGAATAGTTAAAATACTATTTTTAACAAAAACACATAAATACGTTCAAAATAGTAATAAAATGCAAACATACAATAATTTTTAGTAATAAATAAAACATTATACAAATAAAATGACATCATAGCATTTGACCTCTCAACTTAGAATTCAAATATTTTAGCAAGTGATATTTCCTCATTACAACCTTTTTTGATTTTTTATCCTTATATACCTACTTTTACATTGCATCTTTTTTGTTATGGTTCGTAGTAATCAAATACATTTTCTCTTTGAAGACTTCAATTCGTTTACGGAAAGTTGACAACGCCAGTGTAGCATATCAACCATATATATCACATGTATACTATGTGTGTAATCAAGTGGTATTAGTTCACCTTGAATAACACTTTCTCCTAATATAGTGTAATATGTTTCAATTTCTTTATCTTTTATAGGTTTACACAATTAGAAAGAGAAAAATTGTTTAGATTGAAATCAACATACTAGCCATGAAAGTTAATAAACTTGTTGATTTAGGATTGAGCAACATCAAAGTAAAATATGCATAAACTATTGACCTATATAAGAAACTGTTCTTTCATAAGTAACCTCTCAAAAAACAAAACAAATCAGTATTTTATTGTAAAAAGAAAATTCATATATAGAAGGTATTATTAAAACTCCCTCTCAAATTTCTGCATCCAATAAAAAATTCTTCAATTACCATCCCCTTCTTCCCCAACAACCTTGAACATTGATTGATAAAGAGGAATCTTAAAAGTCAATGTTTAAGGTTGATGAGGAAGATGGGGATTATCATAAAGAAGTTTTTAATTGATGGATAAATTGAGGAGGAAGCATTGTGTACCTTCTGTACACACCTTTCTCTTTTTATCTTACAATACTTGCAAAATATATTTTGCTTTTGTTTTCAGAGGTTACAGATGAAATTAGAATGGTTTCTTGCATAGGTAAATAGTATACGTACATCTTGATGATATTCAATCCTAATTCAGCAAGGTGTTTGACTTCATGGCTAGTATGTGGATTTTTATCAAATTAATTATCTCATACAAATTGTGTATGACTACAATAGATAAGGAAATGAAAATTACTTTGTATTAGGTGAAATCGTTATTCAAGAAAACACATTGAATAGATTTATTCAACATTACCATGGAAGCTGTATGTGATTTTTTAATACCAATTTCATCATTCGGGTTTTCGCCATTGAAGTTAAACAAAGGAAACATTTGTTCTTCTTTAGACCATCTTCTTGAATTCCACTCGCATTTTCTTCGAGCTCCTCTGCAACAAACTTGATATAAGTATAACAACTAATGTGCAACTTGATTCCTACATGAATGTGATGAAATACTTTATGCCAAAAGTTCTAAAAGTTATATGATCATATAAATTTTATAATATGTTTATATTCATTTGTAAAGTGATGTTTGTTTTTCTTCTTTTAACTATATGCCTATTCAAAATTTATCACACAAATTAAACCTGTGAAGTTATCACTTATTTTAAGGACATAATAAGGATCTTACTTATAGGTTAATAACTCATTTGTATATAAGTCGCAAACTACTGTGAGGAGAATATCGATAATAGTGTAAAATATATTGAAAACTTGATGTAAGCCACATCTGGACATGATTTAAAATAAGTAATGTAAATCAAATTGATTTTAATTTGAAGTTTTGTTTAAGTATGCAGTTTGAATCTCTTTAATTATACTTTTTTGTTATAGAATTATGAAATCACAATTGAAAATGCTATCAATTTTTTTTAAAATTCATATACAATCTTATCAAATGAATAAACATAGATCGGAGTATCCTAAGTTGGATCATTCATAAATCACATACCTGTAAATACCTTAGTATCCATTTTTCTAGTTCTCTTTGATTTCTTTAAAGAAGGCCCATCTCCTCTTCAAGGCTACAGAGTTCTCCATAAAAATAATTCCTCTCACCAATAGTGTTTCTTGAACATTTTTTTATTCTTATACATATAACACTTAATGCACACTGAGAAAAAATAGCAAAACACCGTCTTGCTTCAATTGGTGATGCACCAAAAACTGTGGTCACTTTCCTTCACATATAAGTAATTCCTGCACGTTTTCTCACTACCTTCGCTTCCCATGACATTCCAACTTCATTTTTATTAGGCAAAGAAGCCTTCCTCAAATTTTTCTTGTTTTCTTTGATTAAACATGCTAACAAATCGAATTTAGCAAATGAAACTCATGAGTTGAAACAATCTTTTTTTTATTATGGCTCATTTGGACAAGGAAGTCTTTTTTGTAAAAAGAAAAATATTCTCAAAAGATTGTTTGCTTATTCGGGGGGGGGGGGGTAGGAGAATGGGTAATGGATGTTATTACAAACTAAAGAACTGAATCTTTACAAAAATTGTAAAAGTTGAGGTAACCAAACAAGTGATTTATTAAGTATTCCTTCAAAATATTGTTTGGTTATACATTTGAATAACATTTTTGTTAGTTTTTCTGATAAAGTTTCAATTAAATCGCTATCTAAATGCTTTACACCGTAAAAATGATAAGATATTGAAAGACTTATCATTTAGCATAAATCCTCTCTAATTGTAAAAGCTTGAGACTTATTGGGATCAATTAGTATATTTTTGTTTTGTTTTTGTTTTGCAAGAGGAAATAATGAAATTTAAAAGAAAAATTGTGAGCCGGCCTTGTTTTTATATTTCTCTCTCTTGTGTTTTGACACTTGACTTGCACATATAGGCATACATATATAGATACTAAACATTTCCTCGGGAAGAATTGAAGTAGTTTAAAGTAGAAAATATTTAAATTAAGGTAAAATACAACACATTAAAGTTTACAAGAAAATGTGACAAGTTGTAAATTTCACGTTGCACACGTAAGTTATCTAAGAATTATTTAATTTCAAAATTTCGTGCAGTTTTGTCTTAAATTTCACGCGATACACACAAGTTGTCGAGGTCATCACAAATGTACACAACTAATCTGTCAAAAAAATAGTATATACGGTTAAAAAATACACGATAAAATCGTCTTTTAGTGGGGGTTCTTATATCCCCACAGATAAGATGTGGCAATATAGCTTAATTTTTGTAGTGTGAAAAGAAAATGAGGCAAAAGCTGTAAATTTTCTGTGACGCACGCATCTTGAATGAAACTTACTTTATATTACAATTTAGTGCATTCAAATTTTACAATTTTGCTTTCACTAATACATAAAATTTATAAAATCGTCACACTACTTGTGATGCAAGTCATTACATTTTTTTATATCAATAAATTATTATACCCTTTTTACATGTTCATCCACACTTTTATAGTACACTTAAACAAATATAACTGATAGTGACATTTGATTCTACAAGGCTCATTTTTTCTTATTTAAAGGATATATCTCGCGAGATGGAGGGGTCTTGCAGGAGCCCTACAACGTTACAAAGAGGGTGATATTCAGGAAAAACCTCCAAGTATAAATCCAAAAGACCATTACATCTACAACTGGCAAATGTAGGGGCTAACTAGACTATGTTCAACAAAAGAATTTGAAGTGCCACTTAAAATAATAATTCTCTAGTGGCCCTTCATAGGAAATCATAGTGGCTGAAAGAGCAAGCTTGAGTATCGTTTAGCCCTTATTTGGGTAAAATCAAAACCACAGAAGATAATAGAAAACAAAATTGGATACATGAATTAAAACTATGTAAGGTTATTTCATGATAAAAAAACAGGGTGATGATGACACCTACTAAACTCAGAAGTAGGTAAGCCAACTCATTGCCCAGAACAATCAGACATAGAAAGTAGAATAGATAGAAAGATGCAACATAAATAGTCCAAGAAATATCAAATGAAATAAGGAAACTATATGTATAAACAACCCTCAAACAAGGAGAAATGCACAAACATATATCCCACAATCTCGTGGATGCCCGTGAAAAGTTACTTCGAAAGGAGAGTACAAATTCTATATAAAATAAAATATGCCAGCTATCTCGAAATACTACAGACTAGCAAAAACTATATGCATATTAGATGAGTAAACTTTGATTGCCAAAAAGCTCACCCTCGATCTCCAAGATATCAACAACAACAACATGAGAATCACCGAAAGTGACTAGAGCTCAAATCTAAATCAGGGAAATATATGAGAGTGCAATATGAATACTAAAACAATAGTTACTTACTAGGAATCATAGACCGAATAAACCTGTAGTTGCAATAACAATATAAGAAACGAGTATAACAAGGTAATAGATCAACAATAGGTCATAACTAGATATGCAACAAAGTAATGTTACTATAACAATTAATGAAGTAGTAATTGTGATATAAACCTAACCGAGCAACATAAACTAGAAGGAACATAAAAATACATAAAGTTGAAAAAAAATAAACAAACAATAACCCGAACGGACTCCCATAAGCCCAATAGGTACATACAAAGTCTATATGACAAATCATAATTTTGAAATAAACACCAACATCTCACACCTGACATCAACCGAAATCTTACATCGGAATAGTTCATCCTTCGTAAAATCTTACATTGGGTATCCTGATTAGATTAATCCTATGATGGAATAGCTAGTCCTCCCTTGAACTTACATTAGAAAGCCTTGACATAGCGTAACGTATCTTAGAATTATACATTGGAAAGCTAGTGTCACACCCCGAGGCTATGCCCTTGGCATAAACACGGGACCTAGGATCACAAGTGACCCCAAGCTAACCCTGAGCAGGCATACCATAGCCTACTAAGTGAAAGTGAAATAAGAAATTTTGTGATGAAGCTTTAAATCACGAGACAAACTAAAATGATGGGAAAGTACCCAATCTAAGTCTGAATATATAAAATGTACTAAGAGTTCTATTAACAACTGAAAGATCAAACTTGAATCTAAAACTGAATCTATCTATCTCTGAAATAAGCCTCTAAATAACTACATATGTTGGGACATCCCCCAACTAACTCTAGTAAAATAAAACTGAAGACTAAAAGTAACAAAAAAACATGTCCATCATCCTCGGAGAATGAGGACTCACCACTCATACAACTAAAGTGGAGATTAGGACCCAATTTAAGTGTCATCTTAATGTTGAGGACCTGAAACTGAATATTGAATAGTAACTAATAACCTAGTCAATACACTAGAATCTAACTGTGGAAGCTACTAATAACTGACACAAAAATAACATGAGCTAAATGTGGAGTCTGATGTATATGCCCCATCGAGAGAACCCAATATACCTTGCCCGATATATAAAGGCATGAATGCTGTGATTACTAAATATGATGCCCACAGAGGGCACTTAACCTACAGGGTAAGTCGTTTTGGGACTACGAGGGGGACTGAACCCTAATCAAACTCGATATTAAGCCTACTCCCAAATAGAATGCATAATATACAATATAACTGAAATAAACTTGATAGCTCGAGATTCTGACATGCTAACTGAAAATGCAATATTAAGTACTGATAATGAAACATTTGAAACTGATGCATGTATATATGTATAAACTAACCTAGCAAGTGAAATTCATTAACTAAATGAATCTACACAACTAGGGTTCTTAATTTCATGCAAGTAGCTTAGCAACATGGTTACAAGAGCATAATATTCTGATTTGGTTTTACTCTGACAACTAAATCACAACAATAATTTGAAGTTCTAGAAATCCTAGGTTTAAAAAATATGAAGTGAATCAAGAATGTGACTTAATTCTAGGGACCTAATCGGTTAATGGAACCGACTAGTGAAATCCCACATACCTGGTGATGAATTCTACAGAGAAATCTTTCGATTTTAGGGGCTGAAACTAAGGGAAACTAGCTGCGTTCTTGGAGATGGTTTGGTCAATGCTTTTTTTTTCTTGTTTGATCGATTTCTTTGAGAATGAATTTATTAGTGCAGAGTCTTATTAAGTTACTAAGCTAAAACTGACCAAAATGACGTAGTTTAGGGGTTAAATGACGTAGTTTAGATGCAACACATGAAAAAAACCAAACGCCCACGGACTTTAAAGTTGTTGGGGCCAATTGATGGGCTTGACCGACGAACTTTCAACTGACCTACGGTTTATCCTCGTCAGTCGTTAATTGGCTTCAGAGGATGGATTTAGGGGGTCTTAAACCTCGGCCCTGGACCACGGGTCCTACCTAAGGTCCGTACGTTCTAGCGCTGGTAGTCCCTTAACTGAATCTTTTTGGGTTTCTAGGGAGGGGATTGCAGGTGTCCAACCATGGACCCCACCTACAGTCTGTAGCTCAACCTATGATCCGTAGGTGGCAAGCTTGGTGGCACCTACAACTTCTAAAATTCTGGATTTTAGTCTCTCTAGCATACATTGTGTTACAACTAGTCCTTGAAATCTTACATAAAAACTTACATGATACAAGTAGTATAGAATGTTACATCTGACAGGACATTCTCACCCCTGAATCATTCGTTGAAACAGACACATACAAACAAATAATATTTCCTGGAAAATTAAATCAGTGAGGCCGATCAAACCCAGAATCTTACGTAAGAATGGCCACAAACTAACAACTAGAAGTTCCTGGGATCTTACACTAAATTAGATGTTCATAACCCAATACTATCCCGGAATTTGACATATAAATATCTATAACACTAGCTACCCCTTTCGCAATTTCACCACGAGTCAACTATACCACTAAAAGGATAACGACTCCTCAATAAGTCAAGGTAAGAACTCACCATAAAAAACCAAACATATATACTAAAAGAACAACCGTGAGGTCCTATCCTAGCTTAGACAGTTTGTATATAACCCAAATCAAACACAAAACAAGCCTCGTGTGGTCTACAAACTAACTCCTAAAGCAGCTGTAGCCAAACTTAAGATAAGGCTATTGAATAAAAACATTAAGGCCATTCTAGTGTAATAACAACTCACAAGCAAAAAACATGATATCAATAAGCCATAGAACTCTCAATACTTGCCCAAAATAACACAACAAGGCCAAAATGATGTAAGAAGTATAACAAGAAATCATGCTACAAACCCGCCTCATACTTGGCTTGTTAGCAGCTAGAACAATCACAAACAAGGTATAAGGATAGTAAGTCATAGCCTACCTCTAAGACGATCATACGAGCTCCAAAACCTCTAAATATAAAGGTTTTCTTTTTCGATTTACCTTCGAATGATGCCATCTATCTGATTAATGATCCTAGAATCAATATGGTCATTTAGCACCCAACTTGCGATAATTAAAGACATATAAGAATGAGCCAAAATGCAATTGTGAGACACTCATGAGGAATATCAAAATTGACTTCGCCAAAGAGCTCCAACCAGTTCAAGGTACATTTTCCCCACAAAATGGTTACAATCTGAGCTTTAAATCATCTCAAATAGCTCATGCACCCTAGTTGGAGAATATCACAATTTAAGAATAAAAATAGAGGAATTGAATGGAACTTACAAGTTTCACAAGTAGGTTATGAGCCTACCAACATCCAGATGCACCTACCCCAATAATTTTTAACAAATAGTAGAAATAATCACCCAAATTGAGCTTTCAAGGGCTATTCCAACACCTCTTGTGCACACCATCTTCGAAAGATTGACACAAATGAGAATTAAATAAGCCAATAGGACTAAAGATGCACAACATAGAATTAAACACAAGAATCTACCTAAAGATGTCCTGTAGCCTCTCGAAGATATGATGTAGATGTATAAGTTGTGATCCACAGTACCCTACCAGATATTTACTGTGCACCAACAATTGGAACCTGTCACTTTGATACCATCATGCCATGATGACCTTTACCAAGGTTTTAATGATACCTACTAATAGTGGGCTGAAGGAGAAAAAGAGAATGAAAAGTTCCAATTCAAGAATTTTAAGAAGGAACAACTGAAATATGGTAACAATATATAACAACAACCCTCAAACGAGAAAAAAACTACAAAGATCTATCCCAAAATCTGGTGGATGCCAATGAAAAGATACTACAAAAGGGAAGTAAAGACTAAACATAAATAACAAATACACAAGTTGTATCGAAATACAGAAGACTAGCCAAAAACATTAAATAGATGGAGATGAGCAAACACTGATTTCTAATAGGCTCACCCTTAATCTCTAGGATAGCAACAATAACAACACAGTAATAACAACGAACGACTATAGCTTAGATCTGTATCGTGTATAAAGATAGCAGCAACAACAGCACAAGAACAACCACGAGCGAATATAGCTTGGATAAGAATAGTGTCGTTTGAGTACAAAAATAATAATACTTAGTAGGCATCATAAGCCGAACGAGTATACCAAGTTAATAGCACAATAATAAATTATAGCTAGACATGCAATAAAGTAAAACTACTATAACAAATAATTATAGTAAATTTTATTTAAACCTAAGTGGACTACATAAGGATAGAAGGAACATAAGTAGGCAAAAAAATGATAAATATACAAACAATAGACCAGTTGAACCTGGATAAGCCCAATTGATACCATCAAAGGCTATATTATAAGGTAGAATTCAAAAATAAACACCAACCCTCAAACCTAGATTCTTCCTAAATCTTATGTCGGAATAGTTAATCCTTGCTGAAATATTACAACTAAAAGACTTATTGGAACCTATCATATTGAAGAATGATTCAAAGTATAACCTGGTCAATTAAGTTTGTTAGTAGTGTCCTATATTCTAGGGCTAGATGTTAGCAAATATGCTGATCATGGTGCAATACTTTTTGGTTGTGTTTTGGTTAGTAATTACTTGTTTAGTTAATGGAAGTAGTGGTCACTTAATGATTTAGTAGTTTGTTATTTCAAGTCTATAAAAAGCTGTACTTTCCTGTGATTTTAAATACAGAAAAATAGAAAAGTCTTCAGCTTATAATTCTCAGTTTCTTCTTAAAATTTTTCCTGCTTATTCACTCCAACATCTTTGGCATCAGAGCCATGGAAAGCAATGGCAATTCATTGAGTGTGGCACAACAACTCATTCCTGTCTTCAAGGGAGAAAGCTATGAATTCTGGAGTATTCGTATGAAAACAATACTCAAATCTCAAGATCTTTGGGACTTGGTAGAACGAGGATTTGCAGATCCTAACGAAGAAAATAGACTGTGAGACAGTAAGAAAAAAGACGCTAAAGCACTGGTTTGTATTCAACAGGGAGTTCATGACAACCATTTTTCACGGATTTCAGCAGCAACCACATCAAAGCAAGCTTGGTCCATTCTGCAGAAGGAGTTTCAAGGTGATTCAAAGGTCATTGTGGTGAGATTGCAATCACTTCGGCGTGACTTTGAAACCTTGATTATGAAAAATGGAGAACCAATTGCTGATTTCTTGTCCAGATCAGTGGCAATTGTCAGAAAAATTCAATCATCTGGCGAGAAGGTTACTGATCAAACGATTGTGGAAAATATACTGCGAAGCTTGACTCCAAAATTTGATCATGTAGTCGCTTCTATAGAAGAGTCTAAGGATCTATCAGTTTTTTCCTTTGATGAACTGATGTGATCTCTTCAAGCCCATAAGGCGAGACTCAATTGATCTATTGAAAAAAATGAAGATAAAGCATTCCAGGTGAAGGAAGCAACAACCAAATATGGTGAGAACAATGGTCCAGCAAGTAAAGGTCGAGGAAGAGGAGGATTTTGTAGTGGTCGAGGTCGTGGCTATGGAAGAGGCAGAGGAAGGAATTATGGGCATAGGTAGTCCAATGAGCAAAGTAACACAAAGAATGACATTCAATGTCATCATTGTCAGCGCTACCGGCATATAAAGGCTAATTGCTGGTATAAAGACCAGAAAATAAAATTTGCAGCAACAGAAAATGAG
The DNA here is from genome assembly GCA_016801875.1 of Solanum sitiens. Lineage (NCBI taxonomy): Eukaryota > Viridiplantae > Streptophyta > Magnoliopsida > Solanales > Solanaceae > Solanum > Solanum sitiens. The sequence continues at coordinate 3,425,321 of JABWTJ010000080.1, forward strand.
GAAGAGAATCATCTCTTTATGGATTGCATTGATACAGATCACAGGCCAAATGATGTATGGTTTGTAGATAGTGTCTGTTCAAATCATATGACAGGCACCAAATCTTTGTTCCAGGAGCTAGATAAGAAGCAAAAGAAAAAGGTGCAGCTTGGCAACGCAAAAGACATGCAGGTTGAAGAAAAAGGCACTGTGGGTATTAACACTAGCCACGACAAAGTAAAAATATTAGACAACGTTCAATTTGTACCTGACTTTGGATACAATTTAATGAGTGTTGGACAACTAATGTCTGATGGGCATTCTCTTTGGTTTGATGACGATGCTTGTGTCATTACAAACAAGAAATCAGGCAAAAAGGCGCATCACTATGACGCCAAACAAGATGTTTCCGCTGGATGTTTCTATCATGGAAAGTTTTGCACTTGCTGCAAGTGCAAAGGATGAGTCCAAGTTATGGCATTTGAGGTATCGTCACCTCAATATAAAGGGCCTGAAATTGCTAGTTGACAAAGGTATGGTTCTTGGACTACCAAAAATTGATTCTATTGAATTGTGTAAAGGGTGCATTTATGGAAAACAAACTAGGAAGTCTTTTCCTACTGGAAAAGCAAGGAGGGCTTCAAAGTGTCTTGAATTAATACATGCTGATTTATGTGGACCTATGCATACTACATCTTTTGTTGGGAGTCGTTAATTTCTACTATTTACTGATGATTGTAGTCGCATGAGTTGGGTCTATTTTTAAAAAAACAAATTAGAAACATTTCAAAAATTCAAGTACTTTAAAGCCCAGGTTGAGAAGCAAAGTGGTCCGTGCATAAAAACTTTCTGCAAACATAGAGGCGGCGAATTCTTGTCCAAGGAGTTTAATCTCTTCTGTGAGGAAAATGGCATTCACATGTAACTGACAACACCTTATACTCCGAAGCAAAATGGTTTTGCTGAACGAAAAAATTGCACTGTTGTGGAGATGTCAAGAAGCATGTTACAAGCAAAGGGAGTTTCGAATCAATTTTGGGCTGAAGCTGTAGCGACATCAGTCCATTTATTGAATCTGTCTCCAACAAAGGCTGTTATGTATCAAACTCCATTTGAAGCTTGGAAGGATAGAAAACCAACTGTAAGTTATTTAAGAATTTTTGGTTGTATTGCTTATGCTTTGGTAAATTCCCCATTTCGTCATAAGTTGGATGAAAAATCTGAAAAATGTGTTTTTATTGGTTACTGCACACAATCTAAAGCATATAGATTGTATAACCCTCTTAGTAGAAAGATTTTAATTAGAAGGGATGTAGTATTTGATGAAATGGCTAGCTGGAATTGGAGTGAAAGCAACGATAAGATGCAAGAGCAGATTCCTATGCCCACTGGAATCACTTTTGATGCTATTCAGCAGCCAACTCCTATAGCTCCAACAACCAGTTCTAGTACCACTTCTCCAGATTAATATCTTCAAATTCAGGGAACATAAACTCTTCATCTAATACTCTTGAAGAGTCTTCAGATGAGCTAATTCCATTAAGAAGATCAACAAGTCTTAAAAATCTAAACCCAAAGTATGCCAATGACATGTATACAACTTGTTAATTTTCTTTTGCTATTTCAGATCCTACACATTATGGAGAAGCAGTTGAAAAAGAAGAGGGGCGGAGAGCGATGTTAGAAGAAATGAAATCCATCGAAAAATAATGGCACATGGGAGATAGTGGAATTACCAGAAGACAAAAATGCAATTGGTTTGAAATGGGTGTTCACGACAAAGTTTGCAGCAGATGGGACCTTGCAAAAGCATAAAGCTCGTCTTGTGGCAAAAGGATATGCGCAACAATATGGTATTGATTTTGAAGAAACATTTTCTCCAGTTGCTCGATTTGAAACTGTTAGACTTGTTCTAGCATTGGCTGCACAGTCACAATGGCTAGTTTATCAATTTGATGTAAAGTCAGCATTTCTCAATGGAGACCTACAAGAAGAGGTCTATGTAGCACAACCATAAGGTTTCATAAAGAAGGGCGATGAAACAAAGGTCTACAAACTAAAAAAGGCATTGTATGGTTTGAAGCAAGCCCCTCGGGCGTGGTATAGCAAAATCGATTGATATTTTTGGGGAAAGGGATATATGAGAAGTGAGAATGAACCAACATTGTACGTAAAGAAGAAAGGTAATGATTTCATCATTGTTTGCCTTTATGTTGATGATATCATTTATTCTAGCTCTTCTATTTCTCTGGTGGATGAATTTAAGTCTCAAATGATGAATGAGTTTGAGATGTCAGATATGGGGTTATTACATTATTTTCTTGGCCTTGAAGTCCATCAAGCTGAAGAAAGAATATTTCTTTCACAAAGGAAATATGCCAACGACCTTCTCACTATGTTTGGTTTTCTTAATTGCAAGCCTGCTGCTACCCCTATGAATGTTGGTGAAAAACTGCAGCTTAAGGATGGAGCAGAGATGGACGATGCAAGAAGTTTCAGAAGTATGGTTGGAGGTTTAATTTACCTAACCCATACTCGCCCCGATATTACATTCTCTGTTGGTGTTATATCCAGGTTTATGCAAAAACCTTCAAAGGTTCATTTTGGAGCAGCAAAAAGAGTTCTGCGTTATGTCGCTCGAAGTATGGACTATGGGATTTGGTATTCACAAGTTTCTAACTTCAGATTATGTGGGTTCATGGATAGTGACTATGCTGGTTCGTTGGATGATAAACGAAGCATTTCAGCACATATTTTTACTCTTGGGCAAGGAGTAATAAATTGGAGCTCAAAGAAGCAAGATACAACAACCTTATCCACATCTGAAGCTGAGTACATTGCAGCTACTTCAGCGGCTTGCCAAGCAATCTGGATGAGAAGCATGTTAGCAAAACTTCAGCATAAGCAAAAAAGTGCAACAGAGATATACTGCGACAACAAAGCATAAATCTCCATGACAAAGAATCCAAATTTTCATAGTAGAACGAAGCACATTGATGTTCACTTCCATTTCATTCGCGATTTGGTTGCAAAGAAGGAGATTGTATTGAAGCATTGCAACACTCATAAGCAATTGGCTGATATATTGACGAAGTCGTTGGCAGAAGACAAATTTATCTATTTGAGGGCTTTGCTTGGTGTCTGTAACTTTCAATCAAGGGGAAATATTGAAGACTGATTCAAAGTATGACCTGGTTAATTAAGTTTGTTAGTAGTGTCCTATATTCTAGGGCTAGTTGTTAGCAAATATGCTGATCATGGTGCAGTACTTTCTGGTTGTGTTTTGGTTAGTAATTACTTGTTTAGTTAATGGAAGTAGTGGTCACTTAATGACTTAGTAGTTTTTTATTTCAAGTCTATAAAAAGCTGTACTTTCCTGTGATTTTAAATATTTTAAATACAGAAAAATAGAAAAGTCTTCAGCTTACAATTCTCTGTTTCTTCTTAAAAGGTTTCCTGCTTATTCACTCCAACATATCATGGCATAAAATATTACGTTAGAATAACTATTCATCTGCAAAATCTTATATAAAAAAGCCTCGGTATAACCTAATGAATCCCAGAATCATACATCACAATAGCTAGTTTATTCTCGAATCTTACATTAGAAAACCTTGTAAAAAACCAACGGTCCCCGAAATATTACATCAGAGAGGTTAGACAATCAAGGAATCTTATGTTATTATGACCACATACAAACACCTAAAATCTCTTGACATATTGCATCATAGAGGCCGGTTGCTACTCAGATATCTTTCATTGAAATGGCCACACACAAACTCCTAGGAGCTCCCAAATTCTTACATTGTATTAGCTATACATAACCCTAGCATATCACAAAATCTGACAACGGATCAAATATAATAACCCTAGCCTATCCAGGAATTGGACAGTGGAATAGTTACAAAACTATCTAGGAAGTAGTTCTAGGAATCTCACTACGGGTCAACTATAACACTAAAAGAAAAAAGGGGCCTCAACGAGTCTACGTAAGCACTCACAAAACCGGACCAACCATAGAGTAAAAGGTTTACCCAACGGTTTAATCTTGGATGGTTATATCAACAAAAAATTAAACCCTGAAACAACCTTGTGGGCTCCGCACAACGACATCTATAGACATTTTAGCAAAACCTAGAAAATGGTTTCTCAAAAAAATATACTAAGACCATCTCCAACCCACCTCTATTTTACTCTCTATTCTCTATATTTAGAGGGTAAAATAGAGAATGGGTTCTCCAACCTCTCTTCATTTTACTCTCTATCCTTCATTTATAGAGAGGTGAATTTGGAGAACTACTATTCACCTCTCTATTTCACTTTTTGTTTATTTTAATACTATTTCCATTGTATCATTAATTAAGTCTTATAATTTATAATTAATTGTCTAATATAATATAACATCTAAAAATATATTATTGACAAGTTACTATTTTATCCGAATTAATAATTTTCTATTTTTTCTAAAAAATCGTCACTTAAAATATGTAATTCAAATTATTTTAATATTATTTATATTATATGAGACTATTAATTAAGTTTTTAATATTTGATTATTATCTAAGTGATATAACATCTAAAAAACATACTATTCATAAATATACTATTTTCATCCCGAATTAACAATTTTTTTAAACTTGTTTAAAAATTGTTACTTAAAATATTTAATATAAAATTATAATTATTTTCACTATGAAGAATACACAAAATCTACATGATAATTCAAACAATCTACTTTTATGTTATAGTGATAAATTATCAAACTACACTTTTTAATGATCATGAAAATACTTTTTGCAATAGTTCAAAATGGAATAGAGGAATTAAATTAGTACGCGAAATAATTGGATACAAGATGAAATTGTTAATTTAAACAATTATTAGCTACACATAAAAAAAAGGACAAAAAATTACTCATTTGAACTCCGTAATGCATTAATAGAGCATTATGAGAGCAATATAATAGTCTTGAAAGTCAAGTATTTATGTAAAAAATTTAAAATTAAATTTTACAATAATGCATTATTTATTATGTAATTGTATTTATCAATGATTTCACCTTTACTTAGATTGTTTGTTAGTATGCATTATACATAATATTTGTTGTAATTTATTTATTTAGAAATTTAGAATAAAATTTAATTTATATTTATTGAAAAAAATGAAAAGAATCAAATTTATATTACACAAAAATTATAAAGATTGTAGGGTAAATATTTACAAAAAGAAGAAATGATTTATATTATGAAATAAGAAAATAAAACTGAAATAGAAATAATAATATAATATTGAGGAGAGAGAAAAAGATTCTTTTTAGAGAGTAAAATAGAGAATTGAGTTGGAGTTGATTGTCTGAAAAAATAGAGAACTTTATATTTAGAGAGTAAAATAGAGGGTAGGGTTGGAGATGATGCCCTAAGGCACTGTAGCCTAATAAGAACTCATGGTAATAAAACAGGATACTAACAAGCCAAATAAATCTCAAGAATTTCCCAAAATAACTGTAGAAGGCCAAAATGATACAAGAAAGGTACATAACAAGAAATCATGCTAGAAACCCACCCACACTTGGCTAATTAGCATGATAGAACAATCACAAATAAGATATAAGGATAGTAAGTTGTAGCCTACGTTGCAATAAATCAAAGCTATTCATTGTCCATTTTTCCCTCTGAATGATGCCATACTATTAAATTAGTGATCCTGGCATAGATATGGTCATTCCCAAATCACAATAATTAAAGACGAAACTTAAAAGGAGACAAAATGGCATTATGGGATCCGCACAAGGAATCTAGAAATTGACTTTGTCAAAGGGTCCCAACAAGCTCAAGGAACTTGTGCTCCTAAAATGGTTACAATTCAAGCTAAAAATAAACTCATAACAACTCATGCACCCATGTTGGAGAATTTCACAATTTATGAATTAAAATGGGGAAATCAATGGAACTTGTAAGTTTAGCACATAAGTTATGTGCCTACCAACATCCACAAACACTTCGACAATATTTTTTTAAAAATAGTATCAATAATCACCAAAATTTGAGTTTTCAAGGATGGTTGTTATAAAGTAAAGACAAGGAATGAATTTTCAGTTTGATGAAATTGATATAATTTCCTGTTACACTACTCATCGCAATCGCGAGACATATACATCATAGTCGTGATGGTGAATTAATTATCGGGACCACCAGTACTTAATTGCAACCATGTGGACACCCGAAACCATAAAGTCTACAATTATCCACTCTCGCTTCCACTAAAGAGTGGGTAATCTTTGAAACACACTAATAGGTTTCATATGTTTGGCCTTCACCTACTGGCAAAATAGGCAACGAGTTACATAGTTTGATATATCTCTATTTAGATCACTGCACCGACAATTATTCCTTAGATGTCACAACCTGGGTCTACATCCTGGACGTGGCCGGAACTAAAGAACCATTGTTGGTCCCCAAGAGAACCCTCATCCTAGCTGACTACAAGCGGAAGACTAACTTAAGCATGCAAAAGCTTAAAAACTGAAATAAGAGTTTATAAAACTTAAATACAAACTTAACTCAAAAGGAAACTCTGAATTATAAAATATATTTAACTCACCATAAAATACACAACTTATGTCTTTAAAACGTTTAATAAAATAAATGAATAATACAGACTTCTCAACTATACATACTATCTATGAAGGCTCTAACTGATAAAGATTAAAGTCAGTACAAGACCCACGAGATCCTGACTAAACTGAAAAGTAAATGAAATCCTCCGAAAGCAAGGAGGCTCACCATAGCTAACTTGAACTCTTAGGTGTATCAACGAAGCTCCGGTTGAAGATCCTGAATACTTGTATCTGCATCATGAGACGATGCAAACCAAATGACCAGTATGTGGAATGTAAGGGCCTGTAAGGGGAATTCTAAAACATAACATAAGCTTGAAACTTGATAAAAAGGAAACAAACATACCTTTTCTGAGCTCAATCAACTCAAGGATACTTAAAACTACTCAAACTTACTCAACTCAGAAGTAATCAAAGATAAGATACTCAACTCAGAGATTAGATACTCAACTGAAAGATTAGATACTCAACTTCAAAGATATGATATTCGACTCTGGGTACTCAACTCAATATGAAGGAATACACATGCAATATATAGAAAGCTTTATAAAACATCAAAATAAACTTAGTTCGTTAATAAAAATGCAATAACAAACTCAACTTTACTTATTTAATAAAGTAATATAATTTTCCTGGGAGTTTCTCTAACCGAAAATCATCACTTAAGAGCTATGGTGATGATACAACACTTTACCTCACGCCGCCAAGGACCATCCTATACCTTGCCATCACTATAGGATTTAACTTAACTTAGTGGATACAATATTCTATTGTGAAAATGATTCATCTAAAAAGTATGACCCTTTTCTACCCATGGTGGCTACATGGTTTTATGGAGACGTGAGTTATCTGAACTCATGCTCGCCTCTAATTCGGTGTTCAATATTACTCCCAAAATATACTAGCTCTTATGTTTTAAAACATACTTCTTCTGTGATTTGAGATTTGTGCGTAAAAAATATAGCTCAAAGGCTATCTTGGAAATCTCAGTTTCCCTCCTTGCTTCATTCAGAAAGCTAATACTCTTTTTTGAAAACTAGCCTGTAAGCTCTTTGAAAATCTAAGTTTCTGTTTTTATTTAAAGGTGAAAACATTTTAAATCTTTTTGGGAATACTTAGTCCCCATATACTTTTGAAGAAATGAACTTCAACTTTACTCTTTACTCTCTACTATTTACTCTTTACTCAACTTGAACTTTAAGTCTTAAATGAAGTTAAGATGTTTGTAAAAGACTTTTGAAAACTTTATAAACTTTGCTTTGACTTACTTCTTAACTTCTAGACTTGACTCTTCACTTTCCTTTAATTGAAGTTCAGATTCAAGGTTCATGATCTCATGTTTATGGATGATTTCATGATTTTCAACTTGGAGGGTTCATGCGGAATTATGAGCTTGAACTACTCTACTTGAGAACTCAAAGGTACTTCTCATCTCAATACTGTTCGACTTATAGTGTTCATGCGAAATTATGAGCATGAAAAGTTCAACTCAAGGACTTCACGGGTAACATGTAATAGTACCATGATTAGAAATATAATCTCAAAAGGAATAAGGAACTCGATACTCAAGACTTAGAACTTGGAGATACTACTCCGCTCAATGATACTCAATTTATGGAATTCATGCGGAAGTTATGGGCATGAACGACTCGAATCTACGGTCTAAGTAACTAGATGAAACTCATTTATACAAATCATCTCATTCTGTTACTTACTTCCTCAAAACTTATTTCAAATATATAGTTTACCTCAAAGGATTCACAATTGAACTCAAGCTTTCTTAAATTCTACTCATAGCTCTCTCTCTTGAATATGAATTATGAATTCAAGAGTTTTGGTTCATGAAATGTAGGATCTCATGATGAGAAGGTAGACTCATGAATACATTCTCTTTATTCTCATACTCACTTTCTTGAGTCTTGAAATAAGTTACTAGAAGGTGTAGAAGACTCCACAAAAGGATTCAAAAGGACTTTCTTAGAATGTTCGAAAGAATTCTCAAACTTAACTCTTATTTCTACCTTGAATTTGAATTATGAATTCAAGGTTATTCTCATGTTAGAAATGATTTTAGGTGTTTATAAGTAGCTTTAAGTAGTTAGAATAGAAAGGGAGTGAAGGTGCACTTTAAAAAACACAAACGGAGCAACCGAAGGCAAACTGGATGGGCAGGAGATCCTGAGGCTATGGGTGGCACGGTGCGCCAGCCCTTGAAGTACAGAGGAGGTTTTGGGGCGCTTTGGCAGGTGCATCGTGCCAGGCCCCAACCTAGAAAATCTGTCGAACTTCGTTGCTCGTTTTCTCACCCTAACTCGCTTAGAATCGAACGTTTCTTCCACAATCACTTGGATTCAATTACTTAAATTAATTACACACTAATATACTAAAAAACAACACTGAAATTATTCAATTTCATCTTAAGAGATCATCAAAACCCCAACACAACAAGATTTAGAACTCATCAAGAACTCCCGTCTTTCAACATCAAGAATGAGATTTCACTGAAAATAACATGGTTGGCGTGTGCTGAGCTAACCTAACGCTATTGAAGCTTACATACCTCTTAGGGATTGAACCCATAGTGAAATTCCGCAATAACATGCAAGAATCGCGACGAACCATTGATCCACTCCTCTTTTATCCTCTTTTCTCTTCTTGAACTCTCAACTAAAACTAGGACTACGAAACTGAATCTAATAGAACTAGACCCCTAAAATATTACTAAAAATGAATTAAATCTGATTGGGTAAGGAAAATACCAAAAACAAAACCTCACTATTTTCGGCTAACTTTCCTTAAATGGACAACCTAAATTCAAAAGGCCATATATCACTCATCCGAAGTTGAAACTTAGGAAAATGTGTGGCGTTGGAAATATAATTCAAAGGTCTTTCCTATTATATCTTATAGCACACCTAACTCATCATGTGCTATAAGTTATTGTCGTTTCAAGTTTACCCAAAACACATACTTAGCTTAACTTGCAAATTTTTAGATTTTTCCTATTTCCAATTTAGTTCTGTTAGAACTCAAGGTGATACATCTAAGGAACTTAATTAACACTCAAGAACTTTTAATTAATTGGGAAAATCTCACTCACTATTAAGAACGGTTCGAGTCTTAGTTCAATTTTTTTTCTAGAGTCTTACAACTCCCCCTTAGGATCATTCGTCCTCGAATGACGTCTGGGCTGGGTATGGAATGGGTTACTCTTACTAAGGTCTGCGTTTAATGGTATGCTATTAGTATATTCAATCTTAGCCCGAATCCTTATGTTCGGTTTCTATACCTCTCTATATAGGGAATCTTATCCAAAGATTATTACTCCTTACAACCACATTAAAGCTTAGTACTCTAACCCTTCCATGGACTCATACTAACTAACTCCTTCGGAACCAACTAAGGGATCTCATTTAACTATTCCTCATAGTACAATCTCATCCTTCTCTTCCTCCTCATTTATAACCTTAGATAGAATTATCATACCATCACTAACACGATAAGAACATCAACCTCCTCTTCTAAAGTCACTCCATTACAAAAGGAACTTTAAAAAGATATCCCCAAAACTCTTTGGAATTCAATACCATCTTAATGTCATACACTTGACTCAATTTCTCATCTCGCCATTTCCCCCTTAGGTATAAAGAGGCCACTTGAAAGATATGTACCTATTCCATCATCTCTAAATGGTTTGCATCTTCTTTTACTCTAACACTCCATAAGTGGTACTAAGGCCTCTTGCTGAGGTGTTTTCTCTTAACCTCTTCTGATTACATAGCCTCTCAGTACACCTCTTAGCGCTCTTGTTACTCTTGTGATTTAGCTACATTTTACTTCCCTTTTCTAAAGGTTTGGATCTCTCACTTGTACCACACATCTTTCATTGAAATTAACATCTCAATTTCTCACCTACTATATGTCAAGTCTACAAGGTCAAATATCAAGAATAACATTATCACCCTCATGTTTCCATTCTTTTGATCATGATACTCATCTCAAATTTAAGCTTAATAATTATTTCTAAGCCCGAATATCTATATGATTGTTTGCTTACTATACTATACCTCAATACTACTATGGCAATTTAGAAAAACTTGTCCACTAGGACCTTATGAAAATTAATCAATCCTTACCTCAAAGTCTGCATAATCGAATTACTATCACATTCCCCTTCACAACTTAAGTACTACTTACTCACTTACTGCGCATTATCTCTCAAATAACTCTATCATCCTCTAAATACCATGAGGTTCTCCTTTTAAAATTAGATCTATCACTTTATGAATACCCTTGCTATTGTATATATTCACCACTTACAGTTGGTCATTACTAACACAATGACACATCACCATAACCCCTTTCTAGTTGAGGTCTACTCTAAGTCATATTGACTTGCAACACTTACTTTACCTCCTATCCTGAGTTCTTTACAAATCTTCACTACTTTGTCTACCCATAAGGGAAAACTCTTCATTATTATCTTACTAGGTGCATGACTATCCTAACAGAGTTTGCCAAAACACCATCTCCCTTCTTAGATAACTAAACATCTACATACTTTCCTATAACTCTGGGCACTTTCTTATACTAATAGTGATAGAGGCTTAACTCATACTATCTCTTCGGGTGAAAATCTTACCCAATCTCTAAGTATTCCTCCTAATAACGACCTCAACTAGAACAAGGCTTAAGGAAAAGAATACAACTTACTTTTAGCTTAAATGCACGATTCATATAATTATTGGTGCATTACACTGAAACTAAACACTTAACATACTCTTGGGCTTCTGTCTAGCCCCTTTAGAGTCTCATGACTTTCTCAAGACTCTTGCTAAGGACAAATCATCCATAAGGATCTTTAAACATTACTTTTCAACCAGTTCTTGCATGTTGGATATTGAAATGAATTTGAGAAATGCACAAGTATGAACAAAATCTTTATGACATAACTCTATTGCACGATTAATAGTATGAAAGAAGGAAACTTAACTCAAATGTCTGTAGCCCCTCATTTATAGAAGTGTGTCCTCACAACAACCATAAATAACATCCTACTGACATGACTTCATACACATCCTAGGACTCTTGAACTCTGTTCTCTGATACCAAGTTGGTCATGATCCGAGTTTAGACCCTTGACATGTCCGACACTAAAAAACCATTGCTAGTCCCCAAGCGAACCCTCATCCCAGCTAACTACAAGCGGAAGACCAATTTAATCATGTAGAAACTTAAAAAATGAAATAAAAGTTCATAAAAGTTAAATCCAAACTTTAACTCAAAAGGAAATTCTGAATAACAAAAAAATATTCAACTCGCCATAAAATAGGCAACTTACGTCTTTAAAACATTTAATAAAATAAATGAATAATAAAAACTTCTCAACTATACTTACTATCTATGAACCCTCTAACTGATAAAGAAGGAAGTCGGGACAAGACCCACAAAATCCTAACTAAACTGAAAAGTAAATGAAATCCTCCGGAAGAAAGGAGGCTCACCATAGGTAACTCAAACTCTCAGATGTATCAACAGAGCTCCTCTTAAAGATCTTGAATACCTCTGTATGCATCATGAGACTATGTAGGCCAAATGGCTTAGTACGTGGAATGTATGAGCATGTAAGGAGAATTCTAAAACATAACATAAGCTTGAAACTTGATAAAAAGGAAACATACTTATCTTTTCTAAACTCACTCAACTCAAGGAATACTCAAGGATACTCAAAACTACCCAAACTTACTCAACTCAGAAGTACTCAAAGATAAGATACTTAACTCAGAGATTAGATATTCAACTGAAAGATTAGATATTCAACTTCAAAGATATGATATTCGACTCTAGGTACTCCACTTAATGTAAAGCAAGAATACACATGCAATATATAGAAAACTTTATAAAACAGTAAAATCAACTTAGTTCGTTAATGAAAATGAAATAACAAACTCAACTTTACTTATATAATAAAATAATATAATTTCTGTGGAATTTTCTCTAACCGACAACCATCACTTAAGATTTATGGTAATGATACAACACTTTACCTCACGCTGCCAAGGACCATCCTATACCTTGCCATCAATATATGACCTATCTTAACTTTGTGGATCCACTAGTCTATTGTGAAAATAATTCATATAAAAAGTATGATTCTTTTCTATCCATGGTGGCTACATGTTTTTATGGAGACATGAGTTATCTGAACTCATGCTCACCCCAATTCGGTGCTCAATACTACTCCCAAAATATACTAGCTCTTATGTTTTCAAAACATACTTCTTCAGTGATTTGAGATTAGTGCTCATAAACTTAGCTCAAAGGTTATTTTGGAAATCTCAGTTTACCTCCTTGCTTCATTTAGAAAATTATTTCTCTTTCATGAAAACTAGCCCAAAAGTTCTTTGGAAATCTCAGTTTCTGCTCTTATTTAAATTTGAAAATATTTTCCATATCTTTGGGCGTACTTATTCCCCATACACTTTTGTAGAAATGAACTTTAAATTTACAGTTTACTCTTTACTCAACTTGAACTTTAAGTTTTAAAAAAAGTTAAAACGTTTGTAAAAGACTTTTGAGAACTTTATAAACTTTGCTTTGACTTACTTCTTAACTTCTAGAATTGAACGTTAACTTTCCTTGAATTGAGGTATGGAGTCAAGGTTCATGATTCCATGTTTATGGATGATTTCATCATTTTTACCTTGGAGGGTTCATGCAGAATTATGAGCATGAACTACTCAACTCGAGAACCCTAAGGTACTTCTTATATCAAGATTGTTCGACTTATAGGGTTTATACGGAATTACGGGCATGAAATATTCAATTCTAGGCTGGTTAAGGGAAATTAAAGAGAAAAAAATAAAGTGAGGCTGTGGGGATTCGATCCCACACTTTCATGGTCAACTCGAAAAAGTCAAGGAAAAAGAAATTAAAAAAAAGGGGGCTGTCGGGGTTCGATCCGACAACCCCTCGGCCAAGGAAGAGAAATTTCAAAGAAAAGAAATTAAAAGGAAACGAAGATGTTGGGCGATCTTGGGTTCCCAAGCCGTGTGGACCAAAATAAAATAAATGAAAAATGTAAGTGTTGTCCAAAGGATTCGAAACCGGGTTCCCTTGCCCAAATTCCGTATTGATACATAAGTCATACGTGAATTAAATGTTCAAGAATAATGCTGCCTACTTAGATCGAAATCGAGATCTTGGCACACATACAAGATGCATAAGTCTTGTACTACATAATCTTAGAAAGGTATGAATCACTTAAGCGAACTATGAATGAAGCCTCATGGATTGTTTGTATAGACCCATAAGTCTAGTATAAGTTTAAAAATAAGTGAACCTAAGATGTATGTAATGAATGATGTAACCCTAGAAGGGTTAAGTACGAGTGTAAAACACACTAAATGGTCAACTGCATTGGCATACGATGAAATGATTATTATGTAATGAAATGATGAAACCCTAGAAGGGTTAAGTAAGAGTGTGAAACACACAAATGTCCAAGTGCATTGACATATGATGAAATGAACATTCACGTAAAAAGGGGTGAGTAATTATGAAGAGCAAATGTGCTAAAGTTAATGAATGTGGTGACAACATGATATGAGGCTAATGTAAAAGATGAGAACAATCTCAAATGAGCCTAAGTAAATGTTACAAAAACATACTCACCTATGAGAGTGTAAAGTTAATGAAGAGATCAGTCTGTATGAACACTCTAATGAAAGTATTGAGTTTACATACTTAATACTAATGATGAGATATGAAATCATCTATTGAGCTATGATGTTCTCATACTAGAAGCCAGCTTCCATGACGTATGAGTTGAATGTAATGGAACTTTATACTGAGCACTGATAGACTAGCTATGAGCGGTGATGCCTTCTTTTGGGAAGGGAGGAGGTTCACGTAACTCTTATGAGATGAGACTGTTCGGCATGCCGGGTATGGGTCTCCTTATTTCTCCTAGTCTTCGAACCTATAATGCCAATATAGGGATCTGGCGGGGTTCAATTCCCATGTACGCTATCATGTTTTGGGTAACCTTGGCCGGTGATTCCACCTCTTTTCGGTGTGGGGGAGACACTGGATTTCATGATTCTCACATGATCTATGTCGGTTAAAGTTAAAGTTCCCAATGAATGAATGAGTCCAGTCTCAAATAATGCACATAATGAAATGAACGATACCAAAGGTGTTAGGATAGGATAATGAAGAGGTGAGCTAGACTCAAGTAATGACACTAGGTTATTCTTGATCATTGCACAACAAACCCGATGAGAATCTTAAACTACATCCTAGGTATATCTGGTGTTTACACTAGCTTATGAATGAATGAAATAAAGTACGTATGAATGAATGAAGCAGACTCTGTGTTTGTTAAAGAAGGCTCCCTAGTTGAGGTCTCATATGTTGAGCCCTCATTTTGGGAAGTCTTATTGTCAAGTCCATGATTCCAAGGTTTCATGGCATATGAATGAATGATATGAAAGATGTTATGTGTTATATGCAATATGATATGTGCTATGTGTAAGATGTTATGTGTTGTGTGCAATATGATATGTATGATGATGCATGTTACTCTCATGGCATGACTTTCCTAATCCAAATTTGGAAAGCTCACTGACTTTCATAATCCAAATTTGGAAAGTCCACTAACTTTCCTAATCCCAATTTGGCAAGTCCACTGACTTGACTTTCCATAATCATGTTGTTAGGAAAGAGCTATTCTTACTTATGCATGTCCTTGGTATGTTCTTGCATATACCTATACTTAGTACAAGTGTGTACTAATCCCATACAACTCTATATTTTTAGGTGCAGGCACAGGTGGATTCTAGAGCTTACAGGTTGACATTGCAGCTATCCGGACGTGGAGCTTTCATCCGAACTTGGTAGTCCCTCATGCTTTCTAGGATGTCTACCGATATTATCTAGCTTAGATGTAGGCTTTAGCTAGTGGAGCATGTTACACTAGTGTTTCTTTCCATTTTCATTTCAGACTCTGTATTGGTGCCGTTTTGGCAAAAATACATTTAATGCAATTATGAACTATTTATTTCATTTGATTATCTCTATATTAGATGGTTGATTTGTGAACTCATATGATGTGAAGTTTAAAATATTTAGCATGAAATAAGAAAACAAAAATTTCAAATTTTCCGCTAAAATTAACCTAGATGAAGTAAGAATGACGTATGTAGGCTTGTCTGCGACCTCTGAGAGGTCAACGACGTCGGTCTCGTCTGGGGTCTAGATTCCAGTCGTGACAAAGTTGGTATCAGAGCACTAGGTTAACTTCCGAGGATAATAAGTTCACATCAACCACATTGAGTAGTTTCTAAGTCATGGTAGTGAAGTGCACCACTATCCTAGATTAGAGACTGCATAATGCGTAGGAAAATTTCCCTTCTTCTGATCTTATCGTGCTCTTCCTAATATCTGAGAATGAATACTAGGAGAACCATTGGTCAGAGGAGAGGAGGAGCAGCTGCTGGGGACAATAAGGTTCCGCCCCAGGCTCCAGCTGAAGGAGTGGCTATGCCGGTTAACCCAGCTGGGTTGACTAATGCGGAGGTGCGGGTATATCTGGACCAGATGGCACATGCCATCACTATGCAGGCCCAGGCCATGACTGCCCAGGTTAACCGGCAGAATGTTCAAACGGAGAACCCACCGGTACGTAGCATGGCTGACAGGCTGCGAGACTTTACGAGGATGAATCCTCCTATTTTCACGGAGTGCAAGACTTCAGAGGATCCCCAGGAGTTCATGGATCAGGTACACAAGATTTTGGTGGCCATGGGGGCCACAGATTCTGAGAAGGCTGAGCTGGATTCCTATCAGCTCAAAGATGTTGCACAGACTTGGTGCAAGATGTGGCAGGATAGCCGAACTTTCGGCGGAGTTCCGATCACTTGGGAGCTGTTTAACCTATCCTTCCTGGAGAGATTCTTTCCCAGGGAGATGAGGGAGGCAAAGGTTGAGGAGTTTATCAACCTTAAGCAGCGATCAATGACAGTCAGGAAGTATTCCCTGAAGGTTGTGAAATTATCCAGGTATGCCACTTCTCTTGTGTCTGACAGCAGAGACGAGATGAGTAGATTTTTGACAGGGATTGCTGAGGATCTCGAGGAGGAGTGTAGGGCAGCTATGCTGCATGACAGCATGGACCTTTCCAGGCTTATAGTCCATGTCCATCAAGTGGAGGAAAGCATGAAGAGAAAGCACACTAGAGCAGGGAACAGGTTAAGGCAAGCCAGGGAGAATATTTCAAGGAAGAGTAGTACTGGAATCAGGGATAAGCCCAGGCTTAAGAAGGGACTCTCCCGCCAAGGGGAGTCAAGTTCATCCAAGGGTCGCTATGATAGGGTTTATGAGTCTAGAGTTAAGTGAAACAATGAAGTAGATACACCTCAGGAGAGGCCACCTTGCAGGAAGTGTGGCAAACTACATGGAGGAGAGTGTATGATGGGCTCTAACGCTTGTTACAGTTGTGGCAAACTGGGTCACATGGTGTAAGATTGTACGAATAGGAGAAGTCAAGAACAAGGGAAGGAGAGAGTTCAGCCTAATGGTCCAAGTGAAGAGGATCCAAGGAGGCAACGATTCTTCGCACTCAAGCCTAGGGGTGCAGGGGAAGGCACTTCTGGTGAAGTCTTGGGTGCGTAGCCTTAATTAGTCTTTCATGTATTTGACTGTGTATGGTATTTATGCACTAGTATGAGGTTAATATGGTTGAGTCGTCATGTTGGTTGCTGATTTGTATAACTTCTATGTTTACTTATGTTGTATGCTTTGATGAGACTAGTTTAGGAAAGAGTTCCTTAGTCTATTAATATGAAGCTACTAGTAGGTCTCAAGGATGTGCACCATCAAGTTAATATGTGAATCAGATATTCACTAATGGGGAGTATTGAATTTCCCTTGTATGCATACGTTCTATAGATGACTTACTTATTGTTAGTAAAGAGTAGTTTCATTCGGAGACAAATTTTCCTAAGGAGGGGGGGATAATGAAACACCTAAAATGGATATGCTAAGTAATGCTTAATGTGTCTAGAATGCCTACGATTAGACTGGGTTTACACGGATTGATGTGCGTAGAACCAGACCTCTAAACCCTTGCTACAGCCAAGCCAACTAACTTGGGGAGTTATTTGAGCTAGAAAAGGTTGTGTCCAACCATGTAGGGCTCTCGAATACGAAGATTTACTCGAATGAGTCTTTACCAGACTTAAAAAGGGAAAATCATAGTTTTGGAGGGTCTAGGGGTAAAATGGTCTTTTTCCAGGCTAAGGGTAATATCATAATTACCCTAAATATATAATTAATTATTTAATTAATAAGGTGGAGGGGCAATTTGGGGAGAGAGGGCCGAAAATTGGCTCTTGAAGTGAAGTCTTGCTCCACCCGGGTTCGAACCTAGGTGGAAGCAATGAATTAAATTTGTTTTATATTTAAGTTGGTAAATTAATGTAATTGATTTATATTTGTTATTTATTAGCTGATTTAAAATAAAAGAAAATCAGATTTTTAGTATTTAATAAAAAACTTATTTGACTAAGTCCTAAACTAGACTCCTAAGCCTAATAAAACTATCACTCTCTCATGTCTATCTCTCAAAACACACGATCATTCTCTCTTTTCTTTCACGTTTTCTCTCTGCCTAAACAACTACAAGAACAGAAAATTTACTAAAGTTCTTCACACTTGAAGAACTCACACGAAAATATAAGAAAACAAGCTAACTAAAGACGTTAGACAAAGAGAGGGTTTTTCCGTCGAAAGTTTGGTGTTGAAACTTGGTTTTGGACGTGAGTGTTGGAGAAGGTTTGGGAAGCAACTTCAAGGTTTGAATGTCATAAAAGGTATGGGTTTTCTTACTCTTGGTCCCTTTCCCAAGAGACCCCTAAAGGTTTAGTATATTCTAATCCAAAAACTAGGATTGTTCCCCGTTGCATGTCCCTGTCACTAGCTCCCATTGATTCGTAGTTTGGGTATGTTTGCTGGTAGATATTAGGTGTGCAATGTGTTTTCGTGACGAATATGTTCATGAATGTATGTTTGAAATCGTATGAATGACAACCCATGTTTTCCGAACTATGTGTAAGTGTGTGCAAAATGTGAACTGTCGCCTATATCCATCGGGTTTAAGGCTCAAAAAAATGATGTATTATGGTTGTATTTTTACGTGTACAAACTGAGGTAAGTCGTGATGTTCATATGAAATGTTATGTGGCTGAATCGAGTGAGAAACTCTTGGCTAAACGAATCCATGAAAATGCACCTAAAACGTTATAAATAAACCATGAAATTTCCCTAACAACTAATGTGTAACTTGATGAAAAAAATGCTGAAAAATTACAAAATTTCCAGCCACAAGTTGATGAATTTCGGTCAAGTTAATATGGTTTAAAATGTTATGAAAAATGAAGAAAAAGAAGTGAGGTGACAGAGGGTCAAACCCGTGACCTCACCATGTTAAAAACCATGAAAATAAGTGAGTTAAAAGTATTGTGGTGAGGGGGATTCGAACCATGGTATTGGCTGGAAAATGTAACTCTAAAAATAAGAAATGAGAGGAGTGGGATTCGAACCCACCACCTCTCAATAAGATTTAAGGAAGAGTAAAAGAAAAATAAAAGGGTTGAGGCGTGTGGGAATCGAACCCACGACCTCTAGGCTGGTTAAGGGAAACTAAAGAGAAAAAACTAAAGTGAGGCTGTGGGGATTCGATCCCACACTCTCATGGTCAACTCAAAAAAGTCAAGGAAAAAGAAATTAAAAAAAAGGGGGCTGTCGGGGTTCAATTCGACAACCCCTCGGCCAAGGAAGAGAAATTTCAAAGAAAAGAAATTAAAAGGAAATGAAGGTGTTGGGGCTCGATCTTGGGTCCCCAAGCCATGTGGACCAAAATAAAATAAATGAAAAATGTAAGTGTTGTCCAAGGGATTCAAAACCGGGTTCCCTTGCCCAAATTCCGTATTGATACATAAGTCATACGTGAATTAAATGTTCAAGAATAATGCTGCCTACTTAGATTGAAATCGAGATCTTGGCACACATACAAGATGCATAAGTCTTGTACTACATAATCTTAGGAAGATATGAATCACTTAAACGAACTATGAATGAAGCCTCATGGCTTGTATGTATAGACCCATAAGTCTAGTATACGTTTAAAAATAAGTAAACCTAAGATGTATGTAATGAATAATGTAACCCTAGAAGGATTAAGTACGAGTGTAAAACACACTAAATGACCAAGTGCATTGGCATACGATTAAATGATTATTATGTAATGAAATGATGAAACCCTAGAATGGTTAAGTAAGAGTGTGAAACACACAAATGGCCAAGTGCATTGACATATGATGAAATAAACATTCACGTAAAAAGGGGTGAGTAATTATGAAGAGCAAATGTGCTAAAGTTAATGAATGTGGTGACAACATGATATGAGGCTAATGTAAAAGATAAGAACAATCTCAAATGAGCCTAAGTAAATGTTACCAAAACGTACTCACCTATGAGAGTGTAAAGTTAATGAAGAGACCAGTCTCTATGAACACTCTAATGAAAGTATTGATATTAACACACTTAATAATAATGATGAGATGAGAAATCATCTATTGAGCTATGATGTTCTCATACTAGAAGCCAACTTCCATGACGTATGAGTTGAATGTAATGAAACTTTATACTGAGCACCGATAGGGTAGCTATGAGCGGTGATGTCTTCTTTTGGGAAGGGCGGAGGTTCACGTAACTCTCATGAGATGAGACTGTCTGGCATGCCGGGTATGGGTCTCCTTATTTCTCCTAGTCTTCGAACCTATAATGCCAATATAGGGATATGGCGGGGTTCAATTCCTATGTACGCTAGCATGTTTTGGGTCACCTTGGCCGGTGATTCCACCTCTTTTCGGTGTGGGGGAGACACTGGATTTCATGATTTTCATATGATATATGTCGGTTAAAGTTAAAGTTCCCAATAAATGAATGAGGCCAGCCTCAAAGAATGCACATAATGAAATGAACGATACCAAAGGTGTTAGGATAGGATAATCAAGAGGTGAGCTAGACTCAAGTAATGACACTAGGTTATTCTTGATCATTGCACAACAAACCCGATGAGAGTCTTAAACTACATCCTAGGTATAGCTGGTGTTTACACTAGCTTATGAATGAATGAAATAAAGTACGTATGAATGAATGAAGCAGACTCTGTGTTTGTTAAAGAAGGCTCCCTAGTTGAGGTCTCATATGTTGAGTCCTCATTTTGGGAAGTCTTAATGTCAAGTCCATGATTCCAAGGTTTCATGGCATATGAATAAATGATATGAAAGATGTTATGTGTTATATGCAATATGATATGTGCTATGTCTAAGATGTTATGTGTTGTGTGCAATATGATAAGTATGATGATGCATGTTACTCTCATGGCATGACTTTCCTAATCCAAATTTGGAAAGATCACTGACTTTCCTAATCCAAATTTGGAAAGTCCACTAACTTTCCTAATCCCAATTTGGCAAGTCCTCTGACTTGACTTTCCGTAATCATGTTGTTAGGAAAGAGCTATTCTTACTCATGCATGTCCTTGGTGTGTGCTTGCATATACCCATACTTAGTACAAGTGTGTACTAATCCCATACAACTCTATAATTTTAGGTGCAGGCACAGGTGAACGCTAGAGTTTACAGGTTGACGTTGCAGCTATCCGGACGTGGAGCTTTCATCTGGACTTGGTAGGCCCTCATGCTTTCGAGGATGTCTACCGATATTATCTAGCTTAGATGTAGGCTTTAGCTAGTGGTTCATGTTCCACTAGTGTTTCTTTCCACTTTCATTTCAAACTCTGTATTGGTGCCGTTTTGGCAAAAATACGTTTAATGCAATTATGAACTATTTCTTTCATTTGATTATCTCTATATTAGATGGTTGATTTGTGAACGCATATGATGTTAATTTTAAAATGTTTAGCATGAAATAAGAAAACAAAATGTTCAAATTTTCCGCTAAAATTAACCTAGATGAAGTAAGAATGACGTATGTAGGCTTGTCTGCGACCTCTGAGAGGTCAACGACGCCGGTCTCGTCTGGGGTCTAGATTCCGGTCGTGACATACTCTGGTACAATAAATCAAATAAACAAAAGAAAACTACTTGAAGGGAATTGTAAACCTATGGTTGGATAGATTTTACACTTGGGTTGCCTCCTAATTAGTGCTTGATATAACATCATGGCACGAAGCAATACTCTTGATTACTCAAAATTCCTTAAGATAATAGGCCTCAACCACTTATTGCATACTCCCCGCATTTCCCAGATAAAGCTTGACCCTCTGTCCATTCACATTGAACCTTGTTCCTTCGCTATTCTCAAGCTCCACCGCTCCATGCGAGAACACTTGCTTAAGTAAAAATGGTTCGGACCATTTGGACTTGAGCTTGCCGGGAAATAAGCGCAACCTACAGTTAAATAGAAGCATAAAATCTCCAAATACAAAATCTCACTTTTCAATCATTTGATCATGGTACTTCTTCATCTTCTCTTTATACAAGGCTGCACTTTCATAGGCTTTTGGGCAAAAGTCATTGAGAATATTCAAGTCATTTACCCTTTGAATTGATGCGACGCCCCAATCCGAGTTAAGCTTCTTCATTGCTCACATGGCTTTATGCTCTAGCTCTACCGGCAAATGTCAAGACTTTCCAAATACAAGTTGGTATGGAGACATACCTATGGGAGTCTCGTATGCGGTGAGGTAGGCCCATAGAGCCTTATCCAACTTCCTTGACAATCTGTTCTATTGTCATTCACTGTCTTCGCCAAGATTTACTTTGTGTCTCCATTGGACACTTTGACTTGCCCACTAGTCTGTGGATGGTAAGGAGTAGCTACACAGTGGCAGACACCATACTTCTCAAGCAATATTTTAAATAACTTATTGCAGATGTGGGAACCTCCATCACTGATAATTTCCCTTGGGGTGCCAAATCTGGACAAGATATTCTTCTTCAAGAATGCGGTGACGCTCTTGCCTTCATTGTTGGGGAGCGCAATTGCTTCCACCCACTTCGATACATAATTAACCGCAACAAGAATATATTTCATCCCATATGAACTCACAAATGGACACATAAAATCAATGCCCCATACATCAAATAACTCGATTACCATGATACAGTCAGAAGACTTGGCAAAATCATGAGAGTCTTGGTGGATGGTTGTCGAATAGTGTCCTCACTGCAAAATATTTTGTGCAGTACGATCACCACTATGATGCCCACCAACAGGCGATGAATGACACGCCTTTAAAACACTCAACATCTCAACTTCGGGCACACATCGACGAATAATCCCATCAGCACAACTAAGATACAAGTATGACTCATCCCAAAAAAACTTTTTTACATCATTCATGAACTTTTCCTGTGGTGAGATGATAGATCCGGAGGTACCACATCACTTTCCAAATAATTAGTAAAGTCGGCAAACCAAGGAATGAGGTCATGGGAAGCAGCCAATACCTTTTCATCTGGGAACATATCATTGATCTCACCCTTGTCACCAAGCACAAGTAAACCTTCATCCTCTAATCTAGACAAGTGATTGGCGACTTGGTTCTCTGTCCCCTTGCGGCTTTCACCACAAAATCAAATTCTTGCTACAACACCCATCTAATGAGTCATAGTTTTGCATCCTTTTATGCCATCAAATACCTCAATGCCAAATGGTCTATGTACACTATGACCGCAGTCCCAAGAAAATAAGAGCAAAATTTCTTGAATGCAAACACCACAGCTAGAAGCTTTTGCTTTGTAACACTGTAATTCTTCTAGGCTGTATTTAGAGCTTTGCCTACACAGTAAATAGGGGGAAGTATCTTCTCATGCCTTTCCTCAAAGTCAAATTTACTCTCCTTTTCAAGCAGTTTGCACAAAGGATGTGCAATTTTCAATTTTTTTTGATGAAGCTCCATAGAAACCTGCATGCCCCAGAAAACTTCTCACACCTTTTATCCAAATGTATGGAGGAAGCTTTTCTATTACCTCCACTTTGGAATTCTCAACCTCAATACCTTTCTCAGAAATTCGGTGTCTCAACACTATGCCCTTTTTACCATAAAGTGACACTTCTCTAATTTAGCACTAAGTTGCAATCTTGACACCTTTTCATTACCTTGTCCAGATTTTCCAAGTATCCATCAAAAGAGTCACTAACCATATAGAAATTGTCCATGAACACCTCAATAGTATCTTCAACCATGTTAGAGAAAATCGACATCATGCAACGTTGGATGATTGCTGGAGCATTGCACAACCCAAATGTCATGCGTTTAAATACGAAGGTCCTATACGAGCAAGTGAAAGTGGTTTTATCTTGTTCTTCCAGGGCTATAGAGATTTGATTGTAACCCGAACACGCATACAAGAAGCAGTACCATCCCTTACCTACAAGTCTATCCAGCATCTGATCCATGAAGGACATAGGGAAGTGGTCCTTCTCTGTCCAAGCATTCAACTTCTGGTAATCCATGAAAAGTCCTCATCTGGTCGCCGATCGCATTGGCACAAGCTTGTTTCTTTCATTTGTGTCTATAGTAATCCCACCCTTCTTAGGCACACACTGAATAGGGCATACACAAATAGTGTCTGCAATGGGGTAGTTGACTCCATCATCCAACCATTTAATAATCTCCTTCGTTGCTACTTCTTGCATTGGCATATTTAATCTTCTCTGATGCTCGATACTAGGTTTATTATCTAGCATGAGCTAAATTTTATAAGAACAAATACCGGGGAGAGGGGGGGGGGATTTCGATAATATCTGCAATACTCCATCCAATAGCTCGCTTGAAACTCTTTAGAACTTCTACCATACACTCGACTTGTTGCCCGTAAAGATCTGCTGCAATTTTGACCGGGAGGGTCTCATCCATACCCAAAAATGCATACCTCAAATATTGGGGTAGAGCCTTTAGTTCCAATTTAGGTGCCTCTTCCACAGATGGTCTCGCTTTGGAATCTCATGATTTTTCATAGCCAAGTCCAACTTCTTAGGCTTTGGCCTATATTTGCACATATAAAGTGAATCTACCCACTCATCATACCCTTCAATGAAATCACTCTCAAAGTTCATTATCACTGCTTTTAATGCCTCAACACCCAGTCTCTCCTCGACTTGCACCTTCGACGCACTCTCACTTCTAAAAGTTATAAAAAATACCAATTGGAGCTCACCACTCTACTTCATGGACCTACAAATATCAAAAGTCGCCTCTTCATTGTTAAGTTTGAACTTCATCTGCCCTTTATCCATGAAGCCAAAGAACTCCCCATTTCAAAGAATGGTATTCGAAGGATAATGTGAACCTCAAAGTCAACCTCACTATCAAGAATAATAAAATGAGACCAAAAAATGAATGTCTCCACTTTTACTAGTATGTCATGGAGCACTCCAATAGGCCTTTTCACAGTTCTATCCTTCATGATCAACCTCATTGTAGTTGGTTTCAGATCACCCAATCCCAACTTATTTTAAATGGAAAATGGTATGCGCTTAATGCTAGCACCAAGATCACGCAGTGCCTTGGCAAAGTGCAATAAACCAATGGTACAATGGATAGTGAAAGCACCAGGATCTTCCTTTTCTGCACAAGGCATCTTGTAGAATTAGAACTATAATGTTGCAACTTATCGTCATACTCAAAACTCACACACCTCTTCTTAGTAACCATATCTTTCATAAAATTTGCATAACCAGGCATCGCTCTAGAGATTTATCAATGGAACATTGATGGAGAGCTATTTTAGTATAGTCATGAACATGTGGTATTTTCCTTCGTCGGTCTTCTTTGCTAATATTTGAGGAAAGGGAGGTAGAGGCCTAGGCAAGGGAACCACTTTCTCTGTGACCACATCCTCTTTCTCAGTCGCATTCTTTTGCTCTCTACTAACCTCTGTCACCTCATTATCTTTTCCAGAATCAATCTCCACCCTAGATGGGATAGGTGGATTAATGGTTGCTTACCTCCTCGAGTAGTGACTGTCATACAATGCCCATTATTCTTTGGATTCTGGGTTGTGTTGTTTGGAAGAGTTCCTAGTTGCCTTGGTTTCATGGTGGTGGACAACTAATTCATCTATAGCTCAAGATGTTTGATTGACACTGCATGGTCATCAACCTTTTGACCAATACTGGATAAGTCGTTCCTCATATCTTTCACATTCTCATCAGTCGCATCAAACCTTCTCATCATCTTTTGCATCATATCCTCAATTTGTGCCATGTTACCTCCACCATCCCTAGGGGCAGATTCTCTATTTTGAGGAGCTACATAAGGTCCAACTCGATCGTTTCTATTGCCATAGTTGTTCCGACTATAATTGCTATCGCGTTTTTAGGTCCCATCCCGGGCATATTGGCCCTTTTGGTTCTAATTTCCATAGTTCCAACCTTGGTTTCCTTGTTCCTAGCGCCAATTATCCGAGTTGGATCCTTGAGCGTTTGGTCAAAACCCTCCCGTTTGATCATTCAGTGCATATGTATGCTCTCATAATAATAACCCTCCACAAGTGGTGGAGGTCTAGTCAAAAAGTTCATTGCATTCACCTTTTTTGCCTCTATAGTTACATGTTTTAGCACCAACCCTAACTCAGTTCTCATCTGCGCCATCTCTTCACGAATCTCATCTGCGGCTTAGTTGTTTGTAGCTGGAACGGGGAAGGTGTTTCTCCCAGTGTTTGACTTTGTAGTGCTAAAAGATTTGTTGTTGCGAGATATCTTCTCCATTTTCTCGGTGATTTGTGCCCACAAACATTCACCATAGGAACCTTTTGCAATAGTTACAAGCAGTGCCTTTCCATTGTCATCCTACACCCGATAGAAGTACTCATTTAACGACTTATCATCAATACGATGACTTGGGACACCTCTCATTAAGGAAGTGAATCTATCCCAAGAACTACTCACAGACTCTCCAGGTTGAGATACAAAGTTGTTGAGCTCGTCCTTCTTGTTCAACTTATAGGACACTGGAAAGAATCTTGCTAGGAATGTGTCTGTCAATTGATTCCATGTATAGATAGATTTGTAGGGTTGCTCATTGAACCATATAGAAGCATCTATGGTCAGTGATAGAGGGAACACCCTCAACCCACTGACATTCATATCTTAGTCTGGTCGACCAATGCAACTTTTGTAGACATAGTTTAGCTTAGCTATGTGAGCATGTGGGTCATCCGCTGGCAATCATGCAAATAAACCTCTCGCGCTAAGCAGCTTCATCAAGCTACTGGTCACCACAAACGTATGCCCTGGAGATATATTTGGGAGGACAAGAGGTGCCAAAATTTGATACGCTCAAATTACACCCCCCTAAAAAGGCATAAGTAATTGTTATCAAGTAAAGAATCCAACTAGTAGGTTGGGGTCGACCACATGAGGAGTATGGTTTAGACTTAACTTTAACCCACAATTATATTCGTTTAGTCAAGGTATTTTCGTAATAAATACGTAAAGTGGGGGATTTGGTGAAACAAATTCCTAAGATTATGTAATTATCAAGTAAGAAAGAGTTAACTTTGGTTGTTATCAAGATGAGAAAGTAGTTAGGGTATATGTGTTCCCCACAAGCTCATAACGTGGTAATCCTAGTAATAGCAATCCCTTTCTAATGTATTACATGCAAAGTGATAAGTTATGTATCTTAAATCCTTGGTCCGGCATCTAAAGATTTTCACCCCGCACCTTTGTCCAGCTACGTCTTTTTAATTTACTAACCTTTATATTTACCTCTTATTAGACATTGCATCGATGTATGGCTTATTTTTCACCCTCGCACCAATCGACACTAAATTATTAGATAGTATCAAACTAAATCTTTGTTGATAATTCTATTCTTATTAACTACCTCTTTGGTCCGACAAGTAGCAACAAGGCGAGTTCTAATGTTTGCAACTGCTAAAAAGACTTCTTATCGAAAGAATTATCAATGCATGCAAAAAGCTATTTGAAGATTGCTTAATGACTATTCATACATTGTTAATCTCTCATGGTTGCCCCAACTATAATCACACGAATATAATTCCTTATTTTAGATGAAGAATTATGAACTTACGTAATGAGAATAATAAACCCAGAATTTCAACTTGAATATCAACACCAAAATCTTCAAATCCTACTTAAAAAATCAACAGTTGCCAATGTTTGGAAAATTAATCTCCAAAGTCTCAAACTAGAACAATAAAATAGTACCCATCCCCAAAATGAGGTTTACATCCCCTATTTATAGAATACAAACTCCTTATTAAAACGGAAACAAAATAAGGAATGTTTGTTTAGGCACATGTCTTTAATTCACGAGACTGAATTACGACCGTCAATGGATCTACAGTCCGTAACTCACTTCCGTCAACCAGTACTTAGAAAATATTTTAGTATCCAAAATCTACCCTCTCTTAATGAAACGACAGACCACTAGTATGGTCCGTCAATCAATCAACTGTCCATCAATTCCCCTCTGTGACTCCATACTTAGAATCTTCAAAAAAAGGTACGTGAACCCTCAGAATCTCATTCTATGATTTACCAGTACGATCCGTCAATTGATTGGCGTGCCGTCAATGCTCGTTGTGGTTTTACACATAGTCAGATTTCCCTGATTTCATCCAATGCATGGTATGCCTATGTATGATACCCTTGTACGGGGCGTCAATGGATCTATGATCCATCTATTGCCTCTATGGATGACCTTTTCTGCATTTTCAGCTCTCTTTAAGTTCGTGCCTATACATCTTTCCTTTAAAACATGATACAAAACTATTAAAATGAATAAAAAAAGGCTCTAGACACACACAACTCTTTAAGTGAAATGCATTAGATGTACCATAAACTCACAGTATATCAGGATCGTATATGTACCATATGTTTTCACACCCCGAGAAACCCCCTTGACGCGGACACGGGACCTAGGATTACAAGTGACCCCAAGCTAACCCTGCATGCATGACATGAGCATACCAAGAAGAATAATAACTAATGTAGAATCTTAAATATCTTGAAAATGAAAGTGATGGGGAATACCCATTCTAAAACTAAATATATGAAATTTGAGAATTGAATACAAGACAAATATCAAACTTAAATACTAAGCTGAATCTAACTATGCATGTAAATAACCATCTAAACTTACTAGAAGTACTAAGACATGCCCTAGTTAAATCTAGAAAAATCTAAAACTAATGACTAAAAGCAATAAAATTGTCATGTCTCTAGCCATCAAAGAATGAGGACTCACCACTGATGTTGTTGAACTGAATATTAGGAACCGATCTATGCGTGATCTCAAAGCTGAGAACCTGGACCTACATCACGAGAAGATGTAGCAAAAAGCACGCATGAGTACTTGAAAGGTACTAAGCAGGTAGGATAGAATAAAGTTGAAATAAACATATAATTGAAAAAGCAATAAAGCAAGTATGTAATTTGCACATGATAAAGATACTGAATACTGAGCTAACTGAATGCAACAACTAATTTAACATGCTGAGACTGAATACTGATTGTACTATAATGTGGTCAATGCAATGAAATCTGACTGAACTGTAGGAGTTACTAATTACCGATAATAAAACCACATAAGCTAAATGTAAAGTCCAATTTATACGCCCCATCGAGAGCCCAATATACCCTGCCTGAGAAATAGAGGCATGCTGGTGTGATCACTAAAATGATGCCCACAGAGGGGACTTACAACCTACATGGATCATAGTTCTAGGACTATTCGGGCATGTTGAACCTAGTCCAACTCAGTATTATGCTACTCTAATAGATTAAGTGATTAACACATTACAACTAAAATTTTTGTAATATGCTGGATAGCTCAAAACTGACATGTAAACTGAGAATGTACATTAATAACTAATAATGACACTTTCAAAACCTGAGGCATGTATATGTGAAATAACTGAAATATCTAACCTACAATGTGTAATTCTACTATTAACTAAATACATAGTTAGGTTTTGACATTGATGGAATAAAGGAAGTAATAACATGATAATCAGATTCAGAACATATAAATATATAATTTATTATACTCTGTTGAAGTTCTAGAAATCCTAGGTCTAGTCATGATAAGTTAATCAAGAATCTGACTAAAATCTAGAGACCTAATTGGCAAAAGGACCCACTAACAAAATCCCACAAACCCTGTGATGAATTCCATGGAGTAATCTTTCAATTTCAGAGCTAGAACTGATGAAACCTTGCATTGTTCTTGAACTAGGGTTGCTCGCCTCTTTCTCCTCTTTCGCTTCTAATTTTCTAAGTTTTGATGAATGATTTGACTTGGGTATGTTCATGTAACAACCCTAAAAATGAATAGTATCAAGACTAAGAGTGTCAAGAATACTTACGATTAAACCAAGGTTCACACAGATTGATACGCGTAGAACCAGACCTTAGAACCCTTACTATGACCAAGTCAGCTGACTTGGGGAGTTAGTTGGGCTTGTAAAGGTTAAAACCAACCAAGTAAGGCTCTCAAAAACTAAGATTTAATCGAAGGAGTCTTTACCGGACTTGAAAGAAGAAATTTTAAGTTTTGAGGGTCTAGGGGTAAAATGGTCTTTCCAGGCCAAGGGTAATATTGTAATTACCCTGAGGAATTAATTAATTAATTAATTAATTAAATTAAAAGAGCTATTTGAATTGGGGCGACCCAGAGTGACCCATTTCGCAAATGGGGTGCCACTCGGGTTCGAGCCCCACTAGAAGCATTGAATTGATGATTTAATCATCAATTAAAAATCTATTCATTAAAGGTAAAATTGTCTTTTCACGCATTAACTAAAATAAATCAGATTTTTATTAACTTAATTAAATCCTATTTTTGACTAAGTGTTG
The DNA here is from genome assembly GCA_016801875.1 of Solanum sitiens. NCBI lineage: Eukaryota > Viridiplantae > Streptophyta > Magnoliopsida > Solanales > Solanaceae > Solanum > Solanum sitiens. The sequence goes on from JABWTJ010000080.1 coordinate 3,455,838, forward strand.
AATTAAGACTCCTAAAACTATGCATACACTCTCCTAAAACGTCTAAACAACCTCTCCACGTTCAAAAGAAAAAAAATCTCTTGTTCTCTCTGCCAGATAAACGTGAGGAGCAATAGCTTGGAAAAAAAAATTCTTCACACTTGAAGAACACACGAGAAGTTTTAAGAAAAACAAGTTAATCAAAAACGTTAAGGCAAGGGAGATTTCCGTCGAATTGGTGGTGGAACTTTAGGTGAGTTTGGGCGTGATTTGGAGGAGTTTCTGGGCAGGAGTTTCAAGCTTGAACAACGTCAAAAGGTATGGGTTTCTCTCCTGGAATTCTTTCTCCAAGAGTACTTTCCTTCGAACGTTTCTCAAACTCTTGAAACTAAGGTTGTTCCCCTTCGTATGTCCTTGTCCTTAGCTCCCAAACAATTTCATAGGATGGGTATGTTGTGCTTCTAGATTTAGGCATGATTTACGTGTTTATATTAAATGCGAACATGTTTTATGTGATGAAAATTACGAAACTATATTCGAAGTGCGACCAAAAATTTGTATGTGTGTGCATCGTGGGCAGTGGCTTTAGCCACTGTTTTGGGTCGAATATTCATGTGTTTATTTGGTGTATTTTACGTGTGTAATGTGTGCAATGTGGTGTGTACTATAATGAAAAATGTTGGGTTGAATAACACTCTTTTAGCTAAGTAAACTCATGAAAGATGGGACTAAAAATGAGTGTAGAATGATAAGAAAATTTCCAGATTTCATACTCTCCCATAAAGTTAATTTTTGGGTTTCTAAAGAGGGGAAATAAATAAGTGAGGTCAATGGGAATTGAACCCAAGACCTCACATGTTAAGGAGGCTGAAAAAAAAGAGAAAAATGTGAAGGAGCTAAGGGGAATCGAACCCCTTAGCTACTGGTTTCGTGAGGCAAAGCAAAAGAAAAATAAAAGGGGGCTGGGGGAATCAACTCGCGACCCAGCTCCTGTGTTCGCAAGAAAAGAAAAGAAAAATAAAGGGGGACTTGGGGAATCGAACTCGCGATCCAGCTCCTGCTTTCGCGAAAAGAAAAGAAAAATAAAAGGGGGCTGGGGGAATCGAACTCGCGACCTATGGGGAGGAGAAGGCGAGAAGTTAAATAAACAATTATATGGGAGGTGTGGGATTCGAACCCACGACCTCCCAGTACGCGCGAAAGGAGAAGAAATAATGAAAAACAAAATGCGAGGCGTGGGGATCAAACCCACGACCTCAGGGCTGAGGGAGAAGCGAAAAACAAAAGGGAATAAAGTGAGGCTGTGGGGATTCGATCCCACAACCTCAGTGCCACTCGCCCCATTTAATTGAAACAAAAATAGAGGGGTTGTGGAGGTTTGAACCCACCACCTCACAGCCTCCTTAGCGAATTTTAGCACGAAAATGAGGGGGGCTGTAGGGGTTCAAACCCACAACCTCCCCATAGCAGTGAATTTAATTTTTTAAAAAATGAAAGAGGCTGTGGGGGCTTGATGTACCGTGGTTTCACAGTACTTTTAATGCTTTTTCCTTAAGTTTAGTGTGTGTCTAAAGCCTTTTTGTATTGATTTTTTCTGTAAGTTTCTCTTTATTTGCAGGAAATATGTCCAAAGATGAACGCGGGAGTTTTGAGCAAGAAATGCAGAAGAGACCACCTACGGAGCTTATGACGGCATCGTAGTGAAGAGAGAAGCTGCTGAAGGAAGATGGGGAAGTCTGACCAAGTGTGGGACTACGGAAGTGCATGACGGACCGTCATAGCCTCGACGATTCATCCTGCTTGTTCATTGTGATGATCAGAGAGTAGTCCAGTACCCAAACTCCAAGAAGTTTAAGTATTTTGTAACGGAGACCCTCGACGGAGACCCGGTTATGCCAAGTTTATGAAAGATCTGGTTACAAAGAAAAGATCGGTCACTTTTGAGGATGATGATAGAATGCAGCATTGTAGTGCTATTGCTACAAGATCTTTAGTACAGAAGAAAGAAGATCCGGGTGCGTTCACTATCCCTTGTACAATTGTGTTACTGCATTTTGCGAAAGCACAATGTGATCTGGGGGCAAGCATAAATCTCATGCCCCTCTCGATTTACAATAAGTTGGGTTTGGGTGATCCAAAGCCCACTGCAATGCGGCTACGGATGGCCGATCGAACAGTAAAAAGGCCTATAGGGATACTCCACGATGTGCTAGTTAAAGTGGAGTCGTTCTTATTTTCGGCAGATTTTGTTATTCTTGATTGTGAAGTCGATTTTGAGGTGCCTATTATTCTTGGGAGACCATTCCTTGCTACGGGTAGAGCCTTAGTTGATATGGAAAAGGGGCAAATGAAATTTCGATTGAACAATGAAGAAGTGACCTTCAACATTTGTAGGTCCATGAGGCAGAGTGGTGAGCTCCAATCGGTATCTGCTATATCCTACAAAGTTGGTAAGTCACCCGAGACACAAATAGAAGAACGTCTAGGTTCAGAAGCACTGGCGGCAGTGATAATGAATTTTGATAATGATTGCATTGAAGAATATGGGTCATTAGTCACTGCTCTTGATCGTGGTAATGTTCGGTTTAAACCAAAAAAGTATGATCTAGACATGAAGAATCGCGAGTCTCCACCCGCGAAACCATCTATAGAGGAGGATCCAAAGTTAGAACTAAAAGCGCTTCCACCTCATCTCAGGTATGAATTCTTAGGAAACGGTGACACTTTGCTGGTAATCATTGCATCAGACCTGAATGAACAACAAGTTGAGAGTTTGGTGAAAGTGCTAAAAAGGTTCAAAAGAGCTATTGGGTGGACTAGTGCAGACATTATTGGGATCTCTCCTAGTATTTGTTCTCATAAAATCCAACTCATGCCCGATCATAAGCCAAGTATTGAGCACCAGAGACGCTTAAATCCACCTATGCAAGAGGTCGTGAAGAAGGAAATCATTAAATGGTTGGATGCCAAAGTAATATATCTGATCGCCGATAGTAGTTGGGGATGCAGGTTTTTACAGGAGATTCATCAAAGATTTCTCAAAAATTGCACATCCGTTGTGCAAACTGCTGGAGAAAGATTGTAAATTTTTTTTTGATGAATCTGTCTTCAAGCATTCGGCGAGCTAAAAGAAAAATTGGTATCTGCACCTATCATTATTTCTACGGATTGGAGCAGTCCATTTGAGGTGATGTGCGATGCTAGTGGGGTTTCCCTTGGTGTGGTATTGGGACAAAGAAGGGACAAAATCCTTCATCCCATTTACTATACTAGTAAAGCCCTCAATGAAGCTCAGAAGAACTATACAGTAACTGAGCAAGAGCTCCTTGCAGTAGTATTTGCTTTTGAAAAATTTCGCTCCTATTTGCTAGGTACTAGAGTTATAGTGCATACTGACCATTCAGCCTTAAGATATTTGATGGCAAAGAAGGATAACCGAGGTTGATTCGTTGGGTACTACTGCAAGAATTTGACATTGAGGTAAGGGATAGAAAAAGGACCGAAAATCAAGTTGCTGATCACTTATCCCGTCTAGAAGAAGAAGCTATGAGAGAGTTAGGGGATAAGACTGATATTGATGACACGTTCCCCGATGAGCATGTATTGGCTGCCTCGCAAGCCTTGATTCTATGGTTCGCAGATTTTGCTAATTATTTAGCTAGTGATATTGTTCCATCGAACTTGTCCTTTCATCAAAGGAAAAAGTTCATGTACGATGTGAAGAATTTCTTTTGGGATGAACCATACTTATATCGGAGCTGTGCTTATGGGCTTATTCGGCATTGTGTGCTAGAAGTTGAGATGTTGAGTGTTTTAGAGGCATGCCATTCCTCACCCTTTGGTGGCCATCATAGTGGTATCCGGACTGCTCATAAGATCTTACAATATGGTTACTATTGGCCAACTATTCATCAAGATGCTCATGAGTTCACCAAAGCATGTGACAGATGCTAAAGAGATGGCGGCATTTCAAGAAAGCAAGAGCTCCCTCTAAACCCCATTCTTGTGATTGAGTTATTTGATGTTTGGGGTATTGACTTTATGGGTCCGTTTGTGAGTTCTCATGGAATGAAGTATATTTTAGTAGCAGTTGATTATGTATCTAAGTGGGTGGAATCTATCGCCCTCGCAAACAATGAGAGGAAGAGTGTCACTGCGTTCTTTAAAAAGAATATATTCTCTCGATTTGGTACCCCACGGGCAATTATTAGTGATGGGGGATCCCACTTTTGCAACAAATTGTTCAAGGGATTATTGGAGAAATATGGGGTTCGCCATAATGTGGCCACTCCTTACCATCCTCAAACTAGTGGGCAAGTTGAAGTGTCAAATAGGGAGATCAAACAGATTTTGTCAAAAACAGTGAACGCTAGTAGAACGGATTGGTCAAGGAGGCTTGATGATGCTCTTTGGGCCTACCGGACAGCGTATAAGACTCCCATAGGTATGTACCCATACATACTTGTATATGGGAAAGCTTGTCATCTTCCGGTTGAATTAGAGTATAAAGCCATGTGGGCTATAAAGAAGTTAAAAATGGACTGGAACGAAGCTGCAGAACAATGGTTAAATGGGTTGAATGAACTCGATGAATTTCGCCTAAAATCTTATGAAAGCTAAGCCCTCTACAAAGAAAAGATGAAGAAGTACCATGACCTAAAAATAGAGAAACGAGAGTTTATGGTTGGGGATTCGTTGCTTTTATTCAATTCTAGGTTGCGCTTGTTTCCAGGCAAGCTCAAGTCCAAATGTACTGGCCCTTACTTGATCACTCAACTATTCCCTCATGGAGCGGTTGAGTTGGAAAACAAGGAAGGTGTGCGATTTAAGGTGAATGGACAACGAATAAAAATCTATAGGGCATGCGGAATTGGCGAATGAAGTGATTGAGGCATACCATCTTGATGAACCCTGAGTAATCGAGTGTCCTCAGTCGTGCTGCGACGTTAATTCAGGCGCTGGTTGGGAGGCAACCCAATATGTATCATCTAACCAAATTATAGATTTCTTTCTAGTAATGGTAGCATTTTTCTACTAATGGGTTTTAAATTTTCAGGTAGCACATCACCAGGAAATTCTGCAGATAATTACTCTGCCACATTCACTGACGGATACATCGATGGACCGTCACGCTTGTGATGGACCATCGCATGAATCCGTCGTGCCAGGTACGTTCTTTATTGTTTTGAAATATTAGGGCACATGCGATGGCACCTATGACGGACTGTCACATCTGTGATGGACCGTCGTCGAGGTCTCGTCGCTTCATTATCCAGCAACCCGACCCAACCCGGCTGGGGAATTTTAAAAGTTTTAAACCCTTTTAAACTCCCCACCCCTTCATTCAACCGTTTATTTCCCTCTTTCTCCCATTTCTTCCCTTTTCAACTTCCTTCCACTCCCAAAATCCCACATTCTCACTTTCCCCCTCCCCAATCTCCTTTCTTGGTTGGAGTTTGCGGCTGTGACTCTCATTTTCATATTTGGGTGCTTCACTTGCGTTTTGTTTTCTCCTCTTCCCAGGTATGTGTTTCTGATCTCTACCCATTTGCACTTCATTATTGCTTTTAATTTACTATTAGCATATTTCTTGTTGGTGGGTCTTTGATCTTTGACCCATTCTTGTCTGACCTAGGTTATTAGTCCCACGATTTGCCTTGTTAAAACTCGAGAAATTGGTGCTTTAGCATAGTAAGTTTGATAGGTATTTGAGTTAGAAAGATGTAGGTTAATACTGAGTCTTTGGTTTGAATCACTTGGGATGATTGTGGCATCCCCAATTTTGTCTCTGAATGACAGAACGAGACCCCAATGACTGACCGTCGTAACCACGGCGGACCATCATAGGGTCCGTCCCAACACCCCACAATGTGTTTTCTCTAGGTGTCCACCAACGGACATATGTGACGGACCGTCATGCCCACGACGGTCGGTCCTGCACAACCGTCATGGTTGTCAGAGACCCCAGTTCTAAGGGTCTGAACATTTCTCTAAGTGTCCACCAACGGACACATGTGACGGACCTTCATGCCCACGACGGTCCATCCTACACAACCGTCATGACAGTCAGAGACCCCTGTCCTAAGGGTCTCAATACTTTTTCTAAGTGTCCATTGATGGACATCCACGACGGACCATCGTACCCACGACGGTCTGTCCTGCACAACCGTCGTACCAGTTAGAGACTTTCCTTATGAGAGTCTATATTGTTAAGTATTACATGACGGTCCGTCATACTCACGATGGGCCGTCACCTGGTCCGTCGTGTTTCACTGCAACTACAGAGCTGTCATTACTGCTTTGATTTTATGTGTATTTTGTCTCATTTTTGATTGCCTTGTTTGCTCCTTCTAGTACTAATAATGATTTTTTACAGGTACCACCTCTCATGGCACCGAAACAAGATCGCGTTTACGCACGTGGGCATTCCAAATCTCTCATCCCTTCTGCCCGACTGGTTATAGGCTCGGATGATGAGCATGATCCCGAGTACGTACCCCCAGGCACTGCCACTCCAGCACGAACTGCACGTACAACCAGAGCGACGCCCAAAAAGGTGGCGTCCAGCGTAGTCACTGCCTCCCAGTCTGATGAGGAGCACACACTGACCGGCACACCTTCTGGGTCAGATGCCCAAGACGAAGGAGCGTCTGGCTCCTTAGGAGTTTCTTGGTCGGAGGAAGCCTCCGGGTCCGCAGAATCCTCTGCACACGCCACAGCTGCACAGTCTACCTCGGCGGATGAGGCTGACAGTACTGATTCCACCCCATTCTCACCGACTGGATTTCCTGCCCCGGTTGCCGACCAGCCCAACCGATGGTGTGTCGACGGGCAATACCAAGTGTATTCAAACGCCAAGCTGCTAAATGATAAGGGCGTCATGACACGGACCATTACACTGAAGAGGCGGGTCCTTACGTATAGTCTTCCCACCATGCCGGATATCCACACCCTGTTCACCAGACACCGACTAGAGTGAACGGCTCGTGCTTTGGGCCGGTACAGTGAGGAGTTGGTCCGAGAGTTTTACGCCTCCTATGTGGCTACTCTCCGATCACAGATCGACAAGCGGGCTGGCCCCGCCAAATAGGCCCCACTTGATCATGTCAGAGTCCGTGGCATACAGGTCGATATCTCCCTGCCAGCCATCCGCCGGTACCTGTACGGCGAGGATATTGACGCCACCAGGACCCCTCTCACCGCAGAGTTCGACAACCGGTGGCAAATTGTTAAAGAGGGCCGGTTCTTGCGTGAGCCATCACTGAAAGAGACCACCAAGAGGTGGATGGCCCAGCACTTATCCATTGATGGAGAGGCTGCTGACTGGGTCATGGAGCCGAAGGGAGCCATCAGGAAGGCTAACTTGACCTTCACGGCCAAGTTTCTATGGTTGATTGTCCCCCACTGCCTCTCCCCCACTGCTGCAGATAATATAGTTACATGGGATCGTACAGTTTTGATAGCAGTGATGATGGCACGGTTTGAGGTTGACTTCGCTTGGCTTCTACAGGCGGTCATGCACGAGAGGGCCTTCAAGGTCACCACTACATACCCTTTTCCGTGCATGGTTTTCTCTTTATGCAGGTCCGCAGGTGTGCCCATCTGGCACATTGATCAGCTCAAGACCCCGCAGGGCAATGTTGACATCAGCCTCATCAGGGATGAGGCCAATGAGTTGGCTCCATGCAGAGGGCCCCGCCCAGAGGTGACCCCACTTGGTGAGAACCTGGCAGATACTATATAGCATGCTCAAGCAGCTTCCCAGGATGATTCTGCACCCACTGACACTACCCCGGTCGAGTCTATCTCGGGTAGTAGCACTGCCCCGAGCTCCTCTCGCTCGGCTCCTTCCGTCACTCTGGTCCCACTTGCTAGGGTCCATAAACTCGAGGCGAAGATGGCCACACTTCTGCATCACATCCATTCTTGGATGCAGAGGTTTATTGCTGAGGCAGAGGAGCGCATGGAGCGCAAGATGGCACAGCACACAGAGAAGAAGATCGCAGAGGTTCATCAGCGCTTAGACGCTTTTGAGTTGCGGGTGCTAGCCCGACCAGCACCTCCGATGGACATGTCGACCATTCAGGCTGCGGTTGAGAGTTTGCGGGCTGATCTTGATACGATCTTAGAGGCTAGGGTGCCTGAGTTTGAGGCCCCTTCTGCAGAGCCTGCTGAGGAAACAGTGATGGCTGCTCTATTTGCCACTTCAGATGATCCACCACCTCCCCCACGAGAGCATGCCAAGAGGCGCAGGGGTCGAGAGGAGGATGAGGCTAGGGCAAGGAAGAAGGAGCGCCGTGAGATGGAGGCTGCAAGGAGAGCCTCGATTGCTGACGAGGAGGTCCATACATTGAGAGCTGTAGAGTTAGCTGTCGGGGCATCTAGCTCCAGAGTTGTGGATATAGTGAGAGGCACTACTGATAGTGCTGTTGCTACTGAGGACACTACTGAGGGTGTCCAGACTACGGAGGTAGTGGGTTCAGGGGAATCGGACCAACCAGCTTGTTGATCGGCGGCGCTTTGCGCCTCAGGTTTGCTTCACCGACCATTCACGTACTTTAGTTTTTTTATGCATTGGGGACAATTGCATATATTTTTTGTTGGGGTGGGGTAAATGGAAAGTGAATGTTAGGGTGAAGTCTGAGTAGCCCAATTCACGATCCTCTCTTGGTGTTTCCTTGCCTGTGTTCTTTTTCCCCAAGAGACTGATTACTTTTATTGTTGAACCGGCATGTTTATATCTTGTGTACATAGTATAAGTCTGAAGCATGATGGCTAAAACTAAAATGATATCCCGATGTTATGAATATGATGTAATGACTAGGCATAGCAATTGATAAATGTGTGGCCCTAAGCATGACATAGAGATACACTACTGCATGACCCTGAATCTAAGACTCGAACTAGGTGTCTGATAATCAGGTAGTGTAACGAGATGTCAAGTGAGTGTGAGGAAAATTTGAATGATCCACCATTGATACTGAGCTAGAACTTGCCTGGTTAGTCTTGCTGAAAGTAAGCCAAAATAAACAATTAGGAAAGGATCATAGGCCCTTGTTCGAAATAGTCAATCTTGAGCCTTAAAATAACAGAAAACCAAATGAAGTTAATCCCTTTTTGATCCAAATGAATTGAGCTTAAAATAGATCTTTCTTTTTCACCCCAAATGATCTTCTCTGGGAACGTGTTGGCCCTGGTCCCTCCTTGGACATGTGCACCTCAGTTTATGCCAAAAGCATAAGTTGAGGGTGGATAATTCAGAAAGCAACCTTGTTTTGGCACTGACCCAACCATGGGTATTGTGAACCTTGACTCATGGCAAAATCATGATTTGAGGGTGGCTGTTATAAGGAAAACCCCGGAAAGTGGGGTTGAAAGAATGAAGAGAAAGAAAGAACAAAAACAGAAGTGACTAAAAAAAATATGAATAAAGCATACATCTGAAGCAAAATAAACACAAGAAAAAAGAAAAGTTACTTACACATATGGATAAGAAAGGGAAAACAACAAGGTGAAAAGAAAATTGAGAAATAGGGCGAAATAAAATGATAAAAAGGTGGTACGCTTAGACGATATGTCAAGGAGGGAAACAAGTCACTAAAGTATACCTAAATATACCCTACCTGACCCTGAGCCTATGTTACAAGCTAAGAAAGTCATGTTGTGATCCTAAGAGTTGTATGGCAAACTTAAAGCAGTGAAAATAAGGGCAAGCTTATGGCAATATGTATAAATGAGTTATGAATTTGTTCTGAGAGTGAGTGTTGAACGTAATCCTTGTACTCAAACTGAAATCATTGTGTAAAAAATGAGGATGTGTTTTGAAGAGAGGACACTAGTTGCAATACCAAAAATATTAGCACCTCGGTAAGAAATTGAAGAGGATAGGTGTCAATGCGTAGTGAGTCTGTGTCATGGTCTGGTTCCACATGATTCAAGCCTAATAGTGATAACATGCATGAACGTAATGAGAATGATTGGGATTGATAGCCAAATGATTGCGAAAGCGAAAATGTGGATACTCTTGTACAAAGATTTTGTAGTGAGTCATAGTGCGTCGCTTGAGGACAAACAACGAATTTAAGTTGAGGGTGTTGATGTACCGTGGTTTCACGATACTTTTAATGCTTTTTCCTTAAGTTTAGTGTGTGTCTAAAGCCTTTTTGTATTGATTTTTTATGTAAGTTTCTCTTTATTTGCAGGAAATATGTCCAACGATGAACGCGGGAGTTTTGAGCAAGAAATAGAGAAGAGACCACCTACGGAGCTTATGACGGTCCATCGAGGTTGTGACGGTCCGTAGGTGGCATCGTAGTGAAGAGAGAAGCTGCTGAAGGAAGATGGGGAAGTCTGACCAAGTGTGGGACTACGAAAGTGCATGACGGACCGTCATAGCCTCGACGGTTCGTCCTGCTTGTTCGTCGTGATGATCAGAGAGTAGTCCCAGTACCCAAATTCCAAAAAGTATAAGTATTTTGTAATGGAGACCCTCGACGGACCGTCGTGCTTGGAACGGTCCGTCATACTTGTCTGTCGAGGGGAATGAAGAAAGCAGCAGAAGAATGTGTGAAGTATGGGACGATGGAGGCCATGATGGTCCGTCGTGTCCATGACGGTCCGTCACGAGGTCCGTCGACCCAGACGCGTTAAGACATATTTTCAGTAAATAGAATCCTTCTTTGATTAGGTTTTGTTTTTATTATAAATAGTTCGAAAAGCCTCATTTTTGGGGTTAGACTTTTTGGATAATTTTAGTTCTCTTGTTCAAGTATTGAAGAATTAATTTCAGTAATTGATACACTTTTTCTGGAATTGATTGTTGGTGTTTTGTGTTGATTAATCAAGTTAAATTCTGGATTTTATTCTTTCTCATTAAAGTAAGTGCATGAATTCTTCCATTAAAAATATGAATTGTGTAATTATGACCATGGGTAACTAAACTCCATAACTAGGGTTGTGGGAACCATGGGTGAATAACAAGGTGAAATCTAACTAAAATAACAATTCTAGAATGGTGTCTTGCATGTATTGATAATTCTTTCGTATAGAAGTCTTTTTAACGGATGGCCAACGTTAGAACTCGCCTTAATGCTACTTGCCGAACCAAGGAGGTAGATAATAGGAAAAGAACAATCAACATAGATTTAGTGTAGACTATTTAATAGGCGAGTATTGGTTGGTACGAGGTAATAACTTAGTCAAATACCAAATACAATGCTTAATATAAGGTAAAGATAAGGGTTAGTATAGCAACACACGTAGGCGGACCAAGGTGCGGAGTGAAATTTTCAAGATGCCGGACCAAGGATTTAGAGATACATAACTTATCACTTTACATGCAAGATACTAGGAAAGAATTGTTATAGTTAGAGTTATCAAGTTAGGAACCTGTGGGGAACACTTAAGCCCTAGTTACTTTTATTAATTAATTAAACTCCGAGATTTGAAACTGTTAGTTGTTTACTTTAATTTAGCTAGTCATTTTCTTTAATTCAGAAATAAAAAACCCCCCTTTTTGTCTTTTGTTTTCTTGGAAAATAGTTGGCTAAATAGTAGTAATAATAGAATAAAGTTAAGTCTGAACTATTTTCCTCGTGGGATCGATCCCAACCTCATTAGTTGGGTTCTTTACTTGATGCGACCGCTTTACTTCTTATTTGAGAAGTAAGTTTTAGCGTATCAGGGCTCGAACCCCAAACCCTTTTGTTAATTAAGAGAGAAATTAAAATAGAAAATTTATCCTTCAATATAAATGTTGAGATTTAATTTAGAGTCTAATGTTATGAATATAAAAAATAAAATTTAAGGAACAATTTATATAATATCCAAGTGATTCAAGATTTGGGTTCCCTTGCCCAAAATTCCGTATTGATGCATAAGTCATACGTGAGTAAAATATTCAAGATTAATGCCATCTACTTAGATCAAAAATTAAGATCTTGGCATACATACAAGATACATAAGTGTTGTACTACATAATCATAGGAAGGTAAGAATCACTTAACGAATTATGAATGAAGCCCCATGGCTTGTATGTATAGACACATAAGTCTAATATACATTCAAAAGTAAGTGAACCTAAGATGTATTTAATGAAATGACAAACCCTAGAAGGGTTAAGTATGAGTGTAAGATACACTAAAAGGCCAAGTGTATTAGCATATGATGAAATAAACATTCGCGTAATAAGAGGTGAGTAACTATGAAAAGCAAAGGTGCCAATAATGAAGAATGTGGTGAAAACATGATATGAGGCTAATGAATATGATGAGAGCAATCTCAAATGAGCCTAAATAAATGTTACCAATACGTACTCACCAATGAAAGTGTAAGATAATGAAGAGACCAGTCTCTATGAACACTCTAATGAAAGTATTGGGCTTAATACACTTAATACTAATGATGAGATGAGAAATCATCTAATGAGCTATACTTTCCTCATACTAGAAGTAAACTTCCGAGACGTATGAGTTGAATCTAATGGAACTTTATACTAAGCATCGATAGGCTAGTTATGAGCGGTAATGCCTTCTTTCGAGAAGGGCGAAGGTTCACGTAACTCTCATGAGATGAGATTGTCCGGCTTGCCGGGTATGGGTCTCCATACATCTCCTAGTCTTTTAACCTATACTGCCAATATAGGGATCTGACGGGGTTAAATTCCCATGTACGCTAGCATGTTTTTGGGTCACCTTGGCCGGTGATTCCACCTCTTTTTAGTGTGGGGGAGACACTGGATTTCATGATGCTCACATGATCTATATCGTTTAAAGTTAAAGTTCCCAATGAATGAATGAGGTCAGCCTCAAATGAAGCACATAAAGAAATGAATGATACGAAGGTGTTAGGATAGGATAATCAAGAGGTGAGCTAGACTCAGGTAATGATATTAGGTTATTCCTGATCATTGGACAGCAACCCGATGAAAGTGTTAAACTACACCCTAGGTATAGCTGGTGTTCACACTGGTTTATGAATGAAATGCAATGAAGTACGTATGAATGAATGAAGCAGACTCTGTGTTTGCTAATGAAGACTCCCTAGTTGATGTCCCATATGTTAATCCCTCATTTTTGAAAGTCTTAATGTCAAGTCCATGATTCCAAGGTCTCATGGCATATGAGTGAATGATATGAAAGAAGCTATGTGTTACATGTTATGTGCTATGATATTTGCTATATGAAGATGTTATGTGTTGTGTGCAATACGATATTTATAATGATGCATGTTACTCTCATGGCATGACCTTCCTAACCTAATTTGGAAAGTTCACTAACTTTCCTAATCTCAATTTGGCAAGTCCACTGACTTGACTTCCAAAAATCATGTTGTTAGGAAAGAGCTATTCTTTCTCATGCATGTCCGTGGTGTGTGCTTGCATATACCCATACTTAGTACAAGTGTGTACTAACCCTATACATCTATACTATTTTAGGTGCAGGTACAGGTGGGCGATAGAGCTACAGGATCATTGTTGCAGCTATCCGGACGTCAGCATTCATCCGGAGTTTGGTAGGTCCTCCTGCTTTCGAGGATGCTACTGTTTTACATTCTAGCTTAGTTTTAGAGTTGAGCTAGTGGAGCATGTTCCACTAGCGTTTCTTTCCTGTTTTTGTTCAGACTTTGTATTGGTGCCATTTTGGCAATTATACACTTAGTACTTATTGATTCATTTCTTTCAGTTGCTTATCTCTTAATGTTAGATTGTTGATGGTGAACAATTATGAAATGTTAAGAATGTTTAACAATTATGTTAAGGAACAAAAAGTTTCAAATTTTCTGCTAAAATTAACATAAATGAAGTATGAATGACGTAAGTAGGCTTGTATGCGACCTCTGAGAGGTCAACGACGCCGGTCTCGTCTTGGGTCTAGATTCCAATCGTGACAAAGTTGGTATCAGAGCACTAGGTTAAATTACGAAAATAATAAGTTCACATCAACCACATTGAGTAGTTTCTAAGTCATGGTAGTGAAGTGCACCACTATCCTGAATTAGAGACTGCATGATGCGTAGGAAAATTTCCCTTCTTCTGATCTTATCGTGCTTTTCCGAATGTCTGATTTATTGGTGTTATGAGCGTATCTAACATCAATTTTTGTTATTTTCAGAGAATGAACCCTAGGAGGGCTATTGGTCAGAGTAGAGGAGGAACAACTGCTGGGGGCAACCGAGTTCCACCCCAGGCTCCAGCTGAAGGAGTGGCTGTGCCAGTTAACCCAGCTGGGTTGACTGATGCTGAGGTGAGGGCATCTCTGGCCGAGATGGCACAGGCCATTACTATGCAGGCCCAGGCTGTGACTGCCCAGGACAACCAGCAGGATGTTCAGAGGGAGAACCCACCGGTTCGTAGCATGGCTGACAGGCTGAGGGATTTCACTAGGATGAATCCTCCTATTTTCATAGGGTCTAGGACTGCAGAGGATCCCCAGGAGTTTGTGGATGAGGTGCATAAGATCCTGGTGGCTATGGGGGCAACTGATATTGAGAAAGTTGAGCTGGCTTCCTATCAGCTCAAGGATGTTGCACAGACTTGGTGCAAGATGTGGCAAGATAGCCGAGTTTTGGGTGGAGTACCAGTCACATGGGAGCTGTTCAAGAGAGCATTTCTGGAGAGAGTTTTCCCCAGGGAGATGAGGGAGGCCAAGGTTGAGGAATTCATCAACCTTAAAGAAGGCTCTATGACAGTCAGGAAGTATTCCCTGAAGTTTGTTAAGCTGTCAAGGTATGTTATTTTCCCTAGTATTTAATAGCAAGAATGATGAGAATACTAAACTTTGTTGAAATCATCCAGGAATGCTACTTCCCTGGTTTCTTACAGCAGGGATGAGATGAGCAGGTTCCTCACAGGAATCAATGGAGACCTGGAGGAGGAGTGTCGATCTGCGATGCTCCATGATAATATGGATCTTTCCAGGTTGATGGTGCATGTCCAGCAGGTAGAGGACAGCCGCAGAAAGAGAGGTGTTCGTGATGCTAGGAGGCCTAGGCCTCAAGATCAGGCAGGTCCCAGTCATGGAGTCCACAGGAACAACTTTGGCGACAAGGTTCAAAAAGAGGCAACAGAGTTCTGGGAATTCTAATCCTCAGAGGAGTGCTACACTTAGAGAAGGCAGACCTGAGCCCAAGAGGGGCAATGGAGGTGAGATGCAGCGTCCTAAGAAGAATTGTGCTAAGTGTGGCCGAGCTCACAGTGGAGAGTGCAGACAGGGCACTAATGCCTGCTTCGGTTGTGGTAAGAGTGGACACATGGTCAGAGACTGTCCACAGAACAGAGGTCAGGCTGGAGGTAATGCTCAGCCTAGGCCTAATACACAGGGTGCAGCAGCAGCCGAGCCTCCTAAGAGGAAAATGTTTTATGCCCTAAAGGGCAGGGAGGAGCAGGAGAAGTCCGCTGATGTGGTCACAGGTATGCTGCAAGTATTCTGAACTTCTGTTTATGCTTTACTTCTTCCAGGGTCTACCCTTTCCTTTGTAACTCCTCTACTTGCTCTTACTTTTGAGATATTGCCTGAAGTTGTGCATGATCCTATTGTGGTTAGTACACCTTTAGGAGAGAATGTAAGAACTGATAGAGTATACAAGGATTGCCCAATAGTTGTGAGTGGAAAAACTATGTGTGCAAACTTGGTTGAGTTACCCATGCATGATTTTGATGTTATTCTTGGCATGGATTGGCTTCACAGTTGTTATGCTTGCTTGGATTGTCGTAGTAGAGTGGTACAATTCGAGTCGTCCTAATCCCTTGATTTCTAACCTTAAGGCCAATAAAATGATGTCCAAGGGGTTGTTGTGTCATCTTGTGAGTGTTAATGAATTAGATCATGACATTCCTTCCATAGACTCAGTGCCTGTAGTGAATCAGTTCTTAGATGTGTTTCCTGATGATTTGCCTGGAGTCCCTCCCCTTTGAGAGGTTGACTTTGGTATCGATTTAGAACCCGATACTAAACCAATCTCAATTCCTCCTTATAGAATGGCTCCAGTTGAACTCAAAGAGTTGAAGCTGCAGTTAAAAGATCTCACTGACAAGGGTTTCATTCAGCCGAGCATATCCCCTTGGGGCGCTCCAGTGTTGTTTGTAAAGAAGAAAGATGGAACCCTTAGAATGTGTATCGATTATCGGCAGCTCAACAAAGTCACTATAAAGAATAAGTATCCACTTCCCAAAATAGATGATTTGTTCGATCAGCTCCAAGGGTCTAGTTTCTTCTCTAAGATTGATCTTCGTTCAGGGTATCATCAGCTTAGGGTTAGGGATGGAGATATCCCAAAGACAGCCTTTCGTACCCGCTATGGCCACTATGAGTTTCTAGTCATGTCATTTGGTCTCACGAATGCACCTGCTGCATTTATGGATCTCATGAACAGGGTCTTCCGTGAATACCTTGACTCTTTCGTCAAAGTATTCATTGATGACATTCTCATCTACTCTAAGACCAAGGAAGAGCATGAACAGCATTTGAGACTAACCTTGCAGGTACTTAGACAGCATCGGTTGTATGCCAAATTCAGCAAATGTGAATTCTGGCTGAGATCAGTGACCTTTCTAGGTCATGTTGTGTCCGATAAGGGCGTGGAGGTGGATCCCAGAAAGACTGAGGCTGTGAAGAACTAGCCAAACCCTCTTACTCCCACTGACATTCATAGATTTTTGGGATTGGCTGGTTACTACTCAGGTTTGTGGAGGGCTTTTCTTCCATTGCTGCCCCATTGACAGCTTTGACTAAGAAGAAAGCCAAGTTTGAATGGACGAAGACTTGTGAGAAGAGTTTCCAGGAGCTCAAGGACAGACTCACTTCAGCCCCGTGCTTACTTTGCCTAGGTGTGGTGAGAATTACACTGTTTATTGTGATGCGTCTAGGGTTGGTTTGGGTTTTGTTCTTATGCAGGTTTGTAAGGTGATAGCCTATGCATCCAGACAGCTCAAGGTTCATGAGAAGAATTACCCCACTCATGACCTGGAGTTGGCAGTTGTGGTATTTGTACTGAAGCTGTGGAGGCATTATCTATATGGAGTGCATGTGGATGTGTTCACAAACCATAAGAGTCTCTAGTACGTGTTCACACAGAGGGAGTTGAATCTACGTCAGCGGAGATGGTTGGAGTTGTTGAAGGATTATGACATGAATGTGCACTACCATCCAGGTAAGGCTAATATTGTAGCTGATGCTTTGAGCAGGATGAGCATGGAAAGTACATCCCACGTTGAGGATGAGAAGAAGGAGCTAGTGAAAGATGTACACAAATTGGCCAGACTGGGTGTGCGTTTGGTTGACTCCACTAGTGGGGATGTTTCAGTTCATCCTAGTTCTGAATCATCCTTGGTAGTTGAAGTCAAGCACGGTCAGCATCTAGATCCTGTGTTGATGGAGCTGAAGGACTCAGTGCTGATGAAGATGAATGAGTCTTTCGCTTTGGGAGGTCATGGCATACTTAGGTAACAGGACAGGCTGTGTGTGCCAGATGTGGATGAATTGCGGACCAAGATTGTGGCAGAGTCCCATGGTTCCAGATATTCCATACATCCAGGTTCCACCAAGATGTATCATGATATTAAGCAGATTTATTAGTGGGATGAAATGAAGAAGGACATTGCAGAATATGTGGCCAAGTGTCCTAATTGTCAGCAGGTTAAGGCAGAGCATCTTAAGCCTGGTGGTCTGACTCAGATTATTGAGGTTTCGACTTTGAAGTGGGAGGCCATTAATATGGACTTCGTGGTTGGTCTTCCGAGGACTAGGAGACAGCATGACTCCATATGGGTTTCTGTGGACAGATTGACTAAGTCTGCCCACTTCATCCCTGTGAAGTCTACTTACAGAGACGAGGATTATGCGAGACTCTACATTGATGAGATTGTGAGATGGCATGGGATTCCCTTGTCTATTATTTCAGTTAGAGGAGCTCAATTTACTTCACATTTCTGGAGATCTTTCCAGAAGAGTTTGGGCAGGCAGGTAAAGCTTAGCACTGCTTTTCATCCTCAGACAGATGGGCAGGCAGAGCGCACCATTCAGACCCTGGAGGACATGTTGAGAGCGTGTGTGATCGACTTCAGAGGTAACTGGGATGACCATCTGCCTTTGATAGAGTTCTCGTATAATAATAGATATCACTCCAGCATTGGGATGGCACCGTTTGAGGCATTGTATGGTAGGAGGTGTAGATCTCCAGTTGGGTGGTTCGAGGTTGAAGAGTCGTCCATTTTGGGTCCGGAGATCATTCATGAGGCCTTAGAGAAGGTCAGAGTGATTAGGGACAGGTTGACTACTGCTTACAGTCGGCAGAAGTCATATGCAGATAACAAAAAATGGCCCTTAGAGTTCGATGTTGGTGACAAGGTTTACTTGAAAATATCACCTATGAAAGGGGTGATGAGATTTGGTAGAAAAGGGAAGCTGAGTCCGAGGTATGTTGGGCCATATGAGATCCTACAGCGTGTGGGTGAGGTGGCATATGAGTTAGCATTACCTGCAGAGCTAGCTTTTGTCCATCCAGTCTTTCGTGTCTCTATGTTGAAGAAGTGCCTAGGTGATCCAACATCAATCTTACCTATTGAAGGTTTGGGGGTTAGTGAAGACTTGTGTTATGAGGAGGTACCTGTTGAGATCTTAGACAGACAGGTCAAGCAGCTGAGGAACAAGGAGATTGCCACAGTGAAGGTATTGTGGAGAAATCATCTTGTTGAGGGTGCTACGTGAGAGGCTGAGGCCGACATGAGATCCCGCTACCCTCACCTTTTCAGCTCTTGAGGTTAGACTTCCTACTCTTAAACCTATGTTTCCTTATCTCTCCGTGTTTTGTTGCTATTTATTGGCTATGTATAGTGATTTAATTATGATCTGACTAGCATTACGATGTGAAGTGGTAGTGTCATTCGGGGATGAATGTTCCTAAGGGGGGGATACTGTAACAACCCTAAAAATGAATAGGATCAAGACTAAGGGTGTCAAGAATACTTACGATTAAACCAAGGTTCACACGGATTGATACGCGTAGAACCAGACCTTAGAACCCTTACTACGACCAAGTCAACTGACTTGGAGAGTTAGTTGGGCTTGGAAAGGTTGGAACTAACCAAGTAAGGCTCTCGAAAACTAAGATTTAATCGAAGGAGTCTTTACCGGACTTGAAAGAAGAAATTTGAAGTTTTGAGGGTCCAGGGGTAAAATGGTCTTTTCCAGGACAAGGGTAATATTGTAATTACCCTGAGGAATTAATAAATTAATTGATTAATTAAATTAAAAGAGCTATTTGAATTGGGGCGACCCGGAGTGGCCCTTTTCGCAAATGGGGTGCCACTCGGGTTCGAGCCCCACTAGAAGCATTGAATTGACGATTTAATCATCAATTAAAAATCTATTCATTAAGGGTAAAATGGTCCCTTCACGCATTAATTAAAATAAATCAGATTTTTATTAACTTAATTAAATCCTATTTTTGACTAAGTCTTGAATTAAGACTCCTAAAACTATGCATACACTCTCCTAAAACGTCTAAACAACCTCTCCACGTTCAAAAGAAAAAAAATCTCTTGTTCTCTCTGCCAGATAAACGTGAGGAGCAGTAGCTAGGAAAAAAAAATTCTTCACACTTGAAGAACACACGAAAATTTTTAAGAAAAACAAGTTAATCAAAAACGTTAAGGCAAGGGAGATTTTCGTCGAGTTGGTGGTGGAACTTTAGGTGAGTTTGGGCGTGATTTGGAGGAGTTTCCGGGCAGCAGCTTCAAGCTTGAACAACGTCAAAAGGTATGGGTTTCTCTCCTGGAATTCTTTCTCCAAGAGTACTTTCCTTCGAACGTTTCTCAAACTCTTGAAACTAAGGTTGTTCCCCTTCGTATGTCCTTGTCCTTAGCTCCCAAACGATTTCATAGGATGGGTATGTTGTGCTTCTAGATTTAGGCATGATTTATGTGTTTATATTAAATGCGAACATGTTTTATGTGATGGAAATTACGAAAACTATATTCGAAGTGCGACCAAAAATTTGTTTGTGTGTGCATCGTGGGCAGTGGCTTTAGCCACTGTTTTGGGTCGAATATTCATGTGCTTATTTGGTGTATTTTATGTGTGCAATGTGGTGTGTACTATAATGAAAAATGCTGGGTTGAATAACACTCTTTTAGCTAAGTAAACTCATGAAAGATGGGACTAAAAATGAGTGTAGAATGATAAGAAAATTTCTTGATTTCATACTCTCCCATAAAGTTAATTTTTGGGTTTCTAAAAAGGGGAAATAAACGAGTGAGGTCAATGGGAATTGAACCCAAGACCTCACATGTTAAGGAGGCTGAAAAATAAGAGAAAAACGTGAAGGAGCTAAGGGGAATCGAACCCCTTAGCTACTGGTTTCGTGAGGCAAAGAAAAATAAAAATAAAAGGGGGCTGGGGGAATCGAACTCGCGACCCAGCTCTTGTGTTCGCAAGAAAAGAAAAGAAAAATAAAGGGGGGCTGGGGGAATCGAACTCGCGATCCAGCTCCTGCTTTCGCGAAAAGAAAAAAAAATAAAGGGGGGCTGGGGGAATCGAACTCGCGACCTATGGGGAGGAGAGGGCGAGAAGTTAAATAAACAATTAAATGGGAGGCGTGGGATTCGAACCCACGACCTCCCAGTACGCGCGAAAGGAGAAGAAATAATGAAAAACAAAATGCGAGGCGTGGGTGATGTACCGTGGTTTCACGGTATTTCTAATGCTTTTTCCTTAAGTTTAGTGTGTGTCGAAAGCCTTTTTGTGTTGAGTTTTATGTAAGTTTCTCTTTGTTTGCAGAAAATCTGTCCAAGGATGAACGCGGAAGTTTTTGAGAAAGAAATGCAGAAGAGACCACCTACAGAATCCATGACTGTCCGTCGAGGCTGTGACGGTCTGTAGGTGGCATCGTAGTGAAGGGAGAAGTTGCTGAAGGAAAATGGGGAAGTCTGACTAAGTGTGGGATTACGAAAGTCCATGACGGACCGTCATAGCCACGACGGTCCGTCCTGCTTGTTCGTCGTGATGATCAGAGAAGTTGTCCCAGTACCCAAATTCCAAGAAGTTCAAGTATTTTGGAACAAAGACCCTCGACGGACCGTCGTGCTTGAAATGATCTGTCATACCTGTCCGTCGAGGGGAATGAAGAAAGCAACAGAAGAATGTGTGAAGTATGGGACGACGGAGGCCATGACGGTCCGTCGTGTCCATGACGGTCCGTCACGTGGTCCGTCGACATAGACGCGTTTGGACAGATTTTTAGTAAATAGAATCCTTCTTTGATTAGATTTTGTTTTTATTATAAATAGTTGGAAAAACCTCGTTTTTGGGGTTAGACTTTCTGGATAATTTTTAGTTTTTAGTTCTTCTATTATAGCATTGAACTCTCAATTTTGGGAATTAAGATACTTTTTCGGGAATTGATTGTTGGTGATTTTGTTGATTAATCAAGTTAAATTCTGGGAAACTATTCGTTTTCATAAAAGTAAGTGCATGAATTCTTCCATTAACAATATGAATTGTGTAATTATGAACATGGGTAACTAAACCTCATAGCTAGGGTTGTGGGAACCATGGGTGAATAACAAGGTAAAAATCTAACTTAAATAACAATTCTAGAGTGGTGTCTTGCATGTATTGATAATTCTTTCGTGTAGAAGTCTTTTTAATGGATGGCCAACGTTAGAACTCGCCTTAATGCTACTTGCCGGACCAAGGAGGTAGATAATAGGAAAAGAATTATCAACATAGATTTAGTGTAGACTATCTAATAGGCTAGTATTGGTTGGTACGAGTTAATAACTTAGTCAAATACCGAATACGATTTTTAATATGAGGTAAAGATAAGGGTTAGTATAGCAACACACGTAGCCGGACCAAGGTGCGGAGTGAAATTCTCTAGATGCCGGACCAAGGATTTAGAGATACATAACTTATCACTTTACATGCAAGATATTAGGATAGAATTGTCATAGTTAGATTTACCAAGTTAGGAACCTGTGGGGAACACTTAAGCCCTAGTTACTTTTATAATTTGATTTAACTCCGAAAGCTGAATTTGTTAGTTGTTCATTTTTATTTAGTTAATCATTTTCATTAATTTAGAAATAAACCCCCCCTTTTTGTCTTTTGTTTTCTTAGAAAATATTTGGCTAAATAATAGTAATAATAGAATAAAGTTAAGTCTGAACTATTTTCCTTGTGGGATCGATCTCAACCTCATTAGTTGGGTTCTTTACTTGATACGACCGCTTTACTTCTTATTTGAGAAGTAAATTTGAGCGTATCAGTGGGGATCAAACCCACGACCTCAGGGCTGAAGGGAGAAGCGAAAAACAAAAGGGAATAAAGTGAGGCTGTGGGGATTCGATCCCACAACCTCACTGCCACTCGCCCCATTTAATTGAAACAAAAATAGAGGGGCTGTGGGGGTTCGAACCCACCACCTCACAGCCTCCTCAGCGAATTTTAGCACGAAAATGCGGGGGGCTGTGGGGGTTCAAACCCACAACCTCCCCATAGCAGTGAATTTAATTTTAAAAAAAATCAAAGAGGTTGTGGGGGCTCGAACCCCCAGCCCTTTGGTTAATTAAGAGAGAAATTAAAATAGAAAATTTATCCTTCAATATAAATGTTGAGATTTAATTTAGAGTGTAATGTTATGAATATTAAAAATAAAATTTAAGGAAAAATGTATATAATATCCAAGTGATTCAAGATTTGGGTTCCCTTGCCCAAAATTCCGTATTGATGCATAAGTTATACGTGAGTAAAATATTCAAGATTAATGCCATCTACTTAGATAAAAAAAATTAAGATCTTGGCATATATACAAGATACATAAGTGTTGTACTACATAATCTTAGGAAGGTAAGAATCACTTAACGAATTATGAATGAAGCCCCATGGCTTGTATGTATAGACACATAAGTCTAACATTCGTTCAAAAGTAAGTGAACCTAAGATGTATGTAATGAAATGACGAACCCTATAAGGGTTAAGTATGAGTGTAAGATACACTAAAAGGCCAAGTGCATTGGCATATGATGAAATGAACATTCGCGTAATAAGAGGTGAGTAACTATGAAAAGCAAAGATGCCAATAATGAAGAATGCGGTGACAGCATGATATGAGGCTAATGAATATGATGAGAGAAATCTCAAAAAATAAATGTTACCAATACGTACTCACCAATGAGAGTGTAAGATAATGAAGAGACCAGTCTCTATGAACACTCTAATGAAAGTATTGGGCTTAATACACTTAATACTAATGATGAGATGAGAAATCATCTAATAAGCTATACTGTCCTCATACTAGAAGTCAACTTCCGAGACGTATGAGTTGAATGCAATTGAACTTTATACTGAGCAACGATAGGCTAGTTATGAGCGGTGATGCCTTCTTTCGGGAAGGGCGAACGTTCACGTAACTCTCATGAGATGAGACTGTCCGGCTTGCCGGGTATGGGTCTCCATACATCTCCTAGTCTTCGAACCTACACTGCCAATATACTGATCTGGCGGGGTTAAATTCCCATGTACGCTAGCATGTTTTTGGGTCACCTTGGCCGGTGATTCCACCTCTTTTAAGTGTGGGGGAGACACTGGATTTCATGATGCTCACATGATCTATGTCGGTTAAAGTTAAAGTTCCCAATGAATGAATGAGGCCAGCCTCAAATGAAGCACATAAAGAAATGAATGATACCGAAGGTGTTAGGATAGGATAATCAAGAGGTGACCTAGACTCAGGTAATGACATTAGGTTATTCCTGATCATTGCACAGCAACCCGATGAAAGTCTTAAACTACACCCTAGGTATAACTGGTGTTCACACTGGCTTATGAATGAAATGCAATGAAGTATGTATGAATGAATGAAGCAGACTCTGTGTTTGCTAATGAAGACTCCCTAGTTGAGGTCCCATATGTTGAGCCCTCATTTTGGAAAGTCTTAATGTCAAGTCCATGATTCCAAGGTCTCATGGCATATGAATGAATGATATGAAAGAATCTATGTGTTACATGTTATGTGCTATAATATGTGCTATATGAAGATGTTATGTGTTGTGTGCAATACGATATTTATAATGATGCATGTTACTCTCATGGCATGACCTTCCTAACCCAATTTGGAAAGTTCACTAACTTTCCTAATTTCAATTTGGCAAGTCCACTGACTTGACTTCCAAAAATCATGTTGTTAGGAAAGAGCTATTCTCTCTCATGCATGTCCGTGGTGTGTGCTTGCATATACCCATACTTAGTACAAGTGTGTATTAACCCTATACATCTATACTATTTTAGGTGCAGGTACAGGTGGGCGATAGAGCTACAGGATCATTGTTGCAGCTATCCGGACGTCAGCATTCATCCGGAGTTTGGTAGGTCCTCCTGCTTTCGAGGATGCTACTGTTTTACATTCTAGCTTAGTTTTAGAGTTGAGCTAGTGGAGCATGTTACACTAGCATTTCTTTCCTGTTTTTATTCAGACTTTGTATTGGTGCCATTTTGGCAATTATACACTTAGTACTTATTGATTCATTTCTTTCAGTTGCTTATCTCTTAATGTTAGATGGTTGATGGTGAACAATTATGAAATGTTAAGAATGTTTAACAAGTATGTTAAGGAACAAAAATTTTCAAATTTTCCGCTAAAATTAACCTAAATGAAGTATGAATGACGTAAGTAGGCTTGTCTGTGACCTCTAAGAGGTCAACGACGCCGGTCTCGTCTGGGGTCTAGATTCCAGTCGTGACAGTTCAGTTATATTTTTAGTCTTAAACTAACCAAAACCACGTAGTTTAGATGTCCATGGAATAGAGGAAAAGACGAAAATAAACCTACTTATAAATCTGATGGATCGGCCACTTTCACGGACCGTTAAAGGGGCCACAGACTATGGAGATGGTCGTGGTCTAAGGTCCATTGACAATTGAGTTCTGGGGGTCTACTTCGTGGGCCTTACCACCTGTAAGGGACCACGGACCGTGAAGTTCCTCGTGGTTCTCACATGGGCTGAGGTAAGGTGGCTGAGGATTTTGGATCCATGTGTTAGGCTTCTACGGACCCTTCCACTAATGTGTGGAGGACCACGAAACGTGAAGTTCCCCGTGGTCCTTATGTAGGTGTGGGGGTGTAAGGTCTAGGCTAAGGGGGCTACTGCCTAACTCTTGACGGATGCCACCACGGTCTATCGTCAAGACCACGACCCGTGATGGGTCATGTCTTTTGATGTCTTTGCCTAGTGGAGTGGAACTCCACACCACGGATAGGTCAATGGACCGTGGACCCTATCACGGTCAGTGAACCCTACTATGGTTCACTGCTTTACGTAAAGTTTCTAAAAAAAAAAATCTGGTCTGGTTTTCGTGCTATTACAATATCTCCTTCTTTGGAACATTAATCTTTGATTGAAGGCTAAACTAGATAAAAGGGAGGGAAAGAGATGCAAACCTTACCACTAAACATTGAAAACTGATTTTTGACTGAACTAAGTTTCAAGAACATGCAAATATGCTGAAAATGCTTGTACAAACAGAAGGAACATGATACTAATACTGAATTTTCGCATGAATAACCGAAAAACTAACGAGGAACTATTACCTAAAAATGGAATGGAATAGAAAGTTAAGATGTGAGGATACTTGTTTTTTATGGTTGCGTCTACTTCCCGTGTAGCTCCCTCAATAGACTGACTCATCCAAAAACCTTGACTAAAACGACTTCTTTTTTTCTCAACCTATGAACCTGATGATTAAGGATTTCAACTGGTACCTCTTCATAAGTGAGACTATCCTTCATAGACACATTTTCCAAAGGAACAATAGATGTTGGGTCACCTACTCACTTCTTCAACAACGAAATGTGAAAGACTGGATGCACTACTGCTAGTTTTTTTGGCAACTGTAACTCATAAGCCACTTTACCAACCCTTTGCAAGATCTTGTAAGAGACTACATATATAGGACTAATCTTCCCTTTCTTGTCGAATCTTATCACCCCTTTCATAGGGGACACTTTTAGTAAAACCCTATCATCAACTTGGAAATCTAGTTCCCTTCTCCTTACATGTGCTTAGGATTTCTAGCACTCTGGGCAGTCTTAAGTCTATCTCTAATGAGTTGCACCTTATTCATAGCTTTGTGAACTGAATCTCTCCCTATTAAGGTGGCCTCACCTACTTCAAACCAACCAACTAGAGATCTACATTTACGCCCATACAATGCCTTATAAGGGGATATTTGAATGCTGGAATTGTATCTATTACTGTAAGACCTCAAAAAAAATAAGATAAGGTTTATAGAGCCTAACATGTTTGTCTTAATATTATAATGTCCTAAAATGCCTTATTATGTGATATAAAGTCAGTGTGCAAAGTTTGAAGTGATTTGGAAGTCGAACGTCAAGGGACGTCCAAGACGTTCGACGAATAGTCGCTTATGTTCCTCATGTGTGTATGCATGCCTAAATTGTATTAACTGAGTATAATAAGTCTTGAAATGGTTTGAAATGATGTTTAATGTTATTGTATGAAGTTTCGTGAAGTTTGGAGGTCAAACGCCCAAGAACGTCCAAGGCGTTCGAAAGATAGCCCCTAAGACGTTCATCGTATGTCATGTTGGGGTCAAGGCTGTTTGGACGTCTTGTAGGTGTTTGTTTTGGATGAAATTTATGTGAAAGGTCTATAACATGTTAAGGTTTGTAATCGCGATGAAAACGTCCGGGTACGACTTCTAAAGGGCCCACAAGAGGCCCCAAAAGAAGGCCCCCAAAGCTGTCTAGACACTGCCTGGGCAGTGTCCCTTGACTGATCCAATGACGGATCGTTGGGCCACCAACGGACCGTTAAGCAGTTTTCGTCGAAGGGGGATTGCCTTGGTCAGGTCTTGAGCCAAGAATTTGGCTAATTCATGTATGACGGAGGGCATGACGCCCCATCATGTCCATGACGCCCCGTCACTGCCCTCGTCGCGGGTGCATGCAGGTTGGCAGCCTGCGTGCTGTCACTTAAAGGGGTGAATGGAAAATTCACCCCACGTCCTAACCTGACTATAATAGGTTTATTTGATTATTTTTTGGTGTATTTAAGGAATTAAAAACGTGATCAACCCATTCTCAAAATCCCCTAACTCAAATTGAACCCTTCCCCTCCAAAATACTCTAGAACCTTCATGGTTTTTGAAGCTCAAGAACAACTTGTAGATTGGATTCTCATGGGTTCTTCATCAAGTTTTATAGGTCTTCATGAAGATTAAGGTATGGTGATCCTTAATCTCTAAGTAACCTTTCACTTGGAGAATTTTTCTCAATGTTTTCAAAGAAAGTTTATGATCAAAGATCTTCTTCTCCAATCTAGCCATGGGTTCTTTCTCAAAACGTTTTTAATGATTAAATCATGGTGAATTGAAGTTAATACAATGGTTTTAATGTGTTTTCACTCCAATTGCATGATGAACCCATGTTCCTTCCAAAATTGGTTTAGCTCTTGTATGGGCTTTGTGATCTTGACTTGTTATCGATTGAATTATGATTCCCTTACGTTGAAGTGATTGTATATACAGTTATTTACATGAATTTATGTTGAATTTATGTGGAATGATCCATGAGGATCAATGTACGAAGATTTGAGCATGTTTAGACTAGTTTCTATAGTTCACTGTAACATTGGCTTTCTTATGATCTAAAGTGAATTTCGATTAAGTTGTGGTTCTTATAGCTACTGTTTTAGGTTAATACCATGGTTGAATTGTGGATATAAATAATGTATGACCAAAGTATAGAAGGCTTGGTTTGAATTAATCTAGGTTCTTCTTGTCTATGAAGTTGTAACTTGTGATGTTGACGATAGGTTAGTCGCTATAGGAATTGATTATGGTTAATGTCTATAGCTGCTGCCTATAATGAAATATGAGGATGAATTATATGTAATTAATACAATATGGGTCAATTCATGATAGGTTGAATGTGATTAGTCTATGTAAACTTACGTTCCATGAACTCCCTATATGAAGTATGCTTGTATCGACCTTAATGGAAAATTGTAGTAGTGTCTCATCTAGATTATAATTTCATTAGATACTGATTAGGGTGATATGATTCATGAAATATGACCTATAATCCATATGAATGAAATTGATTAATGATCTATGTTCTTCTACTTTCCTAGTATGTTGATATGTTGTATTATGTTATGGTATAATCTTGTAGTGACTTGTACATGGTTTCTTATATGTTTAAAGTACATTTAGCTACTGCCATATATATGAATTATTGATAAACAAGGTGTATTGATCAAGGAGGATCAAAGGTTGAAGAGTTGGTAAGAATGCTCATTTCCTCTACGCTTCTACTTCTCTATTCTTCATAGAAATGTTGATGAAGCCTTGTATGGCATTGTGTGGTATGGTCCACTTATGGTGGCGGTGTTTACTTTATTGTCATTATATATGTGTTGACCATGGACTTGAAGGCAAATTGATGAACTTATGAATATGTGCTTAAGATGATACTATGAGAAGCTTATGCTTACTTTCCTATTCTAGTTGTGAATTAGGTTGTGTGCCTATTGTATGAGCATGTGTATAACCAAGTTAGGGTAAAGTATAGGTGCTGCCATGGATGTGTTAAGATGGTTAATAACCCGTTACCTATGTACCCTTATATGAAAGTGTAAATAGCTAAAGTTAGGAGTCTTGATTACATTATATATATTGTCTTGTCTCCTATGCTATTATGTGTTGTGTGCTATGTGCTTGAAGTGTAATGTGGTCTAATAGGGTGGCTGACTTAAAAGTTATTGATAGCCATTATGTGATCATGTTGGTCAATGTACACACACTCTCACTTACATGCATGATACAAGTAGTATAAGTCATTGTGTCTAAATGAAAGGTAGTTCTCATATTCACTAGTGCCTACTACTATGCATGTTAAGGTGATGTTCATGAATGTATGATTTGTATTCCCTTACTAGGATGACTTGATAGGTGTACTAGTATGGGCAAGGGTATGGGACCTTGTCTATGCATTGCACATGTGTATCTTGGTAGGATAGTTCCTAGGTTTGGTTCTTATGCATATGAAGGATGATTATATAAACATATTATGAATATGATATAATGAAGTATGAATGCGTATAGTGTCTTAGTAGGTTTATATGAAAGTATTGCTCATATAGTTATGCCTATAGACTTATGCATTGATATATGAACATGTGTGACCTTATGTGTTATGTGAAAGGTTTGCTCACATCTAAGTATACACTCACACACATGGATGATCTAGTTAGTGAGAAGAGGCCTTGCTAGGGGTGCCCAAGAATACTCCAAAACTAGATAGGTGCTTGAATATGCTATAAGCATATGAATAATGAATATCCTAAGCCTATGTTTTATAAATAAAGGTAATAAAGGCTTTTATATAAAGGGAACTTAGCTTAGCACCGAGTGAACTTGATATTGAGAGGTGTTGACTTTTCTTGGAGGAATATTAACCATGTGTCCCTTATAGAGTGTTGACTTCCCTTAGAGGAATAATCACCTATGGACCTACATAAGGTGTCGACTTTCCTTAGAGGAATATTCACCTATGGACATATATGAAGTGTTGACTTTCATTGAGGAATATTCACTCATGTTTTCTCATGAGGCGAGGCCCCATTACCAAATGGTATATAGAGGGAATACCTATCTCTTAGTTCCATAAACTATGCTGGCCACATAGGATCTAGCAAAGTGATTTCACTTAGGATGCTAGAATGTATGTTAATGTTCTACCTTGGCTAGGTAGGAACACCTTCCTTTGGTGTAAGGCTCTACAACACCAAATTCCATGTTTAGTACCCATGGTCTTAGTGTCGGTTAAGGCTATGGTTTCCCTAAAGAAAAAATGGACAATGGAAGTAATTGAATAGGATCCTAACTAGGAGGACTTAAGGTAAGCTACTTAGGATAGGTGGAAGTAATGAATCCATCTAGACATTGCACAAGTGACTCCTTAGGTAGTCTTAGGAAAGTACCCTAATGCATATGATGATATATGTGTCCTTTATGTATGATATTGTAGTCTTGGTTTGACTATGTTTATATTGTACTATACTTCTATGATGACTTGTGTTGTCTTGTGTAGACGCTATGTATGGCTTTTCTCTTGTGTTCCTAAGGTGATACATTGCACCAAGTATCCCTAAAGGATTACTTAGGAGGCTAATGAATTAAGAGTAAGGGTTCACTGTAAAGGTGATGGAGTTCACTATAAAGTGACTCCAAATTGTACTTAAATTCTATATGTGCTTTTCTATGATGTTTGGCCTTTGATTGTGTTTCTATGAAGTATGTGGATGATATAAATGCTATTGATAAAGGTTTTATGATGATTTACATAAAATGGCATGAAGTATGATTTCAAAAGAAATGTCCCTTTTAATGCATGTTTTTGCATGGTTGCCATACTTAGTACATTCTTGTGCTAATTCCATTCTTCTTTACTTTTTACACAAAGTGTAGGTTATGGAATGCTTAAAGGAGATCTATGATTGAGGAGCTTGATAGGTGATTTCCCAAGCTCAAGGAAAGGAATCCTTAAGTTCAAGGATGTCCTACTAATCTCTTTAATGTAAAGTCTTTAAATATTGTATAGTTATGTAAGGTGTCGTATGGGCCGTGTCCCTAATGTATTCTAAAGTTATTGAGTCTAAGATGGCAAAGAGACTTAGAGTCTAAATATGTATTATGACTTATGTTTTATATATATATGATATGATGTTTCTAGCATATAATGTGCTATGAAAAGTTTTAAATTTTCCACTAAATTTACTATGTCAATGCAATGAATGATATGAGAGGCTTGTCTTAGACCTACGAGAGGTCGACGACGCCGGTTACAATCCAAGATTGTACCCTATCTTCTACGGTATTCTTTTGGGTTGTGACAATTACTGAAGGCGAACTCTATAAGAGAAAGGTGATCATCCCAACTACCCTTGAAATCGACCACAAAAGCTCTCAGCATGTCCTCTAAGGTTTGAATGGTATACTTTGCCTGCCCATCCATCTGCGAATGAAATGCGGTGCTATGAATAACCTGAGTACCAAGGCCTTTCTCAAATGACATCCAAAAATGAGAGGTTAACAAAGGACATCTATGTGAGATGATAGACAAAGTATTGGAACCCCATGCAACCTAACTATCTCATTCATGTAAACATTGACGTAGTCCTTTGCCAAATCTGTAGTCTTGATCGCCAAAAATTGTGAAAACTTAGTAACTCTATAAACTATCACCCAAATAGAGTCATGATGTCTACGAGTACGAGCTAAAACGGTTATGAAGTCCATGTAGATCACTTCCTACTTCCAAGTAGGAATGTAAATGTTTTAAGTCATACCTCATGGTTTCTGATCTTCTACCTTGACTTGTTGGCAGTTAGGGTACTTAGCCAAAGAATCTGCTCTATCTATTTTGATATCATTCCGCCAATAGATTTCCCACAGATCACAATACAACTTAGTGGTTCCCGGATGAAAAGAATATCTAAAGTTATGGTCTTCTGCAAGAATCTATTGTTTCACCTCAACCACCTGAGGAACACATCATGGACCCTGATAGCGAAGCACACCATTTCCCCTTGGTATAAATCTTTATCCTTTGCTGGTGGATTGCCTCCTTTAGATCAAGCAATATTGGATCACTGTCTTGATTTTCTTTAAATTCCACTACAAAAGAAGATTCTGACCTATTCTGAAATGTTACACCACCATCTGATATGCTCATAAGACAAACTCCTAGGCGCGCAAGTCTGTGAAAATCTTTTGCTAGTTCCTTTCTTTCTTCCACTACATTTTTTAAACTACCCATAGATACTCCGTTAAAATCATTTGCTACTACATTGGCCTTACCAGGATGGTAATGCATATTCATCTCATAATCAGTGAGGAACTGAAGTCATATCCTCTAGAAAAGATTCAATTCTTTCTGGGTGAACACATACTGAAGGCCCTTATGGTATGTGAACACAGTTACGTGAACACCATACAAGTAATGTCTCCAAATCTTAAGTGCAAACACCACCGCTGTGACATTGAGGTCATGAGTTTGATAATTCTGCTCATGTACCTTAAGTTGTCTAGCAGCGTAAGCTATAACCTTACTCACTGCATTAACACACAACCAAGGACGACTCTGGATGAAACACAGTAGCTAACATAACCGTTTGAACCCTCTAATATAGTGAAAACAGGAGTTGTAGTCAACGTGATGTTCAATTCTACAAAAATTTTCTCACAATTATTTGACCAATAAAACTTTACTTTCTTCTGCGCCAAATTAGTTAATAGAGAGGCTTTGTATGAAAGCCCTTCCATAAAACTTCTATAATAACCCGCTAGACCCAAGAAATTTCTAATATCTATAGGAAAGGTAGGTCGGGGCCATTGTTTCACTACTTCTATTTTATGGGAATCTACTTGAATCCCTTCACAGGACACAATATGCCCAAGGAAAGCAACTGACTGCAACCAAATTTTGCATTTACTGAACTTTGCAAATAATTGACGATCTTTGAGAGTTTACAGAATAACCCGTAAATGACTCGCATGTTCTTCCTCATTCCTACAATAAATGAGGATATAATTAATAAAGACGATAGTGAACAAGTAATACTGCTTGAACACTTTGTTCAACATATCCATGAAAGTTGCAGGAGCATTGGTTAGTCCAAATGACATAATTATGAATTCATAATGGCCATACCAAGTTTTGAAGATTGTGTTTTGAATGTCACTATCTCTGTCTCTAAGGTGATGATACCCAGATTTCAGGTCTATCTTTGAGAAATGACTAGCACCCTGAAGTTTGTGAAAAAAGTCATTAATTCTGGGGATGGGATAATTATTCTTGATTTTGACCTTTTTCAACTGCTTATAATTGATACACATTCTGAGAGAACGATCTTTGTTCTTTACGAACAACACTAGTGCACCCCATGGGGAAATACTAGGTCTGATAAAGCCCTTATATAGAATCTCTTTCAACTGCTCTTTAAATTCCTTAAGCTCAGCTGGAGCTATTCTTTAAGGAGGAATAGAAATAGACTGGGTATCTGGAAGGAGATCAATTCCAAAGTCGATTTCCCTTTTGAAAGGAACTCTAGGAAGATCTTCTAGAAATACTTCTTGGGACTCATTGACCAATGGAACTGACTCAAGAGTAGGGGTCTTGGACCTTGAATCCTTAACCCGAACTAGATAATAAAGAAAACCCTTAGAGATCATCATTTTGTCCTTAAGGTAAGAAATTAATAGACGCATAAACACTAAGCTACTACCTTTCCATTCTAAGATTGGTTCATCTAGAAACTGAAAACGAACAGTTATAGTTCTAAAATCGCCTGAGGCATAATATGAATGTAACCAATCCAGGCCTAGAATAATATCAAAGTCTACCATTTCTAGCTCGGCAAGATTTGATGAGGTGACTTTCTGAGAGACTATGAAAGGACAATTTTTGTATACCCGTATAGATATGAACGGATCACCGGCTTGAGTAGATTTTTTGGTATAATACTTTATTTGACCTCTATATAAGAAGTTACAAAAGATAAAGTAGCCCCCGAATCTAACAATACATAAACATCATTATCAAAGACTCGCAATATACCAGTAACTACATCAGGAGAATCCTCCTCATCCTGGCGAGCCTGAAGAGCATCTAACTTGTTTTGGCGCTCACCGCCACCTCTACCAGATGAGTTACCTTGCTGAGTTGGGTGACCTGCTAGCGCTGCTGAAGTTGTGGACAGAACTCTATTAGAATTTCCTTCTTTACCATGATTAGAAGGATAATCCCTCAACTTGTGACCATACTAACCACAACAAAAGTGTAACATTTAACAAAATTAAAATAACTAGGAAGAAACTTAAATTTGGAAATAGTCATTTTTGGAAAGAATTAGAAATCTGAAAATTTAGTTAAGTTAGCAAAAGTGAGTTTTTTGGTCAACTTCAAACGACCATAACTTCTAACTCAGAAGGAGTTAGGTGTAATTCCATTTATGGTTGGAAATACATTGGAACAATATTTCCAACGCCACCAAGTTTGCGAAATTTTGAGTTTGGATGAGTGAGTTATGCCATTTGGAAGTTGGGCTGTTGGATTAAGAAATTCTCCAATCCGGAAATTAAAAGGCTAACTTAGTCTTTTCCTTATCCAATTAATTAAATTCCCTTTTAGTAAGTTAATTGTGGTCAAAACTTAGTTATTTCACGCGTTTGAGAAATAAAGTTAGGGCTTTTGGAGAAAGAACGCCAGAAAAAGGAGAAGAGAAAAGCAAGAATTTCCAAGAACGATTGATTTGAATTGCGGATTTCTTCAAGATTTTGCTCCTACCAGGTATGTGACTCTCTTATAGCGTTGGGTTCATTCAACCATGCTCCAAACATGTTTAATTCAGCACATTTCGTCCTTAAAGAGTTTGAAAGTTGATGTTCTTGACATGAATTCTAAAAATTGAATGTTGTTCTTGAATTGGGTTCAATTGTGGAGTTTTTGAGATATTTAAGTTGAGTTTTAGAGTTGATTTACGTTAGATTCATGAGAATCAATGTTGGGTATCGGGATCTAAAATGAATTTGAGGAAAATATTCAAGTTTAGACGAAATGGGGCTGAAAGACGAAGAAGGTAAAAGTCAGACAGGTTATGTCAAACAAGTATACGTCGTAGACTTGTTCTCCCTATGAACAAAAATGAGCTCCGTGTCGCGGAGAGGACGCGGACTCAACTATATCAAAATCTGATTTTGTAAATGATTATTTAAGAGCATCTCTGTGTCATGAACATGTTCCAAGACGGTGATTTTGTCACTTTTCTAAAGTTTAGCTATTCTGATTCATTCCTAAACATCATGGAGTCTTTCCAAACACAAATCATAATCCTTGAATCCATAATTCAATTCAAGGATTGATTAAGAATCAATTCAAGTAAGATTTAAGATCAAAGTGAAGAGTTAAGCAAGAGAAATTCATTTTAAGTTTTCATAATTCTTTTACAAATATTTTAACTTTGTTTTAAGACTTTAAAGTTGAATTCAGTAAAGTTGATGTTTTCTTCAAAGAAGTATATGGGGACTATGTTTTCCCAAAGAGGTTTAAAAGAAGTATTTTCACATCTACATAAGAATGGAAACTAAGATTTCCAAAAAGCCTTCGGGATAGTTTTCAAAAAAGAGTAATAGCTTC
Organism: Solanum sitiens; assembly: GCA_016801875.1. NCBI lineage: Eukaryota > Viridiplantae > Streptophyta > Magnoliopsida > Solanales > Solanaceae > Solanum > Solanum sitiens. The sequence continues at coordinate 3,491,031 of JABWTJ010000080.1, forward strand.
CTAAAATAACGCAAGCAGGGAAACAGAGATTTCCAAGATAGCCTTTGAGCTATGTTTTTGAGCACTAATTTTAAATCAAAGAATAAGTATGTTTTAAAAAACATAAGAGCCAGTAGATTTTGGGAGTATTATTGAGCATCGAATTGGGGACAAGCATGAGTTAAAATAAATCACATCTCTGTAAAACCATGTAGCCTCCATGGGTAGAAAGGGTCATACTTTTTAGATGAACCCTTTTCATAGTAGATTAGTGGATCCATTAGGCAGTTCAAGTCTTATACATTTGGCCGGGTATTGGATGTGCTGGCAGCATGATGAAGATTGTTGTATCATCACTACAACTCTTATGTGATAGTTGTCAGTTAGAGAAACTCCCACCGCAGTTATTGTATTTTCTATAAACAGTTTATTTGTATTTTTACATACATCTTAGAGTTAATTGCATCTTTGCATACATACAAAATTTAAAACATATTTTAAATAACTCTTCTTTATATTGCACTTACTTTTAAATTTCTTCATATTGAAATGAGTTAGTTAGTTGAGTTGAGTTGGGCCAGACAATTTCTTCAGTTTCTTTCTAGCCTACGTTGTTTAGCATTCCAACTCGCATACTTGTTCATTCAATGTATTGATACCAGTTGGCCTGCATAGTATTTTGATGCAGACATAGGTAACGAGGATTGGCATTCAGTGCACCGTTGATCCAGTTGAGCACCCTAGAGATAGTTAGTGAGCCTTCTTGAATTTCGAAGGACTTCTCTTATTGTTTTTCAGTACTTTATTTATTACGATGTTGTGGGCTTCGTCTCAACATCCATCTCAGTTGTTAGAGGCTTCATATATAGACAAACAAATGTTAGTCCTTTAGTCTTTTCATTTCTTATATTTGTTAAGACTTGGGTTGCCACTTGTATCCAACTGAATGTTTAATGTTTACAAGATTCTTAGTTAGTATGCCTTATCAGTTCAGTTGAGTTTTGATCTCTATAGATATACATATCGTCTTCCGCTTAATTAAGTCAGCCAGGCCAAGGGTCCACTCAAGGCTAGCGATGGTCTTCGAGTGTTGGCCATGCCCAGGGTGTAGGCTCGGGGCGTGACACAAAACATCTTTCCTTTCTTTCAGAGAACTCGCCCGGATGGTTCTTAACACACTTAGGACAAGTTGGGTAGGTTTTTGTACATGAAACACTTCCTTGAGACTTAGAGATTGACTCCCTATCTTTCTTATTTTATCTCATTTTGTAGAATAGAGCACTGGCTGATGAAGGGGTTGATTGAAATTTTTTGCTGACCTTGCAACAATATAACCACCCAATTTCTATTGAGAATACTCATAGTTTACCTTATTATTTTCCTTGGCATGTTCCCTAAGCTTATCACCCTCAACCTGTTGATCATGACCCATAATCCTAGAGATATTCATGTTTTCCAGCAACACAGAATCTCTGCTCTATGTTTTCACCAACTCCTACACTTCATACATAAACTTATTCATTTGAGCGCTGGAGTTAGCAACCATATGAGGAGCATACCTGGAGAGTTGGGTGAAATTGAGTCTATACTCTTGGACTGTCAAAGATCCATGGCTAAAATTCAAGAACTTCTAACCTTTTTCCTAAAGGTCACACTAAAACTATCCCAAGTTATAGGAGATGCATATGTACCGATGTTCTCCTTCAGTTGAGTATACCAGATTTGAGCTACATCCTTAAATTGGTAAGATGTCAACTCAACCCGATCATTTCTAGTTACTTGCATTACTTCAAAAATCTTCTTAACCTCATCAATGAAGTTTTGTAGATCTTCTCTAACTTCTAATCCTAAAAACTCTAGAGTATTCATCCTAACAAAATCTTGAACTCTAGTTGCAGCTCACCCAACATTAGTATTTGCCTGAACTCGAATGCGTTGATTATTCTAGTTATCCACTCTAAGCCAACATCGAAATGGCTTTCCTGAATTTCGCATTACAAACTTCCTAATCTAGGACTTGAGGAGTTGTGTTTGCTTTCCTATCATTCACAATTTTGGCGCTAGATCTGCGATGTCGTGTCCGATGCATAAACTCCATCTAAAGGACCTAATATACCCTGTCAATGGTATAGAAGCATGCTGGCGTGATCACTTAAATGATGCCCACAGAGGGAACTTACAACCTACATGGCTTGTAATTCTGGGACTATTCAAGTATAGTGAACCTTAGTCAAACTCGATATTATGCTACTACAAATAGATTAAGTGATTAACATATTATGACTGAATTTCTATAATATGCTAGATAGCTTAAAACTGATGTGGAAACTGAGAATGAACATCAATAACTGATAATGACTCATTCAAAAACTGAGGTATGTATATCTAAAATAATTGAGATAGATGACTGAGCATGTGTAATTCAATAACTATAGAAATACATAGTAGAGTTTTGAAATTCATACAAGAAATGAAGTAATAACATGATAATCTAATTTGGAACATGTAACTAACTAACTCATGATAATCTGCAGAAGTTCAAAAAATCCTAGGTCTAATCATGATAAAGGAATCAAGAATCTGACTGAAATCTAGGGACCTAATTGACAAAAGGAACCGACTAATGAAATCTCACATACCTGGTGACCGACTCACGAAGAAATCTTTCGATCTCTAGGCTAGGACGGATGGAACCTTGCTACATTCTTGACTAGGATTGCTCGCTTCTTTCTCCTCTTTCACTTCTAATTTCTTAAGCTTTATGAATTATTTGACTTAGCTAAGTTCTACTGATGTTTCTAGGCTAAACTTACTGATACCACATAGTGTAGGGGTTAAGTTTAGGTGTCGATTGAATAGGGGAAAAGACTAAAATAACCCTACTTACAAAATTGATAGGGCCGACAATGACCACTTTCACGGACTGTGGAAGGGGCCAAAAATCATGGTGATGGTCGTTGTATGAGTTCAAGTGGCTACTGAGTTCTGGGGATCTATTTCATGCTCTTTACCACGTCCTGTGTGAGGTACCAAAGACCGTGAATGTCCTTGTGGTCCTTACTTGGGCTGAGATCTAGTATCTCAGAATTTGGGGTCCACTAGCTTGGCTTCTATGGACCCTCCCACGAACAGTATGGAGGAAAATGGATAGTGAAGGTCCCCGTTGTCCTCACTTAGGCATGGGGGTCTAAGGTCTAGGCTAGGGGGGCTACTTCCTAACTCTTCACGGACCATCACGATCCGTCGTCAAGACCACAACCCGTGAAGGGTCGCGTGTTCTGACGTCGGGTCTTGGAGAAGTGGAACTCCAGATCACAGATAGGTCAATGGATTATGGACCATATTATGGTCTAAGAACCCTGCCGTGGTTCACTGCTTCAGGTAAGTTTCTGCAAAAAAAAAATCTGGGTCTAGTTTTTGAGGTGTTACATAATCTCAAATGGGTAATCGCGCTCGTGCATGACCTAGGGGTTGAGATCTAGCTTTGTCCCTAGTTAAGGCTCAATCTATTGACATGCAAGCATCGTCCCTGGTTGAGGCACCTCTCTTGTGGAACATTTTCAAAAGAATACAACATATGAGAATTAAAAAACCCAATAAGAATAATAAAACATGATATAGAATCTAACCATTTAATCTTTCTAAAAATTTCCTATAGCCTCCTAATAGACAGTGATCAACAAAACTCTACTAGATATTAACTTTTCATAAACACCAGTAAACATGTCGCATTGACTCTAACCTTTCACGACCTAAAGTCATGATAATACCTACTAAAACCCACAAGTATATAAGACAACCAATAGCCCGAAATCATTGCTAATAGACATACGGACCGAAAGAGATCGAAATACACAATATAAAGTAGTATAAGAAGGAACAACAAAAATGAGGTAACAATTTATAAAAGCAACCCTCATATAAGAGCCAAACTACAAACATTCATCCAAAATCTAGTGGATGCTAGTGCAAATAAACTACAAAAGGGGAGTAAAGACTAGAAATAAACAATAAATACACAAATTGTCTTGAAATGCAAAAAACTAACAAACAATTATATGTACATATGGAAATGAGTCAACTCTAATCGCCAATTAACTCACTCTCAATCTCCACAATATCAATAATATCACTACTAAGAGAATCATCGTGGGCGACTATAGTTCGAATTTACATTAGGGAAAAAGATTGAGAGTTCAGTATGAGTACTAAACAAATATATACTTAGTAGCCATCATAAGTCGATCGAGTTTGTGATTGAAATAGAAGGATAAGAAACGAGTATAACAAGGTACTAGAGTAATAATAGATCGAATTAGACATGCAACAAGACCTACAAAGGCATAAAAATTCATAAAAGTAGTAAATGCTAACGAAGCCTAACTAGACTTCATCAGTCCAGAAGAGACATACAGAGGCATAAAAATGAAAAAAATATACAAACAATAATCCGGTTAAACCTCCATAAGCCCAAGATTTTACCCTCAAAGGCTATACTATAAGGTATAATTCTTAAATAAACCCAACACCTCTAACCTAGAATCTCTCAAGAATAATCCAATTAATTCTCAATCAATCCATAAAAGTAACCAAACATTATCTAGATAATCAAGGAAAGTCAATGTAGCCTTGGATTCTGAATTATCCACATGCAAATCCCAATAACAAAAAAGTATATCTTGACTAATTCTTCCGAACATAGGAAGTATAGAAAATTAAACAATCCAATGTGGTAATACTAGGATTTCAAATCTTTAGTGCAAATCCATCAAATGAGGCTTAGATTTGTATCTCGACTCTCTCGAGCTTTAGTCCATTACCAAATTATCAACTCATGCTAATCAATATTTCCAACTCTTAATATTCTTTATCAATTAAGATAAAGATATATAGCCAAGTCCTTGGGATGATCAGTCCATTGTAATTCAATTAAATCATATTATCTTGTCTCTTCTAGTTAAGTACTGGCTCTTTCCCCTCAAAATTAGGGTTCAAGATAATGTTTTAGATTCAAGATGTCAGAGATATCGTTTATTTGAAAGAGGATTAGAGTATATAGTTAAACATATCCCAAAAATATCCTTGGAATATTCCCAAGGAAGCCTTTTTCACACGGAATATCCCTAGAATATTCCAAAGGAAGCCTTTCTAGCTTCAAATATGACTTTTCCCTTAAATTTTTGCCTCCTAACTTGGTTTGGGTCGGATAAGTTCCTAACACCTATTCATATCATCATGGACCAGCGGAGCCAGATTTTAACTTATGAAACACCTGTTCCTCATTGTGAACTGCCGGTCCAAGCGCCATTACGGATATTAGGACGCCAATTTAACAGTTTTTGTGTGCATTCTCCATCAAACTTAATCTTCCAGGAAATACCTACATACAAGAGAAATAGGTCATAATACTCATTTTATTAGCATTAATCATTGAAATATCTTATTATTATGATCTTAATAATTTGGTAAAATAATAATTGACCAAACTAGCAAACTTGAAATATTGTTTGTCCCGAAGCAAACATTCACTAAGCATAGGATCTAGCCTCATTTGCACAAAATATAGGATATGCATAATTACACTTTAAGACTCAAAAACATGCAAAATATAAGACTCAAAATAAATTACTTTATGCACAAAAATAACATATAATTGGTTCCACCATCAATCACTAGGCAAAGATTTTTTTTTTCTCTTTCGAAATTCTGGTCATTCAAATAATGTTTTCAAGCCAAAATAAGAGACAATAGTTCTTTCAAGCACCATTTCAAAGTATCACAAGTAAATGGAGTCAACCTTCTTGGTGTACCTAAAGATGCACAAGTTTATCGCATTCATACAACTCAATTGAAATCAAGTCGTCACTATTCACATAAAAGGTGTAATGCCACTGACGCAAGAGAGAATCCCACGCACAATTAATAAAGATTAATTCAGTGGATAATAGATCAATCACTTATTCTCACAAGAGAACTCAAATATACACACATTCAACCATAGTCTTACTCGATATGTGATTCAACACTAATATAAATTGACAAGGATCAAAATCCCTAAGGACTTGCAGGTTTAACTTAGTCTTCGTTGAAACGGTATGATATCATTTGGTCAAATTATTAAGTTGCCTAATTATTTCACTTCTCAATTGAGCATACCATGTATATCATTGACTTCTTTTCAACTTAATTTCCCTTTCCAAAAAGTCATTAGCTCATTCAAAGACCCAATTTTTATTTTCACATGGGGTATGAACACAACACAAGATAAATCTTATGGTGATATAAATGCATTTTACTTTATTCCTATTTTCTTCATTTAGTGCACAAACCTGTACATACTATAAGTACTAATTGAGTCCAAAATTGTTTGTCCCAAATCAACCAAATAACATCATTCAAATAATCAAAGAAACATGAAACTTGGAGATAAAATAATAAACCAGATCAACTCAGTCACCACTCTTACTATAAGTAGTACATGTATGACATACCTTGAAACTCATATGTTTGATCTAAAAAAAACCCACCTCGTTCCGCTGCTAAATCGACCACCTAGGACATTCCACCCTATATCACATCATCACCTAAGCCTTTATCACATAGAAAGTTCCCAAATACAAATCCAGTACTAACTCTGTTAAAAAATCTATATCTCTAACTCAGGTTTTTATGCCAACATCCTAACTTAACAACAAATGGAGACATGTCTGGAAACATAACAATCACCCCAAACCTGATTAATCACACCTTGAGGACCAGCAAGGGTCCCTTAAACCTCATTACAATTTTTAGCATGCAATCCCACTCTTCACATTACCAATTTTAGATTTAAATATACCAACCAGGCCACCCAAAGACCAACACTTGATAGATATGACACTAGATAAACCCATTAAACTGATGGAGCCAACATGAAAAAATCACTTTACATAAAAAATGTAAACTCGAGTCTATCATGAAACCCACACACGTACTATTATTGTACCAGACATGCTATCCAAGCCAGTCATTAGTATGTTCTAGCATTGTACCCGATATTCAATATGATGTTTTTTGGGAGGCAACCCAAGTTTTAGTTATTTTTTAATAACGTCTGTAAAATGTGTAGGTTCAAATCCCTATTTTTGATACAATGACAACTCAGCGGAGGCCTGAACCTTTCTGCGCACCGTGGAACCAGATGCTGGCACTTTCAGTGCACCGTTGAACCAGCTAGGGAGACCGAATGAGCTCGCTGTCTTTCTCAAATTTGCAGACAATCTTTTTTTAATGTTAGACGATCACAAGCAAACATGGCAATTCATCGAATGGTTTGGCATGCTTGTCTTTACTCATTGACTTGGCGTGAAGTGAAGCTCCTCCTATTAGAATTGTTTCATTCACAAATCCTTACTTATTTATCTCGTTGATAAATTCATTATATTTGCATTGAGGAAAATGTTTAGTTTTGTGTGGCGGGGTGAAGTATCTCATACCTACCTTTTTGGGCTGCTATTTTGAATGATTGGTTTTTGATAGACTATTCTGAATGCTTACTTTGTGGGACAATCTGTTTTTTGTTTTTCATACGAATGGTTATTTTTATCCAAATTAAAAATTTCACTGCTTGATATTTGTGAATGTGACTGTTCTCTTGCGTATTTGAGCATCATTTGCGATCAATACTAATGACCTTAATGGTGCTCTTGATTGAACGATATGTTTGTGCAATTCCAATGAGTCAAATTTGAGTTAAAGAAGTCATGTGTGAACCTTTAGCATCTCCTTGTGACAGGAAGATTGTGAAATGGATCTTACAATGATCGTTGCACGTGAGCTATATTCGTAGAATCTTTATTTATGATTATCTTAAATGTCATGAATGGGTATATTCATCTTGAAATATGTTGGTTATATCTAGAACTTGCCCTAATTGTCCAATTGGCTAATGTAGGTGAATAAAAGATATAATCCCAAGCAAAACTTTTGGAGAGTGAACTAACTTGATTTTATACCTCTTTCTGACCATGTTGTGAGAGTGTGAACATAGCTTGAAACCATTTGAACCTAACCTTTTCTTTGGATGAAACATAAATTTATTTGACATCTTTTCCCATTACTTAAAACCTTTATGAAACATTTGTCCGTTTGAATAGCCAATTTAGGTGTGGTGAAAAATAAGGGGAGTTAAGAAGGTTGTGAAAAATTTACCCACGATTGATTGTTCTGAAAAAGATGAAATCCCTCCATATAAAAAAAATAAGAAAATCAAAAGAAGAAAAAGATTGAAAAAGAAAAAGAATGTTTCAATAAAGCTTGTGCAATGGATAAAACAAATGGGGTATCCAATGGATCATGCTTACAAGAACATAGGGTGGATTGTGGAAGTAAAAAAAGTGAAAGAAAATAAGGAAAAGTGTAATGTAAGCCATGCTTCATGAAGGTAGAAGTCACAAAGCCGAAATGATCATACATTGACCGTCAGCCCCAATGCAAGCCTTGAAATACCTTGGTGATCTTGATTAAGATCAATGTCATGTTGATTGGAAACTTCGGGCAAGCCTATGAGTAGGATCATGCATATTTATCATTGAGAGTGTTCTAGTTTCTTTTGATTCCTTTAATCTTAAATTTTGATGAGCTTTGTGTGAGCATGGAATCATTCTTGATGTGAGGGCACTGGAATACTTTTGTTGAGCTTGAATTTCCATTTGAAGCAAGCATTGTGATCTTGAATATTGTTTGATGATGGCTAGTCCCAATTTGAAACTTGTAGTGCACAATTGAACATTGCATTGGTGGATTAAACCTCATGTGCGTTCATGTTGAGTCTTGAGTAGCACTATTTATAGGTATCTCTGTTGAACTGATTGATCTTATGTTTTATTTGAAGACAAGAAATTTTTTAAATCAGGGGTGTTGATGACTCGGAGATATTGACTCACTAAGGCTTAATGTTCAGAGTTTTAGTGTGCTCAATGCATATTATATGCTCTAAATTTTAGAATGCTAATTTGCAGCAATGAAGGAAAAAAGCAAGGATAGGATAACTGGGGAAAAAGGAGCAAAAAGGTTGAATAAAACTAAGGATGATGCTTACCAAACCCACTCAGTGAGTCACCGAGTGGATTATCGGCTCTTCAAAAGTCATTGCAGGCCAGCCTTGGACAAAGCCAACTCGGCGAGGAGACTGGTGTTTCTTAAAGTGTCGAATGGATTCGTGATGGAGGTTTTGATAGCCTTACGCCACAGAAGGGATGTGGTGAAAAGCTAAGCCAAGAAGGTATAGAAAGGAGCACTCGGTGCATCGCGAACCTGATTGGTGAAGCCCGATTTATTTTGTCGAGTGACTCTGAAGCTGAAAATATGGGAACATATAAATTCAATTTTCTAAAGGAGTTATGATGTTTCGGAGTTTCAGAGAGTTCCCACATCGTACAGTTTGCATTTTTGATCCCTAAATATTGTTCTTTTAACTTTTTGAGCAGAGATTTAGGGTTTATTTTATTTGTAATACAATTTGAGAATTTTGAAGACTTGTGCATTATTGTCGAAGCTTATGGAAAATAAAGTGATAACTATTTCTTGCTCTTTATTATATATGGCTAAAATCCTCATTCTTGGGGGTGTTATTATGTGATTGAATGCTTCAATTAGCTTATGGGTGTTAGTATTTATTGCTTTGATTGTTCATTTTAAATGGGTTCAATTGATAGTTGAGTTTCAATTGATTAATTATAGTTGCAAATAGAATTCTAGAATAGCATTTTAAGCATGCTTGAGAAAGAAGTTTTAGAGTTGAAACTATTGATTGATGACTGTAGTGATTGGGTTATTGTTGACTTATGTTGAGAAAGTGGGCCCTAAATCCAATCCTACTAATATATCTTGAAAAAATTTATTGATTAAGGTATTGGTGTCACACCCTGAGCCTACACCCTGGACGTGGCCGGCACCCAATGACCATTGCTGGTCTTGAATGAACCCTTGTCCTGGCTTACTTAACTCAGCGAAAGACTTAAAACATTAGTAAAAAGATTAAGATGCTAACTAACTCAACTGGTTGGAACTCAAATCATAATGTTTTAAAAATAAACATTTACCTTAGCCAAAATTGCAACTCAAATTTGAAAATATTTTAATAACAAAATTATGACAAAAGAACTGACATTTGACTAACTATCTATGAAGCCTCTAATAACTGAGATGAATGTTGGGACATACCCCACAACATCCTAATGAACTAAACTAGAAAGCAATGAAAATGGATCCTCCAGACAGAAAAGAGGATCAACAACTGACTCTTGACTACTCACTGGATCAAAGGTGCGCCGGAATGTCAATCCTAGTTACCTGCATCTGCATCATCATACGATGCATACCAACTCCTATTAGTACATTGAATCAACGAGTATGCGAGTTGGAATGTTAAACAACAACTTAAGCTTGAAAAGGATAAAGAAGGAATACTTACCTTGGCTCTGCTTAACTCATGAATAACTAACTCATTTCATTATATAACTGTTTAAAGACATGAGCAATATAAATAAAAGATGTTTGAAACACGGTTTTCAACTCTATGTATGCAAAAATATAGTTGACTCTGAGATGTATGTAAAAATACAAAATAATCTAATGTAAACTCATAATCTTAATAATAAAGAAAATATATCATGCTTCCTCTCAAAGTCTACTCGTGCAATGTATGAAGGAAGTCCCATACCCCCATTCATACTAAGTAGATACTCTTTAGAAACAATGCAACTACTGTTGTGGGAGTTTCTCTAACCGACAACCATCACTTACTAGTTATAGTGATGATACATCGTTTTACCTCACGCTGCCAAGGACCATCCTAAACTTGCCAGAGTATAGGACCTCAACTGCCTAATGGATCCACTAGTAAACTGTGAAAGGATTCATCTAAATAGTATGACCCTTTTCTACCCATGATGGCTACATGGTTTTCATGGAGACTGGAGTTAATATCAAACTCGCATCTCCACATCGGTGCTCAATGCTACTCCTAAAAATATACTGATTCTATGGTCTGAAACATAGCTTTAGAAACTCTCTTGGAAATCATAGTTCCCCTCCTTACTACGTTTTATAAAGCTGTAACTCTTTTCTGAAAACTAGCCTAAAAGATCTTTGGAAAACTTAGCTTCCTTACTTGTTTAAATGTGAAAATATTTCAAAATATCTTCGGGTATACTTAGTCCCCCTATACTTTTGAAGAAAAGAATTTCAACTTAACTATTTATTCTTTACTCTTTACTTTGGTTGAAGCTTGAGTCTTGAAACAACTCCTCGGGAAGTACTTAGTTCCCTTATATTTCTTTAAGCGATGTGCTTCAACTCTTTTCTTAACTTGTAATTTGAGCCTTCAAACAAAGTTAACATGCTTGTTAAATACTCTTGGAAACTTTTAAAAAACTTGCTTTGACTTGCTTCTTAACTTTTAGAATTAAGTCTTAACATCTTTGACTTTGATCTTAACTTTCCTTGAATTGGATTATGGATTTCAAGGTTCATGATCTCATGTTTATGGATGATCTCATGATGTTTAGATGTACCTTATAGTGTTGGAATCACATAGGAAATATGGGTACATCACTTAGGAACTAGTACAAAAAGATGGGGAATGAATGGGGTGAACTGGCGTCCTTGGCGCTCTAAGAGGCGTGGGGAGCCAGGCCCCAAACTTCAAAGGCCAAGTTGGGGTGTTCTAGCTGGTGCGCTGCCCCAAGGCCCTACGGACAGATACTTTCCTGTGGGGCTATGGGAGGCGCGGCACCCCAAGGCCCTACGGATGCCCTTTTCGACATTTCTTCTCCATTTTTCATCTCTAAACCTTCTAAACTTCCATGAATCTTTCCCCAAACACTTAAAATAACTAATTGTAACACTCCGAAAGTCTATGACCTAAGATAGAGCCTCACATGTTGATCTAAGGTTAGTAAAACTGTCATAAGGCCTAAAATAATTTTAATAAACCATTTAGGAAGTTTTGGAGTTAAGACATCAAGAAACGTCCATCACGTCCGAAAGCTAGTCGAATTTAACTAGTGAAACGTCCTTAGGTTGTGGGAAGGTTTGGAGGTGTTGGATGAGGTCTAAAACTTGTAAAATGACTTTGGATAGGTAAAACCGTGTATATAGGGTAGAAACTTTCAGGTCCGACCCCCCAAGGGTCGTCCTAGGGGTCCACGAAGGGACCCCAAACTTGGCTAGGCAAGCTGCCAAAGCAGCATCCAAATTACACATAGGGGGAGTGTGTGTGCGTCGCGTACTTGGGTAAAAGTCAAGTCTGCGTCGCGGTCAGGTCGCGGACACAGTGTCTCAAAAAAAAAATTAGAAAACCTTGCGGGAGCAGCTCTGCGTCGCGACTTTGTTCACTGACGAAAAGCAGAAATTTGGAATTCAAGTTTGACTTCATTAAAGGGTCAACTTAAGTGAGGGGTTGTAACAATTCGAAAATCCAAGACGTGTTCTAGAGCCTAAATTGATTGTCATAAGGTTTCGACACTGTTTTAAGGTATATTTTAATGAATATAAGTCATATAGGAAGTCTAGAAACCAAAACATACAAGAACGTCCAGGACGTCCGAAAACTAGTTCAATGGGGTACTAGCGTGCCTTAGCGTATTTGACTATCTTTTAGGAGTCGGAAAATGATGAAAAGTTGGTGGAAAGGTGTATAACATGTATTAGAGTTAATTCATAGTCGAAATGTTCGGGCACGACTCCCCAAGGACCAACCAAGGGCCCTTGAGGAGGACCCTTGCATTTTTGGGTCAAAGGACTGCCCAAGGCAGTGTGCACAGACGAGTGCCATCGACGATGCATGTGTCAATCGATGGGGCGTCTATGGACACTTTGTCAATTTGGCCAAAGGGTCATTTTGTCAACTCTCTGAACTTAGCGATGGAGGTGCAGCACGGAGGGAGCAGTGACCGTCGTCTCACAGACGGACCATCGATCGGGGTCTCGTCTGTGAGGGCCTAAGTTGCTCCACGTTTTTAAGTTGGGTTCCATTAATTAATTAAAGGGTTAGTTAATTAGTTGGGGGATTAGAGAGGTCTAATTATGTTAGTTAACCCCCTATATAAAGCCCTAACCTAATTAGACTAACCTAAACTCTAATGATTCCCAAACCCAAAACTCTCTTCCTTCTCTCTTCTTTCTCTCTCACAAAGAAACCTCATTGAAGACCAAGCTAGAGGTGGGTTCAAGGGTTGCATAGGGTCAATTTCCTTCATCAATCTTTATCAATTAGTAAGTTATGGGATATATTTCACCTTTGAGACCTCTTTCCTCAAAGGGTTCTATAAAATTTATTTCAAAAGCATGAAATTCAAGTGGTTTTTCATCCAATATGAAATTGATGTTATGAATTTATTTGTTTATGATTTTTTTGGATATTATGAATATATTAGCATTTATTTTAAGTCAATTATGTTATATCTTGAAGAATTTGTCTAGTTTGTAGAAGATGACATATTCCCCTTAACCCTAGGTTGTGATATTGATGTGAATTGAGTAATGTTGGTTCAACTGAATTGGTTATTGGTTGAATTATTATCCTAAGATGTTGTTGTATCAATAATGACTAAATTAGGATGAATTATATCCCTATCATGCTAGTTCTTGAGAAGTTGATATAGGTTATGAAGTATGTTGTGAATTGACCTAAGTATCTTATCTTAAGCTATGAACTGGTGATGAATTGTGATATAGTGATTCAATTACTTTGTTATCATGTTGGTTATTGATGAGTGATGATATTATACCCTAATTGGGTTGAGTTAAAGGGTTTATGGTAAGACCTTGATGATGAATTATGAAGGATACTTGGTAAGTCTTGTGATCCCTATTATTTACTTCAATTATGGTTAATTATGATTAAGTAATGATGTTGTATTGGAGTATGCCTTTTATTAGGATTTATAGGGTTGATATGATGTTGAATTGAAATGTCTTGACTATGGTTTGTGAGGTGTTGGCTAAGATGTAAATGTTATAAGGATGGTGATGATTTACCAATGTATCTTATTATGAAGTGATATGTAAATGTGCTAACCTCACTTATATGAATTGTAATGAAAGGACTATACTCATGCAACTCTTATTGAGTTATGATAATGATGATGATTATACAAGGGATAGACCGTATGACATACATTAAGTTAAGATTATTAATAAAGACATTTCAAAAGGGACTTAGCTTAGCACCGAGTGACCTTGACAATGGGAGGTGATGACTTTCCATTGAGGAAGATTTACCCTATAGTTCCACATGTGTTGTTGACTCCCTAATAAGGGATATTCATCCATTGTATTCCCATAAGAGGAGGGCCCAATTGGCAAGTGGTATGTAAAGGAATTATAAGTATGTCTTAGTTCTTGAACTATGTTGCCCCCATAGGAAGACTAGCTAGTGGATCCACCTAGAAAGATACCTTTATGTTTGGTTTTACTTTGGCCGGTAGACCACCTTCCTTTGGTGCAAGGTTTTACAACACCGGATTCCACACTTAGCTGTTGTGGTCTATGTCGGTTAAGGCGAGTGTTCCCGAAACTAAAATGAAGTAATGAAGTAAAACCAACTAGGGTGACTTGAGAGGTTGACTTAACATAGGTAGGGGTATGGGACTCTACCTATGTATTGCACTAGTTTGCCTTGAATGGAACTTTAGGAGGATGTCCTTATGTATGAATATGCTTATAATGGTACATGATATGTATATGATGAACTTGCACATTGTTGATACTATATGTTGATTGGTGTCACTTATGAATATGTGTTGGTCTAAATTGTTAAAGTATGATGATATGTTGTAACAACCCTAAAAAAATGAATAAGATAAATGCTTAAGGTGTCAAGAATGCTTGCAATTAGACCAAGCTTCACACGGGTTTATACGCGTAGAACCAGATCTCAGAACCCTTACTAAGGCCAAGCCAACTAACTTGGGGAGTTAGTTGAGCTTGGAAAGGTTGGAACCAACCATGTAGGTCTCTCGAAAATGAAGATTTAATCAAAAGAGTCTTTACCGGACTTAAAAAAGGAAATTTTAAGTTTTGATGGTCCAGGGGTAAAATGGTCTTTCCCAGGCCAAGGATAATATCGTAATAACCCTAAGAAATTAATTAATTAATTAATTAATTTAACTAAAGAACGAATTAGGCTCGGGTTGACCCGAAATGGTCCATTTCGCAAGGGGTCACTCCACCCGAGTTCGAGCCCCATTGGAAGCAACAAATTAATGATTTAATTGTTGATTAAAATCTGATTTTTGTAGGGGTAAAGTGGTCCTTTCACGTATAATAAAATAAACCAGATTTTTGTTTGTTAAGGAGAGTCCTAAATTGACTAAGTCATCATCTAATCCTAAACAACTTCACACGTTTCACTCTCTCACGTCTATCATACTTTCACGTTCAAAACTCTCTTGTTCTCTCTGCCAGATTAACGTGAAGAATAGAGATTAGAACAAAAGTTCTTCACACTTGAAGAACTCACAAGAAAAAATCTAAGAAAGCAAGCAAACCAAAACGTTAAGGCAAAGAGAAGATTCCGTCGAGTTGGTAGTGAATCTTGAGGAGGCTTGGACTGATTTTTGGAGAGGGTTTTGGGCAGCAACTTCTACGTTTGAACATCAATTAAGGTATGGGTTTCTTCTCTCTTGGTCCCTTTCCTAAGATACCCCTAAAGATTCAAGATATTCACTCCGAAAACTAGGGTTGTTCCACCTTTGCATGTCCCTGTCACTAGCTCCCAATGATTCGTAGGTTGGGTTTGTTTGCTGGTAGATTTAGGTATGTGTGATGATTTTATGTTGAATGTGAATATGTTTATGTACGTCAAATCACGAAAATGACAACCAATGTGTGATCAAAAAAAAATGATGTGTGTGTGTGTGCACGTTGGCAGTGAACTTAGTCACTGTTGGAAGGTGTGAAATGGCATGTTTTATCCTTGTATTTTAGGTGCAAAGTTGTACACAACGTGATGTTCATTGTAATGAAATGTGCTTGATTGAATAACAATCTTTTAGCCAAATAAATCAATGAAAGATGCGTCTAAAAATGTGTTAAAATGGTATATGAATGCACCCTATGAATCAAGTGAAAACGTTGATAAAAATGAATGGAAAAATGACAAAAATTTCAGCAACTATGCAATATTAATTTAGACTAAAGTTTAGTGGAGAAATCTGGAAATTAATGAGTTTTAAGAGGGGGTGAGGCCACCAGGATTTGAACCTATGACCTCACCCGTGTAGCTACTGTAAATCGCGAAAAAGGAGATGAAAAATGGGGCTGGGGGGAATCGAACTCAGGCTGCTCGAAGAGAAAGGAGAGAGAAATTAATTAATTAAATAAATGGGAGGCGTGGGAATCGAACCCACGACCTCCAGGCAGCGAGTGAAAGAAGAGAAAATAAAGAAAAGAAAATGTGAGGCGTGGGAATCGAACCCACGACCTCAAGGCTGAAAGGAGAAGGCAAAATAATTAAGAAAAATAAAGTGAGGCTATGGGGGCTCGATCCCACAACCTCACTGCTAAATTCCTAGCCTAAGGAGTTTTAATTTAAAATAAAAATAGGAGGCTGTGGGGGTTCGAACCCACAACCTCACAGCCTCAGCGAAAATAAAATTTAAACAAGGAGGCTGTGGGAGTTCGAACCCACAACCTCCCAATTCCCAGCGAAAATGAAGAATAAATAAAAGAGGTTGTGGGGGTTTGATCCCACAACCTCTTGGTTTGGGCGAAAAGGGGCAATGTGATGTTAATGAAAAATAAAAAGGGGTTGTGGGGGTTCGAACCCACAACCCTTCGGCCAAATTAAAGGGAAAACCAAGTAGAAAATTAAAGATACAATGCTAATGTTGGGGTTCAATCTAGAGTCCCAAGGTCATGGAGATTAACAATAAAATCAATGAAAAATGTAAATGTTATCCAAGTGATTCGAACTTGGGTTTCCTTGCCCAAACTTCCGTATTGATACATAAATCATACGTGAACAAAATATCCAAGAATAATGCCACCTACTTATATTGAAATCAAGATCTTGGCATATATACAAGATAAATAAGTCTTGTACTACATAATCTTAGGAATGTATGAATCACTTAACGAATTATGAATGAATCTTCATGGCTTGTGTGTATAGACTCATATGTCTAGCATATGTATTAACGAAGTGAACCTAAGATGTATGTAATGAAAGGATGTAACCCTAGAAGGGTTAAGTAAGAGTGTAAAACGCACTAAATGGCCTAGTGCATTGGCATACGATGAAATGATTATTATGTAATGAAATGACGAAACCCTAGAATGTTAAGTAAGAGTGTGAAACACACAAATGGCCAAGTATATTGGCATATGATAAAGTGAACATTCACGTAAAATGGGGTGAGTAATTATGAAGAGCAAATGTGCTAATGTTAATGAATGTGGTGACAACAAGATATGAGGCTAATGAAAAAGATGAGAACAATGTCAAATGAGCCTAAGTATATGTTACCAAAACGTACTCACCTATGAGAGTGTAAAGTTAATGAAGAGACCAGTCTCTATGAACACTCTAATGAAAGTATTGAGATTAACACACTTAATACTAATGATGAGATGAGAAATCATCTATTGAGCTATGATGTCCTCATACTAGAAGCTAGCTTCCATTACGTATGAGTTGAATGTAATGGAACTTTATACTGCGCACCGATAGACTAGCTATGAGCGGTGATGCCTTCTTTAGGAAAGGGCGGAGGTTCACGTAACTCTTATGAGATGAGACTGTCCGGCTTACCGGGTATGGGTCTCCTTATATCTCCTGGTCTTCGAACCTATACTGCCAATATAGGGATCTGGCGGGGTTAAACTCCCATGTACGCTAGCATGTTTTGGGGTCACCTTGGCCGGTGATTCCACCTCTTTTTGGTGTGGGAGAGACACTGGATTTCATGATGCTCACATGATCTATGTCGGTTAAAGTTAAAGTTCCCAATGAATGAATGAGGCCAGCCTCAAATGAAGCACATAATGAAATGAATGATACCAAAGGTGTTAGGATAGGACAATCAAGAGGTGAGCTAGACTCAGGTAAGACACTAGGTTATTCTTGATCATTGCACAACAAACCCGATGAAAGTCTTAAACTACACCCTAGGTATAACTGGTGTTTACACTGGCCTATGAATGAAATGAAATGAAGTACGTATAAACGAATGAAGTAGACTCTGTGTTTGCTAACGAAGACTCCCTAGTTAAGGTCCCATATGTTGAGCCTTCATTTTGGAAAGTCTTAATGTCAAGTCCATGATTCCAAGGTCTCATGGCATATGAATGAATGATATAAAAGATGTTATGTGCTATATGCAATATGATATGTGTTATGTGTAAGATGTTATGTGCTGTGTGCAATGTGATAATTACGATGATGCATGTTACTCTCGTGGTATGACTTTCCTAATCCAAATTTGGAAAGCTCACTGACTTTCCTAATCCAAATTTGGAAAGTTCACTAACTTTCCTAATCTCAATTTGGCAAGTCTACTGACTTGACTTTCCATAATCATGTTGTTAGGAAAGAGCTATCTTTTCTCATGCATGTCCTTGGTGTGTGCCTGCATATACCCATACTTAGTACAAGTGTGTACTAACCCTATACAACTCTACAATTTTAGGTGCAGGCACAGGTGGACGCTAGAGCTACAGGTTGACGCTGAAGCTATCCGGACATCGAGCATTCATCCGGACTTGGTAGGTCCTCATGCATTTTGAGGATGCTGCCATTTATATTCTAGCTTAGTTTTAGAGTTGAGCTAGTGGAGCATGTTCCACTAGCGTTTCTTTCCTGTTTTATTCAGACATTGTATTGGTGCCATTTTGGCATGTACATCTTTATTACTATATTACAGTATTTCTTTCATTTGATGATCTTAATATTAGATGGTTGATGGTGAATAATTATGTATTAATGAGAATGTTTAATAAGTAAGATAAGAAACAAAAAGTTTCAAATTTTCCGCTAAAATTAACCTAGATGAAGTAAGAATGACATATGTAGGCTTGTCTGCGACCTCTGAGAGGTCAACGACGCCGGTCTCGTCTAGGGGTCTAGATTCCGGTCGTGACATATGTACTCTTAAATGCTTTGCTATGTGAAGTAGGATGTTGGTCATGATTCTTGTTGGGTTACTTGATTGAGTATGGTTATGGGGCTTTGCTTGGTCATTGCACTTGTTAACTTGATAGGGGTTCATGGGTAATTATCTTACTTTGGTTATGTTATAGTGAACTCTTAATCATGCTTGTTGATGTTAGTACTTGATGATATAGTTGTTTGACTATGTGTCCAATTATGTGATATGCATGGTGACTTGACGAGACTTAGTATTGTTGGTCTTGTGATGTACATGCCGTGGACTTAATGAATATGCCTTATTGATTAGTATAGTCTGGTTAAATGTGCATAAGGGTTTTCAAAGTAAATTGCATACTTCATGAAATTTTCCTTTTTAGCATAATTTTATATTATATGTGCATATGGTCTCATACTTAGTACAAGTGGTGTACTAACCCCATTTCTTCCTTTTCACCAACATTTTAGGTTCCGATCGTTGAAGGGCTTTTTGGAGACGACTTTAAAGAAGACTTGTAATTCTTGATCATCCAAGTTGCGTAGGTCCTCACTTACCAAGGGCAATGCCACTATCAAGCCTATGATATTGCTTTAGTTTAAGACTCTTATGTTTCTTTCCTTTTCAATCGGATATTAAACGTTGTATGACCTATATGCGGTCTTATTGTATTGATGTATGGGCTAGGCCCAATTTGATACTCTTATTAGATGGTTATGATATGAGACGATTATTTGAGACTATGTTATGTTCTATATATTTATGTGCAATAAAAGTATAATACTAAGTAATCTTCCTATATGAAGGGTCTATGTATACTCGATATATATATATATCTATTATGTGTATGTAGAGGTCTATGTAAACCTCAATGTAGAAGTAATAAAAAGTTTTAATTTCCACTAATTGACCTATGAATGTAATGATGTAAGCTAAGAGGCTAGTCTTAGTCCTCAAAGAGGACGGCGCCGGTTACGTCTAAGATGCATTTCCCGGATGTGACAAGGGTCTTTTAGGTATTTCATGGGAGGTCTATATATTGATTTTAAATAAGTTTTTCCTCATATTATCTCACTCAAAATCAAATTCCTAATTCAAAACCCAAAAGCTCTCACCTTTCTCTACTTTCTTTCTCTATTCAACCTCATTGAAGGAAGAACAAATCTTGAAGAAGGAGACCAATTTCTCTAGGATTTCACTTCAATTTAGTGGATTAATCTTCATTAAGGTATGGGTTCTTCACTCTTGGGATTCCTTTCCCCAAGAGGTCCTCTCAAAGTTGATTCCTAAAACACCCAATTCCAAGGGGTTTCTATTCTAATGGTTTTTTTCTAAACTTCAAATTGATGGTTCATTATGATTAAATGTGATTTTCTATGACTAATTAATTTTAGATTGTTGGGTAATTGATGTTAATTGATTGAGTTCCATGTAGATCATGTCCTTTCCCCAAATTCCCCAAAACTTGGATCTTGCTTATGAATTAATGCGAACTGAATGTATGTATTGATTGTTAGACTTGTTTTATCGATTCTAATTCATTAGTGGACTGCCTAGGGTAATGTATTGTTGGGATTGGATCTATTTCTTGAAGAATTCATGATGAACCCTTGTTCCCCTAACCCTAGGTTATGAATTGGAGTTAATTGAGATAGTTATGATGCAATTGACTTCATTATTTTGTTAATTACTATTGTTGATGACATTACACCAATTATTGGGTGGAATTGATTGGTTGATGGTAAGACCATGGATGATGACTTTCGAAGGAGATTTTGTAAGTCTTGTGATCTCAATCCTTTACTTCAATTATGATTACTTGTGTCTAGTGATGAAGTTATATTGAAGTATACCTTATGATAAGATTGATTAGGGTTGATATGATGTTGAATTGAAATGTCCTGATTTATGTCTTGTGAGTTGTTGGCTAAGACGTAATGATATAAGGATGGTCATGACTTACCTATGTGCCTTATCATAATGTGATTATCTTAATGTGCTAAGCTCACATGTGTGAATTGTAATGAAAGGACAATACTCATGGAATTCCTATTGAGTTATGATGATGATTATATAAGGGGTATAACCTATGACCTAAATTAAGATATGATGATTAATAAAGGCTTAAAGATATTTCAAAAGGGACTCTAGGTTAGCACCGAGTGAACTTGAAGATGAGGGGTGGCGCCTTCCCAAGGAGGGAAGGTAGGGTTCAACATAGTCCTCACGGGGTGGATATCCTCATAGTGCAAAAAGGGCATAGAGTGATATTTCCATAACAGCCCCTAAGCTCCATAAACTATGTTGCCACCATAGGAATACTAGCTAGTGGATCTACCTAGATGCTATGTTCATGTTTGGTACTACTTTGGCCGGTAGACCACCTTTCATTTGGTGTAAGGTTTTACAACAACGGATTCCACACTTAGCTCTTGTGGTCTATGTCGGTTAAGGCAAGCGTTCCCGAAAGAAAAGATGAAGTAATGAAGTAAACACTAACTAGGGTGAATTAAGAGATTTGACTTAGCCTAGGTAGAGGTATGGGACTCTATCTATGCCTTGCACTAGTTTGCCTTTAGGGAAGCCTTAGGAGGTTGTTCTTATGTTCTTATGATCTTATAAAGTGACTATTATATATATGTTGACTTTACATGTTATTGATTCGATATGATGTTAGTTTCACTTATGAACATGTTTTTGGTCAATATTGCTAAAGTATTAGAAGGATTACTCTTGATGCTATGTTATGTGAAGTTAGGCATTAATTATGGTTCTTTGTTTGGTTTACTTGATTTAGTAGGGTTATGGGGCTTTAATTGTTCATTGCACATGTAGGCTAAATGATGGGTTATGGGTAAGGATCATGATTATATTAACATTAAAGAAAAGACAAAATCATAACTCTAGACCCAAAACATATAGACAAATACCTTTTAGAGATAATTAATCTTGTGTAAGGGGGTGTTCACCGACATAATGCAACCCGCAGGCTATATTGGTCTTCCTCCGCCTGACCTAGGGACCCAATCCATATGTGCCGCATGAATTTGATAATTATAAACGTCTATCAAATAAAACTCTCCCAAATAAAAGATCGTAGATGTTTCTCTGATTAGCAGCCCACAATGATAATCAATATTTCAGGATAGGGACCTCCCAAATCGACAAATGCGATTTCGAGTGATGAATCACAATAACATTACACCTTCTCGATGATACTACCAAACTTTCTTTAATCCCCCCCCCCCCAATTAAAACATTACAAGTTTCTATTTATTAACAGTTTACGAATAACGCATATTCTTATTGATATCGTCATACCAAGACTTGCAAGCCATTGTAACCATATCAGTTTCATAGTTAGCCATTAAAACTCTAAACCAATATTTTGAAAATCAAATATACATTTATGTTTAAAAAAATTATGTTCAACACTAACATCCACGTCGTTTCAAGTTATAAGACAACATATAGAAGAGAAAATTATTAGCACTTAACCGGGACAGAATATTAACATGTGTTTATCAGTTAAACCAAAACTTTTGAAAGACGAAATCCATTGTTTATAGGATAAACCCTTTTCAAAATCATGTGTGGAAATTCACCTATTCAAAACCAAAAATCCAATTTCTGATATCATTATATAATGTTTTGCGAACAATTAACAAGAGAAGAAAATTTGTAATAAATTTTCATCAAATCATCTCTCGACCCTTACCTCAATTCATAATTTAGAATATATAAGAAATAAAATATAATATGAATCTTATATGACTAGTTTGAGGTAGGGAGTGTTCAAACATACATTTTAACGAAAATCTTAAAAAAGGGATCTTGAGACCTAACCTTAGATCTTGCTTCTTGAAGTATTGGGGAAGAAGTGGAGAAGCGTAACTTATCAAATTTCCTAGAATATGACTTTTGGGGGATGTTAATAGTAATGGGTTAGGGTTATGTGCTGAGGAAAGGCCTAAAATACCCATCCTAAAACATGAAAAAAAGAGAAGCCTTAAATAATTTCAAAGCACGTGCACGGTCACACAACTAGAGCCTACTTCCCACGCCCCTTATAGTAACATTGACTTGCCCACGCAGCCGCATGACTAATATTTACTTCGTGCGGCGGATCACATAGAAATTGATATTTCTCAGCAAAATGGGCAGTACTTTTAGCATATAACTTAGATTGACGAATGGTCAAAGACGTTGGAACAAGGACTTCATAACCTTTACTGTTCTTGGTATTATAACAAAAAATCTTAATACTCTACGAATTACTTATGGTCTTAATTAACATCCAAAGATATCCCCAAAACAAAAAAATATTTTAAATACATATCTAATATTAGAAATCATAACATTTGAAGTCTATTTGTATTTAAAGAACGTCTCGGGTCATAGTTTGAAGTTTCCAGGCATTACATTATTGATGTAAATACAATCACAAATACTCATTAAATAATCTCAAGTCTATATAAAAATACAATTGTATATAAATATAGGTTAAATAGTTAATATACTGTTTTTAATAGAAACACATAAATACATTTAAAATAGTAAGTAAATGAAAACATAGAATCATTTCTTAGTAATAAATAAAACATTATACAAATAAAATGACATGATTACATTTGACCTCTCAACTTAGAATTCAAATATTTGAACAAGTGATTAGTTCCCCATTACAACCGTAATTGTTATTATATCCTTATATACCTACCTTTACATTTCCTCTTTTTGGTTATGGTTCACAATAATCAAATGTTTTTTTCTCTTTGAAGACTTCAATTCGTTTACCGAAAGTTGACAGTGCTAGTGTAGCATATCAACAATATACATCACATGTATATTATGGGTGTAATAAAGTGGTACTAGTTCACCTTGAATAACACTTTCTCCTAATATAGTGCACTATGTTTCAATTTCTTTATCTGTTGTAGTTATACACAATTAGAAAGACAAAAATTAATTAGATTGAAATCTACATACTAGACATGAAGATAAACAAACTTGTTGATTTAGGAATAAGAAACATCAAAGTAAAATGTACATAAACTATTGACCGATATAAGAAACTGTTCTTTCATAATTAGCCTCTGACAATACAAAAAAATCAGTATTATATGGCAAACAGAAAAATTCATATATAGAAGGTATTATTCAAGTTCCCTCTCAAATTTATTATTCTATTAAAAAATTCTTCAATCACCATCCCCTTCTTCCTCAACAACCTCGAACATAGATTAATAAAGAGAAATCTTAAAGGTCAATGTTGGAGATTAATGAGGAAGATGCGGATTATTATAAAGAATTTTTTAATCGATGGAGAAATTGAGGAGCTTGTGTACCTTCTATAAATGGCTTCCTCTTTTTATCTTATAATACTTTCAAAAATATTGTGCTTTTGTTTTAGAGGTTAAAGATCAAATTAGAACGGTTTGTTGCATAGGTGAATAGTTTATGTACATCTTGGTGATATTTAATCCTAATTCAGCTAGGTATTTGACTTCATGGCTAGCATGTTTATTTTCATCTAATTAATTCATCTCATTGAAATTGTGTATAACTACAATAGATAAGGAAATGGAAAGTATTCTATATTAGGAGAAATCGCTATTCAAGAAAACAAAATGAATAGATTTATTCAACCTTACCATGAAAGCTGTGTGTGACTTTTTAATAAAAATTTTATAATGCAGGTTTTCGCCATTGAAGTTCAACAAAGGATCGTTTTTTCTTATTTACACCATCTTCTTGAATTCCAATCCCACCTTCTTCGAGCTCCTCTGCAACAAAATGATATAAATATAACAACTAATGTACAACTTAATTCCTACATGAATGTGATGTAATACTTTACGCCAAAAGTTCTAAAAAATATATGACCATATAAATTTTATAATATGTTTATATTCATTAGTTGGAAGTGATGTTCATTTTTTTAATTATATGCCTATTCAAAATTTATCACACAAATTAAACCTGGGAAATTATCACTTATTTTTAGGACAGGTTAAGGATCTTACTTATAGGTTACTAACTCACTTATATACATGTCTCAAACTACTCTGAAGAACAAGTTGTTAATAGTATAAAAAAGGGATAATGTACAAGTACCCCCTCAACCTATGCCTGAAATCTCATAGACACACTTATATTATACTAAAGTCCAATTACCTCCCTAAACTTATTTTATTAAATAATTTTCTACCCCTTTTCAGCTTACGTGGCACTATCTTGTGGGCCCAACGGTGGTTGACTTTTTTTTCAAGCTAGTGTCACGTAGGCCGAAAAGGGGTAGAAAATTACTTATAAAATAAGTTTAGGGGTGTAATAGGACCTTAGTATAGTATAAGTGTGTCTATGATATTTCGGGCATAGGTTAAGGGGGTACTTGTGCATATTCCCTATAAAAAATATTGAAAACTTGATGTAAGCCACATTTAGACATGATTTGAAATCGGTAATTTAAATTACATTAAATTTGGTGTTGAAGTTTTGTTTTAGCACGCAATTTGAATTTATCTAACTATACTTTTTGTTATAGAATAATGAAAAACACACAATTGAGAATGCTATCAAAATTTTATCAATTCATATACAATCTTACCAAATGAAAAACATAGATCGGAATATCCTATGTTGGAACATTGTTAAACCACATACCTTATGACAGCTTCGCTAGCTTATTTTTTTGTAGTAAATTGCATAACTTGAATAGGAAGGATCAGTGTGTTCTTCCTCGGGATCCATTTTTCTTGTTCTCTTTGATTTTTTTAAACAAGTCCCAATCTCCTCTTCAAGGCTATTGGGTTCTCCATAAAATAATTCCTATCACCGATAGTGTTTCTACAATATTTTTGTTTATTGTTATACATATAAAACTAATTTCTCAATGAGAAAAAATAGCAAAACATCGTCTTGCTTTAGTTGGTGATGCTCCACAAATAGCAAAACTGAAGGCTTCACATATAAGTAATTACTGCATGTTTTCTCACTACCTTCACTTCCCACGGCATTCAAGCTTCATTTCTTTTTGGTAAACAAGCATTGCTCAATATTTTCTTGTTATCTTTGATGAAACATGCTGACAAATTGAATTTATCAAATCAAACTCATGATTTGGAACAAAATAATGTAGTTTGGCTCGTTTGGACATGAAGTCCTTTTTGTAAAAAGAAAAATACTCTCAAAAATAATTTCATTTTTCAAAAAAGGAATAAAAAATAGGTAATGGGATGTGATTACAAACTAGAGAACTGAATCTTTATAAAAATTGTAAAAGTTCAGGTAACCAACCAAGTGATTTAATAAGTATTCCTTCAAAGTATCGTTTGGTTATACACCTGAATAACTTTATTGTTATTTTTTCAGGTAAAGTTTCAATTAAATATCTATCCAAATGCTTTAGAACGTCAAAATTTATAAGAGATTAAAAAACATACAATTTAGCATAAAAGCCTCTCTAGATTGTAAAAGCTTGTTAAACGCTCAAGACTTATTGGGATCACTTAGTTTATTTTTTGTATTTTGGTTTTGCAAGAGGAAATAATGAAATCTAAAAGGAAATTTGTGATTTGCTTTGTTGTTTCAACAACCATTTATATATATTTCTCTTGTGTTTTGACACTAGACTTGCACACAGACATGCATATATAGATACTAAACAGACTAAGCTCTATCATTACCACCTCATTGACCTGTATAGAAGGACAATCCCTCAACCTGTGACCAGACTGACCGCACCCAAGGCATCCTTCCTTTCGTGCAAGGCACTCGCCTGGATGGTTCTTAATACACTTATAGCAAGTGGGGTAAGTCTTGGTGCCTGAAACACATCCCTGAGACTTAGAGCCTGGTGCTCTATCCTTTTGGTCATACCTATTCTTGGAGGATGGAACACTAGATGACGAAGGGTCTGGGGCTGAAAACTTCTGCTGACTCTGTGAGCGATTTCCACCACCCGATTTTTGTTGAGAATAGTCATATTTCCCAGTCCTAGCCTTCTTATTCTCCTTGACTTGTTACCTAAGCTTATCACCCTCAACCTACTGAGCGTGAGTCATAAGCCTAGAGATGTTAATATCTCCCATTAACATAGAATTTTTGCACTCAGTTTTAACCAAATCTCACACTCCATACAAGAACTTATTCATCTGAGCCCCGGAGTCAGCAACCATGTGAGGATAATACCTGGAGAGTTGGTTAAACTTGAGTCCATACTCTTGGACCGTCATGTTACCTTGCCTTAAATTCATGAATTCCTGGGCCTTTGCCTCTCTCAACTCTATTGGGAAATCCTGTCCAGAGAGGTCTCACTAAAACAATACCAAGTAATAGGAGTTGCATCTGTACCCCTATTTTCCTTCCACTGAGTGTACCACATATGAGACACATCCTTCAGCAGGTATGACGCCAACTCAACCCGATCATTCCCAGTGACCTGCATCACCTCAAAGATCTTCGTGATATCATCTATGAAATTTTGGGGATCCTCACTAGTCTGTGATCCTAAGAACTAAGGCAGATTCATCCTAACAAAGTCACAAACTCTTGTTGTTGCTGATCCACCATTTACATTCATAGGAGCTTGAACTCGCCGATTGTTCTGGTTGGCGACACTCTGAGCCAACATCTAAATGGACTAAATTTAGCATTAGAGACTTCATGATCTGGGATTGGAGGAGCTGTATTTTCATTCCTGGCATTCACATTTATGGCGTTAGCTCTACGAGGAGGCATGATCTGAAATGTAGAACGTCGAGTTTGAATGGAATTAGATCATACCTTACGCACGATAAGAGTAACAAGAAAGTGAGGTTTTTCCTAGAACACTTCATAGACTCCCTCTCATTATATGTGGTGCACTTCACACCCATGAAAAGGATTCTACTTAGTGCATCTTTTTAGACATCCTAGGACACTTAAACCTAGTGCTCTAATACCAAGTTTGTCATTGTAACACTCCGGAAATGTCATGACTTAAACTAGAAATTAATATATTTTATAATGTTTAAAATGATGTTTCCAAACCTATATTAATGTAATAAACTCATTTAGAAAAGGTTAGAGCCAAGAAAGACCTTGACGTCCGGAAACTAGCTAATTTGAACTAGTTGACGTCCCTATGTTTAGTGAAAGTTTCGAAGTGTCAAATGAAGTCCAAAACTTGTAAAAAGACTTTGGATAGGTAGTATGTAGTACAAAGGGTCCAAACGTTTGGTAACGACACCCTAAGGACCACCCGAAGGGTCCTTGGGGATGACCCAAACATGGGGGAGCATGCAAGTTTTGTGGGGCTGCTGCTCGACGCGCAGTCCACACGTGGGTTACTGCCTCAATAATGAAAAAGCAGCCTCGCAAAGTGAGGCTGACATGAGCCTCACTGCCTTGATCCAAACATTCAGAAAAAGAATGGGAATTGTCCCCGCGACGCGCAGCTACTTCCCAGAATCGTTAAAGTCGTATTTTTGGTAAAAAGACCCATTTAAGTGGAGGGTCTTTTGGGTACTTTATAGGATGACTATATATGGATTATAGGTCAGTTTTAGACCACTTTTACACGTTCCAAATCACGTCAAACAAGTTTCTCTCATCTCTCTCATGAACGCTCTCTTTTCCAAACTCCATTGAAGAACAAAACGAGTTTAAGGAAGAAGACTAAGATTTCAAGTTTTTCGATTCAAATTTTGTGGATTGTTCGTCAATAAGGTATGGGTTTTTCACTCTTGGGATTCATTTCCCCAAGAGGTCCTTTCAAAGATAGTTTTCGAGAAATTCAAATTCTAGGGGTTTTACTCAACAAAATGGGTTTTCTTCCTAACTCTACATTTATGACTATCGATAAAAAAAATGGTTTTCTATGGTTGATTTCACAGGAATTGTTGAGTATTTGATTAAAAATGTTTGAATTTCGTTTGATGCATGATTTCTCTCTTAATTAACGATTTCGAATGGGTTATACTACTACTTGTTAACATGTAATTGTTGGGATTGGGACTATGACTAGAATGAACTCTTTCATGACCCTTTTCCCTTATTCTACTTTACGAACTAGTCTTGTTTATGAGTTGAAGAGTTAGTATTGACTATGCTATTGAGTATTTCACTATGTTGTTGTTATGATTATTGTAATTTGAACGTAAGTTCTTGAATAAGATCTTGGCAGCAAGAGGTAAGTCTTCTAAAGTAGTGATTACTATACGATGTTTATGTTAGCCTATAAATTATGTAAGTATGTTAATCATCTATGTATATGATGCTATGTATATATGTTGGGCTGTGAATATGATAATTGCGAGATCATGATAAGAATACAGTAATGCAAGTTTATGATATTCTCTTGTATGATTTACACAAGATGATCTATGATATGTTAATCTCACAAACGAAGGGTTACGACGAAAGGAAATTCTCATCTAATCTTAAAGAGCTCATGATCATTTTTATACAAGGAGTTAATCTCCTATGACTTATGATAAGATTTATGAACATATGATGACTTAATGGTTACTCAAAAAGGGACTTTAGCTTAGCACCGATGAACTAAATATGAGAGGTGTCCCTTCCCTAGTTGGAAGGTATGATCACAATGACTCTCATGAGATAGAGGCTGCCATGTAATGTGGAACTATGGGTCTCTAATACATCTCCTAGTTCTTGAACTATGTTGGCACCATAGGATAATGGCTAGTGGATCCACCTAGAAAGCTATGTCATGATTGGTTCTACTTTGGCCGGTAGACCCCCTTCTTTCGGTGTGGGGTTTCATGACACCGAATTCCATGTTTAGCTCACATGGTCTAATGTCGGTTAAGGTGAATGTTCCCTCAAGTAAAACGAAAGACATGTAAATGGACGTTGACTAAGGTGACTTGAAGAGCCTACTTAGTATAGGTAGAGGTATGGGACTCTACCTAGACATTGCACAAGTTGACTCTAAGGGAAGTCCTAGGAGATTGTTCTTAAGTAATATGATAACATGAAAGGTATGATGCTTATGATACATGTTGTTAATCTTATATGAAGTTGGTTCCGTAAATGAACATGTTATTGGCCTATATTGCCTTATGAGGTGATGACTACTTATGTTACAAGTTATATGAATATAAGCTTTACTTATGGTCTCCTATGTTATATACTTGGTTGTGTGGGTTCATGCGGCTTACATGACCTTTGCACTTGTAGGTTGGGGATGGGATTATTAGTAAGTGTTTTGTATGTTATGTTTACATGATCTATTGATTATGAAATATTAACATGACTCTATGATAATATGTCTCTGATTATGATCATGATTTATGTTGATGAAATCCTTAACTTGTATATTTTTTATGATATGTGCGTTGAAGATTTTCAAATGACTTATCATGCTTTTTATGAAATGATTCTTTTCATGCATGTCCTTAAATGTTATATGCATATACCCATACTTAGTACATGTGGCATACTAACCCCATTACTTTATATTACTACAAATGTAGGGTCCGACTATTGAAGATTTAAGAAGGTCGATTGAAGAAGCTTGGAACTCTTTCTCGAAGTGTTGGTAGGTCCTCATGTTCGGGGATGCTATCTTTTCATTATTCTAGCTTACGAAGACATTAGTAGATTTTTAAGAATACTCGTATTTTCATTTATATTCTTTGGATTCTTTTGTATTAAGGCGTATATGGCATATTGACTATTTATTGGCTAAGTCCATATTTGTACTCTTTAGATGGTTTTTATATGTGAGACAAGTTTTAGAATATCATATGCATCCTATTATGAATGCTAATTTTGAAGTCTAAGTACACTTCACATAGTATGTAAAAGATTTAAATTTTCCGCAATTTTAACTGTGACATGTTATGAAAAATGCTAAGTGCTTGTCTGAGTCCTCTGAGAGGACGACGATGCCGGTCACATCTGGGGGGTGCTCTCCGGATATGACAAACTTGGTATCAGAGCATCAGGTTAAATATACTTAGGATCAATGTCTCACTAAACCACATTACCAAGTGTCTTGTTCATGGTTGTGAACCGCGCCACAATTATGGATGAGAGGCTATGTGATGATTAGGAAATTTCTCTTTTCTTGGTAATCCTATGTCGTGTCTCTATAGTTTTGACACTATGTGTCTTTTAGCATCTAATTCCTTTCTTGTGGTTATAGGCGATGAACACAAGAAGGACATCCGCGAAAAGAATAGGAGAAGAGATTGTGAATGTGGGAGCTACTCCCCAAGGCAATCAAGTTCCTCCTCAAGAGCAAGCTGCTGCAAATGAACAAGTTCCGGTCAATCCTTCATCCATGACAGATGGTGAGGTGAGGGAATCCCTGTTCCAAATGGCCCAAGTCATTACCACACAAGCTCAAGCCATCACGGCACAAGCAAACAGGGAGGTTGCTCCTCGAGAGAACCAACATGCTAGTATTATGGCTAGCCGTCTGAGAGATTTGACGAGGATGAATCCTCCTACTTTCCTTGGATCAAAAGTTGATAAAGACTCCCAAGATTTCCTTGATGAGGTCTATAAGATCTTGTTTGTTATAGGGGTGAGTAATACTGAGAAGGCTGAGCTTGCTGCCTATCAACTCAAGGACGTGGCTCAGACTAGGTATAATCAGTGGAAGGATAGTAGGGATTTAGGAGGTGGTCCCGTGACTTGGGAGATCTTCAAAAAGGCCTTTTTTGACAGATTCTTCCTAAGGGAGCAAAGAGAAGCTAAGGTAGAGGAGTTCATCAACCTTCGTCAAGGAGGTATGAGTGTAAAGGAATACTTCTTAAAGTTCATTAAGTTGTCCAAATATGCTTCTTATTTTGTTTCTAATAATAGGGATGAAATGAGCCGTTATGTAACGGGAGTGTCCGAATAGCTTGAAGAAGAATGTCGCGCAGCCATGCTTCATGACAATATAGATCTTCCCAGGTTTATGGTTCATGCACAACAAGTAGAGGAGAGTCGTCTAAGGAAGAGGAACAGAGAAGCTAAGAAGGCAAGGTCTTTCGAAAAACGTTCTTGTAAGAGTTGGCTTGATGTTCAAGACAAGCCTAAGTTCAAGAATAGGTTTTCAAACCAATTCACTTCAAATTTCTCCAAGAATCTCAATGATAGAGGTTCTAATCCTAAACCTCAAAAGGGGAGAAACGTTGATCCACCAAGAGAAAGACCAAGTTGTGGTAAGTGTGGTAAGAAGCATGTGGGTGAGTGCCTTGTTGGAACTAATAATTGCTATGGTTATGGCAAATGAGGTCACATGGCAAAATATTGTCCTAATGTGAAAATTCAAGGAAAGGGGAATAGCCAAGCTCAACCAAGCGGTCCTAGTTCGGAAGCTACAAAAAGGAACCATTTCTATGTACTCAAGGCTAGGGGTGAACAACAGAACTGTCCCGACGTTGTGACAGGTATGTTACAAGTTTTCTTTGTTAATGTTTATGCTTTTCATGATCCAGGTGATACCCTTTCTTTTGTTAGACCTTTGGTAGCTAGGAATTTTGATGTACTTCCCGATGTTTTTATTGAATCCTTTTCGGTTTGTACCCCAATGGGTTACTCTGTAGTAGCAAAAAGAGTCTATAGGAAATGCCTTGTAATGCTGCCCAATAAAGTCACTCTTATTGATTTGGTAGAACTTGACATGTTTGACTTAAATATCATCTTGGGTATGGATTGGCTTCATGCATGTTTTGCTTTCATAGATTGTAGAACAAGGGTAGTGATGTTTCAATTTCCAAATGAACCCATTCTAGAGTGGAAGGGGGGAAATTCTATGCCAAGGGGTCAAATCATTTCTTGTTTGAAGGCTTGTAGGATGATAGCCAAGGGTTGTTTATATCATGTGGTGAGGGTTAAAGATATAGAATGTGAAACTTCTTCTATCGAGTCAGTCTCTGTAGTGAGAGAATTCCCAAAGGTTTTTCCTAACGACCTTCCAGGAGTTCCTCCCAAATGGGAAATTGACTTTGGTATTGATTTGTTATCGGATATGAATCCCATTTCAATTCCTCCAAATAGGATAGCTCCGGATGAATTGAAAGAGTTGAGGATCCAACTCAAAGATTTACTAGACAAGGGTTTTATTCAGCCTAGTATTTCTCCATGGGGTGCTCCGGTCTTGTTTGTTAAGAAGAAGGATGGGTCCCTTAGAATGTGCATTGATTATCGCCAACTTAATAAGATCACCATAAAGAATAAGTATCATCTCCCTCGGATTGATGATCTATTTGATCAACTCCAAGGTGCTAGCTAATTATCCATGATTGACTTAAGGTCGGGATATCACCAACTTAGGATAAGAGGTGAAGATGTTCCCAAAATTGCTTTCTGAACTAGATATGGTCACTATGAATTCCTCATGATGTCTTTTGGGTTAACGAATGCTCCAGCGGTGTTTATGGATCTAATGAATAGAGTTTTCCGAGATTACCTCGACTCATTTGTGATTGTGTTCATTGATGATATTTTGATATACTCCAAGAATGAAAATGAGCATGAGAGTCACTTGAGGTTGGCCTTGCAAATCCTGAAAGAACACCAACTTTATGACAAATTTAGTAAGTGTGAATTTTGGTTGAGGTCAGTTGCTTTTCTTGGCCAATTTTCTCTGGTGAGGGTGTAGAGGTTGATCCGAAGAAGACGGATGCGGTTAGAAATTGGCCTAGACATTTGACTCCCACTGGCATAAGAATTTTCTTGGATATAGCCAAGTATTATAGAAGGTTTGTTGATGGATTTTCGTCCATTGCTTCTCCTTTGACATCTTTGACCCAAAAGAAGGTGAAGTTTGAGTGGTCGGAAGATTGTGAGAAAGGTTTTCAAGTGTTGAAAGATAAACTTACCTCCGCTCTGGTGTTGACCTTACCGGAGGGTAATGAAGGCTTTGTAGTGTATTGTGATGCTTCCCGAGTGGGCTTGGGATGTGTCCTCATGCAACATGGCAAGGTGATTGCTTATGCTTCTAAGCAACTCAAAATTCATGAGAAGAATTATCTGACTTATGACCTTGAATTAGCTATTGTAGTTTTTGCCTTGAAAATATGGAGACATTACTTGTATGGTGTGCATGTTGATGTGTTTCCTGACCATAGAAGTCTTCAATATGTGTTTACACAAAAGGAGCTCAATCTCCGACAGAGAAGATGGTTAGAATTGTTGAAGGATTGTGACATGAGTTTCCTTTACCACCCTGGCAAGGACAATGTGGTTGCGGATTCTTTGAGTCGCATGACTATGGGTAGTGTGTCTCATGTGGAATAAGAGAAGAAAGAAATTGTTAAAGATGTTCATAGGTTGGCTCGTTTAGGTGTGTGGTTAAACGATTCTCCAAATGGTGGTTTTATGGTCCATCATAACTCCAACTCATCATTAGTGGTGGAGGTGAAATCTAAGCAGCATCTTGATCCACTATTGATGGAGTTGAAGGAATCGGTACTTGGTAAGCTCAATGAGTCATTATTTCAATGGCGGATGGTTTTCTTAGGTACCAAGGGAGATTATGTGTATCAGATGTTGAGAATTTGAGAAATTGAATTCTAGAAGAAGCCCATGGTTGTCGTTATTCTATACATCCGGGTACCACCAAAATGTATCATGACCTTAGATAGGTCTATTGGTGGGATGGTTTAAAAAGGGACATAGTAGAGTTTGTTACTAAGTGTCCAAACTGCCAACAAGTTAAAGTCGAGCATCTAAAACTGGGTGGTTTAAACCAAATCATGGATGTCCCTACTTGGAAGTGGGGGCCATTAATATGGATTTTGTTGTTGGGTTGCCTCGAACCCGAAGGTGAAATAATTCTATATGGGTCATTATGGGTAGGTTGACCAAATCGTCCTACTTTATTCCTGTTAAGTCTACTTATAATACCGAAGATTATGCAAGGATCTACATTATTGAGATTGTGATCCTTCATGGGATTCCTTTGTCCTTCATTTCGTATAGAGGTGCCCAATTCACTTCTCATTTTTGGAAAGGTTTTCAGAAGGCTTTAGGTACTCAAGTGAAACTTAGCACCGCTTTTATCCTTAGACGGATGGCCAAGTGGAACGTAGCATTGAGACCCTTGAGGACATGTTAAGATCCTCTGTTATTGATTTCAAAAGAAAATGGGATGATCATCTACCTTTGATTGAGTTCTCTTACAACAATAGCTATCATTCGAGCATCTTCATGGCACCTTTTGAAGCTCTTTATGGTAGAAGGTGTAGATCTCTGGTTGGATGGTTTGA
This sequence comes from Solanum sitiens, assembly GCA_016801875.1. Lineage (NCBI taxonomy): Eukaryota > Viridiplantae > Streptophyta > Magnoliopsida > Solanales > Solanaceae > Solanum > Solanum sitiens. The sequence continues at coordinate 3,526,357 of JABWTJ010000080.1, forward strand.
GGTTGGTGAGTCCTCACTCCTTGGTCCAGATATTATCTATGAGGCTATAGAGAAGGTTCGACTCATAAGAGATAGATTGAAGACAACCTATAGTCAGCAAAAGTCTTATGCTGACAATAGAAGAAGAGACCTTGAATTTGAAATAGGTGATCATGTCTACTTGAAGATTTCACGTATGAAATGGGGGATGAGATTCGGTAGAAAGGGAAAGTTAAGTCCCCAGTATGTTGGTCCTTATGAGGTTTTAAAACGGGTTAGAAAGGTTGACTATGAGCTGAAACTACCTAATGAACTAGCTTTAATTCATCCAGTGTTTCATGTTTCTATGCTCAAGAAATGCATAGGCGACCCGGTGTCTATTCTGCCTATTGAAGGTTTAGGGGTGGATTAGAACTCTCCTATGAAGAGGTTTTGGTTGAGATCCTATATCACTAAGTCAAGAAGATGAGAAACAAGGAGGTTGCCTCTGTAAAGGTTCTATGGAGGAACCATCTTGTCGAGGGTGCAACATGGGAGGCAGAAGCCGACATGAAGTCCCGCTACCCTCATCTATTTACTCCTTCAGGTTAGACATTCCTCTTAGTAAAGAAAGTAATGAATAACATGAAATTGACTTGTTTTCCTAAATAGGTGCATGTCTTGGTAAAAGTTACACCAATTTGAGTTTAAGAAAATGCTTTCATACTATATTCTTGCACTTATATGAAATATGTATACATGTTGTCTTCTTGAGATTTTGTTGTTTTGTTGTGGTATTGAGAAGAATGATAGCATGGTAACTCCTTGATGTATTTTGAGCTTATGATAAGGTTGAGAATTCCTCACTATCTATTATGAATATGGAGCTCTTATATGTTTGTGCATCATGCATTGAGTGCTATGTGTAATGTTTAGTTATGTGTTGAAGGGAGTTATGATGTACTCCTATAAGCTGTGACTCATTATGATTTTATATTGTTGATTGTTTCGGCTGATAGTATTGAGTCTTTTCTTACCCTCCAAAAGATTTTAGTCTCATTTGGGGACGAATGTTCCTAAGGGGGGGATAATGTAACACTCCGGAAATGTCATGACTTAAACTAGTTCTTAATCTATTTATTAATGTTTAAAATGATATTTCCAGACCTATATTAATGTAATGAACTCATTTAGAAAAGGTTAGAGCCAAAACGACAAAGAAAGACCTTGACGTCCGGAAACTAGCTAATTTGAACTAGTTGACGTCCCTATGTTTAGTGAAGGTTTCGAAGTGTCAAATGAAGTAAAAACTTGTAAAAAGACTTTGGATAGGTAGTATGTAGTACAAAGGGTCCAAACGTCTGGTAACGACACCCCAAGGACCACCCGAAGGGTTCTTTGGGAGGACCCAAATATGGGAGAGCATGCACGTTTTGTGGGGCTGCTACGCGACGCGCAGTCCACACGTGGGTCACTGCCTCAAGAATGAAAAATCATCCTCGCGATGCGAGGATGACACGAGCCTCATTGCTTTGACCCAAAAATGCAGAAAAAGAATGGGAATTGGCCCCGCGACGCGCAGCCACTTCCCAGAATCGTAAAAGTTGTATATTCGGTAATTTAACTTCATAAAAAGACCCATTTTAGTAGAGGGTCTTTTGAGTATTTTATAGGACGACTATATATGGATAATAGGTCAGTTTTAGACCAATTTTACACGATCCAAATCATATCAAACAAGTTTCTCTCATCTCTCTCAAGAATGCTCTCTTTTCCAAACTCCATTGAAGAACAAGACGAATTTTAGGAAGAAGATGAAGATTTCAAGTTTTTCGATTCAAATTTTGTGGATTGTTTGTAAATAAGGAATGGTTTTTTCACTCTTGGGATTCCTTCACCAAGAGGTCTTTTCAAAGATAGTTTTCAAGAAATTCAAATTCTAGGGGTTTTACTCTACAAAACGATTTTTTTTTATAACTCTAGATTTATGACTTTCGATGAAATATAATGGTTTTCTATGGTTGATTTCACACTAATTATTGAGTATTTGATTAATAATGTTTGAATTTCGTGTGATGCATGATTTATCTCTTAATTGATGATTTCGAATGGGTTATACTACTACTTGATAACATGCAATTGTTGGGATTGGGAATATGACTAGAATGAACTCTTTAATGACCATTTTCCCTTATTCTACTTTACAAACTAGTCTTCTTTATGGGTTCAAGAGTTAGTATTGGCTATGCTATTGAGTATTTCACTTTGTTGTTCCTATGATTGTTGTAATTTGAATGTAAGTTCTTGAATAAGATCTTGGAAGAAGAGGTAAGTCTTCTAAAGTCGTGATTACTCTACGATATTTATGTTAGCCTATAAATGATGTTACTATGTTAATGATGTATGTATATGATTCTGTGTATATATGTTCGGCTGTGAATATGATAATTGTGAGATCATGATAAGAATATGATAATGCAAGTTTATGATATTCTATTGTATGCTTTACACAAGATGATCTATGATATGTTAATCTCACAAACAAAGGGTTACGATGAAAGGAAATTCTCATCTAATCTTAAAGAGCTCATGATCATGTTTATACAAGGAGTTAATGTCCCATGACTTATGATAAGATTTATGAACATATGATAACTTAATAGTTACTCAAAAAGGGACTTTAGCTTAGCACCGATGAACTAGATATGAGAGGTGTTCCTTCCCTAGTTGGTAGGTAGGATCAGAATGACTCTCATGAGATTGAGGCTTCCATGTAATGTGGAACTATGGGTCTGTAATACATCTCCTAGTTCTTGAACTATGTTGCCACCATAGGATACTAGCTAGTGGATCCACCGAAAATGCTATGTCATGTTTTGGTTCTACTTTGGCCGGTACACCGCTTTCTTTCGTGTGGGGTTTCATGACACTGGATTCCATATTTAGCTCACATGGTATAATGTCAATTAAGGCCAATGTTAACTCAATTAATATGAAAGAAAAGTAAATGGACGTTGACAAGGGTGACTTGAAGAGTCTACTTAGTATAGGTAGGGGTATGGGACTCTACCTAGACATTGCACAAGTTTACTCTAAGGGATGTCCTAGGAGATTGTTCTTATGTAATATGATAACATGAAAGGTATGATGCTTATGATACATATTGTTACTTTTATATGAAGTTGGTTACGTTAATGAACATGTTATTGGTCTATATTGCCTTATGAGGTGATGACTACTTATGTTACAAGTATATGAAGCAAAGCCTTACTTATGGTCTCCTGTCTTGTCTACTTGGTTCTGTAGGGTTATGGGGCTTCACATGACCATTGCACTTGTATGTTGGGGATGGGATCATTGGTAAGTGTTTTGTAACATGATCTATTGAATATGAAATGTTAACATGAATCTATGATAATATGTCTTTGATTATGATCATGCTTTATATTGATGAAATCCTTAACTTGTAAATGTTTTATGGTATGTCCATTGAAGATTTTTGAATGACTTAGCATGTTTTTTAAGAAATGATCATGTTCATGCATGTCCTTAAATGTTATATGCATATACCCATACTTAGTACATGTGGCGTACCAACCCCATTACTTTATATTACTACATATGTAGGGTCCGACCATTGAAGATTTAAGAAGGTCGATTGAAGAAGCTTGGAACTCTTTCTCCAAGTGTTGGTAGGTCCTCATGTTCGGGGATGCTATCTTTTCATTATTCTAGCTTTCGAAGACATTCATAGATTTTTAAGAATACTCATATTTCCATTTATGTTCTTTGGATTCTTTTGTATTAAGGCCTATTTGGCATATTGACTATTTATTGGCTAAGTCCAGATTCGTACTCTTTAGATGGTTTTTATATGTGAGACAAGTTTTAGAATATCGTATGCATCCTATTATGAATGTTAATTATGAAGTCTAAGTACACTTCACATAGTATGTAAAAGATTTAAATTTTCCGCAATTTTAATTGATGACATATTATGACGAATGCTAAGGGATTGTCTGAGTCCTCTGAGAGGACGCCGACGCCGACGCCGGTCGCATCTTGGTGTGCTCTCCGGATGTGACAGTCATGCCCCGAGTTACCCGTGAGACGCAGACATGGGACCTAGGACCACAAGTGATCCCAACCTAACCCTGCTAGCATGATCATGAGCAAATTAAATATAATAAACTAATGCGGATGCTAAAACATACTTAAAATGAAAAGATGGGGAATACCCATATGCTAAAACTGAGATATATAAAAACTGATGAGTTTAATACAAAAAGTTATTAACTCAATACTAAGCTGAAACTAACTATATCTTAAATAAGCCTCTAACTGACTAGAAATATTGGGACAAGCCCCAGCTAAGTCTAGCAAAAACTAAAACTAAATAACTAAAAGACTAAAATGAACTCATGACTCTTGTCCTCAAAGAATGAGGACTCACCACTGATTCCACTGAAATGGAGATCGGGAATCAATCTAAGCGTGATATGGATACTGAGAACCTTAACCTACATCACGAGAAGATGTAGCGCATGTATGCGTCAGTACTTTAAAGGTACTGATCATGTAGGATAGAGTAATGCTGAAATAAAGCATAACTGAACAAGCACAAAAGCAAGTATAATATTCTGAACATGATATACTAAATTCTAAGATAACTGGATGAAATGACCAAGTTTATAACATGTTGAGACTGAATACTAACTGAACAGTAAATATGTTTAATGCAATAGAGTCTGACTAAACTATGGAAGCTACTAATTACTGAAAATAAAGTAACATGAGCTAAATGTGGAGTCCGATGCATACCCCTCATCAAAAAGACCCAATATATCCTGCCAGAGTATAAAGGCATGCAGGCGTGATCACTAAATGGATGCCCACAGAGGGGACTTAAAACTTATTTGGCTAGTAGTTCTGGGACTATTGGGTATGCTGAACCCTAGTTCAACTAGGTATTATACTACTCCCAATGAATTAAATGATTAACATATTATGAGTGAATTTCTGTAAATATTGGATAGCTCAAAACTGAACATGCAACATTTAATCTGATAATGATGCATTAATAATAGAGGCATGCATATCTGAAGTAACTGAAATATCTGACCTAGCATGTGTAATTCAAGAACTAAAGAAATACAGAGCTAGGGTTCTGGAATTCATGCAATAAAATAAATAATAACTTTACAATCTGATTTGGAACATATATTTAACTAATTCGTGATGATCTGCTATAATTCTAGAAACCCTAGGTTTAATCATGATAAGAGAATCAAGAACTAAATGAAAACTAGGGATCTAATGGGTTAAAGGAACCCACTAGTGAAATCCCACATACCTGGTGATGAAATCCACAGTGAAATATTTAGATTTCGGGGCTGGAACAGATGGACCTTGTTGCGTTCTTGAACTAGGGTTCTTGACCTTTTTCTCCTTTCTTTCTTCGAATTTTCTAAGTTTTGATTTATGATTTTGACTTAGCTAAGTTCTTTTTATGTTTCTAGACTTAAACTCACTAAAATCTGATGATTTAGGGATTAAACGACGTATCTTAAGGGTTAAACGAACTAGGAAAAGACCAAAAAAAAACCTGAAAAATTTGTCGTCGGACCACACGACGACCTGGACTGACGGGCCGTCGTTCAATTGATGGTCCATTGATTGAGTCCGCTCGACAGGCCTTCACTAAAATAGACATAACTTTTTACTCAGAGGCTAGATTTTAGAAAACTTGGTATATATGGAAAGATAATTCAATTATTTATCATTTAATGGGTCATGGGACACCTAATACATTTTGTTATAAAAGTTATGACCATTTGAATTTGACCCAACATCATTTCTCCCCTAACTGACTTCTAACTTTCACCTATGGTCCGTAGGACCATCTACGGACCGTACTGGTCAATCGTGGTTCAAGTCAGAGGCTAGGTAAATGGGTTCTTAATCCACGGACACAGACATGGACCGCAGTCTGACTTATGAACCGTAGGTCTATCCGTGTGTCGAGACTTAGCTAATTTTTCTGAACTGAGTTTTGGGAAAGTTTCAGTGGCAAATGATGGATGCATAGTACGGGTCGTAGATCAGACTACGGTCCGTCGATAGTGAACGTCGATTGCACTTCTGTAAAGCTAATTTCTAGTATGTTTTGAATACGGGGTGTTACAATCCCCAATCTACCGAGCCCGTTCTTATGGGTCTCTCCTCCTTCCATTGCCCATACCAAACTTGAGCCACATCTTTTAGTTAATAGGTGGCTAGTTTTGCCTTTTCTTGTTGAGACACTCCCATAGCATCAAGCACCTTAAACACTTCATCAATGAACCCTTGTGGGTCTTCATCCACTTGGGAGCCAAAGACTATAGGGGGTATCATTCTTATGAAATACCTTATTCTAGAAACGGTTGTACCGGCATTGGAAGTTCCTTGAACTCTTTTATCCCTAATAACTTGAGTCGTTAAACCATAAGTCAATGTTTGGAGATCCATCCTAATCTCCATATTCGTCATAGCCCCCTCATCATTAGGAATTTGAGGAGGAGCTTGGGTGGAACTTTGAGAGGAACCCCTTGCTCCTCTTCACCTTCCACATTTCTCCTAGTATTAGACCTAGTATTTTACATAATCTGAAAACCATAGGGAAACATTAGAAGAAGGACCAATACGAGCTAAACTTTTATAGTGCGGCTAAGAGAACAAAGAAGTGAAGTTTCCTAAGCACCCAATAGCGTCCTATCCATAAAATGTGGCTCGCTTCACACTTATAAACAAGACTTTACTAGATTTGGTTTGAGACATCCTAAAATCATCCCAAGACCTTATGATTTGCTACCAAGTTTGTCATGCCCCGAGAGCCCCCCCAGACGTGACACGACGTACTTGACCCCGAAGGTGTCATATACAAGCCCTAAACATAATCATAACATAAGATAATAAAAAATTACGGGAAATTTTAAAACTTTTAACATATACAATCAAAGTCATTTTTTAAAATTGCAAACGAAGGTATTTTCTAACTCCCTGTCGCACACTATCTAACTTGACTTGAATATAAATCTTTGGGACGCAGCCCATACAAAGTCTTAAGCATAAAAGTAAATGACATAAAGGTAAAGTGGATGTTGTCCTCGAAGTTAGGAGGACTTACCAAGATCTTCAACTCTTCTAAATCCTTGAAACCTAGCCTCCAAAGAAACACAAACCTCCAACCCAACTTTTGGTTAGAATATAGGTAATATGTGTTAGTACAAAATGTACAAAGTACGGAAACTAGCACAACATCATAAGATCATCTCAAATGGTTTGTGAACATAAGATATAAGCATAAGAGATAATAACATAATCATAAGCATTATCATCATATTCATAGAATAATCTCAAACATAAGCTTTATAAAAAAATAAGTCATCTTATGACATAGTAAATAAGAATAGGAGATACATCATAATCATAATTTGCCAATTCTTCATCATAAGCATCATATAAGCTTAATTTACCCTTGGTCATCTATACCATAATAGCACCATTATAAAGTAAACTCAAAAGTATAAAAGTGCAAAGCAAGAGTAGCATCCCATAATACTACCCAAGCCATGTATCCTCTTTTGGTCATCTTAATCATAGCATACATGCATGGTCTAAGTTTTAAAGCTTTTCGACCATAAGGGCACCATATATACTTCTATGTAATCCCAAGTCACACTTGTGCAATACATAAAAGGTATACCATACAACTCTTCACACTAAGACCTACATTGAAGTCATCCTAGTCATATTCACCCACCTTTGGTATCACTATTGGCTTACTTCTTCTAGACAGGGGAATTATCACAACTAGTCAATCACATCTTGGAAGGCATCTATAGCAAATATCCATCAAGCATAACTCATGTAAGACAACACTCATAAGGTAACCTTTATTCATACTTGTGCAAGGCATGAGAAGCATCTCTCAGTACTACTCATACGAAGTACTCCCACAGTCATCATACTCATGTTCCTTAAATAGGGACTATCCACTTCTCTAAGTCTATCTTAGTTCCTTATTATTTCGAACCCTAGGAGATAATATCCTATGTATATCTTAGTTCATCATGCTTGGACTCTTGGAAATGCTACTTAAAGCATATTCTTAGTTCATTACACTTAAGCTCTTGGAGATGATACTTAAAGCATAGTCTTAATTCATTATAGAGTGGGAACCTATGAGGCACTATCTTAAGCATATCTAAGTTCATTCATATTCTTGAACAATTTCAGGTACTTCACTAGCTTATCATAGTTTCTAAATACTTAGAACCCTAAGAGGTACTTCATTAAGGACATCTTGGTTTATCATGTCGAACTCTAGGAATTCCTTATGGCCATAATTCACATCCAAAGATATCCCCAAAATAAAAAAATATTTTAAATACATATCTAATATTAGAAATCATCACATTTGAAGTCTATATGTATTTAAAGAACGTCCCGGGTCATAGTTTGAAGTTTTGGGGCATTACATTATTGGTGTAAATACAATCACAAATACTCATTAAATACACTCAATTCTTATAAAAATACACTTGTATATAAATATAGGTTAAATAGTTAATATACTATTTTTAATAGAAACACATAAATACATTCAAAATAGTAAGAAAATTGCAAACATACAATCATTTCTTAGTAACAAATAAAACATCATACAAGGAAAATGACATGATAACAGTTGACCTCTCAACTGAGAATTCAAATATTTGAGCAAGTGATCTTTTCCCCATTACAACCTTTATTGTTGTTTTATCCTTATCCTACCTTTACATTGCCTATTTTTGGTTATGGTTCGCAATAATCAAATATTTTTTCTCTTTGAAGACTTCAATTCATTTATCGAAGTTGATAGTGCCAGTGTATCATATCAACAATATATATCACATGTATATTATGGGTGTAATGAAGTGGTACTAGTTCACCTTGAATAACACTTTCTCCTAATATAGTGTACTATGTTTCAATTTCTTTATCTGCTGTAGGTTTACAAAATTTGAAAGACAAGCATTAATTAGATTGAAATCAACATATATACTAGCCACAAAGGTAAAAAAAACTTGTTGTGTTAGGATTAAACAACATCAAAGTAAAATGTACATAAATAATTGCCCTATATAGGAAACTGTTCTTTCATAATTAACCTCTGAAAATTAAATTAAATCAGTATTATATGGTTAAAAGAAAAATTCATATATAGAAGGTATTATTCAAGTTCCCTCTCAAATTTATTCATCCATTAAAAAATAATTCAATCACCATCCCCTTCTTCATCAACAACCTCAAACATTGATTGATAAAGAAAATCTTAAAGGTTAATGTTCGAGATTGATGAGGAAGATGGGGATGGTTATAAAGAAGTTTTTAATCGATGGAGAAATTGAGGAGGAAGCTTGTGTACCTTCTATAAATGGTTTCCTCTTTTTATCTTATAATACTTGCAAAAATATTTTGCTTTTGTTTTCAGAGGTTAAAGATGAAATTAGAAAGGTTTCTTGTGTAGGTGAATAGTTTATGTACATCTTAGTGATATTTAGTCCTAATTAAGCTAGGTCTTAAATTCATGGCTAGAATGTTTATTTTCATCTAATTAATTCATCTCATTCAAATATTGAATAACTACAATAGATAAGGAAGTGGAAAGTTCTCTGTATTAGGAGAAATTGCTATTCAAGAAAACAAAATGAATAGATTTATTCTACCTTACCATGGAAGTTGTGTGTGACTTTTTAATAACAATTTCATAATGCAGGTTGTCGCCATTGAAGTTCAACAAAGGATCGTTTGTTCTTCTTTAGACCATCTTCTTGAATTACACTCCCATATTCTTCGAGATCCTCTGCAACAAACTTGGTATAAGTATAACAACAAATGTACAACTTGATTCCTATATGAATGTGATGGAATACTTTACGTCAAAAGTTCTAAAAGTTATATGACCATATAAATTTTATAATATGTTTATATTCAATAGTTTGGAAGTGATGTTCATTTTTTTTTTAAAAGTATATGCCTATTCAAAATTTCTCACACAAATTAAACCTGGGGAGTTATCACTTATTTTTAGGACAGGTTAAGGATCTTACTTATAGGTTATTAACTCACTTATATACAAGTCTCAAACTTCTCTGAAGATCAAGTTGTTAATAGTATAAAAAAATTGAAAACTTGATGTAAGCCACATTTGGGCATGATTTAAAATCAGTAATTTAAATTACATTAATTTGAAGTGAAGTTTTGTTTGAGCATGCAATTTGAATTTTTTTAATTATACTTTTTGTTATAGAATAATGAAAAACGCACAATTCAGAGTGCTATCAAAATTTTGTCAATTCATATACAATCTTACCAAATGAAAAACATAGATCGGAATATCCTATGTTGGAAATATTGATAAACCACATACATGATGAAACCTTCGCTAGCTTAGTTTTTTGTAGAAAATTGAACAACTTGAATAGGAAGGATCAATGTTTTCTTCCTCGGGATCCGTTTTTCTAGTTGTCTTTGATTTCTTAAAAGAATTCCAAATCTCCTCTTCAAGGCTACTGAGTTCTCCATAAAAATATTCCAGTCACCAATAGTGTTTCTATAATATTTTTGTTTATTGTCATACAAATAAAATCATTATATCAATGCGAAAAAATTGCAAAATATCGTCTTGGTTCAGTTGGTGTGGCATTGTAGCTTACTATTTGTAGTGTGAAAAGAAAATGAGACAAGCTGTAAAGTTTACGTGACACACGCATGTTGCATGAAATTTACTTTATTTTACAATTTAGTGAATTAAAATATTACACTTTTGAGTTCACTAACATATAAATTTTTTTAAAAAAATCATCACACTACTTGTGAGGCACGACATTAAATTTTTGTGTCTTAGTAAATTATTATATTTGTTTCACACGCTCATCCACACTTATATAGTATACCTATACATGCATAAACTGATAAAGGAATTTTTATTCTCAAGGAACATTTTGTATTATTTCAAGAATATATCTCACGGGATGGAGGGGTCTTGCGTGACCCCTACCTTGAATATTTACTAATTTCAATATTACAAAAAGGGAGATATTCAGAAATAACCTCCAAGTATCAAGAGAAAACACCATTATATTTAAAGATAGCAAATGTAGGGGCTAACTAGCTTATGTACAACAAAAGAATGTGAAGGACCACTTAAAATAATAATTTTCTAGTGGCCCTCCTTAAGAAATCATGGTGGCTCAAAAAACAAGCTTAGTATCTTTTAGCCCTTATTTGGGTGAAATAAAAACCTCATAGGATAATAGAAAAAAAAGTTGATATATGAATTAAAACTATGTAAGGTGATGTCATGATCAAAAAATAGGGTATGATGACACCTACTAAACTTAGAAGTAGGTAAGCCAACTCATTGCACAGACCCATCAGTAACAGACCTAGAAAGTGGAATAAATAAAAAGATTCAAAATAAATAGTCCAAGAAACACCATATAATAAAATAAAACAATATATATATATGTACAAAGTATGGAAACTAGCCTCTAAGAAAACTCAAGCTTCCAACTGTACATTTGGTTAGGATTTAGTCAATATGCGTTAGTACAAAATGTACAAAGTATGGAAACTAGCACAACATCATAAGAGCATCTCAAATGTTTAGTCAACATAAGACATAAGCTTAAGAGAAAATAACATAATCATAAGAATAATCATCATAGTCATAGAATAATCTCCAACATAGGGTTCATATAAACATAAGTCAACATAAGACATAGTAAATGAGCATATGAGACACATCATAATCATAATAAGCAAATTCTTCATCATAAGTATCATACAATAATAATTAACCTTTAGTCATGTATACCATAATAGCACCATTCTCAAGTAACCTCAAAAGCATACAACTGCAAACCAAGAATAGCATCCCATAATACTACCCAAGTCATGTATCCCTTCTTCGCCATTTTAATCATAGCCTAAATATATGGTTTTTGTATTAATATTTTAAACCATAAAGGAACCATACTTAGTAACCCCAAGGCAAACTTGTGGAATGCATAAAAATCATCCCATACTATCCTTCACACTAAGCACTGCCTTTAAGTCATACTAGTCATATTCACCCTCCTTTGGTATCACTATTGGCTTACTTCCTGTAGACATGGAAATTATCACCACTAGTCAATCACATCGTGGAAGGCATCTATAGCAACTATCCATCAAGCATAATTCATGTAACACAACACTCATAAGGTAACCTTTAGTCATACTTGTGCAAGGCATGAGTAGCATCCCATAATACTACTCATCCTAAGTACTCCCTTAGGTCATCATACTCATGTTCCTTAAATAGGGACTAGCCCACTTTTAAAAGCATGGGAACTCTTGGAGACACTTCTCTAAGTCTATATTAGTTCTTTCTTATTTTAAACCCTAGGAGATACTATCAAATGTATATCTTAGTTTATCATGATTGAACCATTGGAAATGTTACTTAAAGCATATTCTTAGCTCATTACACTTAAGATATTGTAGATTCTACTTAAGCATAGTCTTAGTTCATTATAAGATGGGACCCTATGAGGCACTATCTTAAGCATGTCTAAGTCCATTCATATTCTTGAAAATTTGAGGTACTTCACCAGCTTATCTTAGTTCTTCAATACATAGAACCCTGGGAGGTACTTCATTAAGTACATATTGTTTCATCATGTTGAAGCATAAGAGATGCTACATTGAGCAACATCTTAGTTCATTAAGTTTGGTCTCTAGGTGATGCTCCTTCATGCAAAATCTTAGATCAGTACTTGCATTGGGCTCTAGAAGATGCTACCTTATGCACAATCTTAGCCTGTGAGGTTTGAACTCTAGGAGATCCTTCATTAAACATAATCTTAGTTCATAATTAATCTTCTTTAGTTCAGATATAGCCTTTACCGACATGAGAACATATTAAGTATCACTTGAAATCTCACGTTGTTATCCACACCATCAAGGGTTGGTCCACTTGCCTAATGTAAGACCAGTTTGTTAGCTTAGTCGGATCCTCTAGCCAACTTTCATATGAGACATGTATTATGGGATTCAGAGATTGCTACTAGAAACCCAAATCCACTAGGTGAGGCTTCCATTTCATGAGACACACTTGGGGAAATCAATACTCTTCTAGGTGAAAGATCTATGTAGGAAGCCCAAACTATAAAAGGTAGGAACCTTCATAAAAGCCCAAAATCATCTAGGTTGGAACCTCCATCTCTTTTCAATATCCTCTGGGTGATGGCATAAATCCCACAAGATAATCATTAAGTCTCTACTTGGACGCAAGTTAATAGAAAGGTTCCCTTGACCACCAACCCATGTTAATACCTCTTTTTAGACCACGTGTGAGAAATTATCACCATCCATGACCTAGGTATAAAGTCTCTCTAGCTTTATGTTCATTTAGTTAGGAAAAGTCCTTCAACCTTAGAACCATTACTCTGTGAAAAGTCTTTCATGTTAATTCATACTCATGTTTAGCAGCATGTCTAGAATTCTTCATTAGACAATGATATCTTCGTGACCTAAGTGATTATATCACTTCCTACCCTCTATGATTCATAAGGTTATCTAGGCAGGTAAAGTTCTCTCCACGCAATTATATTCATTACCCTTGGTTCCATATGTATGTTTTAATCTGAAAGCGTTAGGATTTATAGTTAATCATATTAACTTTCCTCTTAATTCTTAGTTATCAACACTAACAACTGTGAGCCAGCTTCATTCTAAATGACTCAAAATTATAGAACCATATTATGAACCTAGATTACAAGACATTCAATCACATTTTTTGATACTAGTTGTTTCTAGCCACAATTGATCATATAGGTTCAATTCTAAAATCAAAAGTCAAGATCCTCCCTACCAAATGAAGTCTAGTTCAATTCATGATTATATGATCCTAACTAAATCAATTAGTATTCAAGACATTGAAATAGAAATATCACTTTAGAACCTTCAACTCTGCCTATAATGGCCTAAACCCACAATGATAACATTCATCAATTTTGATTAGGGTTCATCATAGAAATCACATGAAATCATCATATTATCATTAAACAAAGCTAAATCACTCATAATTGGGTGATAACCACTCGATTGGAATCACACCCAAACCCTACCCACAATGCAAGCACAACCTTGACAAGAATTTGGGTTTTTGACTCCAATTGAGAGAACACTAAGGGGGATCCATGGGTGGAAGAACACATGAATGAATAATCTTCACATAACTTAAATAAAATCCCTAAACAAAGCTTGAATCAATGAATAAATTGACCTACATGGTGCCTCCCTTCTCTTGTCCACTTCTTCTTCTATTCTAGATAGATGGTTCTTGGAGAGAGTTTAGGGGTCTTAGATGAATGAGTTAAAATTATTTGGTTTAGGGTTTATATAATTCTATATCGGTGGTTAAATAATTTATTAACTGACCTACATTAACCCCTAAACACTCAACTAAAAGCTAAAAGATGTAAATCTGGCAGCATTCACGACTTCACCATCCACGGATCGTGGATTGGAATATAGTCTTTGGTTAGGGTCAGAGACACATATTTTGGAGGAAAACTCAGGCCTGAACTACTCTAATGACCAATAGGGCATAGGTTTATCTAAGGGGCGTGAATTGCATTTGTGGTTCACACTTTGTTGACAGACTTTGGGGACTGTTTTGAGGTCCTCCTCAAGGACCCCTTGGGTGGTCCTTGGGGTGCAGTACCCGGACGTTTAATCCCTCAGAATATCCTTCTAAATATGGAAATCATTTCATCAAGATTTTACCCTCATATGTCACTCTAAAACCCCGTTACAAGTCTCTAGAACTCACCAGTTCAATTTACTAGTTTCCGGGCGTTATGGTCATGCCTTGACGTTCAGCCCCTGAAATCTTCAACCTAGACTAGGGAAACCATTTTACACATTTAAACCTTATCTTGAATAAAAAAAACTTGTTAGGATCTAGTTTCACCTACTAGATTTCGTCAAACTACAACTAGGTCTAATTAAGTTTTACGGGGCGTAACACTATCCCCTACGTGGGAACATCGCCCTCGAGTGACACTTTTAAACACTTATTAATGTCAAAATTCTATGCTAAAATCCCATCATGCATGCACTACTCCCAATGCACAAAGCCAAGGAAGAAAACTTGAATTCCAAAACCAACCTCTTTCAATTCAACACAAGGGAGTAGGAACTACTTCTAGCAACCCAAAATGCATCAAATTCTATATCTACTCATTTCAATAGAGGAACTAACATCTCCAAACTAAAATACGCTCAAAATACATTCATGGAGCCTACATGCATTTTACTCTCAAAAAAAAACATTTATTCAAAGGAGGAAGCTTTCAACTACAAAACAGGAAGCTTTCAACTACAAAACTAAGGCATGCTCTTAACCAACTCATGAAGTCAATATGCAATTTTTACTCAAAGGCACTTCAACATGAGGAAACAATGCAAATAAGTCATTCTAACAAGACCTAAGCATTTTCATGAACATGCATATGAGGAAACCATGGCAACACATAAAGCACACAATGACCCCACTAAATAAGCATAATATCCCCCATTTGGGTGTAAGCCTACACAACCTCTCTAAACATCATGCATACTAAGAAAAACTTTAAATACCATCATAACAAGTCGCAAAAGACAAGAAATCTAGAATTCTATGTAACATGAAACACATACCAAAAGGAACATGAGGGGATCACTCAATGGAGAACTTAGGACCTATGCTTGGAATTGGGATTCGGTCCCTTGAGAGAATCTTGCTTGGCCTCTATCCCTCTATCCCTAAGGATTGGTCAATCCCTCTTCTTGTGGACCTCATCACCACAACCATAGCACCCTTCCTTTCCGGCTAGACACTCACCATAATGCTTTTTCCCACCCTTGGGGAAAGTAGGCTTAAGCAACACAGATTCACTATTACTCCCTCTAAGGGGCTTAGGTTTAGACACCCTCTCTTAGTTTAAAAGGGCTTGTTGGATTCTAAGTTGACCATGTCCATTGGATATAGCATTGGAGAAATCCCCATCATAGGTCCTAGCCATTTTAACCTCTCCATGACCTTACTTGAGTTTTTGCTCTTAATATTGTTCTACATGAGCCATAAGACGTGAAATATTTATACTTGGGATGATAAGTGCCGAACGACATTCATTAACTACCCAATCAGATACCCCATAAAAAATTTGTTCATCTTGGCCCTAGAGTCCGCCACTAAGGTTGGAGCAAACTTAAACGATTCGGTGAACTTAAGGCTATACTCCTTCATACTCAAATCCCCTTGCTTAAGTTTTATGAACTCTTGCATATTTGTTTCTCTCAAATCTAAGGGGAACAAACTATCAAGGAAGGTCGACTTGAATGGTCGATAATCTATCGAGCCCTCTCTTATGGGTCTCTAGTCCTTCCATTGCCCATACCAAACTTGAGCCACATTTTTTAGTTCATAGGTAGCTAGTTTCTCCTTTTCCTGTGGAGATACTCCCATAGAATCAAGCACCTTAAACACTTCATCAATGGACCCTTGTGGGTCTTCATCCAATGGGGAACTAAAGAATGTAATGGGGTATCATTCTTGCAAAATACCTAATTCTAGAAGCGGTTGTACCGATAATGGAAGTTCCTTGAACTCTCGCATCCCTAGTAACTTGAGTCATTAAACCATATGTCAATATTTGGAGAGACATCCTAATCTCCATATTCGTCATAGCCCCCTCATCATTAGGAACTTGAGGAGGAGCTTGGGGTGGAACTTTGAGAGGAACCTCTTGCTCCTGTTCACCTTCCCCATTTCTCCTAGTCTTAGACCTAGTATTTTCCATAACCTGAAAAACCATAGGCAAAAATCAAAAGAAGGACCTACACGAGCTAAACTTCTATAGCATGGCTAAGAGAATGAAGAAGTGAAGTTTCCTAAGCACCCAATAGTGTCCTATCCCTAAAATGTGGCGCGCTTCACACTTATGAACAAGGCTCTACTTGATGTGGTTTGATACATCCTAAAATTATCCCAAAACCATATGATCTGATACCAAGTTTTGTCATGCCCCGATAGCACCCCCTAGACGTGACACGGTGTACTTGACACCGAATGGGTCTTATACAAGCGCTTAGCATAATCATAACATAATATAATAAAAAAATACAAGAAATTTTAAAACTTTTAAGATATACAATCAAAGTCATTTTTTTAAATTGCAAACGGGGTTTTTTTCTAACTCCTTGTCTCAAACCGTCTAACTTGACTTGAATATAAACCTTTGGGACGCAGCCCATACAAAGCCTTAAGAATAAAAGTAAATGACATAAAGGTAAAGTGGAATTTTTCCTCGAAGTTATTAGGACTCACCAAGATCTCAACTCCTCTATATCCTTGAAACCTAGCCTCCAAAGCAACTCAAACCTCCAACCAAACATTCGATTAGAATATTGGCAATATGCATTAGTACAAATGTACAAAGTATGGAAACTAGCACAACATCGTAAGATCATCTCAAATGGTTAGTCAACATAAGGCATAAGCATATGAGGCAATGGCATAATCATAAGGATTATCAGCATATTCATAGAATAATCTCAAACATAAGCTTCACATAAACATAAGTCAACTTATGACATAGTAAATGAGCATAGGAGAAACATCATAATCATAATTAGCCAATTCTTCATCATAATCATCATATTATCTTAAGTAACCCTTAGTCATCTATACCATAATATCACCATTGTAAAGTAACCTAAAAAGCATAAAAGTGTAAAGCAAGAATAGCATCCCATAATACTACTCAATCCATGGATCCCCGTTTGGTCATCGTAATCATATCATATATACATGGTCTAAGTTTTAAAGCTTTTCTACCATAAGGGCACAATACTTCTAAGTAATCCCAAGACACACTTGTACAATGCATAAAAATCATCCCATACTATTATTCACACTAAGAACTACATTGAAGTCATCCTAGTCATATTCACCCTCCTTTGGTATCACTATTGGCTTACTTCATGTCGACAATGGAATTATCACCTCTAGTCAATCACATCTTGGAAGGCATCTATAGGAACTATCCATAAAGCATAACTCATGTAAGACAAAACTCATCAGGTAACATTTAGTCATACTTTTGCAAGGCATGAGTAGCATCTCATAGTACTACTCATACTAGTACTCCCTTAGGTCATCATACTCATGTTCCTTAAATAAGGACTTGCCCACTTTTAAAATAATGGGAACTCTAGGAGACACTTCTCTTTGTCTATCTTAGTCCCTTCTTATTTTGAACCCTAGGAGATAATATCTTATGTATATCTTAGTTCATCATGCTTGAACCCTTGGAAATGCTACTTAAAGCATATTCTTAGTTCATTACAAGTAAGATTTGGGAGATGCTAATTAAAGCATAGTCATAATTCATTATAAAGTGGGACCCTACGAGGAACTATCTTAAGCATGTCTAAGTCCATTCATATTCTTGAAAAATTTGAGGTACTTTACTAGCTTATCTTAGTTTCTCAATACTTAGAACCCTAGGAGTTACTTCATTAAGGACATCTTGCTTCATTCTGTCGAACTCTAGGAATTCCTTATGGCCTTAATTCACATCCAAAGATATCCCCAAAAGAAAAAAATATTTTAAATACATATGTAATATTAGAGATAATCACATTTGAAGTCTATATGTATTTAAAGAACGTCTCGGGTCATAGTTTGAAATTTTGGGGCATTACAATATTGATGTAAATACAATCACAAATACACTTGTATATAAATAAAGGTTGAATAGTTAATATACTATTTTTAATAGAAAAACATAAATACATTTAAAATAGTAAGAAAAGGCAAACATGCAATCATTTCTTAGTAATAACTAAAACATTATACAGATAAAATGACATGATAACATTTAACCTCTCAACTTAGAATTTAATTATTTGAGCAAGTGATCAGTTCCCCCATTACAACCTTAATTGTTGTTTTATCCTTATATACCTACCTTTACATTGCATCTTTTTGGTTATGGTTCTCAATAATCAAATGTTTTTTTCTCTTTGAAGACATCAATTTGTTTACCGAAAGTTGATAGTGCCAGTGTAGCATATCAACAATATATATCACATGTATATTATAGGTGTAATCAATTGGTACTAGTTCACCTTGAATAACACTTTCTCCTATCATAGTGGACTATGTTTCAATTTCTTTATCTGTTGTAGTTAAACACAATTAGAAAGAAAAAAATTAATTACACTGAAATCAACATATATACTAGCCATGAAGGTAAACAAACTTATTGATTTAGGATTAAGAAACATCAAAGTAAAATGTACATAAACTATTGACCTATATAAGAAAGTATTCTTTCACAATTTACCTCTGAAAATAAAAGAAAATCAGTATTGTATGGTAAAAACAAAAATTCATATATCGAAGGTATTATCAATTTCCCTCTCAAATTTATTCACCTATTAAAAATTTCTTCAATCACCATCCCCTTCTTCCTCAACAACCTCGAACATTGATTGATAAAGAGGAATCTTAAATGTCAATGTTGGAGGTTGATGAGGAAGATGATGATGATTATAAACAATTTTTTAATCGATGGAGAAATTTAGGAGGAAGCTTGTGTACCTTTTATAAATGGCTTCCTCTTTTTATCTTATAATACTTGCAAAAATATTTTGCTTTTGTTTTCAGAGGTTAAAGATGAAATTAAAACAATTTCTTGCATAGGTGAATAGTTTATGTACATCTTGGTGATTTTTAATCCTAATTCAGCTAGGCCTTTGACTTCATGGCTAGCATGTTTATTTTCATCTAATTAATTCATATCATTCAAATTGTGTATAACTAAAATAGATGAGGAATTGGAAAGTACTCAGTATTAGGAGAAATCGCTATTCAAGAAAACAAAATGAATAGATTTATTCGATCTTACCATGGAAGTTGTGTGTTACTTTTTAATAACAATTTCATAATGCAGGTTGTCGCCACATAAGTTCAACAAAGGATCGTTTGTTCGTCTTTAGACCATCTTCTTGAAATCCACTCCCATCTTCTTGAGCTCCTCTGCAACAAACTTGATATAATTATAAAAAATAATGTACAACTTGTTTCCTACATGAATGTGATGGAATGCTTTACGCCAAAAGTTGTAAAAGTTATATGACCATATAAATTTTATAATTTGTTTATATTCATTAGTTTGGAAGTGATGCTCATTTTTTTAACTATATGCCTATTGAAAATTTATCATACAAAATAAACCTGAGAAGTTATCACTTATTTTTAGGACAGGTTAAGGATCTTACGTATAGGTTAATAACTCAGTTATATACAAGTCTCAAACTACTCTGAAGATCAAGTTGTTAATAGTATAAAAATATATTGAAAACTTGATGTAAGCCACATTTGGACATGATTTGAAATCAGCAATTTAAATTACATTAATTTGAAGTTGAAGTTTTGTTTGAGCATACAATTGAATTCATTTAATTATACTTTTTATTCTAAAATAAGGAAATATGAGAAATTGAGAATGCTATCAAAATTTTGTCGATTCATGTACAATCATACCAAATGAAAAACATATATCGAAATATCCTATGGTTGAACATTGATAAACCAAATACGTGATGACACCTTCGCTAGCTTAGTTTTTTGTAGTAAATTGCACTACCTAAATAGGAAGTATCCGTGTTTTCTTCCACGGGATCCATTATTCTAGTTCTCTTTGATTTCTTAAAAGAAGTCCCAATCTCCTCTTTAAGGCTACTGAGTTCTCCGTAAAAAATTCCTCTCACCAATAGTGTTTCAACAATAATTTTATTTATTGTTATACATATAACACTAATTTCTCAATGAGAAAAAGGAGAAAAACTTCGTCTTGCTTCAGTTGGTGTGGCAATGTTGCTTACTTCTTTTAGTGTGAAAAGAAAATGAGAAAAGTTGTGAAGTTTACGTGACACACGCATGCTGCGTGAAATTTACTTTATTTTACAATTTAGTGAATTAAAATATTATACTTTTGAGTTTACTAACATATAAAATAAAAAAATAATCGTCACACTACTTGTGAGGCATGACATTGAATATTAATATCTCAGTAGATTATTATATTCGTTTCACATGCTCATCCAGATTTATGTACTACACCTACACATGCATAAACTAATAAAGGCTTTTTGATTCTCAAGGAACATTTTTTATTATTTAAAAATATATCTCATGAGATGGAGGGGTTTCACGTGACCCCTACCTTGAATATTTACTAATTTCAATATTACAAAGAGGGAGATTTTCAGAAAAAACTTCCAAGTATCAAGACAAAACACCATTATATCTAGAGGTAGCAAATTTAGGGGTTAACTAGCCTATGAAAAAAAAAAAGAATGTGAAGGACGACTTAAAATAATAATTTTCTAGTGGCCCTCCTTAAGAAATCGTGGTGGCTCAGAAAACAATCTTAGTACTTCTAGCCCTTATTTGGGTGAAATCAAAACATCGTAGGATAATAGAAAAATAATTGATACATGAATTAAAACTATGTAAGGTGATGTCATGATAAAAAAAATCAAGGTTATGATGACACCTACTAAACTAAGAAGTAGATAAGCCAACTCATTGCACAGACCCATCAATAATAGACCTAGAAAGTGGAATGAATAAAAAGATTCAAAATAAATAGTCCAAGAAACACTAACTAATAAAACAAAACACTATATATATATATATACAAACATATATCCTACAATCTGGTGGATGCCAGTACAAACTTACGTCAAAAGAAGAGTAAAGATTCAACATAAACAACAATGTGCAGGATATCTTGAAATACAAAAGACTAGCAAAAACTATGTACACATAAATATGAGTCAACTTTGATTGCCAAAAAGCTCACCCTCGATATCCAAGATATCAACAACAACAATAACAACAAGAGAATCACCAAAAGTGACTAGAGCTCAAATCTAAATTAGGGAAATAGTTGAGAGTGCAATCTGAATGCTAAAACAATAGGTACTTACTAGGCATCAAAGACCGACCAAACTTGTAATTACAATAATAACATACGAAACCAGTATAACAAGGTAATAGAACAAAAAATAGGTCATAACTAGACATATAACAATGTAATGTTACTATAACAATTAATGAAAGTAGTAATTGTGATCTAAACCTAACAGAACACCATAGGCCTATAAGGAACATAAAATGACATAACAATGATAAAATATACAAACAATAACCCAATCGGACACCCATAAGCCCAACAGGAACACTCAAAGTCTATACTAAAAGGAAAAATTTTAAAATAAACACCAACACATCGAACATGGCATCTACTAAAATCATACGTTGGAATAGTTCATCCTTCATAAAATCTTACATTGGATATCCTGATTAGATTAATCATACGATAGAATAGTTAGTACTCCCCGAAAATTACATTGGAAAGCCTTAATATAACCTAATGTATCCTAGAATTATACGGAAGAAAGATAGTCCTTCTTGGAATCCTACATAAGAAAGATATGTAAGAAATTAGTAGTCCCCAAAATGCTACATTGGAGAGTACATTCTCCCCCAGAAACTTACTTTGGAATGGGCACACAAAAACACCTAGCATCACCCGGAAACACAAATCAGAGAGGCCGATCAAACCCGAAAATCATACGCAGGAATGGCCACAACGATAATTAGAAGCTCCCGAAATCTTATATTAAATTAGATTTACATAACAATAGCCTAACCTTGAATTTGACATAGAAAATCCATAACACTAGATATACCCTCTTGTTATTTCACCATGAGTCAATTAATAACACTAAAAGGATAATGACTCCTCAATGAGTCAAGGTAAGAACTCACCACAACCAACCAACCATAGTTTCACGCCCCCAAAGCACCCCCTCATCGTGACACGGCGTACTTGACCCCGAAGGGGTCTCATACAAACCCTTAGCATAATCATAACATAGGATGATAGAAAAATACAAGAAATTTTAAAACTTTTAAGATATACGATCGAAGTCAATTTCAAAAATTGCAAATGGATGTCTTTTCTAACTCCTTGTCTCAACCCATCTAACTTAACTTGAATATAAAGATATTGGACGCATCCCATAAAAATTCTTAAGCATAAAAGTAAATGACATAAAGGTAAAGTGGATATTTTCCTCGAAGCTATGAGGACTCACCAAGATCTTCAACTCTTCTAAATCCTTGAAAACTGACCTCCAAAACAACTCAAGCCTCCAACCGTACGTTTGGTTACAATTTAGGCAATATGCGTTAGTACAAAATGCACAAAATATGGAAACTAGCACAACATCATACGACCATCTCAAATGGTTAGTCAAGATAAGACATAAGCATAAGAGACAATAACATAATCATAAGAATAATCATCATAGTCATAGAATAATCTCCATAAAGGAACCATACTTAATAAACCGAAGGCATACTTGTGCAATGCATAAAGGGAATCTCATACTATCCTTCACACTAAGCCCTACCTTGAAGTCATCCTAGTCATATTCACACTCCTTTGGTATCATTATTTGCTTACTTCTTGTAGACAAGGGAATTATCACCTCTAGTCAGTCACAGCTTGGAAGGCATCTATAGCAACTATCCATGAAGCATAACTCATGTATGACAACACTCATAAGGTAACCTTTAGTAATATTTGTTCAAGGCATGAGTAACATCCCATAATACTACTCATACTACTTACTCCCTTAGGTCATCATACTCATATTCCTTAAATAAAGAGTAGCCCACTTTTAAAAGCATGGGAACTCTTGGAGACACTTCTCTAAGTCTATATTAGTTCCTTTTTATTTCGAACCCTAGGAGATACTATCCTATGTATATCTTAGTTCATCATACTTGAACCATTGGAGATGTTACTTAAAGTATATTATTAATTTATTACTCTTAAGCTATTGGAGATTCTACTTAAAGCATAATCTTATTTCATTATAAGATGGGACCCTATGAGGAATTATCTTAAGCATGTCAAGTCGATTCATATTCTTGAACATTTGAGGTACTTCACCAGCTTATCTTAGTTCCTCAATACATAGAACCCTAGGAGCTACTTCATTAAGTACATCTTGGTTGATCATGTTGAACCCTAGGAGATGCTACACTGATCACTATCTTAGTACATTAAGTTGGGTCTCTAGGTGATGCTCCTTCATGCACAATCTTAGACCATTACTTGCATTAGGCTCTAGTAGATGATACTTTATGCACAATCATAGCCTGTGAGGTTTCTACTCCAGGTGATCCTTCATTAAACATAATCTTAGTTCATAATTAATCTTGTTTTGTTTGGATATAGCCTTAACCTACATGAGAACATATGAACTATCACATGAAATCTTATAGTGTTACCCACACCATTCAGGGTTGGTCCACTTGCCTAATATAAGACCAGTTTGTTAGCTTAGTCGGATCCACCAGACAATTTTCATATAGGGAATGTAGTTATGGGATACAGAGATTTCTACTCGAAACCTAAGTCCACTAGGTGAGGCTTCCATTCCATGAGACACACTTGGGGAAATCAATACTCTTCAAGGTAAGAGATCCTATGTGGGAAGCCCAAACTATACGAGGTAGGAACCTCCATGAAAGCCTCAACTCATCTAGGTTGGAACCTCCATCTCATTTCAATATCCTCTCGGTGCTAGGAATAAATCCCAAAAGATAATCATTAAGTCTCTACTTGGACTCAAGTTGATGGAAATTTTTTCTTGACCACCAACCCATGCTAATACCTCTTTTATACCATGTGTGAGCAACTATATCCATCCATGACCTAGGTATAAAGGCTCTCTAGCCTTATGTTCAATTAGTTAGGAAAATTCCTTCAACCCTAGAACCATTAATATGTGAAAAGTCTTTCACGTTAAGTTCGTATTCATGTTTAGCATCATGTCTATAGTTCTTCATAGACAATGATATCTTTGTGACCTAAGTGATTCTATCACCTCCTACCATCTATGATTCATATGGTGATATAGGCAGGTAAAGGTCTCTCCACACAATTATATTCATTAGCCTTGGTCCCATATGTATGTTTTACTCTCAAGGACTTGGGATTTATACTTAATCATGTTAACTTTCCTCTTAATTCTTAGTGATCAACACTAACAACTATGAGCCTTCATTCTCAATGACTCAAAATCATAGAACCATATTATGAACCTAGATTACAAGACATTCAATCACATTCTTTGATACTAGGTGTTTCTAGCCACAATTGATCATATAGGTTCAATTCTAACATCACAAGTCAAGATCCTCCCTGTAAAATAAAGTCTAGTTGAATTCATGATTAGATGATCCTATCTAAGATCAATTAGTATTCATAACTTTGAAATAGGAACATCACTATAGAACCTTCAACTTTGCCTCTACTAGCCTAAACCCACAATGATAACATTCATCAATTTTGATTAGGGTTTATCATCACATGAAATCATAATTTTAAACAAAGCTAAATCACTCATAATTGGGTGATATCCACTAGATTGGAATCACACCCAAACCCTACCCACAATGCAAGCACAATCCTAACTAGAATTTGGGTTTTGAGTTCCAATTAAGGGAAAACTAAGAGGGATCCATGGGTTGAAGAATCCATGGATAAATAAGCATCACACACCTTAAATCAAAGCCCTAAACAAAGCCTTAATCAATGAATAAATTGACCTAGATGGTGCCTCCATTCTCTTCTCCTCTTCTTCTTCTATTCTAGATAGATGGGCTTTTAGAGAGTTTAGGGGTTTTAGATGAATGAGTTAAAATGATTAGTTTTGGGTTTATTAAATTCTATATTGGTGGTTAAATAACCTATTAACTGACCTACATTAACCCCTAAACACTCAACAAAAAACTAAAAGCTGAAATTGGCAGCATTCTCGACATCACCATCCACGGACCGTGGATTGGAATATTGTCTATGGTTTGAGTCAGAGACACATATTTTATAGGAAAAATCAGGCCTGACCTACGGGGCGTAGGTTGATCTAAGGGGAATGAATTGCATCTGTGGTTCACACTTTGTTGACAAATTTAGGGGACTGTTTTGAGGTCCTCCTCAAGGACCCCTGCGGTGGTCCTAGGGGGGCTGTACCCGGACATGTAATTCCTGAACATATCATTCTAAGTATGGGAATCATTTTAACAAGTTTTTACCCTTATATGACACTCTAAGACTCCATTATAAGTCTCTAGAATTCACCAATTCAGTTTACTAGTTTACGGGTGTTATGGTCGTGTCTTGACGTTCAGCCGGTAAACTCTTCAACCTAGACTAGGGAAACCATATTAAACATTTAAATCTTATCTTGAATCAAACCAACCACGTTAGACTCTAGTTTCACCTACGAGGTTTCGTCAAACTATAGCTAGGTCTAATTAAGTTTTACGGGGCGTAACATTATCCACCACTTGGAAACATTCGTCCTCGAGTGACACTTTTAAATACTTACTAATGTAAAAACTCTAAGATAAAAGCGCATCATGCATGCACTAATCCCAATGCACAAAACCAAGGAAGAAAACTTGAATTCCAAAACCAACCTCTTTCAATTCAACAAAAGGGAGCAGGAACTTCTACCAACCCAAAATGCATCAAATTCTATATCGACTAATTGCAATGGAGGAACTAACATATCCTAACTAAAATATTCTCAAAATACATTCATGGAGCCTACATGCATTTTACTCTCCAAAAAAACATTTATTTAAGGAGGAAGCTTTCAACTCCAAAACTAAGGCACGCTAATAACCAACTCATGAAGTCTATATGCAAATTTTACTTAAAGGAAATACAACATGAGCGAACAATGCAAAAAAGTCATTTCTAACAAGACCTAAGCATTTTCATGAACATGTTTTTGAGGAAACTATGGCTACACATAAAGCACACAATGACCCTAATAAATAAGCACAATATCCCCCACTTGGGTGTAAGCCGACAGAAACCTCTCTAAACATCATGCATACTAAGAAAAACTTTAAAAACCATCATAACAAGTCACAAAAGACAAGAAATCTAGAAATTTATGTGAAATAAAAAACATAACAAAAGCGACATGAAGGGATCATTCTTGATCTTCGTCACGACCCGAGTCTACACACTAGACGTGGTCGGCACTCAATAACCATTGTTGGTCCCCAAGAGAACCCTCATCCTGCCTTACTACAAATGGAAAACTAACTTAAGCATGCAAAAGCTTTAAACTGAATAGAAGTTCATGAAACTGAAATACAAACTTTAACTCAAAAGGAAACTCTGAATAATCAAATTAATATATTCAACTCGCCATAAATCGGCAACTTTAGTCTTAAAACCATGTTATAAAATAAATAATAATACAGACTCCTTAATAATACTATATATGAAGCCTCTAACTGATAATGATGGAAGTCGAGACAAGACCGACGACCTTCTAACTAAACTAAAAAGTAAATGAAATCCTCTGGAAGCAAGGAGGCTCACCATAGCTAACTCGAACTGTCGGATATATCAACGAAGCTCCTGTTGATGATCCTGTATACCTATGTCTGCATCATGAGAAGATGCAGGCCAATTGGCTTAGTAGGTGGAATGTACGAGCATGTAAGGGATATTCTAAAGTATAACATAATCTTGATTAATAAACCATGGGAACATACTTACCTCTTCTCAAACTTGAAACTCAAGGAATACTCAAGAATACTCAAGAATAAGATACCTAACTCAGAGACTACTGAACTCAAAGATATGATACTCGACTATGTATACTCAACTCAATATAAAGCAATAATACACATGATATATATAAAAAGCTTTATAAAATAGTAGAAGAAAATTAGTTCGTTTAAGAAAATGCAATAACAAACTCAACTTTACTTGTATAAGAAAGTAATATGGTTTCTGTGGGAGTTTCTCTAATCGACAACCACCACTATGAGCCTAAGTGGTGATATAGCGTCTTTCCCACGCTCCCAGAACTATCATATACCTTGCCATCGGTATAAGACCTTACTTAGTTTAGTGGATCCACTAGATTAACTTACGAGATCATCTAAAAAGTATGACCCGTCAATTCGCATGATGGCTTCATGGTTTACATGGACACTTGAGTTAATATTAACTCTCATCCCCACATCGCTGCTCAATAGTACTCCCAAAATATACTTTAGCTCATACTTTTACTAAAACTTCCTTCCTTTTAGTTGAGATAATTTACTGAACCCATTAACTTTAAAAACTCCATTTTGGAATCAATGTTCCCCTCTTTAGTTCAAAACTCTTTTGGAACTTCTTAGTTTCCTTTAAACTTAAATGTGAAACATTTATAAACCTTCAGGGAATAATTAGTCCCCTTATAACTTTTGAGAAATGAACTCAACTCTTGCTCTTTACTTAACTTGAAACTTAACTCTTAAGGATTACTTAGTTCCCTTATAGCTTTTGAGAATTAAACTCAAGTCTTTACTCGTTCTTGACTTGAACTTTATGTCTTTAAAACAAAGTGCAGACTTTTGTGAAATACTTTAGAAAAATTTAGAACTTTACTTTGACTTGCTTCTTAACTTCTAAACTTAACTCTTAACTTCCTTGAATTGAAGTATGGATTCAAGGTACATGATCTCATATTTATGAATGATTCAATGATGTTGAATTTGTGGAGATAATGCGGAATTTATGGGCATGAACGACTCAACTAGAAGGTATAAGTAACTATATGGAACTCATGTATACAAATATTCTCATTCCCTTACTTACTTCCTCAAAATTAATTTTAAATTGATGGTTTACCTTAAAGGATTAATAATTGAACTCAAAAGCTTTCTTGAACTCTACTCTTAACTCTCTCTCTTAAATGTGAATTATGAATTCAAGAGTTTAGGTTCATGACATGAAGGGTCTCATGATGATAAAGTAGACTCATGAATAAATTATCTTTATACTCATACTTTCTTGAGTCTTGAAACAAGTTACTAGAAGTTGTAGAAGACTCCTCAAAAGGACTCGAAAGGACTCTATCAAAAGGTTCGGAAGAACTCTCACAAATAAATCTTGACTTTACCTTGAATTTGAATTATTGTTTCAAGGTTATATTTCATGTTAAGAAGGATTTATAAGTGTTTAAAAGTAGTTTAAAGTGTTTAGAATCAAAAGGAGGGAAGATACACTTTAAATGAGCTCAAACGGGACAACCGACGGACTTGGAGTGGGGGAAGACGACCCTAGCGCGGTGAGCCAGCCCCTGACATCAGCGAGTGCATTTGGGCGCACTGCTGGCGCACTGACACAGCCCATTGGGCGCATCTAGGGTGTGCTGCGCCAGCATCCCCCCATGCATGCTTTCAACGAATTTTGCTCTCGTTTTCTGACCCTAGATCGCTTTAAATCGATTTCTTTTCTCTAGTTTTCCTTATATTCAATTGATCAACCTAAGTAAACACTAATACACTCAAAACACATTCCAAACAATCACTTTTATCTCAAGAAATCATCAAAACACCAACAAGACAAGGTCTACTATGAACCTCAAGAACACCTATCAAGAACTTAAATCCTTCCACTTTTTGAGAATGAAATTACGCTGAAATAACATGTTTGGTGTGTGGGTGAACAAATCCAACACTATGGAAGCTTACATACCTCTTAGGGATTAGACCCATGGCGAAAATACGCAACTAGACTCAAGAACGTCGACGAACACCTTCATCCTTGCCTCTTTTCTCCTTTCTTTCTCCTCTTCTCTTTTCTTACTTCTTCTTGAACTCTCAACTAAAACCCTAGGTGTATATTAGGATTATAAAACTTCATCTAAAAGGATAAGAACCCTAAAATATTACTAAAAATGAATTAAATTTGATTCAATAAGGAAAGGACTAAAATACCCCTCACTATTTTTGGCTTACTTTCATTAACTGGACAGCCTAACTTCAAAAGTTCATATCTGACTCATCCGAACTCAAATTTAGCAAAATCTGTGTCTTTGGAAAGATAATTCAATTAACTTTCCAATGGTATATTGTATCTCACCTAAATCTTGTGCTGGTAGTTATAGTCGTTTGAATTTGACCCAAAATTCATACTTAGCTTAACTTGCAAAATTTTAGATTTTGCTATTTCCAAATTTAATTCTTTTTGGAACTCAAGGTGCTAAATCTAGTGAACTGACCTTAATACTTAAGAAAATTTTAATTCCTTGGTAAAATCTCACTCATTAGGATGAACGTTTCAAGTCCTAGTTCGAAAAAAATCCTGGGGTGTTAAAATATATCCTTCTTGGGATCATTCGTCCTCGAATGACGACTGAATTGGGTATAGAATGGTTTGCTCTTACTAAGGTCTGCTTCTAATGGTACACTTTCAATATATTCAAGCTTAATCCAAATCCTTAAGTTTTGATTCTATACCTCTCTATAGGGAATCTCATCTCAAACTATTACTCTTTACCACCCCATTCAAGCTTAGAAATCTAACAACGCCATGAACTCCTATGAATCAACTCCTTAAGAAATTCTCAAACACTTGACTTGATTTCTCATCTTATCATATCCCCCTTAGGTATAAAGCTAACACTTGAAAGTTATGGACCTATTCCAAATCTCTAACTGGTGTACATTCTCTTAATGATCTTTTTACACTTGTGACTTAGCCATACTTCAGTGCCATTATCTAAAGGTTAGGTTCTCTACTACTCGCATTCATTGCAACAACCATATCAATTCCTCACCTACTTTGTGTCAAGTCTACCAGATCAAATCCCAACATTGACCTCATCACCTCATGTTGTCATTCTTCTGATCATGACACTCATCTCAAATTCAAGCTTATTGTTCATTATTAAGCCCGGATATCAATACGATTTCTCACTTACTATACTATACCTCAATACTACTGTGGCAATTTAGAAACACCTGACCATTAGAAACTCGTGACAATTAGTCAATCCTTATCTCTCGGTATGCATTCTAGAATTGCCATCACATTCCACTTCACAACTTAAGTACTACTTACTCACTTACTGCGCATTATCTCTCTGATAACTCTACCATCATCTGAATACCATGAGAATCTCCTTTCAAATTCATAATCCTAGATTAATATATCACATTATGAATACTCTGGATCTTCTCGATCTGTATATTTACTACTTACACTTGGTCATTACTAACACAATGACACATCATTATAACCCTTTTCTAGTTTAAGGTACACTCTAACTCATATTGACTTGCAATACTTACTCTACCTCCTATCCTAAGCTCTTCACAACTCTTCACTTCTTCGTCTACCCATAAGGGGAAAACATTTCATTACTAATTTACTAAGTACATGACTATAGTAATATAGCTCTTCAAAATACAATCTCTCTTTCTAGGATTACTAAACCTCTACATACTTTCCTCTAACTCTGGGCTCTTTCACTGCTACTTCTCATGATCACATAGATCATGTTATCTTTTCGGGTGAAAATCTTACCTAAGCTCTAAACTTACTCCATTAAAAGGATCTCAACTGAAACAGCCTTAAGAAAAAGAGTATAACTCAATTCTTGCTCAAATGCACGATTTATAAGAATGCATTACTCTGAAACGGAACACTTAACTTACTCTTGGACTTCTCTTAAGCCCCTATAGAGCCCATGACTTTCTCAAGACTCTTCATAAGAACAACTCATATATAAGGATCTTTGAACTTCACTTTTGAACCACCTCTAGTATGATGGGTAGTCAAATGAGTAAGAGAACGCACGAGTTAGAATAGATATCTATGACTTAGCTCTATTGCACGATTAAGAGTATGAAAGAAGGGAAACTTTTCTTAAATGCCTATAGTACCTCATTCATAAAAGTGGAGCCCTCACAACCATAAGTAAGATCCTATTGACACGGCTTCATAGACACCCTAGGAATTAAACTCTGTGCTCTGATACCAAGTTTATTATGACCCGAGTCTACACCCTGAACGTGTTCGGCACTCAAGAACCATTGTTGGTACCCAAGCAAACCCTCATCCTGGCTGACTACAAGCGGAAGACTAACTTAAGCATGCAAAAACTTAAAATTGAATAAAAGTTCATGAAACTGAAATACAAACTTTAATTCAACAGAAATCTCTCAATAATCAAATTAATATATTCAACTCTCCATAAATAGACAATTTTAGTCTTAAAAACATTTAATAAAATAAATGATGATACAGACTCCTCAACTATACTATATATGAAGCCTCTAACTGATAATGATGGAAGTCGAGACAAGACCCACGACCTCCTAACTAAACTAAAAAGTAAAAAAAATCCTCCGGAAGCAAGGAGGCTCACCATGGCTAAATCAAACTCTCAGATATATCAACGAATATCATGTTGATGATCTTGTATACATGTGTCTGCATCATGAGAAGATGCAGGTCCATTGGCTCAGTACGTGGAATGTACGAGCATGTAAAGAGAATTCTAAAGTATAACATAAGCTTGATTAATAAAAGATGGGAACATACTTACCTCTTCTCAAACTTGAAACTCAAGGAATACTCAAGAATACTCAAGAATAAGATACTCAACTCAGAGATTAAATACTAAACTCAAAGATATGATACTCGACTATGGATACTCAATTTTATATAAAGCAATAATACACATGCTATATATAAAAAAACTTAATAAAATAGTAGAAGAAAATTAGTTCGTTAAAGAAAATGCAATAACAAACTCAACTTTACTTGTATAAGAAAGTAATATGGTTTCTGTGGGAGTTTCTCTAACCGACAACCATCACTATGAGTCTAAGTGGTGATATAGCGTCTTTCCCATGCTCCCAAAACTTTCCTATACCTTGCCATCAGTATAAGACCTTACTTAGATTAGTGGATCCACTAGATTAACTTACGAGATCATCTAAAAAGTATGACCCGTCAATTCGCATGATGGCTTCATGGTTTACATGGAGACTTGAGT
Source organism: Solanum sitiens (assembly GCA_016801875.1). Lineage (NCBI taxonomy): Eukaryota > Viridiplantae > Streptophyta > Magnoliopsida > Solanales > Solanaceae > Solanum > Solanum sitiens. The sequence continues at coordinate 3,559,393 of JABWTJ010000080.1, forward strand.
TAATATTAACTCTCATCCCCACATCGCTGCTCAATAGTACTCCCAAAATATACTTTATCTCATACTTTTAATAAAACTTCCTTCCTTTGGGTTAAGATAATTTACTGAACCCATTAGCTTTAAAAGCTCCTTTTCGGAATCAATGTTCCCCTCTTTAGTTCAAAACTCTTTTAGAACTTCTTAGTTTCCTTTAAACTTAAATGTGAAACATTTATAAACCTTCAGGGAATAATTAGTCCCCTTATAACTTTTGAGAAATGAACTCAACTCTTGCTCTTTACTTAACTTGAAACTTAACTCTTAGGGATTACTTAGTTCCCTTATAGCTTTTGAGAATTAAACTCAAGTCTTTACTCTTTCTTGACTTGAACTTTAAGTCTTTAAAACAAAGTGCAAACTTTTGTGAAAGACTTTAGAAAACTTTAGAACTTTACTTTGACTTGCTTCTTAACTTCTAAACTTGACTCTTAACTTCCTTGAATTGAAGTATGGATTCAAGGTTCATGATCTCATGTTTATGAATGATTTCATTATGTTCAATTTGTGGAGTCCATACGGAATTTATGGGCATGAACGACTCGACTAGAAGGTATAAGTAACTAGATGGAACTCATGTATACAAATCTTCTCATTCCCTTACTTCCTCAAAATTTATTTCAAATTCATGGTTTAGCTTAAAGGATTAACAATTGAACTCAAAAGCTTTCTTGAACTCTGCTCTTAACTCTCTCTCTTGAGTGTGAATTATGAATTCAAGAGTTTGGGTTCATGAAATTGAGGGTCTCATGATGATTAAGTAGACTCATGAATAAATTATATTCATCTTCATACTTGCTTGAGTCTTGAAACAAGTTACTAGAAGTTGTAGAAGACTCCTCAAAAGGACTCGAAGGGACTCTTTCAAAAGGTTCGGAAGAACTCTCAAAACTTAATCTTGACTTTATCTTGAATTTCAATTATTTTTTCAAGGTTATAATTCATATTATGAAGGATTTATAAGTGTTAAGAAGTAGTTTAAAGTGTTTAGAATCAAAAGGAGTGAAGATACAATTTAAATGAGCTCAAACGGGACAACCGACGGACTAGGATTGGGGGCAGGAGGACCTTGCGCGTTCCGGCAGCGGGACGCCAGCCCCAAACATCAGAGAGTACATTTGGGCGCACTGCAAACGCACCTCCCCAGTTCTATGGGTGAATCTACGCTGCGGCAGCATCCCCCGGCATGCTTTCGACGAATTTTGCACTCGTTTTATGACCCTATATCGCTTTAAATCGATTTCTTTTCTCAAGTTTTCCTTAGATTCAATTGATCAACCTAAGTAAAATCTAATACACTCAAAACAACATTCCAAACAATCACTTTCATCTCAAGAAATCATCAAAACGCCAACAAGACAAGCTCTACAATGAACCTCAAGAACTTAATCCTTCCACTTTTTGAGAATGAAATTACGCTGAAAATAACATGTTTGGCGTGTGGGTGAAAAAAAAACAACACTATGGAAGATTACATAACTCTTACGGATTATACCATGGCAAAAATCCGCAACTAGACTCAAGAACGTCGACGAACGCCTTCCTCCTTGCCTCTTTTCTCCTCTTTTCTTTTCTTACCTCTTCCTGAACTCTCAACTAAAACCCTAGGTGTATGTTAGGATTATAAAACTGAATCTAATAGTATTAGAATCCTAAAATATTATTAAAAATGAATTAAATCTGATTGGATAAGGAAAGGACTAAAATACCCCTCACTATTTTCGACTAACTTTTCTTAACTAAACATCCTAACTTCAAAAGGTCATATCTCAGTCATTCGAACTCAAAATTTATCAAACTCGGCGTATTTGGAAATATAATTCAAATATATTTCCAATGGTATATTGTAGCACACCTAAATCATCCTGTACTGGGAGTTATGGTCGTTTGAATTTGACCCAAAATTCATACTTAGCTTAACTTGCAAAATATCAGATTTTGCTTTTTCCAGTTTAATTCGTTGTGGAACTCAAGGTCCTAAATCTAGTGAAGTGACCATAATACTTAAGAAAATTTTAATTCCTTGGTAAACACTCATTACGATGATCGTTTCGAGTCTTAGTTCGGAAAAAAATTCTAGGGTGTTACAATTTTCTCAAGAATGGAGAACTTAGGACCTATGCTTGGCATTGGGATCCGGTCCCTTGAAAGAATCTTGCTTGTCCTCTCTCCCTCTATCCCTAAGGATTGGTCAATCCCTCTTCTTGTGGCCCTCATCACCACAACCATAGCACCCTTCCTTTCCGGATAGACACTCACCATAATGCTTTTTTCCCACACTTGGGGAAAGTAGGCATAAGCAACACAAATTCACTATTACTCCCTCTAAGGGGCTTAGGTTTAGACACCCTCTCTTAGTTTAAATGTTCTGGTTGGGTTCTAGGTTGATCATGTCCATCGGATATAGAATTGGAGAAATCCCCATCATAGGTCCTAGCCATTTTAACCTCTCCATTCCCTTGCTTGAGCTTTTGCTCTTAATTTTCTTCAACATGAACAATAAGACGTGAAATATTTATACTTGGGATGAGCATTACCGAACAACATTCATTAACTACCTAGTCGGATACCCCCATAACAAAACTGTTCATCTTGGCCCTAGAGTCCGCCACTAAGGTTGGAGAAAACTTACACAATTCGGTGAACTTAAGGCTATACTCCACACTCAAATCCCCTAGCTTAAGTTTTATGAACTCTTGCATCTTTCTTTCCCTCAAATCTACGGGGGAAGATACTATCAAGGAAGGCCGACTTGAATGATCCCCAATTTACCGATCCTGCTTTTATGGGTCTCTCTTCCTTCCATTGCCCATACCAAACTTGAGCCACATTTTTTAGTTGATAGGTGGCTAGTTTCGCCTTTTCTTGTGGAGACACTCCCATAATATCAAACACTTTAAAAACTTCATCAATGGTCTTCATCTACTTGGGAGCCAAAGAATGTAGGGGGGATTCATTCTTGTGAAATTCCTAATACTAGAAGCAGTTGTACTAGCATTGCAAGTTCCTTGAACTCTCGCATCCCAAGTGACTTGAGTCGTTAAAACATAATTTAATATTTGGAGAGTCGTTCTAATCTCCACATTCGTAATTGTCCCCTCATCATTAGGAACTTGAGGAGGAGCTTGGGGTGGAAATTTGAGAAGAACCTCTTGCTCCTCATTACCTTCCCCATTTCTCCTAGTATTAGACCTAGTATTTTCCATAACCTGAAAAATCATAGGCAAACATTAGAAGAAGGACCTACAAGAGCTAAACTTCTATAGCGCGGCTAGGAGAACAAAGATGTAAGGTTTCCTAAACACCCAATAGTCTCCTATCCATAAAATGTGGTGCGCTTCATATTTATGAACAAGACTCTACTAGATGTGGTTTGAGACATCCTAAAATTATCCCAAAACATTATGATCTCATACCAAGTTTGTCATGCCCCGAGAGCACCCCCTAGACGTGACACAGTGTACTTGACCCCAAAGGGCTATTATACAATCCCTTAGCATAATCATAACATAAGATTTTTGAAAAATATAGGAAATTTTATAACTTTTAAGATATACAATCAAATTCTTTTTTTAAAATTGCAAACGGAGGTCTTGTCTAACTCCTTGTCTCAACCATCTAACTTGACTTGAATATAAATCTTTAGGACACACCCCATAAAAAGTCTTAAGCATAAAAGTAATTACATAAAGGTAAAGTGGATTTCGTCCTCAAAGTTATGAGGACTCACCAAGATCTTCAACTCTTCTAAATCCTTGAAACCTAGCCTCCAAAGCAACTCAAACCTCCAACCCTACATTCGGTTATAATATAGGGAATATGAGTTAGTACAAAATGTACAAAGTATGGAAACTAGCATAACATCATAAGATCATCTGAAATGGTTAGTCAACATAAGACATAAGCATAAAAGACAATGACATAATCATAAGCATTATCATCATATTCATAGAATAATCTCAAACATAAGCTTCATATAAACATAAGTCAACTTATGACATAGTAAATGAACATAAAAGAAACATCATAATCATAATTAGAAAATTCTTCATCATAAGCATCATATAAGCTTAATTGACCCTTAGTCATCTATACAATAATAGAATCATTCTAAAGTAACCTCAAAAGCATAAAAGTGCATAGCACGAATAGCATCCCATAATGCTACCCAATCCATGTATCCCCTTTTGGTCATCTAAATCATAGCATACATGCATGTTCTAAGTCTTAAAGCTTTTCTACCATAAGGGCACCATACTTCTAAGTAATCCCAAGGCCACTTGTGCAATGCATAAAAGGCATGCCATACTACTCTTCACACTAATAACTACATTAAAGTCATCCTAGTCATATTCACCCTCCTTTGGTATCAATATTGGCTTACTTCATGTCGACAAGGGAATTATCATCTCTAGTAAATCACATCTTGGAAGCATCTATAGGAACTATCCATCAAGCATAACTCATGTAAGGAAACACTCATAATGTAACCTTTAGTCATACTTTTGCAAGGCATGAGTAGCATCTCATAGTACTACTCATACTAAGTACTCTCTTAGGTCATCATACTCATGTTCCTTAAATAGGGACTAGCCCACTTTTAAAACCATGGGAACTCTAGGAAACACTTCTCTATGTCTATCTTAGTTCCTTCTTATTTCAAACCCTAGGAGATAATATCCTATGTATATCTTAGTTAATCATGCTTGAACCCTTGGAAATTCTACTTTAAGCATCTTCTTAGTTCATTACACTTAAGCTTCTGGAGATGCTACTTAAAGAAGAGTCGTAATTCATTATATGGTGAGATCTATGAGGCACTATCTTAAGCATGTCTAATTCCATACATATTCATGAACAATCTGAGTTGCTTAACTAGCTTATCTTAGTTTCTCAATACTTAGAACCCTAGGAGGTACTTCATTAAGGACATCTTGCTTCATCATGTCGAACTCTAGGAATTCCTTGTGGCCTTAATTCAAATCCAAAGATATCCCCAAAAGAAAAAATTACTTTAAATACATATCTAATATTAGAAATCATCACATTTGAAGTCTATATGTATTTAAAGAACGTCTCGGGTCATAGTTTGATGTTTTGGGGCATTACATTATTGATGTAAATACAATCACAAATACTCATTAAATACACTCAATTCTACATAAAACTACACTTGCATATAAATATAGGTTAAATAGTTACTATACTATTTTTAATAGAAACACATAAATACATTCAAATTAGTAAGAAAATGCAAACATGCAGTCATTTCTTAGTAATAATTAAAACATTATACAGATAAAATGACATGATAACCTTTGACCTCTCAACTTTGAATTCAAATATTTGAGCAAGTGATCAATTTCCCATTACAACCTTAATTGTTGTTTTATCCTTACATACCTACCCTTACATTGCCTCTTTTTGGTTATGGTTCGCAGTAATCAAATGTTTTTTTTCTCTTAAAAGACTTCAATCTGTTTACCGAAAGTTGACAGTGCCAATGTATCATATCAACAATATATATCACATGTATATTATGGGTGTAATCAAGTGGTACTACTTCACCTTGAATAACACTTTCTCCTAATATAGTGTACTATGTTTCAAATTCTTTATCTGTTGTAGTTATACACAATTAGAAAGAAAAAAATTAATTAGATTGAAAGCAACATATGTACTAGCCATGAAGGTGAACAAACTTGTTGAATTAGGATTAAGCAACATCAAAATAAAATGTACATAAACTATTGACCTATATAAGAAACTGTTCTTTCATACATAACCTCTGAAAATTAAAAAAAAATCATTATTATATAGTAAAAAGAAAAATTCATATATAGAAGGTATTATTCAAGTTCCTCTCAAATTTATCCATCTATTAACAATTTCTTCAATCACCATCCCCTTCTTCCTCAACAACCTCGAACATTGAGTGATAAAGAGGAATCATAAATGACAATGTTCGAGGTTGATGAGGAAGATGGGGATGATTATAAAGAAGTTTTTAATCGATGGAGAAATTGAGGAGGAAGCTTCTGTACCTTCTATAAATGGCTTCCTCTTTTTATCTTATAATACTTGCAAAAATATTTTGCTTTTGTTTTCAGAAGTTAAAGATGAAATTAAAATGGTTTCGTGCATAGGTGAATAGTATATGTACATCTTGGTGATATTTAATCCTGATTCAGCTAGGACTTTGACTTCATGGCTAGCATGTTTATTTCATCTATTTAATTCATATCGTTCAAACTGTATATAACAACAATAGATAAAGAATTAGAAAGTACTCTATATTTGGAGAAATCACCATTCAAGAAAACAAAATGAATAGATTTATTCGACCTTACCATGGAAGTTGTGTGTGACTTTCATAACAATTTCATACTGCAGGTTGTCGCCATTGAAATTCAACAAAGGATCGTTTGTTTCTTCGTTAGACCATATTCTTGAATTCCACTCCCATCTTCTTCGAGCTCCTTTGCAACAAAATTGATATAAGTATAATAACTAATGTGCAACTTGATTCCTACATGAATGTGATGGAATACTTTACGCCAAAAGTTTTAAAGTTATATGACCATATAAATTTTATAGTTTGTTTATATTCATTAGATTGGAAGTGATCCTCATTTTTTTTTTAACTATATGACTATTCAAAATTTATCACACAAATTAAACATGGGAAGTTATCTCTTATTTTTAGGACAGGTTAAGAATCTTACTTATAGGTTAATAACTCACGTATATACAAGTCTCAAACTACTCTGAAGATCAAGTTGTTAATAGTATAAAAAATATTGAAAACTTGATGTAAGACACATTTGGACATGATTTGAAATCAGTAATTTAAATTACATTAATTTGAAGTTGAAGTTTTGTTTGAGCATGCAATTTGAATTTCATTAATTATACTTTTTGTTATAGAATAATGAAAAACGCACAATTGAGAATGCTATCAAAATTTTGTCAATTCATATACAATCTTACCAAATGAAAAAACATAGATTGGAATTTCCTATGTTGGAACATTGATAAACCATATACCTGATGACACCTTCGCTAGCTTAGTTTTTCTAGTAAATTGCACAACTTGAATAGGAAGGATCAGTGTTTTCTTCCACAGGATCCATTTTTCTAGTTCTCTTTGATTTCTTAAAAGAAGTCCCAATCTCCTCTTCAAGGCTATTGAGTTCTCCATCAAAAAAATTCCTCTCACCAATAGTGTTTCTACAATATTTTTGTTTATTGTTATACACATACACTAATTTCTCAATGAGAAAAAATAGGAAAAAAATTGCCTTGCTTCAGTTGGTGATGCACCACAAATAGCAAAACTGAAGGCTTCACAAATAAGTAATTATTGCACGTTTTCTCACTACCTTCACTTCCCATGACATTCTAGCTTCATTTATTTTTCGTAAACAAGCCTAGCTCATAATTTTCTTGTTTTCTTTGATGAAACATGCTGACAAATCGAATTTATCAAATCAAACTCATGAGTTGGAACAAAAAAATTTAGTTTTGCTCGTTTGGACATGGAGGACTTTTTGTAAAAAGAAAAATATTCTGAAAAATTATTTTCTTTTTTAAAAGGAGTAGAAAAATGGGTAATGGGATGTTATTACGAACTAGAGAATTGAATCTTTATAAGAATTGTAAAAGTTCAGCTAACCAACGAGTTACTAAGTATTCCTTCATAATATTGTTTGGTTGTACATCGAATAACTTTTTTTTTAGTTTGTCAGGTAAAGTTTCAATGAAATCTTTATCCAAATGCTTTAGACTGTAAAAAAATAATAAGAGATTGAAAAACTTACAATTTAGTATAAAAGCAGTTCTAGATTGTAAAAGCTTGTTAAACGCTTGAGAATTATTGGGATAAATTAGTTTTTTTTTCTATTTTGGCTTTGCAAGAGGAAATAATGAAATTTAAAAGGAAATTTGTGAGCGCTTTGTTGCTTCAACAACAATTTATATTTATTTCTCTTGTGTTTTACCTCTAGACTTGCACATAGACATGCATATACAGATACTAAACACTTCATGGGGATGATTTGGAATAGTCTAAAGTAGAAAATATTTAAATTAAGATAAAATACAACACATTAACTTTTACAAAAAAATGTGACAAGTTGTATATCTCACGTGACACACGTAATTTCTGTGAGACTTGTTTAATTTTACAATTTGGTTGAGTTTTATTGTAAATTTCACGTTACACACGCAAGTTGTGGAGGTCATCAAAAATCTCCACAATTAAACTGTTAGAAAAAAATGTATAGAGGGTTGAGTAATACACCACAAAATGGTCTTTTAGTGAGATATGGTGTGGCAATGTAGAATACTTTTTGTTGTGTGAAAAGAAAATGAGACAAGCTGTAAAGTTTACGTGACACACGCATGTTGCGTGAAACTTACTTTATTTTACAATTTAGTGAGTTAAAATTTTACACTTTTGAGTTCACTTATATATAAAATTAAAAAAAAATGGGTACACTACTTGTGAGGCACAACATTGAATGTTTGTATCTCAATAAATTATTATATTCATTTCACATGCTCATACACACTTTTGTAGTACGCCTACACATGCATAAACTGATAGTGGCATTTTGATTCTCAAGGAACATTGTTTTATTATTTTAACAATATATCTCGCGATGGAGGGGTCTTGCATGACTCCTACCCAGAATATTTACTAATTTCAATATTATAAAGTGGGAGATATTCAGAAAAAAACCTCCAAGTATCAAGACAAAACACCATTATATCTAAAAATAGCAAATGTAGGGGCTAACTAGCCTATGTAAAACAAATGAATGTGAAGGACCACTTAAAATAATAATTTTCTGGTGGCCCTCCTTAAGAAATCATGGTGGTTCCAAAAAAAAAAAAAAACTTAGTATCTTTTAGCCCTTATTTGGGTGAAATCAAAACATCAGAGGGTAATAGAAAAAAAACTGATGCATGAATTAAAACTATGTAATGTTATGTCATGATAAAAAAAAAATCAGGGTTATGATGACACCTACTAAACTCAGAAGTAGGTAAGCAAACTCATTACACAGACCCATCAGTAACAGACCTAAAAGTGGAATCGATAAAAAGATGCAAAATAAATAGTCCAAGAAATACCAAGTAATATAAGGAAGCAATATATACATAAAAAAACTCGGCAAAGGAGAAACGTACAAACATATATCCTACAATCTGGTGGATGCCCGTGCAAAGTTACTTCAAAAGGAGAGTAAAGATTCAACATAAGCAACAAATATGCAGGATATCTCAAAATACTAAAGACTAGCAACAACTATGTACGGATGAAGATGACAACTTTGATTGCCAAAAAGCTCATCCTCGATCTCTAAGATATCAACAACAACACGAGAATCACCACAAGTGACTAGAGCTCAAATCTAAATTAGGGAAATAAATGAGAGTGCAATATGAATACTAAAACAATAGGTACTTACTAGGCATCATACACTGACCAAACTTGTGATTACAATAACAACATAAGAAACGAGTATAACAAGGTAATAGAACAAAAATAGTTCATAATAGACAAGAAACAAACTAATGTTACTATAACAATTAATGAAATTATCAATTGAGATCTAATCATAACCGAACACCATAAGCCCAGAAGGAACATAAAAAGACATAACAATGATAAAATATGCAAACAATAACCCGACCGGACACCCATAAGCCTAACATTAACACTCAAAGTCAATACTAAAAGGAAAAATTTCAAAATAAACACCAACACATCGAACATGGCATCTACCAAAATCCTATGTTCGAATAGTTCATCCTTCATAAATTCTTACATTGGATATCCTGATTAGATTAATCATACGATGGTATTGTTAGTCCTCCCCGAAACTTACATTGGAAAGCCTTGATAAAATCTAACGTATCCTAGAATTATATGGTAGAAAGATAGTCCTTCTTGGAATCATACATAACAAAGACTTGTAAGAAACTAGTAGTCCCCAAAATGTTACATCGAAGAGGACATTCTCCCCCAAAAACTTATGTTGGAATGGACACACACAAACACCTAGCATCAACCGGAAACACAAATCAGAGAGGCTGATAAAACACCAAAATCATACGTCGGAATGGCCACAAACTAACAATTAGAATCTCCTGAAATCTTACGTTAAATTAGATGTACATAACCATAGCCTATCCTTAAATGAGACATAGAAAATCTATAGCACTAGATATACCCTCTTGTTATTTCACCACGAGTCAAGTAATAACACTAAATGGATAATGACCCCTCAATGAGTCAAGGTAATAACTCACCACAACCAACCAACCATAGTTTCACGCCCCCAAAATACCCCCTAGACGTGAAACTACGTACTTGACCCCGAAGGGGTTTCATACAAGCCCTTAGCATAATCATAACATAAGATAATAGAACATACAAGAAACTTTAAAACTTTTAAGACATACGATCGAAGTCATTTTTAAAAGTTTCAAATTGAATTCTTTTCTAACTCCTAATCTCAATTCATCTAACTTAACATTTATATAAACCTTTGGGACGCATCCCATACAAAGTCTTAAGACTAAAAGTAAATGATATAAAGGTAAAATGGATGTTTTCCTCGAAGCTATGAGGACTCACCAAGATCTTCAGCTCTTCTAAATCCTTGAAAGCTAGCCTCCAAAGCAACTCAAGCCTCCAACTGTATATTTGGTTAGCATTTAGGCAATATGTGTTAGTATAAAATGTACAAAGTAAGGAAACTAGTACAACATCATAAGAGCATCTCAAATGGTTAGTCAACATAAGACATAAGCATAAGAGACAATAACATAATCATAAGCATAATCATCATAGTCATAGAATAATCTCCAACATAGGCTTCATATAAACATAAGTCAACATAAGACATAGTAATAGGAGAAACATCATAATCATGATAAGCCAATTCTTCCTCATAAGCATCATACAATAATAATTGGCCTTTAGTAATCTATAACATAATAACACCATTCTCAAGTAACCTCAAAAGCATACAACTGCGAACCAAGAATAGCATCTCATAATACTACCCATGCATTTATACCTTCTTGTCCATCTTAATCATAGCCTACATATATAGTCTAAGTCTTTAATCTTCTCTACCTTAAAAGGGACCATACTTAGTAACCCCAAGTCACACTTATGCAATACATAAAGGCAACCCATACTACCCTTCACATTAAGCACTACCTTGAAGTCATCCTAGTCAAATTCACCCTCCTTTTGTATCACTATTGGCTTACTTCCTGTAGACAAGGGAATTATCACCTCTAGCCAATCATATCTTGTAAGGCATCTATAGCAACTATCCATCAAGCATAACTCATGTAATACAACATTCATAAGTTAACCTTTTGTCATAATTGTGCAGGGGATGAGTAGCATCCCATAATACTACTCATACTAAGTACTCCCTTAGGTCATCATACTCATGTTCCTTAAATAGGTACTAGCCCACTTTTAAAAGCATGGGAACTCTAGGAGACACTTCTCTAAGTCTATATTAGTTCCTTTTTATTTCAAACCCTAGGAGATACTATCCTATGCATATATTAGTTCATCATGCTTGAACTCATGGAAATGCTACTTAAAGCATATTCCTAGTTCATTGCACTTAAGCTATTAGAGATTCTACTTAAAGCATAGTCTTAGTTCATTATAAGATGAGGCCCTATGAGGCACTATCTTAAGCATGTCAAGTCCATTCATATTCTTGAACATTTGAGCTACTTCACTAGTTTATCTTAGTTCCATAATACATAGAACCCTAGGAGGTACTTCATTAAGTACATCTTGGTTCATCATGTTGAACCCTAGGAAATTCTACATTGAGCACTATCTTAGTTCATTAAGTTTGGTCTCTAGGTGATGCTCTGTCACGCACAATCTTAGACCATTACTTGCATTGGACTCTAGGATATGCTACCTTATGCACAATCTTAGCATGTGAGGTTTAAACTCTAGCAGATCCTTCATTAAACATAATCTTAGTTCATAATTAATCTTATTTAGTTGGGATATAACCTTAACCGACATGAGAAAATATGAACTGTCACATGAAATCTCATGGTGTTACCCACACCATCAAGGGTTGGTCCACTTGCCTAATGTAAGACCAGTTTGTTAGCTTAGTCAAATACACTGTCCAACTTTCATATGTGGCATGTAGTTATGGGATACGGAGATTGCTACTAGAAACCCAAATCCTCTAGGTGAGGCTTCCATCTCATGAGACACGCTTGGGGAAATCAATACTCTTCTAGGTGAGATATCCCATATGGGAATCCCAAACTATACGAGGTAGGAACCTCCATGAAAGCCCAAACTCATCTAGGTTGGAACCTCCATCTCATTTCAATATCCTCTCGGTGCTAGGCATAAATCCCACAAGATAATCATTAAGTCTCTACTTGGACTCAAGTTAATGGAAAATTTTCTTTTACCACCAACCCATGTTAATACTCTGTTAGACCATGTGTGAGCAATTATCACCATCCATGACCTAGGTATAAAGGCTCTCTAGCCTTATGTTCAATTAGTTAAGAGAAGTCCTTCAACCCTAGAACCATTACTCTGTGAAAAGTCTTTCATGTTAAGTTCATATTCATGTTTAGCATCATCTCTAGAATTTTTCATTAGACAATGATATCTTCGTGACCTAAGTGATTATATCACTTCTACCATCTATGATTCATAAGGTGATCTAGGTAGGTAAAGGTCTCTCCACATAATTCTATTCATTAGCCTTGGTTCCATATGTAAGTTTTACTTTCAAAGCCTTATAATTTATAGTTAATCATATTAACTTTTCTCTTAATTCTTAGTGACCAACACTAAAAACTGTGATCCTTCATTCTCAATGACTCAAAATCATGAAACCATATTATGAACTTAGATTACAAGACATTCAATCACATTCTTTGATACTAGCTGTTTCTAGCCACAATTGATCATATAGGTTCTATTCTAATGTCACAAGTCAAGATCCTCACTATAAAATCAAGTGTAGTTCAATTAATGATTAGATAATCCTAACTAAGATCAATTAGTATTCAAGACATTGAAATAGGAACATCACATTAGAACCTTCAGTTTGCCTCAAATGGCCTAAACTCACAATGATAACATTCATCAATTTTGATTAGGATTCATTATATAAATAACATGAAATCGTCATATAATCATTAAAAAGATCAATCAATCATAATTGGGTAATATCCACTATATTGGAATCACACCCAAACCCTACCCACAATGCAAGCACAACCCTAACTAGAATTTGGGGTTTTGACTTCCAATTGAGGGAAAACTAAGGGGGTTCCATGGGTGGAAGAACCGATGGATGAATAAACATCACATACCTTAAATAAAGGACCTTAACAAAGCTTGAATCAATGGGTAAATTGACCTAGATGGTGCCTCTATCTATTATATTCTCTCTTCTTCTTCTTCTATTCTAGATAGATGGCTTTTTGAGAGAGTTTAGGGGTATTAGATGAATGAGTTAGAGTGATTAGTTTAGGGTTTATTTAATTCTATATCGGTGGTTAAATAACCTATTAACCCCTAAGCACTCAACTAAAAACTAAAAGCTAAAAAACTGGCAGCATTCACGACATTACCATCCACGGATCGTGGATTTGAATATTGTCTGTGGTTTGGTCCAGTGACTCATATTTTGCAGGAAAACTCAGGCCTTACCTACGGTGCGTAGGTGGATCTAAGGGGCGTGATTGCATATGTGGTTACACTTTGTTGACAGATTTTGGGGACTGTTTTGGGGTCCTACTCAAGTACCCATGTGGTGGTCCTTGGGGTGTCTTACTCGGAAGTTTAATCCCTAAACATGTCCTTCTAAGTATGGGAATCATTTCAACAAGTTTTTACCCTTATACGACACTCTAAAACCCATCTACAAGTCTCGAGAACTCACAAGTTCAATTTACTAGTTTCCGGGCGTTATGGTCGTGCCTTGACGTTCAGACCCTAAACCCTTCAACCTAGACTAGAAAAACATTTTGCACATTTAAACCTTCTCTTGACTCAAAACAACCATGTTAGGCTCTAGTTTCACCTATAGATTTCGTCAACGTACAGCTAGGTCTAGTTAAGTTTTAAGGGGCGTAACATTATCCCCCACTTGGGGATTTCGTCCTATAGTGACACTTTTAAACACTTCTTAAAGTCAAAAATCTAAGCTAAAACCCCATCATGCATGCACTACTCCCAATTCATAAAACCAAAGAAGAAAACCTGAATTCCAGAACCAACATTTTTCAATTCAACACAAGGGAGTAGGAACTACTTGTACAAACCCAAAATGCATCAAATTCCATATCTACTAATTTCAAAGGAGTAACTAACATCTCCTAACTAAAATATGCCCAAAATACATTCATGGAGCCTACATGCATTTTACTTTCCAAAAAAACATTTATTCAAAGAGGAAACTTTCAACTCCAAAACTAAGGCATGCTCACAGCCAACTCATGAAGACTATATGCAAATTTCACTCAAAGGCACTACAACATGAGGGAACAAGGAAAATAAGTCATTTCTAACAAGACCTAAGCATTTTCATGAACATGCATACAAGGAAACCATGGCAACACATAAAGCACTCAATGACCCCACTAAATAGGCACACTATCCTCCACTTGGGAGTAAGCCTACACAGTCTCTCTAGCCAAAACCTATGATAAGGCTTTTGAACAAAAATTTTGAGTCTATTCTAGCGTAATAACAACTCACATGCACAAAACATGATATCAATAAGCCAATTTGCCCAAAATAACATAACAAGGCCAAAAACATACAAGAAATATAACAAGAAACCATGATACCAACCCACCCAACTCTTGGCTTATTAGAAGCTAGAACAATCACAAACAAGGTCTAAGGATAGTAAGTCATAGCCCTCGAAGCCGATCACACAAGCTCCATAACCTCTAAATATGAAGGTTTTCATTTTTTATCTACCTCCGAATTATGTCGATTAATGATCCCCAATTCGCAATATTTAAAGACAGAACCAAGAATGAGACAAAATTGAATTGTGAGACCCGCGTGAGAAATATAAAAATTGACTCCTCCAAAGAGCTGCAACCAGTTCAAGGTATTTATGCCCCATAAATAGTTAGAATCTGAGCTTTCATGCACCCAAGTTGGAGAATTTCATCATTTAAGAATTAAAAAAGAGAAATCGAATGGAACTTACGAGTTTAACACGCAAGTTATGAGCCTATCAAAATCCAAAAACACTACCCAATAACTTTTAAAAAATAGTCGAAATAATAACCCAAATCGAGCTTTAAAGGGCTATTGCAGCAACTCTCGTGCACACCACCATCTTCAAAAGAATGACACAAATGAGAATTCCATAAACCAATAGGACTAAAGATGCACGATATAGAATAAACACAAGAATCTTTCGAAAGATGTCCTGTAGACTCTCGAAGATATTACACACACGTATAAGCACTGATCCACAGTACTCTACTAGATATTTACTTCACACCAACAACTGGAACATGTCGCTCTAATACCAACATATCATGACCCAAAAACTAAAGTTTAAATGTCACCTACTAAACAACCACCAGTAGTAAAGTCAACCCAGAGCTCGGAACCAGCTCCATCAATAATAAGAAGCATAAGAGATATGAAAATGCCAAATCAAGGATTTCAAGAAGGAACAACTAAATAAGGTAACAATATATAACAACAACCCTGTACAAGAACAAAACTGCAAAGATCCATCCCTAAATATGGTGGATGCCAGTGAAAAGCTACTACAAAAGGGAAGAAAAGACTAGACATAAACAATAGATACAAAAGTTGTCTCGACATACAAAAGACTAGACAAACCAATAAATAGATAGAGATGAGCAAACACTGATCGCTAACAAGATCACCCTCAATCACTAGGATAGCAAAAATAACATCAAGAGAATAACCACGAGCGACTATAGCTCGGATCTATATCTGGTAAGACTTTAGCAACGACAGCAACACAAGAATAACTATGTGCGATTATAGCTCTTATTTGTATTCGGTAAAAAGAAGCATAGTGTTGTTTGAGTACCAAAATAACATGTAATTAGTAGGCATCATCAGCCAAACAAGCTTATGATTGCAAGGTAAGAAACGATTATAGTAAGGTAATACCACAATAGTAGATTATATCTAGACATGTAACAAAGTAAAACTACTATATCAACTAATGAAATAAGTAAAATATATTTAAACCTAAGTGGACCCCATAAGCTTAAAAGGCACATACAAGGGCAAAAAATGATACAATATACAAATAACAACTCAGTCAAACCCCGATAAGCCCAATGGATACAATCAAAGGCTATACTATAAGTTAGAATTCTGAAATAAACACCAACACCTCAAACCTAACATATTCCTAAATCTTATGTCAAAACAACTGATCCTTCCTAAAATCTTATACTGAAAAAAACTTATTAAAACCTATCATGCACCAAAATATTACGTCAGAATAACTATTCCTCCCCAAATCTTGCATAAAAAGCCTCGATATAACCTAACAAATCCTAGAATCTTAAATCAAAATAGCTAGTTCATTCTTGAATCTTACATTAGAAAACATAATAAGAACCCAACGGTCCATGAAATAGTACATCAGAGAGGTTATTCCCACCAAGGAATCTTATGTTACAATGGCCAAACAAAAACATCTAGAATCTCTCAACATATTGCATCAAAGAGGTTGGTCCCTACTCGAGCATCTTACATCAAAATAGCAACACACAAAGTCCAAGAAGCTCCAGATTATTACATCGAATTAGCTATACATAACCCTAGCATATCACGGAATCTGACATCAGATCAAATATACATAACCCTAGCCTATCCTTGAATTTGACATTGAAATATTTACAAAACTAACAATCCCCTAGGAATCTCACTACGAGTCAACTTTAATGCTAAAAGACAAAAGGGGTCCTAAACGTCTGTACATAAGCACTCAAACAAAGCATATATACTAAAAGGTCTACACAACAATTACAATCTATATCTAAAAAAAGTCAAACCCTAAAATAAACCTTGTGGGCTCTGCACACCGACTTCTATATAAATTGTAGCATAACCTAGAAAATGGTTTCTCAAAAAAAATACTAAGGCCATTGTAGAATAATAACAATGGATAGGCATAAAAAAATGATACGAACAAGCCATATGAATCTCAAGAATTGCTTAAAATAATCGTAAAAGTCCAAAATG
The DNA here is from genome assembly GCA_016801875.1 of Solanum sitiens. Lineage (NCBI taxonomy): Eukaryota > Viridiplantae > Streptophyta > Magnoliopsida > Solanales > Solanaceae > Solanum > Solanum sitiens. The sequence goes on from JABWTJ010000080.1 coordinate 3,576,731, forward strand.
ATACAAGAAAGGTACATAACATGAAATCATGCCAGAAACCCACCTCACACTTGGATAATTAACATGATAGAATAATCACAAACAAGGTTTAAGGATAGTAAGTTGTAGCCTAGGTCGACATCGATCACGCAAATTCCAAACCTATAAATCAAAGCTTTTCCTTTTCAATTTTTGTCTCTGAATGATGGCATACTATTAAATTATTCATTATAGAGTACTTATGGTCATTTAAACACCTAATACACACTAATTAAAGAAGAAACTAAGAAGGAGCCGAAATGGCATTATGGGATCTGTACAAGGTATCTAGAAATTGACTCCGTCAAAGGGTCCTAACCATCTCAAGGAAATTGTGCTCCTAAAATGGTCACAATTCAATCTTAAAATCAACTTTTAATAGCTATTAGACCCAATTTAGAGAATTTCACAATTTAAGAATTAAATAGAGAAATCGATGGAACTTGTGAGTTTAATATGTGAGTTTTGTGCCTACCAACATCCTGAAACACTACTGCAATAATTTTAAAAAATAGTTGTTACACTATTCATCACTATCACATGACATATTCATCATAGATATAATGGTCAATTAATTATTGGGACTACCGGTTCTTAATTGCAACCACGTGGACACTCGAAACCATGAAGTCCATAGTGATCCGCTCTCACTTCCACTAACGAGTGGGTAATCTTTGAGACTCACTAATAGGCTTAAGATTCTTGGCCTTCACCTACTAGAAAAATAGGCAATGAGTTACACAGTCTGAGATATATCTATTCAGACCACTCCACCGGTAATTATGCCTCATATTACTATACATATTTTCCATGACCAAGTTAATAGAATACCTAGGGTTGAGAGGCTCCTAAAGTACCATCTGAATTCTATACCAACTATAGGAACACAAATACGACCTCTAAAACTCAAAATACCTTTGAGTTTAAGGTCACCTCACAACCATAAACGTTTAGAACTCAATCACGAATCGCCACCAAAGAACATCCTCAAATTGTCAGCCATGAATTTACTGCGATAGAGTGGACCGGGCCTCAACAAAATCTAGAACTCAATTGGGATTGGAGATATTAAAATGAACAAACTTGTTGGCTAAATACGTTATATACAAAGATTATGGTTTCTCCAAAACTAAAAGGAAGACCAGAATCCCCATATTCACTACCCTCCATCTTAAGGCATCTACAACCATATCTTCCTTTCCCTAATGGTATAGAATAGAGAATTCATAGTCCTTCAGGGGCTCAATCCACCTCCACTGCCTCGAATTGAGGTCTTTCTAGCTAGAAATATATACTAAAGACTCTTATTTTGTGAATATCTTACAAGGAACTCCATACAAGTAGTGTCACCAAAGCTTAAGCATTGAAACTACTATTGCAACTCAAAATCACGACTGGTATAGTTCTGATAGGGTATGCTAAGCTTCCTCAAGGAATAAGCAATAAAATGGCCCTGCTGCATCTAAACAATACCTAATCTAACACCATATGCATCAAAATATACTATAAACTCCTCACCCATTACTAAAAGAGTTAGAATATGATGTATGGTAAGCAACTCCTTCAGCATAGAAAATATTTCCTCAAATTTATCAGACCACTTGAAGGTAACATCCAATCTAGTCAGCCTGGTCAATAATGCTACTATTGAAAAGAAGCCCTCGACAAACCATCTATAGTACCGGACCAATCTAACAAAACTCTAAAATCAATTCAAAAAGGTAGGCCTCGTCTAATCACGCACCACCTCAATCTTGTTGGGTCTACCATAATCCCGTCCTTCGATACCATGTGACCCAAAAATGATACAGACTCAAAAAAAATTGCAATTTGAAAACTTTGCAAAAAGTTGTTGATCTCTAAAAGTATGGAGCACAATCCCTACTCTGTGAGTACACAAGAATGTCATCCATGAATACAATGATGAGGAAGTCTATTTAAGTACCAAAACACACGTATCATCAAATCCCTAAATGTCATTGGGTCATTGGTCAACCCAAAAGATATAACAAAGAACTCATATGGCCATAGGGTTTTCTAAAGGATGTCGTTCACCCTAATCCTCACATGATAGTGATCGAATCTCAAAAAACATTTAGAAAACACAATGACACCCTGAAGATGATCAATTAGGAATTAAGATGAGGCATAAGGTACTTATTCTTCATTGTTACCCTATTCAGTTGCTTTTAATTGATATGCATATGCATTGACCCATCCTCTTTTTCACAAACAAGACAACAAGACCCCCAAGGGGAGACACTTAGTCTAATAACGACATTGCCCAAAAGATGCTGAATTTAAATATGGAGAGCTCTATTTTTTTTTTGTTATGGGATGGTGAAATACAAATAGGATGAGTATCTATCTTAAGGATCGTACAAAATTCAATATATCATGCTTAATAGGGAGTCTAGGTAGGTTTGTAGGTAACACATTAGTGATATTTCACACAACAAGAACCAAATCGATTGTAGGGTGCTCCCTACTAACATAAAAAATAGATGTTATATAGGCCAAACCCCTACTCGGTTCTAACCTATGAGAATATATGAAATACTACAATTGATGCATGGCTACTATAGCATTGTCACATAACTAAGGGAATACTATACAACTAAGGTAATGGTCTTAGCAGACAAATCTAGAACTGCATATATGGGGATGACTAGTAAAGGCTCAAAATAACATCAAAATCAATCATATAAAGCAAAATTAGGCTACCCTACGTGGGTCACTTGAAAATTTTCACAACGCATGTTGTATAGACCTGATCCACTCAAAAGTATCATCCATGGAAGTTCATCAGCACAACAATACTAACAAGGGATCAAAATGTAACTCCAACTAACAAGAAAAATAAATGTATACATATGAATAATTAGATCCTAGATAAAATTAAAAAAGGTTGGTTAAAGGAAAATTGAGATCATATCTTTTATCATTGAATGTGAAGCCTCACCCTTTGACCAAGCAAAAAGCGCTTAGAAATGCCACATCTACACCTGAATTGGGATCCAGCTGTACCACCTACTCTACCTTCTTGAGAGTCTCCTCAAGCACCTGCAGACCACCATTTCTGTCATGCCCCAACCTTACACCCTTGACATGGCCGACACTTAAGAATCATTATTAGCCCCAAGCGAACCCTTGGACTGGATCAACTCTCAGCGGAAGACTTTATCAATAAAAGACAAGCTCAAAAGTAGAACTTTACTCATAATCTCAAAACTCAAAATATATAATAATATTCAAAGTATCATGAGATAGGTAACTCAAGTCTTCAAAACATTTAACAAATAAACGAAAAGACACATGAACTTCTACTATTTATGTATATATGAAGCCTCTAATACTATTAGGGATGTCGGGACAAGACCCCCGATCATCCTAACCATATCTAAAATACTGGAAATAAATAATGGATCCTCTGAAAGCAAGGAGGCTCACCAAAGCTAACTCAAACTACTATAGTATCAACAAAGCGCCTGTTGTTGACCTTGATCTCCTGTATCTGCATCATAAACTGATGCAGAAAAAATGGCATCAATACATTTAATCTAAAAGCATGTAAGGGAAAATGAAGCATGAAATAAGATTGATATAGAACCGAAGAAACAACTTACCTCGTCTTACTCAACTCAATTCAATATAAATCAATGAAAATAATGCAATATAAAGGAAAGAATTTAAAAACAATAGATAGCAACTCAATGTATTAAAAAATACAATAATAATTTAGTTTATATGTTTAAATTTAAAATAAACTTTGTTTGGTATATCCTCTAACCAACAACCATCACTATGAGTTATGTGATTATACATCACTAGGCTATGCTTAATGGAAATAAGGAATCATCTAAAAATCCTGACCCTTTCTACCAACATTGGATACATGGTTTATGGGGGTTGTTAGTTGTTTTAACTCTCCCTCTTATCGGGGTTCAATACCCTCCCATAATATAATTTAGCTCATATGTTTTAAATATATCATTTCCGCATCCTCAATTTTGAAATTATTACTCAAAATATTTCTCTAAAAAGAGATAGTACTGAAAACTTCTCATGAACTCTTTGGAAACCTCAGTTTCCTCCACATTTTAAATGTAAAAAATATGTACTCTTGGGAATACTTAGTTCCCATATAGTCCTTTTGGAAGAAAAAAATGAACTTAGCTTTACTCATCCTCAAACTCAATTACTCAAATCTTAAAACAAGTTTTAAAATAGTTGTGAAAGACTTCTCAATATGACTCAGAAGAACTCTGAAGAATTGACTCCTAACTCTACCTTGAATTTTAATTATGAATTCAAGGTTATGATTCATGTTATGAATGATATATAGACGCTTAAATGCAGCTTAGAGTGTGGATATCAAGTAGAAATCATAGGTACAATTTGAGGGAACTCTCATGGAGAGAAGGACAGAAGAGGAAGGGACCTGGCGACCCTGGAGCACTGAGTGGCGCGGGGCGCCAGCCTCTGAAATACTGAAGGTGGGTTGGGGTGCACTGAGTTTCGCAGCTCCCTAGGGACCAAACTACAAAATCTCACTTGGGATGCACTAAGTGTTGCGCACCCCACCCCTATGCCCAAGTTTTGTCGACTTTAATTTTCTTGTTCTTCTTCATGCTCTTACTCCTCTAAATTCAAACCACTTCCCTCAAACTCTTATGAAGTTTTAGACCCAACATAATTACAATGAAATTCACCTAAATTACTCAACAAAAATACTCCAAACACAAAATCCTCATCACAATAACTCAAAGAAACCTCATACTTAAAAGAATAGGTCACAAACTTCAAGAAGAATTCATCAAGAACTATATTATACTCAATCTTTCAGGTGAAATTTGAATATGTAAATCATGATTGGTGTGTGGATGAAAGAACCCAACACTATGAAATCTTACATACCTTAATTTTGCAAATTATCTCAACAATTCTCCCAAATCTTAAGGAATGCCTTGAACTTTTCTCCTTTTCTCCTCTTCTGAAACTCTTCTAAAAATCCTAAGCGTACTTGGGATTCGTAAAACTGATCCAAATCAGATTTGACCCCAAAATAATACTAATTACGTTTTAAATATGAACATGTAAGGAAAAGAAAAAAATACCTCTCATATTTTCAGGTAAGTTCCCTTAACAGGACATGCTTATTTCAAATGGGCACATCTCCCTCATCGAACTCAAAAATTACCAAACACGGTGGCGCTGGGAAGAATATTCCTAGAACTTTTATTTGATATCTTATGGGAAACCTAATGCATCTTGAACTGAAACTAATGGTCGTTTAAAGTTGACGTAAAACTCACAACCTGGCATTACTTGCAAAATTTCCACTTTGGTTCTTTCCAAATTTGATCTTTCTAAATTTAGATCATTATAATATCGGGTGTTACCATATATTCCCCTTGGGAACATTCGTCCTTCAATGAGATCAATCTTAAGTAGAACTAAGGGTGGCAAAATCTAACACCTAACTCAAACTCCGAACATGCAATCTAACACATTCATTGTATCAATTAATGAGTACCAAGAAAAGATATAGAACATTGATTTGAATTTATCCAGACTCAAAGAGATGTGGGTATGGATATCTCTTCTTCATATCCTCCTAAGCCTCCCAAGTAGCTTTCTTAACAAACTTATTCCTCCATAAGAACTTGATTGATTCTACCTTCTTGGTGCTCAACATACGAACCTAAAAATCTAGAATCTGAATGGGTACCTTCTCATAAGATAGGTTGTCCTTAATACCAATATTTTTAGTGGGTATAATAAGTAAAGGATTGCCCATGCACTTCTTCAACATAGAAATATGAAATACCGAACGAACTGCTGCTAACTCTTGTGGTAGCTCAAACTCATAAGCTACATTGCTAATCCTTTTGGATAGACCGTAAGAATCAATATACCAGGGACAATGTTTCCCCTTCTTTTCAAATATCATAACACCTTTCGTTGGTGAAACCTTCAAATAAACCCAATCATCCACCTAAAACTCTAAGTCTCTTCTCCTAACATCACTATAGGATTTCTGAAAAGTCTGCATTGTTTTCAACCTTTCTTAAATAATCTTCACTTTCTCCATCGTTTGATAAACTAAGTCTGGTGCTATCAAACCATCTTCACCAATTTAAAGCCACACAATATGAGATATCTTCTCCTATAAAGAGCTTCATAAGGAACCATTTGGATACTAGAGTGACAACTATTGTTGTCAATAAACTCAATGAGAGGTAAGTGATCATCCCAATTACCTTTAAAATCGATCACACATGCCCTCAACATATCCTCTAGAGTCTGAATTGTGTGCACTGCTAGGATGAAAAATAGTGCTCAAATTTACCTTAGAGCCCAAACCTTTGTAATAAGACTTCAAAAATTGTGCAATCATTTACGCACCTCTATCTGAAAAGATGGACACTGGAACTTCATGAATTCTAAATTCTTCTTAAATATATAGTTTGGCATAATCCTCTACTAAATAGGTTGTCTTTAACAGTAAAAGGTATAGGTTGATTTAGTCATCCGATCTACAATCACCCAAATAGAAACATGTTACATGCGATACCACGGCAAGCCAAAAATAAAGTTCATATTGATCATCTCCCACTTCCATTTTGGAATATCTATATTCTAAGCCGTACCACCAGGACTTTGGTGCTCTACCTTTACTTGTTGACAATTTGGGGCATTTGTCAACGAACTTTGAAATACACTTATTCATACTACTCCACCAATATACTTCTCTCAAGTCATGATACACCTTTATTGAACCAAGATGGATAAGTATCTGGAGCTTTAAGCTTTCTCCATGATCTTTTCTTGGAGTTCATACATCCTTGGTACACACAACCTACCTACATACCTCAAAATAACATCTTCCCCTTGTTCAAAATCCATCATTGTCTACTTTTGAACATTTGCCTTCAAATAAAGTAAAATAGGGTGTTAGCTTGTTTCTCTTGCACTTCATACACTAATAATGATTCAATATCATTCATCACTACTACTCCACCTTCATTGGAATCCAATAATCGAACTCCCAAGTGTGCAAGTCCGTGCAGACCTTTGGCTAGTTCCCTCTTCTTCCTCAACATGGCAAGAATTGCCCATAGACAACCTTCTCAAAGCATCAACAACAATATTTGCCTTACCTAGGTGATTTAGAATACTCATGTAATAAGCCTTGAGTAACTCCAACTACCTTTTCTGACTGAGATTAAGCTCTTCCTAACTGAATATATATTGAAGACTCTTCTGATCGGTAAACACATATACATGAACACCATAAATATAGTGACGCCATATTTTAAAGTGAACTCTACATCAGCCAACTCTATCTCATGGGTTGGGTAATTCTTCTCGTAAATCTTAAGTTGTCTAGAAGCATAAGGTATAACATTGTCATTCTGCATTAATACACAATCCAGTCCAATTCTGGGTGCATCACAATACACAACAAAGCCTTGTGTACCCTCTGGTAAGGTCAACACTGGCAATAGTCAACTTAATTATCAAATCCTGAACCTTTCATCACAAGGTTCAGACCATTGAAACTTCTTTGTCTTTTGAGTCAACTTCTTAAAGGGGAAGAAATAGATGAGAACCCCTCGACAAACCTTCTATAATATCCAGCCAACCTCAAGAAACTCTTAATATCAATTAGAGGTGTGAATCTAGGCCAGTTTTATACAGCTTATATCTTTTAAGTATCAACTCGAATCTAATCACCACAAACAATGTGTCCTAGGAATGCCACAGACTCGAGCCAAATGTCACACTTAGAAAATTTGGCATACAACTTCTTATCCTTTAGAGTTTGGAGAACTAGTCGAGATGACTAGCATGATATTCCTCATTCCTCAAATAAATTTGAATGTCATGAATGAATACGATAATAAAAATATAACATAGGTCTTAAACACTCTGTTCATATGTCCATAAATGCTCCAAGAACATTAGTCAAACCAAATGACATGACCAGAAACTCATAATGGCCATAATGGATCCTGATTGTTGTCTTAGGGATGCACAATCTCTTACTCTAATCTAATGATAGCCTGATCTTTAGGTCTATGTTAGAAAAACAAGTGACTCCCAGAAGCTGATCGAAAAGATCATTAATCCACAAAAGTGGATAATTATTCTTGATAGTAATCTTATTCAACTGACAGTAATCTATACACATTTTAAGAGAATCATCTTTCTTCCTCACAAATAAGATATGAGCGTTCCAAGGTGAGATACTTGGTGAGAATGAACCTTTCTCAAAAATGTCCTTCAACTGTTTTTCAAAACTTTCAACTCTGCTGGATCCATTCTATATGGTGGAATAGATATAGGAGAAGTATATACAAACGTTTATTTCTCTCTCAGGAAGGACTATAGGTAGGTCATCTGGAATGACTTCTGGAAAATCACTCACAACTAGAATTTACTAAATAGGTGGTGTCTCAATACTAGAGTTATTAATAACGAACTAAGTGATAGATGCACCCCTTGGAAACTAAATTCTTCGCCTTAAGGTACGAAATAAAATGACCTTAGGCACTACTGAACTACTCATCCACTCTACAATTGGCTCATTAGGAAACCGGAACATAACTACTCGAGTTCTACAATCAAATGAGGCATAACAAGAATGAAGCTATTCTATACCTAGAAATATATTAAAATCTACCACATGCATCACCTAAAACACTTTCTGCAACTCTTTCACAAATTTCTCCAAATCCTCAATGATACTGGAATCGGTGAAGTCTAGAGGATTCATCCTTAAAAACTCAAAAATACTGGACGTATCAACCACATCCTATCGATTCCCTCTTTGTTGTATATCTTGGTTCGTTACCACTTGACTCAACATCCTAATAGCATCCCAAAACTCAGCATTAGTGACAGCTCTTCGGGGTTGCAATTTTGGTGCATTGGGTACCCCTTGATCCTTAGGATCTACATTCCTTCTAGCGAAATGACCTCGAACAACTCTTTGTGGAGGCATGATCTGAAAGATACACACAAACATGAAATAGAAAAATAATTTATAGAGTTTAACTCTATCGCACAAAAAGAGTATGAAAGAAATGAGATGGTTCCTAGATCTTGTAGCCTCTTAACTATAGATGTGGCGCGCTTCACACCTATAACTAGGACTCTACAAACATGGCTTCATAAACACCCTAAAACTCTTGAACTTGGTCCTCTGATATCAAGTTTGTCACGCCCCGAGCCTACACCTGGACGTGGTTGGCCCTCCAGAATCATTTCTCAACCCAGGCCAACCCTTGTCCTAGGTCAACTCTCATCTGAATACATTCTCAATAAAAGATAAACTCTAAAGTAGAACTTTACTCAAAATCTCAAAACTCAGAATATATAATGATATTCAAACTATTCAGAAATAGACAACTCGAGTCTTTAAAATATTTAAAAAAGAAATAAAAGGACTCATGAAGTACTACTCCTTATCTATCTATAAAGCCTCTAATACTATGACGGATTTTGGGACAAGACCCTGATCATCCTAACCAAAACTAAAATAATAAATAAAAAGAGGATCCTTTAGAAGCATAGAGGCTCACCAAAGCTAACTCAAACTGCTAAGGAATCAACGAAACGTGTATTGATGACGTTGATCTCCTATATCTACATCATAAAATGCATGCCAAATGACATCAGTATATTGAATTTATGAGCATATAAGGGAAAACTGAAGCATGACATAAGCTTGATCTGGAACCGAAGAAACAACTTACCTCGTCTCACTCAACTCGATTTAATATAAAGCAATGAAAATAATGCAATATAAACAAAATATTTTTAAAATAGAAGATAGCAACTCAATGCATTGAAAAATACAATAATACTTAGTTTGTATGTGAGAATACAAAATAAATCCACTCAATGCAGGTCCTAAGTTTTTTTTATATTATTTTGTATTTGTTCTTTTTTGAGTTGAACATTTCACTTGGTAAATAAAATACTTTACTTGCCAAAAAGAAGGAATACAAAATAAACTATTTTCGGGAGATTCTCTAACTAATAACCATCATATGAGTTATGTGATGATATAGTGTCTCGTCCACACTACTAGAATTTTTCTATACCTTGCCAGGATATAGAACTCTTCAACTAAGTTGATCCACTAGGATATGCTTAAAATCAATGAAGAATCATCTAAAAAGTATGACTCTTACTACCCACGTTGGCTACATGGTTTATGGGGGCTGTGAGTTCTTTGAAATCTCCCCTTTATCGATGCTCAATATTGTTCCTAGAATATAACTTAGCTCATACGTAAACAAAAAATTTCCTCATCCTCAACTTTAGGATTATTACTCAAAATATTCCTCTAAAAAGAGATAGTACTCAAAACTGCTCATTAATTATTTGGAATCTAAGTTTCCTCCTCGTTTTAAATGTAAAAAAAATTACCCTTGGGGATACTTAGTTTCCAAATAGTAATTTTGAAAGGAAATGAACTTAGATTTAGTCATCCTCAAACTCAAGTATTGAAGTATTAAAACAAGTTTAAAAACAATTGTAAAAGACTTCTCAAAATTACTCGAAAGAACTCTCAAAACTTCACTCTTAAATGTACCTTGAATTTGAATTATGAATTCAAGGTTATGATTAGTGTTATAAATGATATATCGATGTATAGATGTAGTTTAGAGTGTGGATATCAAGTAGAAATAAAAGGTACAATTCGAGGGAACTCTCATGGAAAGAAGGACGAAAGAGTAAGTGACATAGCGACCCTAGCGCACTGAGTGGCGTGTGACTTCAACCCTCAAACTACTAAAGGTGGGTTGGGCGCACTCACTGGAGCATATCCCTAGTTCCCAAACTAGAGAATCTCAGTTTGGTTCACTGAGTGGTGCCACACCCCACCCCTATGCGCAGTTTTTGACGACTTTTCTAGTTCTTCTTCATGCTCTAAATCCTCTAAAATCAAAAGATTACCCTCAAAATCTTATGGATTCTTAGATACAACATAATAACAACAAAATTCAGCCTAAATTACTCAAGAACAATACTCCAACGCAAAATCCTCATCAGAGTAACTCAACGAAACCTCATACTTAAAGAATAGGTCACAAACTTCAAGAAACTCATTAAGAATTCATCAAGAACTCTCCTATACTCAAACTTTTGGATGAAATTTGAATATGTAAATCATGAGTGGTGTGTGAGTGAACGAACTCAACACTATGAAAGCTTATACCATAATTTGGCGAATTCTCTCGATAATTCTCCCAAATCTTGACGAACGCCTTGAACTTTTCTACTTTTCTCCTTTTCCTGAACTCCTCTCAAAACCTTAAGCGTATTTGGGATTTGTAGGACTGAAATGAATCAGATTTGACCCCAAAATAATCCTAAATTTGTTTTAAATCTGAAGGAGTACGGAAAGGACCAAAATACCCCTCATTTTTCACGTAACTTTCCTTAACTAGACATGCAGATTTCAAATAGGCATATCTCCCTTATCCTAACTCAAAAATTAGCAAACTTGGTAGAGTTGAAAAGAGGATTCCAAGACCTTTCATTTGATATCTTATGGGTCACCTAAATCATCATGTACCAAAATTTATGGTCGTTTGAAGTTGACCCAAAAACTCACAACTTGGCAATACTTGCAAAATTTCCAATTTGGTTCTTTCCAAATTTGGTCTTTCTAAATTTAGATCATTCAAATACTAGGTGTCACAAATTCGATCTTAGGAATGTCCTCTACTTGGAGGCATCATAGTCCGGCTCATATGGAAATATATAACATAAAGGCCAACCTCGCCACAATCAAAGAAACCTCAATCACCTAAGTTCTATAAAGAAGATATTTGAACCATCATGGTCTCCACGGCCTGATGCCTTGAGCAAGGCCTAAATTAGTCGACATGACTGATCATCTTTACTGCCGTTTGGGATAATAAGTACGCTAACCCCTACATTTAAAGCTTTTATTGTAGGACTGATTCACTGTTGAAATGTTGAAAGTAAGCCCTTTTATTAATACCTCCACGAGCCTCATAATGGGCTCCTTCATAGTTCCTTCATAGTTTGATAATGGTCAACTACATTGAGAAATGACCTACCCACTAATTCCAAGGACTCTGTAAGAATCCATAGAAGGAGTCTCAAAGCTTAGAAAAACATCTTGCTTTCTCCTCATATGTAGGTAGATTTATAGCAGCATGCCTAGAGAGCTCATGGAAATTAGTCACATACTTTGATACGAACGTGGATCCCTTCTCCAACCTAGATAACTTATCCCTTAGTTTCTACCTATTTCTATGAGGTATGAACTTGGGCAAGAAGGCCTCAAAACATTGTCTCCAAGTAAAGGGAGGTGACCAAGTTGGTCTACACTCCATATGTGAAGGCCATCATTTCCTAGTCGGTCCATATAAATGATGAGTAGATTAGTCTATCCATCTAGACTCAACCATACCTTGTGTGTATAGTCGCTCATGGAATCTATTAAAGAACTCATGAGCATCCTCACTTGTAGGCCCTAGAAACTTCAGAGGAGCGAATCTATAAAATATCATAATAACTTGGGTTCCTCTAATAACATGGGATCCTTAACTATCACCGGTATAAGCCACAAGTGCTTGTCATACCTCTACTTGGGGAGCCACAATGGTAGGATAAAATCCTAGGCCTACTAGGTCTGCTTCATACACCCTAACACCGTTACAATATGAGCAGTGAGCGTTTGTAATCTTAGTGCAACTACAGGATCAAGAGGTAGTTGGACTGGCCCAGAACGAAACTACTGTGGAGGAATAGTTGCATATTGGGGCTCAATGAATGTGTTAGGGGTCATATATCTACCCTAATTTCAAATGGGAAATGTCATTTGTGCATGACCTGGGGATCCATCTCTAGCTCTACCCCTAGTTGAGGCTCAACCATCTGCAAAAGAATAAAATAGATGGGAATTCAAAAAATCAATAAGAATAATGATGCATGATATAGAATAAAATAAAATAACCTTTCTAAAGATGTCATATAGCCTCCTAAAACGCACAAATCAACAAAACTCTACTAGATATCAACTTTGCACAAACACCAGTAAACATGTAGCATTGACACTATCCTATCACGACCTAAAAATTGAAGTCATGATTGCACCTACTAAAACCCACAAGTATATAAGACAACCTATAGCCCGAAATCATCGCTAATAGACATAGGGACCGAAAGGCATAGAATTACACAATAAAAAGCAGTTCATGAAGGAACAACAAATATGAGGTAACAATTTATAGAAACAACCCTCCTATAATAACCATACTACAAACATTCATCCAAAAATCTTGTGCATGTTAGTGCAAAGCAACAACAGAAGGGAGTAAACACTAGAAATAAACAACAAATACACAAATTATCTTGAAATGCCAAAAACTAACCAAAAATTATCTATACATATGGACAATGAGTTAAATCTATCTGCCAATAAACTCATCCGCGATCCAGAATATTGCCAACAGCACTACTACAAGAATCACCGTGGGAGACTATCGTTCGAATTTGCATCAGAGAAAGAGACTGAGAGTGCAGTATGAGTACCAAAAAGCAATAGATACTTAGTAAGCATCATAAGACGATCGAGCCTGTGATTGCATTAACATGATAAGAAATGAGTATAACAAAGTACTAGGAAAATAATAGATCGTAATTAGACATGATACAAGACCTACAACGGCATAAAAGTTAATGAAAGTAGTAAATTCTAACTAAACCTAACTAGACCCCATCAGTCCAAGAGGGACATCCAAAGGCATAAAATAAATAAAATATACAAACAGTAATCCGGTTGAACATCCATAAGCCCAAGAGTGCCCTCAAAGGCTACACTATAAGGTAGAATTCTAAAATAAACCCAACACCTCAATGAGCATCTCTCGAAATCTTATGTCGAAATCGATAATCGTTCCTATAATCTTATATCGAAAAGACTTATTGGAACATAACACACCCTTGAAGAAAACACTAGTGTGAATTGAACAATTGCTACAAGTATTTTTTTTTGGAGGGGGGGGGGAGGGGGGGGGGATTCTTGAATAAGGGATAAACACTTAAACTAAGATAACAAAAATAAAGAAAAGACTTATCAAAGACCTTTTTACCTAAGGATAGCAAATACATTTGGGAATGGGGTTTCAATTAATGTTCAATCGATCCATCAGAAATAACCAAAAATTATCTAGATAATCATAGAAAAGTCAATGTAGCTTGGATTCTCAAGTACCCACATGCATCTCCCGATCACAAGAAATTATATCTTGAGTAATTCCTCTGAAAAGTATATAACATTAAACTATCTGATGTGGTAATACTAGCATTTCATATATCTAGTGCAAATCCATCAATTGAGGGTTAGACTCGAATGTAGACACTCCCGAGCTTTAGTCCATTAACCAATCCTCAAATCATGTTAATCAATATTTCAAACTCTCAATCCTCTTTCTCAATTAATATCAAGATAAATAGGCAATTCCTTGGGATGAACCATCCCTTGGAATTTAATCAAAGCATGATATCTTAACTCTTCATGTTGAGTTGTGGCTCTTTCCTCTCTAAATTAGGATTCAAGATAATGTTTTAGATCTAAGATGTCAAAGACATGGTCTATTTGTAAGAGGATTAGAGTATATAGTTAAGCATTTCCCAATAATATCCTTGGAATATTTCCAAGGAAGCCTTTTTCACATGGAGTATCTCTAGAATATTCCAAAGGAAATCTTTCTAGCATCAAACATGACTTTTGCCTTTAATTATTGCCTCTTAACTTGATTTTGGTCGGGAAAATGCCTAAAGCCTATCCATATAATCATCGACCAATGGAACCAGATTTTAACCAGTGAAACGCATGTTCCTCATTGTGTACTGCCAGTCAAAGCGTCATTTCAAATTTCAGGACGCCAATGCAATGATTTTTGAGTGCAAACTCTGTCAAACTTAATCTTCCAAGAAATACCTATATACAAGAGAAATAGGTTCTAATAATTCCTTTATTAGCTTTAAATCATAGAAATAATTCATGAATGTGATCTTGATAAGTTGGTAAAATACCAACTGATCAAACCCGCAAACTTGAACTATTGCTTGTCCCAAGCAAACATTCACAAAGCATAGGATCTGACCTCATTTACACAAAATATAGGACATGCATAATTACACTCTAAGACTATAAAATATCAAAAATATAAGACTCAAAATAAAAGACTCTATGCACAAACATAACTTACAATTTATTCCACTATCAATCACTCGACAAAGATTTTTTTCTTTCAAAATCTTGCTCATTCAAAACTATTTTTTCAAGCCAAAATAAGAGACAGTAGTTCTTTCAAGCACCATTTCAAAGCATCTCAAGTAAATGGAGTCAACCTTCCAGGTTTACCTAAAGATGCATAGGAATTTATCACATTCATACAACTTAACTGAAATCAAGTCATCACTATTCACATAAAAGATATAAAGCCACTCACCGCAAATAAAGATTAATTAAATGGATAATAGACCGATCACTCACTCTCACAAGAGAACTTGAATATACACACATTGAACCATAGGCTTTCTCGATATGTGAATCCCCACTTATATAGATTGACAAGGCTCAAAATCCCCAAGGACTTGCAGGTTTAACTTAGGCTTGGTTAAAAGGTATGATATCATTTGTTCAAATAATTAAGATGTCTCCCTAATTATTTTACTTCTCATTTTAGCATATACTACTTACATCATTAACTTTTTTTCTTAATTTCCCTTTCAAAACATCATTTGCTCATTCTAGACCCAATTTTCATTTTAACATGGGGTAAGAACACAACACAAGCTATAACCCAAATAAAGCTTATGGTTATCTAAACACTTTTTACTCCATTCCTCTTTTCTTCATTTAGTGCACAAACCCACACGTACTATAAGTACTAGTTGATTCCAAAATCGTTAGTCCCGAATTTACCAAACAACATCATGCAAATAATCAAATAAACTTGAAATTTGGAGATAAAATTATAAACCTGATCTACTCAGTCACCATTCTTACTATAAGTAATACATGTAGTACGTACCTTGTAACTCATACGCTCGATCTCAAAACATCCACCTCATTCCGCTGCCAACTCCACCACCTAGGACATTCCACCCTTACGTCAAATCATTGTCTAACCCTTTATCACATAGAGAGTTCCGAAATACAAAATCATTATTGACTGTGTTAGATAGTCTACATCTCTACCTCAGGTTCTTATGCCAACATCCTAACTTAACAACAAATGGAAACATGTCCACAAATATAACCATAACCCAAACCTGATTCATCACACTTGCAAATAACCCGGACCGCCAAGGGCACCTCAAACCTCATTACAATTTTTAGCATACAATCCTAGTCTACAAATTGACCACCCCAACATTTAAATATACCAACCAAGACACCCAAAGACCAACACTTGATAGATATGACACAATAGATAAACCAAGTCAACTCATGGAGCAAACATGTAACAATCACATCACAAAAAGAAGTAAACTCGAGTCTCTCATGAAACCCACACACAAACTATTAGTGTACCAAGCGTGTTACCCAAGTCAATCATTTGTATGTAACAACGTTGTACCCGAGCCAACTATATATAGATATATCCCTACCAGGAGTGCTCTTCAAGCTAACCATATATGGATATTCCTATAGCATGAGTGATACCCGAGCCAACCATATGTACTAGGCGTGGTATCCAAGCCAACTATGGGTTATCCTATACCAGGCGTGGTACATGAGCTAACCCGTAATCACACATCACAATTACAATCAAAATCACAACAAATCCAAATAAAATTTGTACACCAAGTGAAAATGTTCATTGCATGTGATGGACAATAATATAACATAAAGGGGATAACAGTCTACCCAAAAGTGGTCTATATATATATAATGTATTCCAATCTTACTAACTTTTCACGTATAATCTAATCAAAATTCGTAAAAACTACTAAATTAAACTAAATTTGTACCTTGTTAATTAAATCTGACACAATATATGAAGTTGACATGTATGTTGTAGGGGGAAACAAGTTACGTAGGTTTATACAAACTCAATACATACATAACTAATTAAATAATCAAGGCTTAATGTTCTTGATTTAATTCTATCATCAAAACTAGTCTACCTTAATTTTCCGAAAGACTTAACTCTCTAGAGTCTCGAAGATTAGATGTCTCAACAGAAAAAAGTGTTACGTGAAGAAAAGGTCATCATGCCATTAAATGGTCGGCAGGTTATGATTGAGATGTTGAAGAATTGTTTAAGGAAAAAAATGTGCTTTTTGAAATTTATGATTTAAATAAGTCCTTATATTATTGGTATTGATGTAAATTAATATATTAAGAAAAAAATGAATTTTAAAAATTAAATTATTTTTTAATTATTATTATAAGATTACATTCTTTTTTAGATCGGCTAAAATAAAAAAGGTGCATATACTTCCTTCGTTTTGATTAACATGTCGATGTTACTAAAAATAAATATTTATTAATATATGTTATTTCAAAAAAATAAATAATACATTGATAATAACGCTTTTTATTTTATCCTTGAGAGTTGTTAGTCTTGAAAAATATGAATTTACGCAACATATGAAAACTAAATGATTAAGTTATATTATTAAATTAATTAATTAAAATAAATTAATTCATACTTATTAATTGAAAATTTAACTTTAAAAAATACTTAATAAAAAGATAATAATAAACATATCTAATTTGTTATAGGACGCAATATCTAAAATGTCAACAACTAAATACTAACGGAAGAGTAAGAAGAAAAAGCACATACTAACGGAAGAGCAAGAAGAAAAAGCACATGCACACCTTTCAATCTTTATGGATCTACTGCCTGAATTAATTGCTTCATAAAATTGACAAGAACAAATTGAGACAGTCACCGTCTAATTAATGATTGATGAGATTCTTATGCCGCCACACATTAATACAAGCTGTATTCTCTTCTTCTTTTTGTGGTTCATAATCCATTTTCAATATATATGAGTATTGCTATACGGTCAGAAAAATTTGACCATAATTTGGTCAGAAATGTAAAAAGATTAAAATATCTTTATTTTAAATTTTATATTTATTTTCTCAATATTTTTTTCTCCAAATAAAATTATTTTTTTTCTAATTTCCAAACTCCTTAAACTACTAAACATTAACTATTTGGCTGCCAAGAAAAATAAAAAATGTTTTTTTTTTTTGTGTAGTTCATCCAATTTATCTTTAAAAATAAGTACTGTTTAGTTAATAAAAAATGTACGTTTTAATTTTAAAAAAATTATAGTTTTATTTTGATACATTAATATTTTTTCATTATATAGCAAATTATGTTCTACATATACTCCTCCCCTAAACTCAATTATGATCCTGAGGTGCCAACGTATACCTTTGAAAAATTATTTTTTTGCTTAAAATAAACCTTTTTATTGAAAAATATAATTAAATTTCTCATTAATAATAACTACAAATGACTATGTTTTCTACTAAAGATTACACTTAATTATTTTGTAATAAAAAATTTGTAAAATATAGTAATTAATCGTATATTAAAAAAATTAATTAAATTCTTCTTTAAATATAATCAACTAAATAGATAAATCTATATAATTGATATTTTTTGAGAGAAAAATTATATTGAAATTTCGATATTTATAAAATAATTGATGATAAGACATTTAAAACTATGTCATGAACAACACATTATTTTTTTATATTATAATCATTCCGCACAAGAATTAACATATATATCGAAAATGGTGAAATTATTTCACTAATTTTAACAATGAATAAATAATCCAGTTATTTCAATAGTATTAATTAAGTGGATATTTCAAAACAAATGAATAAAAGATCACTCAATACCTACTTATCAATTATAATACTTTAAAATAGATGTATTTTATGTATATATTAATTTACAATATGTTTAACGTGTATATGTAAAGTATAACATAACTAGGATATATATGTTTTAAAAATTATTTTCATTTTTAATATTTCAATAACGATAATCAAATCTCAAAAAACTTTCGAATTGATAGACATCGACACATTATAAAAATATATAATTAATTTTCTTAAAACATAGTAATCAAATATGTAATTTAAATTTTTTAAATATGTAGTTTAATTTTTAAACATGTTGTTTTAAATATGTAGTTTAAATTTTTAAAACATAATAACCAAACATAAACTTTAAATATTTAATTTGATTTTTCAAAACATAATAATTAACAAATATGTAATTTTCAACATTGATGTGTAGTTATCTTGGGTTGTTATTAAATAGGATCGACACTTATAAACCATATGATTTTTAGTATTTCTTTATTGTGTTGTCTATCACTTCTAAAGTATTTTGAGTTTTGATTGTTATTATTGAATTATTTTATATTATATATAAAAAAAGTATTTAAAATATAATTTAAATAATTATTTAAATAGGTACTTTAAATTTATTTATGTAATAAATGCAATAAAATTACTTAATTTTAAAAATTATTAATCAGTTCAAAACAAATATTAATTTGAAAGAAAAAAATAATATTGTGACTACAACTATGTATACTGAATATTTTAGCATATCATTTAATAGCTACGTACGATATCAAACTTTATGAAAGACTTGTTACCCTCCTAACTATTTAACAGTGTATTTAAAGGTATATATGTTTTCATACCTTTTCCAAATAAATTTTTCATACATTTTAAAAGTTTTTCGATTATTGATTATTGTAATAGTACTTTTTATGTAGTTTATAAATATATAAATTTTATTTTAAAAAATTGAAGATGTCATGCGCAAATTCTCGATCAAACTTAATTGTTTGACTCTCGAAGAACGTAATGTGTCACATAAATTAGGACATAGGAAGTAATTGATTTTACTTGAAAATTCAAAACTAATTTTACGTTATATTTTAAATTAAAAAATTACTTATAGTTTGTTTGTTAGCTCACTTTTAAAATAACATTATATTCAATTATAAATATTATCCACATATTATAAAGGGAACTTACATAGATATCCTCTATTAAGAAAATATTTATCATTGATAGCAATAATATTTACTTTTTCACGGGACACTTGTAATACAATTTTAAAACATGTTAGAGAGATAAATTTTATTTATAGAAAATACGTTTATAATACACTTTAATACACTTATATTATGTTTATAATACATTTTAATGCATGTTAGAGAGAATAATTTATAAATACAAATTGTACAGATTTTTTTTTTGGATCTACATTTAATTTTTTTTTTGGATAATACGTTTATAAAGTTTGGACCAACTAATTTTTGAAGAGTTTTATGATAAAAAATAGGGAAACTTACATAAATATAAAATAAATAAAAATATATTTACCGTTTATAGTAATAATATTATTATTTTTATTTGATCACTTTTAATTCATTTATAATACAATATTAATACATATTACAAAGAATAATTTTTATTCACATATAACACAAGTTTTGCTGATGGATATACATTTATCACACATTTTAATACACTTATAATACAATGTATCAAATTTTTACCAAACAAACATAATATATTTTTAAAAAAAATTATAATACATATATATTGGATACATAATTCACTTTTAATACATATTGCAGATTTGACACAATATTGCTATAAATTGTATAAATACAAAGTATAGCTAAAATCAGTAATTATTTATTAAAATGTACCAATCCATGTAATTTTTCCTGAAAAAAATATATCTTAAATATTTTACATATATTATTGAGCCCGTGCACAATACCAATATATATATATATATATATATTAGTATCCTGCTACTCCCAGCTTACCATAATATTAGCATACGGTTAACTTTTAGCCGGCCAAAATGCTCATCCAGAAAACTCTTTGATAATAAACTTATTATATGTTCCTCTTACTATTTATCTATTATTCATCATATCATATATTACCTTAAAAGCGGAATATCATATCATATCATATTATCTTAAAAGCATGAATTCCTAACTTAAATGTTAATTATTCTAATATTTTTAATTTAGGTTGTGACTTTTTTGATGAGTTGTAACTTTTTTGATAAGTTGTGATTTTTTTCAAAGGGTTGTGATTTTTCGATGAGTTGTGATTTTTTCAAAAAATTGTGATTTTTTTCGATGAGTTGTGACTTTTTTGATAAGTTGTGACTTTTTTCAAAGGGTTATGATTTTTTGAAAGTTCTGACTTTTCCAAAGAGTTGTGACTTTTTGATGTGTTGTGACTTTTCCGATAAGTTGTGACTTTTTTCAAAGGGTTGTGATTTTTCGATGAGTTGTGATTTTTCGATGAGTTGTGACTTTTTCCATAAGTTGTGACTTTTCCAAAGGGTTGTCACTTCTCGGAAAGGTCATGACTTTTTATATAAGACACAAACACACTTTTTCATACTACCCTTTGTTGACTATAAATAGAGGGGCTTCCTCTCATTTTTCAACCACAATTTTTTTTAATCTTCAACTCTTCTTCTTCTTACATTTTAAAAATTTTCGTGTGATTTATTGTCGTTGAGTGAGTTCGAAGTTTAGTTTTCATATGGGGTACCACTAATCTGATGAATCGCTCTATCCTAAGAAGGTATATTCTGTAACCACGAGTACTTGAGAAAAATAATTTTGATGATATAATAATTAGTTTTTTTACTTAATATATACATTAGTATGTACTGTTCAATATATGAAGTTAACATGATGTAGTCTAAATACATTTATTTTTGTTAACAATTTCTCTTGTGATGTAGATATATGCTTCTGCATAACTATTTCCAAAATTATTAGACTTTCTAAGAGTTAGGTAATTGCCATGATTTTTTTATATTTAAGACAAAAGAATGACTTTATTATATATATATATATATATATATATATATATATATATATATATATATATATATATATATATATATTAAAATATTATATATGTCACGAATGTATTTTATAACAAGCTAACAAGATCTTTTAACTTCAAAATATATTATTTAATAATGTTCAAAAACTCAAAACAAATGTGAAAATATGTGAATCATTTAAATTTATCATTTACAAAATAAATTTCATATTTAGTAATGTGAAATAAACATATTCATTTTGTCCCTACACTAAATTAAAATCTAATAACTATATAAACAGATACTAACATCAATTAAAAGTCTTATTTATTTATGCATGTATAAAATTGATTAGAAATTCAGTTATTGCACATTAATTCTTTAATTATAACATTATAAATTCTCTTAATTATTATTAATTATTACAAACGTTATTCACACTCTTTAACATTCTTTAGTTATAATATTATGTATTCTCATAGTTATTAAATTAATTTTTCTATTTTTCATCTATTTTATATTTAACCTTTGATCAATAATTTTTTATATTATTAAACCGCCCATATATATGTGATAACACGGTGTTGTTATTTTTCCTTTGATGAATCATGCTTGGTTAAACAAATAAAAAATTATTTACAAGTATATGCACTATATCTTTGTTGGGTGTAAGATAAACAGACAATTATATATATGATTTAACATATAGAATATAGTCTTCAATTTTAAATTTTAGTGTTTCCAATAATAAAAAAAAACAAAAAAAACTTGCTGAGTTAACTATGGACAATCAGAAAACTATCTTTGATTTATATAAACAGTCAATCGAGAAGTTAAATATGAGAACCAACAACAAGAATGTCATCTACTTATAGTTATTAAATTAATTATTTCTATCTTTCATCTTTTTTTATATTTAACCTTTGATTAATAATTTTTTCATATTATTATACCGCCCCTATATATGTGAAACACGGTGTTGTTATTTTTTCTTTGACGAATCATGCTTGGTTAAATAAAATAATAAATTATTTATAAGTATATGCACTATATCTTTGTTGGGTGTACGATAAACAGGTGATTATATATATAATTTCACAGATAGAATATATTCTTTAATTTTAAATTTTAGTTTTTCGATAAAAAAGGAAACCTTTATGAATTAACTATGGACAGTTAGAAAACTATCTTTGATTTATGTAAATAGTCAATCGAGAAGTCAAATATGAGAGCCAACAACAAGAACGTCATCTACTATGTTATAACTTATAAAATAAAAATTAATATACAATAACTAGTTCTAAAAAATACATCTAAATAATTTAATGTGAAAAACACATGCAAAATACATCTGGTTAGATGACAAGAAACAATGCACAACAAATATCATCTATAAGGTAATATTAGTAAGATACGACTAATATAATTACATGACCGAACCTCATCAAATTGAAATAAATATATACATTATTGCATTTAACTGATATAATTTTTCATTGATCATCTTCATAGGTTTGCGTGAATAAGACAAATATACAACGACCCACATTGAACATTCACAAAAGAATCTGCAATATTATTTTGTATAAAACTTATTATTCAAATCTTCGCTTAAATAAGTAATATTATTTACTATAACATATATCTTCTTAATTGATAATCGATCACGTGCAACACACGTGTTGAGAAACTAGTATAAAAAAGATTTTAAAAAGAATGTATTGCAAAATAGGTTCACTCCATAATCATAATAGCAATAATAATATGCATAAGTGTAATGCCTCGCAACTCCCAAGTAATCGAACAATTACACTCGCAACTTCCAAGTAATCGAACAATTACACTCGCAACTCCCAAGTAATCGAACAATCCTTTGTATTCATATAGGTCCGAACCCGATGATTATTAAGTTGTAAATGTATGTTAAGTCCGTACCAAGTTTCTACGGTGTATTTTAGGGTCATAAGGTACCTTAACAACTAACCCAAGTTCAAAGCATTTTTATCAGCTAAGTTTTCACATGAATTCATCTAAGGGTCAACTTCAAACTGTCATACCGCTTAAAATATGGATATTAGGTGACCAATAACCTATCAAATTAAAAATCTATGAGTATTCTTTCCAACTCGTACAATTTTTGTCACGACCCAAACCTTCGTGATTGGCAACCACACTAACCCTCCGATGGGAGAACCACTACTACAACTAAAACCCAAGCAACTAAAGTAAGAACTAAGACATTTAAGTTGCGGAAGCAAGTAAATAAACTAAGTAATAAATTTCCATAAACTTCAACAAGGATTCTAAAAAACTAACTAAACAAATATGGAAGTAAACAACCTAGAAACGGAAAGTCAATGTACCAAAACGACTAAATGATAACAAATTCTAAAACAAAAAGGGAATCAACCCCAATATAATGAGCTAAACAACTAGCTAAAGCAATGTCTAAGTCCAAAAATGGTGGACGTAGACTAAAGAAATTCCATCGCAGCCCGGAAGATGCTAGTTCACCCTTGAATTTAGAACAACGGATCACAAATCATCTAAGGGAGGTCTATCAATAGCCGCCGAAAGATGTCATGTACTCAATAAAAATAAGAGCAAGTGCAGTATTCTTACACTACCATCGTGTAATGGTAGGATCATGCGGCTATCTCACTAAGTGCAACATAAACAAGTTAATTACAACAATATAATCATGCAATATATCAAACGTATACAATATTGAATATCACATGCTTCAACAATCCACATTTATCACAAGTAGTTGGTCCTCTCATGGAACCCAAACTCAAACTGTTAGTGCATTGATACACTCAAACTTACTTCTCAAATAAGAAGTAAAGCGGTCGTATCAAGTAAAGAACCCAACTAATGAGGTTGGGATCGATCCCACAAGGAAAATAGTTCAGACTTAACTTTATTTTATTATTACTATTATTTAGCCAACTATTTTCCAATAAACCAAAAGACAAAAAGGGGGGTTTTATTTCTAAATTAATGAAAATGATTAACTAAATAAGAATGAACAACTAACAAATTCAACTTTCGGAGTTTAATCAAATTATAAAAGTAACTAGGGTTTTAGTGTTCCCCACAGGTTCCTAACTTGGTAAATCTAACTGTAACAGTTCTATCCTGATATCTTGCATGTAAAGTGATAAGTTATGTATCTCTAAATCCTTGGTCCGACATCTAGAGAATTTCACTCCGCACCTTGGTCCGGCTACGTGTGTTGCTATACTAACCCTTATCTTTACCTCATATTAAACATCGTATTCGATATTTGACTAAGCTATTAACTCGTACCAACCAATACTAGTCTATTAGATAGTATACACTAAATCTATGTTGATAATTCTTTTTCTATTATCTACCTCCTTGGTCCGGCAAGTAGAATTAAGGCGAGTTCTAACATTGGCCACCGTTAAAAAGACTTCTAAACGAAAGAATTATCAATACATGCAAGAAACCACTCTAGAATTGTTATTGAAGTTAGATTATTACCTTGTTATTCACCCATGGTTCCCACAACCCTAGCTATGAGGTTTAGTTACCCATGTTCGTCATTACACAATTCATATTGTTAATGGAAGAATTCATGCACTTACTTTTATGAAAACGAATAATTCCCCAGAATTTAACTTGATTAATCAACGAAATCACCAACAATCAATTCCCGAAAAATATCTTAATTCCCAAAATCGAGTATTCAATACTATAATAGAAGAACTATAAACTAAAAATTATCCAGAAAGTCTAACCCCAAAAACGAGGTTTTTCCAACTATTTATAATAAAAAACGAAACCTAATCAAATAAGAATTCTATTTACTAAAAATCTGTCCAAACGCGTCTGGGTCAACGGACCACGTGACGGACCGTCATGGACACGACGGACCGTCATAGACTCCGTCGTCCCATACTTCACCATTCTTCTGTTGCTTTCTTCTTTCCCTTCGACGGACAGGTATGACGGACCGTTTCAAGCACGACGGTCCGTCGAGGGTCTTCGTTCCAAAATACTTCAATTCTTGGAATTTGGGTACTGGGACTACTCTCTGATCATTACGATGAACCAGCAGGACGGACCGGTTAGCTGTGATGGTCCATAATGGACTTCCGTAATCCCACACTTGGTCAGACTTCCCCAAATTTCCTTCAGCAACTTATCCCTTCACTACGATGCCACCTACGGACCGTCACAGCCGCGACGGACCGTCATAGGTTCCGTAGGTGGTCTCTTCTGCAATTCTTTCTCAAAAACTCCCGCGTTCATCCTTGGATAGATTTTCTGCAAACAAAGAGAAACTTATATCAAAATCAACACAAAAAGGCTCTCGACACACACTAAACTTAAGGAAAAAGCATTAGAGAATACCGTGAAACCACGGTACATCAACACCCTCAACTTAAATTCGTTGTTTGTCCTCAAGCGACGCACTATGACTCACTACTAAATCTTTGTACAAAAGTATCCATATTTTAACTTCCGCAATCATTTGGCTATCAATCCCGATTATTCTCATTATGTTCATGCATGGTCTCACTATTAGGCATTGACTTGTGTAGAATTAAACCATAACCCAGATTTACTACGCAATGATGCCTATCCTCTTCAATTTCTCACCGAGATGCTAATATTTCTGGTATTACAACTCCTGTCCTCACTTCAAATAACATCCTCATTTTTCACACAAATGATTTTAGTTTGAGTATAAGGATCACGTTTCGACACTCACTCTCAGAACAAATTCACCACTCATTTATACATATTGCCATAGGCTTGCCCTTATTTTCACTACTTCAAGTTCATCATACGCACTTAGGATCACAATAGGACTTTTTTAGCTTGTAACATAGGCTCAGGGTAAGGTAGGGTGTATTTAGGTATACTTTAGTGACTTGTTGCCCTCCTTGACATATCGGCTAAGCGAACCACCTTTTTATCATCTTATTTCGCCCTATTACTCAATTTTCTTTTCACTTTGCTGTTTTCCCTTTCTTATCCTTATGTGTAAGTGACTTTTCTCTTTTCTTTTGTTTATTTTGCTTTTTTATTCATATTATTTTTTTTTATCACTTCTGTTTTATTCTTTCTTTCTCTTCATTCTTTCAACCCCACTTTCCAGGGTTTTCCTTATAGCAGCCACCCTCAACTCATGATTTTGCCATGAGTCAAGGTTCACAATACCCATGGTTGGGTCAGGGCCAAAACAAGGTTTCTTTCTGCATTAGCCACCCTCAACTTATGCTTTTGGCATAAACTGAGGTGCACATGTCCAAGGAGGGACCAGGGCCAACATATTGTTCCCAGAGAAGATCATTTGGGGTGAAAAAGAAAGATCTATTTTAAGCTCAATTCATTTGGATCAAAAAGGGATTAACTTCATTTGGTTTTTTGTTATTTTTAGGCTCATGATTGACTATTTCGAACAAGGGCTTATGATCCTTTCCTAAGTGATTGTTTTGACTCATTTTTAGCAGGACTAACCAGGCAAGTTCTATCTCAGTATTAATGGTGGACATTCGATTTCACCTCACACTCTCTTGACATTCCTTGCATTCCCAGATTATTCGAAACCTAGTTTAAATCTTAGATTCAGGATCATGCAGTAGTTTATCTTTATTTCATGTTTCAAACCACACAATTTTCACTTACTATGCCTAGTCATGCATCATTTTGATTATCGAGATATCATATTTACTTTAGCCATCATGCTTCAGATTTATGCTATGTACATAAGATATGACATGCCGGTTCAACAATAAAAGTAATCAGTCTTTTGGGGAAAAAGAACACAGGCAAGAAAACCCCAAAAAGAGGATCGTGAATTTGGGCTACTCAGAATTCACCCAAGTATTCACTTTCCATTTACCCCACCCCCAACAAAAGATATGCAATTGTCCCCAATGCATAGAAAAGTTAAACTACGCAAAAGGGTAAGTGAAGCAAACCTGAGGCGCTAAGCGCCGGTGATCAGCAAGCTGGTGGGTCCGGTTCACCGGAACCCACTCCCTGCGTAGTCTGGACATCCTCAGTAATGTCCTCAGCATCCATAGCACCATCAGTAGTGCCTCCCACAGAATCTACAATTTTGGAGCTAGACGCGCCGGCAGCTACTTCTACAGCCCTCAACTTACGGGCCTCCTCATCAGCAATCGAGGCTCTCCTCGCAGCCTCCATCTCATGGCGCTCCTTCTTCCTCGCCCTAGCCTCATCCTCCTCTCGACCCCTGCGTCTCTTGACATGTTCTCTTGGGGGAGGTAGTGGAACATCAGTAGTGGCAAAAAGAGCAGCCATCACGGTGTCATCAGCAGGCTCTGCAGAAGGGGCCTCAGACTCAGGCACCCTCGCCTCTAAAA
Source organism: Solanum sitiens (assembly GCA_016801875.1). Lineage (NCBI taxonomy): Eukaryota > Viridiplantae > Streptophyta > Magnoliopsida > Solanales > Solanaceae > Solanum > Solanum sitiens. The sequence goes on from JABWTJ010000080.1 coordinate 3,605,052, forward strand.
TCATATCAAGATCAGCTCGCAGACTCTCAACCGCAGCCTGAAGGGTCGACATGTCCACCGGAGGGGCTGGTCGGGCTAGCATTCGCAATTCAAACGCGTCTAAGCGCTGATGTACCTCTGAGATCTTCCTCTCCGTGTGCTGTACCATCTTGCGCTCCATGCGCTCCTCTGCCTCAGCAATAGTCTTCTGCATCTAAGGCTGGATGTGATGCAGAAGTGTAGCCATCTGTGCCTTAAGTTTCTGGACCCGAGCAAGTGGGACCAGAGTGGCAGAAGGAGCCGAGCGAGAGGAGCTTGGGGCAGTGCTACTACTCGGGATAGACTCGACCGGAGTAGTGTCAGTGTGTGCAGCAGCAGTCTGGGAAGCAGCGTGAGTATGCTCGATGGTGTCGGCCAGGTTCTCACCAAGTGGGACCACCTCATGGCGGGGCCCTCTGCGTGGGGCCAACTCATTGGCCTCATCCCTGATGAGGCCGATGTCAACATTTCCTTGCGGGGTCCGGAGCTGGTCAATGTGCCAAATGGGCACACCTGCTGATCTGCACAAAGAAAAAATCATGCAAGGAAAAGGGTAAGTCGTGGTGACCTTGAAAGCCCTCTCGTGCATGACCGCTTGGAGAAGCCAAGCGAAATCAACCTCGAACCCTGCCATCATTGCGGCCATCAGCACCGCACGATCCCAGGTGACTATATTATCAGCAGCAGTGGAGGAGAGACAATGGCGGACTATCAACCAAAGAAACTTGGCCGTAAAGGTCAAGTTGGCCTTCCTGATGGCTCCCTTAGGTTCCATCACCCAATCCGTAGCCTCTCCATCAACAGACAGGTGTTGGGCCATCCACCTCTTGGTGGTCTCTCTCAGTGAAGGCTCGCGGAAGAAACTACCCTCTTTAACAATTTGCCACCGGTAATCAAACTCGGCGGTGAGAGGTGTGCTGGTGGAGTCAAAATCCGTGCCGTACAGATATCGGCGGATGGCTGGTAGTGAGATGTCGACCTGGATGCCACGTACTCGGACATGCTCAAGTGGGGCCTGTTTGGCGGGGGCAGACCGCCTATCAATCTGTGAGCGAAGAGTGGCCACATAAGAGGCATAGAACTCGCGAACTAACTCCTCACTGTATCGGCCCAAAGAACGAGCCATCCACTCCAGTCGGTGTCTGGTGAAAAGGGTGTGAATGTCTGGCATGGTGGGGAGACTTCCCGTGAGGACCCGCCTCTCCAGTGTGAGGGTCCGTGTCATGACGCCTTTGTCATTGAGCACTTTGGCGTCTAAGTATACTTTGTATTGCCCGTCGACACACCACCGGTTGGGCTGATCGGCGACCTGGGCAGGGACTCCAGTTGGTGAGCCAGGGGTGGAGTCAGTGCTGTCAGCCTCATCATCCGAGGCAGACTGCGTAGATGTGGCGGGGGCAGACGCTTCTGCGGACCCGGAGGCTTCCTCTGACCACGAAACTCCTAAGGAGCCAGATGCTCCTTCGTTTTGGGCAGCTGACCCAGAAGGTGTACCGGTCAGTGTGCGCTCCTCATCAGACTGGGAGGCAGTGACTACGCCGGGCGCCACCTTCTTGGGTGTGACTCTCGATACACATGGAGCTCGTGCTGTAGTAGCAGTGCCTGGGGGCACGTACTCTGGATCATGCTCATTATCAGAGCCTATCACCAATCGGGCAGACGGGGCGACAGATTTAGAATGCCCACGTGCATAAATGCGATCTTGTTTAGGTGCCATGTGAGCTAGTACCTGTAACGAATCATCATTAGTACTTGAGAGATAAAACATGACAAAAAAAATGAGACAATAATACACAGAACTCAAACCAGTGATAACAGTTCAGAAGTAGCAGTAAGGCACGACGGACCTGATGACGGCCCGTCGTGCTTATGACGAACCGTCATGAGGTCCGTTATATAATACTTAGCTACAAAGAGTATCAGAAAGAAGGTCTCAGACGGATACGACGGTTATGTAGGACGGACCGTCGTGGGTATGACGGTCCGTCACATGTGTCCGTCAGTGGACACTTAGAAAAAGTGTGGAGACTCTTAGGACAGGGGTTTTTGACCGATACGACGGTTCAGCAGGACGGACCGTCGTGGGTACGACGGTCCGTCATATGTGTCCGTCAGTGGACACTTAGAAATAGTGACGAGACCCTTAGGATAGGGGTCTCTGACCGTCACGACGGTTGTGCAGGACGGACCGTAGTGGGTATGACGGTCCGTCACGTGTGTCCGTCAGTGGACAATTGGGAAAAGAGATGAGACCCTTGGGACAGGGGTCTCTGACCGTCACGACGGTTGTGCAGGACGGACCGTCGTGGGTATGACGGTCCGTCACATGTGTCCGTCATTGGACACTTGGGAAAAAAGATGAGACCCTTGGGACAGGGGTCTCTGACCGTCACGACGGTTGTGCAGGACGGAACGTCGTGGGTATGACGGTCCGTCACATATGTCCGTTAGTGGACACTTAGAAATAGTGATGAGACCCTTAGGACAGGGGTCTCTGACCGTCACGACGGTTGTGCAGGACGGACCGTCGTGGGTACGATGGTCCGTCATCGGGTTATCGTGCTGTCAAGCAGAGACAGAACTGGGGGGGTGCCACATTCACCCATGTGAGTCAAAACAAAGACCCAACAATTTTCTAATACAGTTTAGAGCCCTAATGGACAAGTTTAAAGCCCTATCAAATTGGCAAGTTTAAAGCCCTAATTTCTCTAGTGTTATCCAGTCATTTTGTGGAATTAAAGACCTAAGTTAGACAATATCTAAAAAACAAAAACCCATATGCAAATAATAAGGAAAAACAGCAAAACAAATAAAAAGAGTAAATGGGTAGAATATTAGGAACACATACCTTGGAAGAGGAGACAACAATGCAAAAGTGATGGTAATCAAGTGAGAAGACTGAGACTCACAGCAGCAGACTCCGAGCAAGAGGGAAGATTTGGGATGAAGAATGGGAGAATATGGGGAATTTGGGCAGAGAAAGGAGTTGGAAGGGGAGAAAATGGAGGGAAGAGGGGAAGAAACTGTTAATGAAGGGGTGGAGGGGTTTGAAACGTTTTAAACTTTTGAAATTCTTTATCCGGGTCGGGTCGGGTAGCCGGGTAATGGCGTGACGAAACCCCGATGACGGTCCGTCTCGGTTGTGACGGTCCGTCATACGGTCCGTCGCATGTACCCTAATTCTTCAAAAATACAAGAGAGCGTACCTGGCACGACGGAGTCATGCAACGGTCCGTCGATGTATCCGTCAGTGACTGATGCAGAGTAACTTTTCTGCAGAACTTCCTGTAGATGTGCTACCTGGAAATTACAACCCATTAATAGAAAATGCTACCGTTACTAGAAAGAAAAACTATAAAAGTGGTTAGATGATAAATATTGGGTTGCCTCCCAACCAGCGCCTGATTTAACGTCGCGGCACGACTGAGGACACTCGATTACTCAGACTTCATCAAGATGATATGCCTCAATCACCTCATTTGCCAATTCTGCATGACCTATATAGATTTTGAGACGTTGTCCGTTCACCTTAAACCACACACCTTCCTTGTTTTCCAACTCGACTGCTCCATGAGGGAATAATTGGGTGATCGAGTAAGGGCCAGTCCATTTAGACTTGAGCTTGCCCGGAAACAAGCGCAATCTAGAGTTGAATAAAAGCACCGAATCCCCAATCATAAACTCTCGTTTCTCGATTTTTAGGTCATGGTACTTTTTCATCTTTTCTTTGTAGAGGACTGAGCTTTCATAAGCCTTAAGGCGAAATTCATCGAGTTCATTTAACCCATTTATTCTTTGTTTTGTAGCTTCGTTCCAGTCCATTTTTAGCTTCTTCATAGCCCACATGGCTTTATGCTCTAATTCAACCGGAAGATGACATGCTTTCCCATATACTAGTTGGTATGGTGACATACCTATGGGAGTCTTATATGCTGTCCGGTAAGCCCAAAGTGCATCATCAAGCCTCCTTGACCAATCTGTTCTACTAGCATTCACTGTATTTGACAAAATCTGTTTGATTTCCCCATTTGATACTTCAACTTGCCCACTAGTTTGAGGATGGTAAGGAGTGGCCACATTATGGCGAACCCCATATTTCTCCAATACTCCCTTGAACAATTTGTTGCAAAAGTGGATCCCCCATCACTAATAATCGCCCGTGGAGTACCAAATCGAGAGAATATATTCTTCTTCAAGAATGCAGTGACACTCTTCCCCTCATTATTCGTGAGGGCGATGGCTTCCACCCACTTGGATACATAATCAACTGCTACTAAAATATACTTCATTCCATGAGAACTCACAAACGGACCCATAAAGTCAATACCCCAAACATCAAATAACTCAATTACAAGAATGGGGTTTAGAGGGAGATCTTGCTTTCTTGAAATGCCGCCATCTCTTTGGCATCTATCACATGCTTTGGCGAACTCATGAGCATCTTGATGAATAGTTGGCCAATAGTACCCACTTTGTAAGATCTTATGAGCAGTTCGGACACCACTATGATGTCCACCAAAGGGTGAGGAATGGCATGCCTCTAAAATACTCAACATCTCAACTTCCGGCACACAACGTCGAATAAGCCCATCAGCACAGCTCCTGTATAAGTATGGTTCATCCCAAAAGAACTTCTTCACATCGTACATGAACTTTTTCCTTTGATGAAAAGACAGGTCCGATGGAACAATATCACTAGCTAAGTAGTTCGCAAAATCTGCGAACCACAGAATCAGGTCTTGTGAGGCAGCCAATACATGCTCATCGGGGAACGTGTCATCAATATCAGTCTTATCCCCCAACACTCGCATAGCTTCATCTTCTAAATGGGACAAGTGATCAGCAACTTGATTTTCGGTCCCTTTTCTATCCCTTACCTCAAAGTCAAATTCTTGCAGTAGTAATACCCAACGAATTAACCTTGGTTTCGCATCCTTCTTCGCCATCAAATATCCCAGTGCTGAATGGTCAGTATGCACTATAACTCTAGTACCTAGCAAATAGGAGCGAAATTTTTCAAAAGCAAATACTACGGCAAGGAGCTCTTGTTCAGTGACTGTATAGTTCTTCTGAGCTTCATTGAGGGCTTTACTAGCATAGTAAATGGGATGAAGGATTTTGTCCCTTCTTTGTCCCAATACTACACCAAGGTAAACCCCACTCGCATCACACATTACCTCAAATGGACTGCTCCAATCCGGAGAAATAATGATAGGTGCAGATACCAGTTTTTCTTTGAGATCGCCGAATGCTTTAAGACAGGATTCATCAAAAGAAATTTAAAATCTTTCTCTAACAGTTTGAACAATGGATGTGCAATTTTTGAGAAATCTTTGATGAATCTCCTGTAAAAACCTGCATGCCCAAGAAAGCTTCTCACACCTTTTACAGAGATAGGTGGAGGAAGTCTCTCTATCACCTCGACTTTGGCTCGATCAACTTCTATGCCCTTTTCTGAAATACGATGGCCCAAAACAATACCTTCTTTGACCATGAAGTGGCATTTTTCCCAATTTAGAACTAAATTGCAGTCTTCACATCTCTTAAGAACCTCAGATAAATGGCTCAAACATTGCTTGAATGATTCACCAACCACAGAAAAATCATCCATAAAGACCTCAATAGTATCTTCCACCATGTCGGAGAATATTGACATCATACATCTCTGAAATGTGGCGGGCGCATTGCACAACCCAAACGGCATTCTCTTGAACGCAAAGGTCCCATATGGACAAGTAAAAGTGGTCTTCTCTTGATCATCTGGTGTAATAGAGATCTGATTATACCCTGAATAACCATCAAGAAAACAGTACCACCCTTTTCCAGCGAGTCTATCCAACATCTGATCCATGAAGGGCATGGGAAAATGGTCCTTTTCGGTCCATGCATTTAATTTCCGATAATCCATACACACCCTCCATCCAGTCACCGGCCTCATTGGAACAAGTTCATTTTTTTCATTGGGGACCACAGTCATTCCCCCTTTCTTAGGTACACACTGAACAGGGCATACCCAACTACTATCGGCGATCGGATAAATTACTCCAGCATCCAACCATTTTATGATTTCCTTCTTCACGACCTCTTGCATAGGTGGATTTAAGCGTCTCTGGTGCTCAATACTTGGCTTATGATCGGGCATGAGTTGGATTTTATGAGAACAAATACCAGGAGGGATCCCAATAATGTCCGCAATGGTCCACCCAATAGCTCTTTTGAACCTTTTTAGCACTTTGACCAAACTCTCAACTTGTTGTTTATTCAGATCTGATGCAATGATTACCGGCAATGTATCACCCTTTCCTAAGAATTCATACCTGAGATGCGGTGGGAGAGCTTTTAGCTCTAGCTTTGGAGCCTCCTCTACGGATGGTTTAGCGGGTGGAGACTCGCGATTCTTCATATCTAGCTCATATTTCTTCGGTTTAAACCGAACATTACCACGATCGAGAGCAACGATTAATGACATATATTCTTCAATGCTTTCATTATCAAAATTCATTATCACTGCCGCTAGTGCTTCTATACCTAGACGTTCTTCTATTTGTGTCTCGGGTGATTCACCAACTTCGTAGGATATGGCAGATACCGATTGGAGCTCACCACTCTGCCGCATGGACCTACAAATGTTGAAAGTCACTTCTTCATTGTTCAATTGAAATTTCATCTGCCCCTTTTCCATATCAACTAAGGCTCTACCCGTAGCAAGGAATGGCCTCCCAAGAATAATAGGCACCTCAAAATTGACTTCACAATCAAGAATAACAAAATCTGCCGAAAATATGAACGACTCCACTTTTACTAGCACATCATGGAGTATCCCTATAGGCCTTTTTACTGTTCGATCGGCCATCAGTAGCCGCATCGCAGTGGGCTTTGGGTCACCCAAACCCAACTTCTTGTAAATCGAGAGGGGCATGAGATTTATGCTTGCCCCCAGATCACATAATGCTTTCGCAAAATGTAATAACCCAATTGTACAAGGAATAGTAAATGCACCCGGATCTTCTTTATTTTGCACCAAGGACCTTGTAGCAATAGCACTACAATGCTGCATTCTGTCATCATCCTCAAAAGTGACCGATCTTTTCTTTGTAACCAAATCTTTCATAAACTTGGCATAACCGGGCATTTGTTCAAGAGCTTCTACCAAAGGGATATTGATAGAAAGTTGCTTCAACATTGTTATAAAACGCCGATATTTGCCATCCTCGGTCTTTTTTACTAATCTTTGAGGAAAGGGTGGTGGAGGTCTAGGCATGGGAGTTACCTTTTTAGGCACTTCAGCATCTTTATCAGTGTTATCTTCTGCTTCATCACTAACCTCTACCACTTTATCATTATATTTCATCACCTTTTCCACAATAGACGGCATAGGTGGGTCAATAGTTTGTTTTCCACCACGAGTAGTAATTGCCATACAGTGTCCATCATTTTTCGGATTTTGGACAGTGTTGCTAGGAAGAGTGCCCGGTTGCCTTGTGTTCACAGTTGCAGATAACTGAGCCATTTGCAATTCAAGCTGCTTAATTGATATGGCATGTGTATCAACTTTCTATCCAATACCTGCTACATCACTCCTTAACTCTTTGGTGCGCTCATCACTAGCATCGAACCTCCTCCTCATCTTGTGCAACATATCCTCAACTCGCGTCATACTCCCTCCACCATCCCTAGGAGCAACTTCACGATTTTGAGGAGGAACATAGGGCCCACTCCTCTCATTTCTGTTACCATAGTTACCCCTGTTGAAGTTGTTGTCGCGGTTGTAGTTTCCATCACGAACATAATTACCCTCACGGTTGTAGTTACCATAGTTCCGACCTTGATTTCCTTGACCTTGGCGCCAATTCTCTTGATTGGAGCCTTGGGTATTCGGTCGGAAACCCCCCGTCTGATCATTTACTACATAAGAATCTTCCTCATAATAATATTCATCAGTTGGTGGTGGTGGTTTAGACAAGTAGTTTACTGCGTTTATCTTCTCTGCACCCCAGTGACATGTTTTAACACCAACCCAAGCTCAGTTCTCATCTGTGCCATCTCTTCACGAATCTCATCTGTGGCTGGGTTGTGTGTGGATTGTACTGCAAAAGTATTTCTCCCAGTATCTGTCTTCCTAGTACTCCATGCTTTATTATTCCGGGAGATTTTCTCTAATTTTTCGGCAATTTCAGCATAAGGACACTCCCCATAAGAACCACCTGCTATAGTATCCAATACCGCTTTATTATTATCATCCTGTCCCCGGTACAAGTATTCTTTCAGTGACTCATCATCTATGCGGTGATTGGGGACACTTCTCAAAACGAAGTGAACCTATCCCAAGAACTACTAACTGACTCTCCTGGTAGTGCCACAAAGTTGTTCACTCTGTCTTTGTGATTTAGTTTCTTGGAGACCGGGTAGTAACGTGCTAAGAAAACGTCCCTCAGTTGGTTCCAAGTGAAAATTGAGTTATAAGGGAGCTCAGTGAACCAAATGGCAGGCTCTCCCGTCAGTGAGAGAGGAAATACTCTTAGCCCTATTACATCCAAATTCAAATCAGGCCTCCCTACACAGCTTTTACACACTGCCCTCACCTTAGCTATATGGGCATATGGGTCCTCAGACGGTAGTCCTGAAAACAAACCTCTAGCCGTGAGCATTTGCATTAGACTACTAGTGACTACAAAGGTGTGACCTTCTGGTAGAGGGGGCAAGACAAGTGGCCCATCAGAATCTGCACTATTGTCATAACCTCTGTAGTATTCTTGAGGACGTGGAGCGGGATTATGTCCCCTTTGTGCACCTTGATGATTATCAGGTAATAATCGACCATGAGCATCAACCGGAGCTGGGATGTTCAGGTTTGGATCATCATCATTTATACCCAAGTTTCGATTCATTTTGCGTAGCTTACGCTCTAACTCGTGATCGTAGGGAAACAAGGGTTCTCTTCCTCTCCGTGTATTTGGCATACAAGGACGTCAAACCTGGCAAAATCAAAAACAACAGAAAAAGTAAAATCAGGAAAATATTGACTAAATTTTAGTAATAAATTTGAGTTAATCTAAAAGCTACTTTCCCCGGCAGCGGCGCCAAAATTTGATACGCTCAAACTTACTTCTCAAATAAGAAGTAAAGCGGTCGTATCAAGTAAAGAACCCAACTAATGAGGTTGGGATCGATCCCACAAGGAAAATAGTTCAGACTTAACTTTATTTTATTATTACTATTATTTAACCAACTATTTTTCAATAAACCAAAAGACAAAAAGGGGGGTTTTATTTCTAAATTAATGAAAATGATTAACTAAATAAGAATGAACAACTAACAAATTCAACTTTCGGAGTTTAATCAAATTATAAAAGTAACTAGGGTTTTAGTGTTCCCCACAGGTTCCTAACTTGGTAAATCTAACTATAACAGTTCTATCCTGATATCTTGCATGTAAAGTGATAAGTTATGTATCTCTAAATCCTTGGTCCGGCATCTAGAGAATTTCACTCCGCACCTTGGTCCGGCTACGTGTGTTGCTATACTAACCCTTATCTTTACCTCATATTAAACATCGTATTCGATATTTGACTAAGCTATTAACTGGTACCAACCAATACTAGTCTATTAGATAGTATACACTAAATCTATGTTGATAATTCTTTTCCTATTATCTACCTTCTTGGTCCGGCAAGTAGAATTAAGGCGAGTTCTAACGTTGGCCACCGTTAAAAAGACTTCTAAACGAAAGAATTATCAATACATGCAAGAAACCACTCTAGAATTGTTATTGAAGTTAGATTATTACCTTGTTATTCACCCATGGTTCCCACAACCCTAGCTATGAGGTTTAGTTACCCATGTTCGTCATTACACAATTCATATTGTTAATGGAAGAATTCATGCACTTACTTTTATGAAAACGAATAATTCCCCAGAATTTAACTTGATTAATCAACGAAATCACCAACAATCAATTCCCTAAAAATATCTTAATTCCCAAAATCGAGTATTCAATACTATAATAGAAGAACTATAAACTAAAAATTATCCAGAAATTCTAACCCCAAAAACGAGGTTTTTCCAACTATTTATAATAAAAAACGAAACCTAATCAAATAAGAATTCTATTTACTAAAAATCTGTCCAAACGCGTCTGGGTCGACGGACCACGTGACGGACCGTCATGGACACGACGGACCGTCATAGACTCCGTCGTCCCATACTTCACCATTCTTCTGTTGCTTTCTTCATTCCCCTCGACGGACAGGTATGACGGACCGTTTCAAGCACGACGGTCCGTCGAGGGTCTTCGTTCCAAAATACTTCAATTCTTGGAATTTGGGTACTGAGACTACTCTCTGATCATTACGACGAACCAGCAGGACGGACCGTCATAGCTGTGACGGTCCGTAATGGACTTCCGTAATCCCACACTTGGTCAGACTTCCCCAAATTTCCTTCAGCAACTTATCCCTTCACTACGATGCCACCTACGGACCGTCACAGCCGCGACGGACCGTCATAGGTTCCGTAGGTGGTCTCTTCTGCAATTCTTTCTCAAAAACTCCCGCGTTCATCCTTGGACAGATTTTATGCAAACAAAGAGAAACTTATATCAAAATCAACACAAAAAGGCTCTCGACACACACTAAACTTAAGGAAAAAGCATTAGAAAATACCGTGAAACCACGGTACATCATGCATCGGAACGTGATACCGGATGCTTGAACGTGGCAATCCAATCCTATTTATGCCGGAACATGGTCATCCGATCCAAGTGAGTTATGCCAGAACATGGCAATCTGATCTGTCACACCACAATCACAAACACAAGTATACTTCCAAGTCATACATTCAAGTGATTCATGACATATAATCATTCATATATCTCATTTACAACAAGTGTGAATAAGCAATGCATCATTCGCATGTACACATATCATAATGAAGTAATAACAAAAATACATCACACAATCATAGAATCACAACCATCACCTACCTCGAAACAATCTTGAAACCCTAAGAAACTTGATCTCTCCCTTTCTGGATTTGTTCCTGTACTTGGTCTACAAACATCATACTAACATGAGAATCAATAAACAATCTTTAATTACCCAAAACTATAACAATTCTATAAACAATAGATCAAACCCATGATCCCCAATAATTCAATTTAGGGTTGTTTCCACTATAAAATCTATATCAAAACCATTCTCCATCGTTATTAACTTATTCTATTACATTCTACGGATCAAAAAATGGATTTGGGGAGTGAAAAGCTTACATTTAGCCTCAAGAATGGTGAAAATGAGTAGAAATCTCCTATGGATCATTCAGTAGCTCTAAAAGTCAAAAAGTGTCAAATAAGGTCATTTATGGGTTTATTAATGACTTTAATTTGCATCCTACCCGCCACAACGACCATTACCCCGCCACAGTGGCGAAGCCAGAGAGGTAAAACCCTCCGCCAAGGCAGGATTTCCAAACTAGTGAGCGACTTAAAGAATTTCCAAATCCCCATTTTACAACAAACCTCTAACCCACGACGCTTAGAAAATACTCTTTTCGCTAAGTTCGATTACAGGGGTTCTACTCATACAAATGCAATTCCGTAAAGTGATATAGATCCTTTAACGAGTTATCTAACTACTCATGCAATAAAAATCATAAATAGTTCACCTGATTATTACCACATTTCCCCACACCTCTATGACTCTGATTTCATCCAAATATGGGATAGGTTGGGAATTTTCAAGATACTACGAAAAACAATTTCGGCCCCAAATTTTTCCCCGTTGGCTTTCCTATAATGACAGAAGCCGGTCATTACAATATATATCAATTTACCCATCACTCTTCCCCGAGTGACAAACTTGGAAAAAATAGGCTAAGGAAGGAATGAAGTAGTACCTGATTTAACGAACAATTGGGGATACTTGTTTCGCATATCCTTCTTGGTCTCCCAAGTATCTTCCTCAACTGGACGATGCTTCTATTGAACTTTGAAGGACTTAATCTCCTTGTTCCTAAACTTGCGCATATCACGGTAAAGAATTGCAATCGGGTCCTCCTCATATTGGAGGCCCTTGTCTAACACAATTGAGTCCCACTTAATGATGTAATCTCTGTCACCATGATACCTCTTCAATATGGATACATCGAATACTGGATGAACACTTGATAAATTAAGAGGTAAGGCCAACCTATATGCTACCGGTCTCACACATTCAAGAATCTCAAATGGACAAATATATATAGGACTAAGCTTACCCTTCTTACCAAATCTATCACCTCTTTCATGGGTTATACCTTAAGAAGAACATTTTCACCGGATTGAAACACCATGTCTCTCACCTTATGATCCGCATAGTTCTTTTGTCTACTCTGGTCTGCTAGATGTTTAGATTGAATGCACCTCACCTTATCTTAATCATCCTTTACTAAGTCGATCCCCATAATTTTCACATCTCCGGCCTCTAACCATCCTATGGGTGATCTACATCCCCTCCAATAGAGTGCCTCAAATGGTGCCCTATCTATGTTGGAGTGATAACTATTATTATAAGAAAATTTGCTCAAAAGTAAGAATTTATCCCAATGCCCACCGAAATAAATCATGCATGCTCTCAACATGTCTTCTAACACTAGAATAGTCCTCTTCGACTGCCCATCTGTCTGCGAACGGAAGGTTGTACTGAAAGTGAGTTGTGTACCTAATTCATCATGCAATTTTCTCCAAAACTTGGTTGTGAATTTGGTACCACGATCTGAGATGATAGAAAAGGGAACCCCATGCAACCTCACTATCTCTTTCACATACACTTTAGCCAATTGTTCAGCATTATAGTCTATTCTTACCGAAATAAAATGGGTTGGTTTAGTCAATCTATCAACCATTACCCAAATAGAATCAAATTTCTACCAACCACAAAGTCCATGGCTAATATTTACCACTTCCATTCTGGAATTGGAATTCTTTGAAGCAAACCTGCAAGCCTTTGATGTTCATACTTCACTTGTTGATAATTTTGAAACTTCACCACAAACTCCGTGATATCTTTTTTCATACCCGACCACCAATAAATTCTTTTTAGATCTCTATACATCTTGGTTATACCCATATGAATAGAATATCACGAATCGTGAGGCTTTACCAATCAAGTGATCTACTCTAGGAACACATACTCTACCCTTAAAGTTGAGTATACCATTCGCATCAAGAGTGGTCTCTTGTGACTTACCCGTCACAATCTTCGTCTAAGCTCCTCAAAATTTCCATCTACAAATTGCTTGGCCTTGATCTCATCAATGAATGTGGATTTTACTTCAATAATAGCTAATACCCCACCTCTTCCTGAAATGCCCAATCACATGGATCTAGACTCCAAGCTCTGAATTTCATTGACCAAAGGTCGCTTGTTCACACTCAAGTAATCTAAGCTACCCATAATAACCGTTTTTTGACTAAAAGCGTGTGTCACCACATTGGCCTTGCCCGGATGGTATTGAATGGTCACATCATAATATTTAAGTAACTCCATCCACCTTCGTTGTCTCAAATTCAGATCCTTTCAAGTGAACACATGCTGCAAACTACGATGATAGGTAAACACTTTACACTTAATGTCATAGAGGTAATGTCACCAAATCTTAAGAGCAAACACCACCGCTGCCAACTTTAAGTTATGTGTTGGATAATTCCTCTTACGCACCTTTAATTGATGCGAGACATAAGCTATAACATTATTACCTTGCATCAACACAACACCCAACCCAGAATGTGAAGCATCACAATAAATGATAAAATCTTTACCTTCAACTAGTAATGCTAGAATGGGTGCGGTTGTCAAGAGAGTCTTGAGCTTTTGGAAGCTTTCCTTACATTTTTAGTCCATTCAAATGGTATCTCCTTTTTGGTCAAATTAGTCAAGTGAGTGATAATAGAGGCAAAATTCTTCACAAACCGACGGTAGTAGCTAGAGAGCCCCACAAAACTCCTAACTTCCATAACAGAGCTAGGTTGAATCCAATTCTTAACCGCCTCAATCTTTTTATGATCTACCATAAGAGATTCTTTTGAAAGTACACGCAGCAAAAATGCAACGGATATTAACCAAAATTCACACATAGAAAATTTAGCATACAACTTTTGCCTCCCAAGAACACCCAGAACAATACGAAGATGGTCGGCATTATCTTCCTCATTTTTCGAATAGACTAAAATAACATCAATATATACTATCACAAACGAATCAAGAAATGGTTTATATCACCCCACTCATTAAACTCAAGAAAGTTGCAGGCGCATTGGTCAAACCAAAAGATATAACCAAAAACTCATAGTGCCCATTACAAGTTCTAAACGCTGTCTTGGGCACAACCTCATGCCTAATTTTCAACTGATGGTAACCGGATCTTAGATCAATTTTAGAGAAAATTGTTGCCTTTTGCAATTGGTCAAAGATATCATTTATTCGAGGCAAGGAATACTTGTTTCGGATAGTGACCCTATTCAATTGCCGGTAATCTATACACATTCTCATGATGCCATCCTTCTTCTTAACAAACAAAACTTGAGCACCCCATGGGGAAGCACTAGGGCGAATAAATCCCTTATCAAGAAGCTTTTGAGTTTTGAGCCTTAAGCCCTCTTAATTCTGCCGGAGCCATGCGATATGGAGGAATGGAGATGGAAAGAGTATGAAGCTCTAAATCAATGCAGAAATCTATATCTCTATTCGGAGGCATACCAGGCAAGTCATTGGGAAACATTTTACTAAATCCAGACACCACAAGAATAGACTTAATAGATGGATCCTCTATCTCCACATCTCTAATATGAGCCAAATAAGCTAAACAACCCTCCTCTACTAATGTACTAGCCCGAATGAAGGATATAATCTTAGCTTGCTTGGGCATATACACCCCTTCCCATTCTAATTTTTCCCTTCTTGGAATTCCTAGAGTCACATAATTAGTATTCCAATTAAGCACTACATAATAGGGGGACTTCCAAGTCATTCCTAAGATTATGTCAAAGTCAATCATATCCGAAATCACCAAATTAGCGCAAGTCTTATATCCCATAAACAAAATAGGGCAAGCACGATAGACACGGGTAATTATGACTGACTCTCCAACTGGGATAGAAACATGAATAGGGGCATCAAGTATATCACAAAATCATATCAAACTTGGAAGCTAATCTCACTGATACATAAGAATAAGTAGAACCCAGATCAAATAACACATTAGCCCTCCGGTCACAGACAAGAATAGTACTTGTGATCACCGCGTTAGATATCTCTCCCTCATTCTTGCTTGGAAAAGCATAACATTGAGCCATATCATCTTGAAAAACTACTTTCCTTCCTGTTTGCGCATTACCTCTACCTCGACCACCATTTCTTCTACCTCCAAGGCCTCGTTGATTACCTCCTCGCCCACCTTATGGACATCCTCTATCATTATTACCATTCCCCATGGGTACCACTACTCTAGATGACTGCTGCGTAGAATCCAATACAGGAGGATGGGGGCAGTCTCTCCTCATATGTCCAAGTTCTCCACAATTATAGCAAGTACGATCAAAAGATGGTCTACTGCTCGTCGAAGGTGCGACTCCCTGGCTATCCCAAAAACTATAAGATGGAGTTCCTGAATAGTTACCCGTAGAGGAGGGCATAGCGGACTGAATTGGCTTGGGTTCCAGTGTTGGCCTACTAGATCCTTTAGAATATGAGCCCTGGAAATTTCCAGAATTCTTGGCTCTCTTAGCCAACGCCTTATCCTGACCGTCTCACCTCACCCCCTCCACTTTCTTAACATAGTCTGTCACCTCATTGTAGCTCCACCCATTTAGAAGTCATATGAACATATAATACTTTTAACTCAGAATTCAATCCTCTAATAAATGATCGGATCCTCTCCTCCTCTGTAGTCACCAACTACGTATACCTACATAAAGCATGAAACTTGACATCATAAGATCCAGAGACATACCACCTTTCTTTAAAGCCATATACTACAATCCCTTAAGATTCTAGGTGCATATTTCTCCAAGAACAGAGCATGAAACTGGGTTCAAGTGAGTGGAGGTAAATTAGTTGATCTGCACTCCATATAAGTTCTCCACAATTTCTTGGCCTCACCTTGAAGTTGGAAAGACATGAACTCAACCTCATGTTGGTGAATTATACTCAATTTTTGCAGTCTCTTATAGCAATCTAGAATAAATTCATACGCATCCTCACTCTTCGAACTAAGAAACACCATTGGCTTAAGCTTCGGAAACCTATTCAATATGTCATACAAAGGATGGAAGAAAGCTTCAATACCTACATTTCCACCTGTCTTGGGTCAGTGCTAGAAATAGGAGGATTAGTAGGAACTTGAGCAGTTGGAAGAACTCTAGGACCATTCCACCCTTTCAGGAATGCCATAATATGTTGAGCTCACACCGGATCAATGGGGGAACCACCATAATCTCTACTGGAACCTCTTCCTCTTGTCCATTTTTCTCAACGTCTACAGCCTCAATATCCTCTTCTAACTCCTCAGTAGATGCAAAAGGGTTCTCATTCATAGGAGCATTTTCAATCATTACCTCATTCTCAACAGGCACTACTTTTCCACAACCTCTACCCCTAGCTCTTCATCTACCCATGCTTCGACCACGACCTCTTGCTACAAGTTCCTCAACTGGAGCAGTTACGGGAGCGACGGGATGAACACCGTTGAATCTTGTATTAACCATCTACGAATAGAAGAGTGAAGGAGGTTAGATACCAATTTGTATCACCCAGATATCAATTGGACCCGAGTTATAACACAAAAGGAGAATGAGAAAAATATAGATATTTCATAAAGTCCTATAGCCTCTAAAAAATGAGTAAAGGTGTCCCTGTACCGTTCCTGTCACATTCGGGAATACCCCCTAAACGTAATCGGATGTGACAAAATTGGTATCAGAGCATGAGGTTAAATATCTTTGAGTCGATGTCTCTCTCAACCACGTCTATATAAGTTCGTATTCATAATTGTGAAGCGTGTCACACTTATGAATAGGAATCTATGAGATGCTTAGGAAACTCTCACTTTCTTGGAAGTCCAATATCGTGCCTTTAGAGTGTTAACTCTATGTGCTTTTGCATCGAATCATCTTATTGTGATTATAGGCAATGAATACTCGAAGGAATGCGGCACGAAGACTTGAAGAAGATATTGCCAATGCGGTAGTTCCTCCTCGTGGTGATCAAGTTCCTCCTCTTGAGGAAGATATGAATGATGACCAAGATCCGGTCAATCCTCCTCCTTTGACGGATGATAACATAAGAGCCGCTCTCTTCCAAATGGCCCAAGCCATTACCACCCAAGCATAAGCCGCCACTACTCAAGCCCAAACCATGACGGCCCAAGCTAATCGGGAGGTTGTGCCCCGAGCACACTAACAAGTTACTACCATGAACTCCAGTATATGGGATTTCACTAAGATGAATCCTCCTACTTTCTACGGGTCCAAGGTTGAAGAGGACCCCCAAGAGTTCATTGATGAGGTTTATAAGATCCTCTATTCTATGGGGTTGTCTACTAGTGAGAAGGATGAGTTAGCCACTTACCAACTAAAGCATGTGGCTCAAGCTTGGTATGTCCAATGGAGGGACAATAGGCCATTAAGGGGTGGACCGGTGACTTGGGAAGTGTTCAAGAAGGATTTTCTTTATTGGTTCTTTCCTAGGGAGAAGAGGTAAACTAAAGTTGTGGAGTTCATCAACCTTTGCCAAGGAGGTATGAGTGTTCATGAATACTTCTTGAAATTCACTAAATTGTCAAAATATGCTCCTTCTTTGGTTTCCGATCCTAGAGATGAAATGAGTCATTTTGTGAAGGGGGTTCGGATAATTTGCAAGAGGAGTATCATTCGTCTATGCTACATGACAACATGAACATTTCTCGTTTTATGGTTCATGCTCAACATGTAGAAGAGGCAAGGTCTAAGAGGAAGAGTAGAGATGTCAAGAGGGCAAGATCTTTTGATGGAGGTTTTTCAAAGGGAAGGCTTGAGATACAAGACAAGCCTAGGTTCAAGAAGAGGGTGTACAATCAAGTTCCTTCTAAGTTTCCTAAGGCTAGGGATGATAGGGTGTCTAACCTAAGCTGAAAAAGGGAAAGGGTACTAGTTCACCAACCAAAAATCCAACTTGTGGAAAATGTGGCAAGAAGAACTATGGTAATTGTTTTAAGGGACGGATAATTGTTTTGGTTGTGGTAAAAGTTGGCACAAGGTTAGGGATTGCCCTAATGTGAGGGGTCAAGATAAGGGTAGTGGTCAAGCTCAAGCAAGTGGTTCAAATGAGGCTCCGAAGAAGAACCGCTTCTATGCTCTCCGCTCTAGGGGTGAGCAAGAGACTTCTCCCAACGTGGAGACCGGTATGTTGAAAGTATTTTCTATTGATGCTTATGCCTTACTTGATCCCGGTGATACTTTATCATTTGTTACCCCTCTAGTAGCTAAAAAGTTTGGCATTTTACCCGATATCTTGCATGAACCTTTTATAGTGTCTAACCCGGTGGGTGAGTCATTTGTTGCAAAAAGGGTGTATAGAAATTATCGTATAATGTTTCCCAATAGAGTTTCTTATGTTGAGCTAGTAAAACTTGATATGCTTGATATTGATGTCATTTTAGGTATGGATTGGTTGCATGTTTGCTTTGCCTCTACAGATTGTAGAAGGAGGGTGGTGAAGTTTAACTTTCTAAATGAGCCCGTTTTAGAGTGGAAGGGGGGAAATTCTATTCATATAGGTTGTATCATCTCTTGTTTGAAGGCATGCAAAATGATCTCTAAAGGGTGTTTATACCATATAGTAAGAGTCCAAGATTTAGACTCCAAAATTCCTCCCATTGAGTCAGTCCCCGTAGTGAGGGAATTTCTGAAGGTCTTTCCTAATGATCTTCTCGTTATTTCTCCCGAATGGGAAATCGATTTTGGTATCAATTTGTTATTGGATACAAATCCCATTTCAATTCCTCCTTATCGGATGACTCCGGCCGAATTGAAAGAGTTGAAGGATCAACTCAAGGATTTACTAGACAAAGGTTTTATTAGACCTAGTATTTCTCCATGGGGTGCTCCGATTTTGTTTGTGAAAAAGAAGGATGGGTCTCTTAGAATGTGCATTGATTATCGCAAACTCAATAAAGTCACTATTAAGAATAAATATCCTCTCCCTCGAATTGAAGACTTGTTTGATCAACTCCAAGGGGAAAGCTACTTTTCTAAGACTGACTTGAGGTCGGGGTATCACCAACTTAGGGTGAGAGGTAAGGATATACCAAAAATGGCATTTCGAACTAGATATGGTCATTATGAGTTCTTAGTAATGTCCTTTGGTCTTACAAATGCCCCGGCGGCGTTTATGGATCTCATGAATAGAGTGTTTCAAAGTTACCTACATTCATTTGTCATTGTCTTCATTGACGACATCTTGGTATATTCGAAAAATGAGGGTGATCACATGAACCATTTGAGGGTGGTGTCACAAGTGCTTAAGGGGAACCAATTATTTGCCAAGTATAACAAATGTGAGTTTTGGTTAAGGTCATAGCATTTCTTGGTCATATCATCTCTAGTGAGGGAGTTGAGGTTGATCCAAAGAAGACCGAGGCGGTCAAAAATTGGCCTAGACCATTGACTCCAACTGAAATTAGGAGTTTCTTGGGTCTAGCGGGTTATTATCGGAGGTTTGTGGATGGTTTTGCGTCCATTGAATCTCCCTTGACTACTTTGACCCAAAAGAGTAATAAATTTGAGTGGTCGGAGGCATGTGAGAGAAGTTCTCAAATTTTGAAAGATAGGCTTACTTCCGCTCCGGTGTTGACTTTATCGGAGGGTAAGAAGGGTTTCGTTGTGTATTGTGATGCATCCCGAGTGGGTTTAGGGTGTGTGCTTATGCAACATGGGAAGGTTATAGCCTATGCTTCTAGGCAACTTAAGGTGCATGAGAGAAACTATCCAACTCATGATCTTGAATTAGCGGCCGTGGTATTTTGCCTTGAAAATATGGAGGCATTACTTGTATGGTGTCCATGTTGATGTGTATACCGACCACAAGAGTCTCCAATATGTTTTACTCAAAAGGAGTTGAATCTCCGACAAAGAAGGTGGTTGGAATTGTTGAAGGATTACGACATGAGTGTCCTCTATTACCCCGGCAAGGCCAATGTGGTTGCGGATGCTCTAAGTCGTATGACCATGGGTAGTGTATCTCACATAAATGAAGCCAAGAAAGACCTAGTAAGAGATGTTCATAGATCGCTAGATTGGGTGTGAGGTTGGAAGATTCTCCTAATGGTGGTTTCATGGTCCATCATAACTCCGAGTCATCTTTGGTAATTGAGGTGAAGTCCAAACAACACCTTGATCAATCATTGATGGAGTTGAAGGAATCGGTTCTTGGTAAGCTTAATGAGTCATTCTCCTTAGGGGGGATGGTGTCTTGAGGTATCAAGGTATGTTGTGTGTTCCCAATGTAGATGGATTGAGGAACCGAATCCTTGAGGAAGCCCATGGGTCCCGTTACTCCATTCATCCGAGTTCGACAAAGATGTACCATGACCTTAGGGAAGTGTTTTGGTGGGAAGGTTTGAAAAAGGACATAGCGGAGTTTGTTGCTAAGTTTCCAAATTGCCAACAAGTGAAAGCTGAGCATCAAAAGCCGGGTGGCTTGCTACAAGAAATCCAAATTCCTACTTGGAAGTCGGAAGACAACAATATGGATTTTGTAGTAGGTTTGCCTCGGACTCAAAAGCAATATGACTCTATGTGGGTGATTGTGGATAGGTTGACCAAGTCCGCTCATTTCATTCCCGTCTAGTTTACTTATTCGGTGGAAAATTGTGCAAGGATCTTCATAGATGAGATTGTGTGTCGTCATGGTATTCTGTTGTCCATCATATCGGATCGGAGATCACAATTCACATCTTGGTTTTGGAGGTCATTCCAAGAAGGGTTGGGTACTAAGGTGAAGCTAAGCACCGATTTTCATCCCCAAATGGTTGGTCAAGCGGAGCGCACTATTCAAACCCTTGAGGATATGCTTAGATCTTGTATTATTTATTTCAAGAGAAATAGGGATAAGCATTTGCCTTTGGTGGAGTTTGATTATAATAATAGTTTTCATTCATCCATATCCATGGCTCCTTATGAAGCCTTGTATGGTAGGAGGTGTAGGTCTCCTATTGGATGGTTTGAAGTGGGTGAGCCTTCTGGGTCCCGAATTTATTTATAAGACTTTGGAGAAAGTTCATATCATAAGGAACCGGTTGCAAACGGCCTATAGTCGGCAAAAGTCTTAAGCCGATCATAGAAGAATGGATTTAGAGTTTGAAGAAGGTGATAAAGTGTATTTGAAAATTTCGCCTATGAAAGGGATGATTAGATTTGGCAAGAAAGGGAAGTTGAGTCCTCTTTATGTGGGTCCCTATGAAATCTTGCAAAGGGTTGGTAAGGTTGCCTATCAATTGAAACTTCCTAGTTAATTGGCTTCGGTTCATTCGGTTTTCCATGTTTCCATGCTTAAGAAGTGTATCGGTGATCCTGAGTCTATTCTTCCTATTGAGGGTCTTGGTGTGAAGGATAACCTCTCTTATGAGGAAGTTCCGATTCAAATCCTTGATAGGCAAGTAAAGAAATTGGGGAATAAAGAGGTGGCTTCCGTAAAGGTGTTATGGAAGAATCGCCTAGTTGAGGGTTCAACATGGGAGGTCGAGGCCGACATGAAGTTCCGTTACCCTCATCTATTTGATAACTAAGGTTAGTAGTTCTTACTAATAGTGAAAATAATGATTAAAATTGAAGTTGTTTTGATTTTTAGTGAAGTTTTGCAAAAGGTGCATTTTTTATGTCATTACAGTGAATTACAGTGAAATTGTGCATTTGGATTTGAAATTTGCAATTTTGCTTGTTTTGAGTCATGTTGTGCATTTTGATATGGTGAGTCTTTATGAAATGATATTTAGCATGTTGGTAAGTTGAACTTTGACAAAATTGACTCATAAATGCTATGTTGAGCTCTTGTTATTGTGAGAAGGATATTCCTCATAATGTAATGTTGAGTCTTATGTGTGGTAATTGAAGCCTTTTGAATTGCCTTGTGTAAGTGATATGGCTGATTTTGTTATGTATTTTTGTTGGTTGGGCTTCTAGTCTTGAGTCTTCCTTCCTTCTAAAGAATTTTAGTGTCATTCGGGGACGAATGTTCATAAGGGTGGGGGGATAATGTAACACTTCGAAATCCAAGACGTGTTCTAGATCCTAACATAAGTTTCATAAGGTATAGACACTGTTCTAAGGACCATTTAATGAATATAAGTCATTTAGGGAGTCTAGAAATCAAAACGTCCAAGAACGTCCATGACGTCCGGAAACTAGTTCAAGGTACTAGCGTGCCTTAGCCTATTTGACTAGTTTTTAGGATTCGGAAATTGATGAAATTTGGTAGAAGGGTGTCTAACATGTGTTTAAGTTGATTCATGGTCGAAACTTCCAGGTACGACTTTCCAAGGACCAACCAAGGTCCCTTGAGGAGGACTCTTGCAAGAGTGGGCAAAAGCTGTCAAGAGACAGTGTCACCAACGGATGCCACAGACGGGCCGTTGGTGAATCGATGGGGCGTAGATGCCACTCGTCGATGGATACTTAACCAAAATCTTGGAAGTTTCATTTTTCACAGTCTCTGAACTTACCTACGGATATGTGCAGCACGGAAGGAGGGGTTGGCCGTCGATTGACCCACGATCCGTCGATCGTGGTGTCGTCTGTGAAGGTCTAATTTTCTGCACGTTTTGAATTAGTTCCAATTAATTAATTAAGGGGTTAGGTAGTTAGTTAGGGGTTAATGGAAGACTAATTAATTTAATTAACACCCCATATAAATACCCCAACTCCATTAGACTAATCATAACTCACAAACCCAAATTCTCTTCCTTCTCTCTTCTTTCTCTCTCTAGTGAAGAACACCATTGAAGACCTAGCTAGGGGAGTGTTTAAGGGCTGAAAAGAGTCAAGTTTCACCATAAATTTTCATGAATTAACAAGGTATGAGATCTAATTCACCTTTGAGACCTCTTTCCTCAAAGGGTTCCATCAAATTAGTTTCCAAAAATTGAGTTTTCAAGTTGGTTTCATCCAATCTCGAAATTGATGTTATGAATTGATTTTTTTATGATTTATTTTGGATATTATGAATATATTAACATGTATTCTAACTTAATTATGTTATTTCTTGATGGATTGTTCTAGTTTGTAGAAGATGACCTATTTCCCTTAACCCTAGGTCATGATCTTGATATGAATTATATTGTATTGGTTCAATTGACTTGGTTATTGGTTCAATTACTACTAGATGATGTTGTTATACTAATCATGAATTAATTAGGGTTAATTGTAGTCCTATCATGCTAGTTCTTGAGAAGTTGATCTAGGTTATGAAGTATGTTGTGAATTGACCTAAGTATCTTGTCTTAAGCTATGATCTAGTATTGAACTGTGATGTACTGATTCTTATAGCCTTGTTATCATGTTGGTCATTGAATTATGATGATGATATACCCTAATTGGGTTTAATTAAGGGTTGATGGTAAGACCTTGATTATGAATTATGAAGGAGACTTGGTAAGTCTTGTGATCCCTATCCTTTACTTCAAATTGTGTTTAATTGTGATTAGTCATGATGATGTATTGGAGTATGCCTTGTATTAGGATTGATAGGATGGTATGATGTTGAATTGAAATGTCTTGACTATGATTTTGTGAGGTGTTCGCTTAAGATGTAAATGTTATAAGGATGGTGAATGATTTACCAATGTGCCTTATTATGATATGAGAATGTTAATGTGCTAACATCACCTATATGAATTGTAATGAAAGGACAATACTCATGCAATTCTTATTGAGCTATTATGATGATGATGTTTATACAAGGGTTAGACCCTATGACCTACAATAAGCTATGATGAATAATAAAGACATTAAAGACATTTCAAAAAGGACTCTAGCTTAGCACCGAGTGAACTAGAGTGAAGAGTGTCCTTTCCCACATAGGAAAGGTAGGAACTAATTTACTCTTGAGATTGGAGACTATAATGCATATAGCATAAAGAGGGTCCCAACTATATCTCCTAGTTTTTGAACTATGTTGCCCCCATAGGAATACTAGCTAGTCGATCCACGTAGTTACTATGTTCATGTTTTGGTACTACTTGGAAAGTAGTCCGCCTTCTTTCGGTGTAGGGTTCCATGACACCGGATTCCACATTAGCTCATGTGGTATATGTCTGTTAGGGAAAGATGTTCCCAAAAGGTAAAATGAACAAAAGGATTGGACTCTAACTAAGATGACCTAAGGGGTTTAGCTTAGTCTAGGTAGGGGTATGGGACTCTACCTAAACTTTACACTAGTTAGACTTGAGGGAAGTCTTAGGAGGATGTTCTTATGTATGAATATGCTTATAATGGTACATGATATGTATATGATGAACTTGCACATTGTTGATACTATATGTCGATGGGTGTCACTTATGAATATATGTTAGTCTATATTGTTAATGTATGATGCTATGTACTCTTAAATGCTACGATATGTGAAGTAGGATGTTAGTCATGATTCTTGTTGGGTTACTTGATTGAGTAAGGTTATGGGTCTTTGCTTGGTCATTGCACTTGTTGACTTGATAGGGGTTCATGGGTAATTGTCCTGCTTTAGTCATGTTGAAATGTACTCTTATTCATGATTGTTACTATTATGACTTTATGATAGAGATTCTTGGCTATGTATTCAACTATATGCTATGCATGTTGACTTGACTAGACTTGATGTTGTTGTTCTTGTGATGTACATGCCTATGACCTAATGAACATGTCCTATTGGTTGGTATGGTCTTGTTGAAGATGCATAAGTGTTTTCAAAGTAAATTGCATATCTTTATGAAATGTCCCTATTCTTAGCATGATTTCAAAGTATGTGTGCATATGGTCTCATACTTAGTACAAGTGGTGTACTAACCCCATTTCTTCCTTTTCCCCAACATTTTAGGTTTCGGTCGTTAAGTGCTTTTGAAGACGACTCGAATAAGGATTGGATCTCTTGATCATCCATGTAGGGTAGGTCCTCACTTTCCGAGGGCGATGCCACTATCTAGCTAATGGAGTTGTTTTGAGTTTAAGACTTCTATGTGTCTTTCTTTCCCATTTAGTATGAACACTGTATAGGCCATGTGAGGCATTCTTATTCTGATGTATGGGCAATTCCCAAGTTCTTACACTCTTATTAGATGGTTATGAGATGAGACGACTATTATGACTATGTTATATTTTATGTACTTATGTGCAATAAAAGTAGAAGACTAAGTAATCTTCCTATACGAAGGGTTCATGTATACTCGATATAAATATAATATGTGTATGTAGAGGTCTATGCAAACCTCCGAGTAGAATTAATGAAAAGTTTTAAATTTTCCGCTAAATTTGATCTATGAATGTAATGATGTAAGCTAAGAGTCTAGTCTTAGTCCTCAAAGAGAACGACGACGCCGGTTACGTCTAGAGGGTATTCCCGGATGTGATATTTCCGTGAGACTCTATTAGAATCGTTTCGGAACATAAGATCAATGAACCAAGACTCCGATACCAACTTTGTCACGACTCAGACTGTCGTGATTGGCACCCGCACTAATCCCTCGGTGGGAGAATCACTACTACAACTAAAACCCAAGCAACTAAAGTAAGAACTAAGACATTTATGTTACAGAAGCAAGTTAAATAAACTAAGTAAGAAGTTTCTATAAACTTCAACAAGGATTCTAAAGAACTAACTAAACAAATGTGGAAGTAAACAACCTAGAACATGAAAGTCAATGTACCAAAATTACTAAAGGATAACCAAGTCTAAAACAAGAAGAGATGCAACCCCAATATATTGAGCTAAACAACTAGCTAAAGCAATGTCTAAGTCAAAAAAATGGTGGACGTAGACTAAAGAGAATTCCATGGTAGCCCAGAAAATGCTATCTCACCCTTAAATTCGAAAGAAACGATTAAAGATCTTCTAAGCGAGGTCTATCAATAGACGCAGGAAGATGCCCTATACTCAATAAAAAAGCAAGTGCAGTGTCACTACACAACCACCATGTACTAGTAGGATCACGCGACTATCCCACTAAGTGAAACAGAAATAAGTTAATTACAATAATATAATCATACAATATATCGAACATATAAACTATTGAATATCACATGATTCAACAATACATATTTATCACAAGTAGTTGATCCTCTCATCGAACTCAAACCCAAACTGTTATTGCACAGAACGTGGTACCCGATCTCATAGTTATGCCGGAACGCAGCAATCTGATCCCATTTATGCCGGAACGTGTCCATCCGATCCAAGTTAGTTATGCCGGAACGTGGCAATACAATCCATCACACTATAATCACAAACACAAGTATACTTCCAAGTCATACAGTGAAGTGATTCATTGCATATATTCATTCATCTATCTCATTCATAACAAGTGTGAATCAACAATGCATCATTCACATACATACCTGCATCATAATGAAGCAATAACATAATTCATCACACAATCATAGAATCACAACCATCACCTACCTCGAAAGAAGCTTAAAACCCTAAGAAACTTGATTCTTCCTTTTTCGGATTCGTTTTGCTTGTTCTTGGTCAACAATCAATCATACTAACATGGAAATTAACAAAAAGATCGCTAATTATCTAAAACTATAACAATTCTATGAACCCTAGATCAAACTCATGATCCACATAATCCAATTTAGGGTTGTTTCCACCATAGAATCTATATCAACACCATTCCCAATCATTACTAACCCATTCTATTACGTTCTAAAGATCGAAAAACGGATTCGGGGAGTGAAAAGCTTACATTTAGCCTCAAAAATAGTGAAAATGAGTATAAATCTCCTGGGGATCATTCCTTAGCTCAAAAAGTCTAAAATTGTCAAATAAGGTCATTAAGGGGTTTATTAACGACTTTAATTCGAGTCGTGCCCGCCACAACGACCATCACCTACCTATAGTGGCGACGCTAGAGCGGCAAAACCCTCTGCCAAGGTAGGATTTCTGAACCAATGAGAAACTTACATAATTTACAAATCCCCATTTCACATGAACTCTCTAACCCACGATGCTAAGAAACTACCTTTTACGTTAAGTTTGATTACGGGAGTTCTACTTACCCAAATTCTATTTCATAATGTCGTACGGATCCTTTAACGGATTATCTAACTACTCATGCAATTAAAATCATAAACGATTCATTCAGTTGTTACCAGATTTCCCTGCACCTCAATGACTCGGATTTCATCCAAATCTGCAATAGGTTGGGAATTTTCAAGATACCACGAAAACAATTGGCCCCAAAATTTTCTCATTAGATTTTCTATAACAACGAGACCTGGTCATTACAAGTTTTAAAAAATAAGAGTTTTGAGTAAAAAGTAATGATTGATTTACTAAATACACTCTAACCCAGAAAATGATCGGTGTTGGCTCCGCATTATAGAGAGAAAACAGACTTTACTGACCATTCGCATTAAAGTCCTCGGGATCTTATTATTTATTTTTAAGGGTATTTTTTTCTTAATCACTTGGGAAGTTATTTACATGACCTAAAACGTATAGGAAATCAAATGTTTCATAAATAAATTCTATCATACACTCCTAAAATTCTACGCTCAGGAACTTCAAGAAACTTCAAGGCTAGGTTTCATCATTCGAAATTCTCCATCAAGATTCCCTACTAATATATGTAAGACTTAAATGAGGAGTTCCTTTCATCCTCATGCCCAAGGTTTTTCAATCTTCATGAAATTAATTTTACAATTGTGGCTATCAAATCACTTCCGAATTCATCACATTTATGACCAAATTTCATGATTTTCTGGATTTTCATCACTATGGATTTTTTTACTATTGCACTCTTTTATTTTATTTATACTTAGTAAGCTCTTTCATTGTTATTCTTATGAGTTATTGACATGATATTGTGATGGCTTCATGAAGCTTATATTTCAACCCATGAATTTAGAGTCTTTATGTTATTATGAAAACTATTTTTGAATATGTATGAGTTTTGTAAGTTCTAGGAGGCTTCATCATTATTTACATTATAATCATGCTTTTCAAAGATATATTTTAAAAAGTTTGAGCTCTATCTCAATCTTTATTCAAACAGACAAATAGCTCATCGATCTATGAGCGCATATCATAAAAAAATATTTTTTGGGGAAGAATATTTAGTACATAGAGGATGCGGGTTTATAAAATCCAAGTCCTATAATTATGAGCCAATGTAAAATTTGAGTATGACTCATTTGACGGTCAACTGCTTTAGCCATTTGAGGCTTAGTTAGTAGATTCACATTAGACATATAGGTTCAATACTCTGGCAAGGTATAGGGAAGTCTGCTCAACTAGGATCGTAAGTTGGACATCATCAGCTCACATGGTGTTTGTCGATTGCAAGAAACTCCCCAATAAAGATACTATTAATTTTATGCATTTATATCATTGTTAGCAATGAATAAGATAAGACATTCATATGTTGGGTTCAAATACCTCTCATTTATACTATGTTACTTTATGGTTGTGCCTAGTTTCATCTTACATATTCAATATATTCCACAAATCACGTGTTTTTATCTTTGCTACATTCTTTTATGATGTAGATTCATGCATTCGCTCTAAGACTTGTCGCTAAAAAAGTTCCAGTGTTCCAGCCAGATGTTGGTAAGTCCTCCTTAATAAGGGACTTTATGAAGAATCTATTAGTTACACATTTCATTAGAGATAATATTTATTTTAAGGTAGCTGGGTTCATGGCCCAGCAACACTTTTCTGCATTCTAGTTAGTAGAGCCTTATATTTTGAGTCTCATGGATCTTTAGATTATTTTGCTCAGACTTCTACTGAGTATATGGTTAGTTCATAAGTTTCATCTAGAGCTCGCATTTCCTAACATGTTAGATCAGTTCATTAGCAGAATGTCATAACCAAGGACCTGGTTGGGGTTATTCTTGATCTTAAGGGTCGGTCACACCTATGGTGTAGACTCGAGTCTTGACAAACTTGGTATCAGAACACGATATTCAAGTGTCCTAGTTATCTGAAAAGCCGCATCTATTAGAGTTCTTTTTATCATTGTTAAGATAACCACACTTATAAAGGAAAGGCTATAAGATTTTTAGGAAATATAACATTTATTTCATGCTCTCAATAGTGCGATATAATTTAACTCTATTCACCTTTTCTAATTTGTGCTTATACATGTTCAGATCATGCATCCACAAAGATCTATTAGTCATGCGATGGAAACTAGAAATAGAAGACGTCTCGCTAGGTAGAATAAAAATACCAAGAGAAACAGTGCAAGTTGAACTACGTGGTATCAATACTGCTATTGTTCAGCCCGATATGCCGAATTCATTATGTTATATTTCACAATGCTTGGCTCAGGTTATGATAGCTCAGGTTATAATAGCTCAGGTTATGATAGCTCAGGTTGACTGCCAATCCTCTGCAGTCCTTCAAGGATTCATGAATTTATTAGGATGAATCCACCTTAGTTCACAAGGTCAAAGCTTAATGAGGATCTACAATGTCTTGTTAGTGATCCTCAAAGGATATTTCAGGTGATGCATGTTGGTGATATAGAGAGTGCTGAGATGACTTCTTACCAACTTATGCATGTTTCAAGGATTTGGTTTAAGCAGTGGCATAAAACTAGGGGGGAAAATATACCACATCTAGGTTGGTTTGTGTTTGAAGATGCCTTCATGGGACATTTCATTCCTAGAGAACTGAGGGTGGCAAAGATCAGGGAGTTCCTTAACGTAAAGCAAAATTCTATGAGTGTAAAAAAGTACAGCCTTGAATTCACTCAATTGTCACACTATGCTCCAGAGATTGTAGCTGATATGAGAAGCATGTTGAGTTTGTTTATATCTGGACTCTCCTATCTTTCGAATAATAAAGGTAAGGTTGCAATATTGATTGGGGATATGGACATGGATAGGCTAATGATTGATGATCAAAAGGTTAAGGAGGATAAGTTGAAAGATCGAGAAGAGTTTCAAAACAAGAGATCTAAGAAATCAGACCATGAGTCCATCTAGGAGAGGACTGGAAATAGGAATCGATCATCCTTTCAGAAGATATCATCTGGATCAGCTCCATCTTCAGCCAGTACACCTGCACTTAGACATAGAAATAATAAGAGGGAGAGAGAGTATGGCTCTTTATCTTAGGGAAGTTTTGCCCAAGGATTCCCATTTTATCATGTTTGTAGAAAATATGGTAAAAATATTCTAGGTGAGTGTCTTTATGGTCTGGATGCTTTCTATAGGTGTGTCCAGACAGGTCATATATTCAAGGATTACCTCTCAGTAAGTCAAGGCAATGGAGGTAATAGAACTCAATAGACTACATCATCAACTTCAGTAGGCCGAAATTCTCAAAAGGGAACAACTTCTGGTGCAAATGGTAGTCAAAATCATTTCTATGCATTGTATTCTCGTTAGTATCAGGAAAATTCCCTAAATAGTATTACTAGTATGTTAAAATTTTTCTTGATTTATGTTTATGCTTTGTTAGACCCTGGTGCTATATTTCCCTTTGTAACCCCTTGTGTTATTATAAAGTTTGGTTTAAGTCCTGAACAACTCTTAGAACCCTTTTTTGTATCTACCCCTATCGAAGAGTCAATTTTGGTCGAATGAATATATAGGTATTTCACTATCTCGGTTGTTCATAGAGATACCATAGTTGAGATAGTAGAGCTATATATGATAAATTTTGATGTTATTTTAGGCATGTACTAGTTACATTTCTATTATGTCTTAGTTGACTCTATAACTAGTCTCATAAAGTTTCAATTTCCAAGTGAGTCAGTCTTAGATTTGAAAGATAGTTTTACTTTACCTAAAGGTAATTTCATTCCATATCTTAAGTCAAGGAAGATGATCTCTAAGTATTACCTCTACCATATAGTTTGGGTCAAGAATTCTAGTCTCGACACCCCATTTTTTCTGTCGGTTCGTGTAGCATGTGAGTTTCCAGAACTCTTTCGCGATGATCTTCTAAGAGTTCCTCTAGATAGAGAGATATACTCAAGGATAAATATTTTTCAAGACACACGATCTACCTCATTCCTAGATATAGAGTGTCTCCAGTTGAGTTAAAAGAATTGAAAGACCTTCTAGATAAGGGATTCCTTAGGCATGGTATTTCTCTATGAGGTGCTCTAATTCTAGTTGTGCATAGGAAAGATGGCTATGTTCGATGTATATCGATTACTGCAAGTTGAATTAATAGTCGCCTGGTTTTCTAAGATTGATCTCAGATTTGGGTCCCATTAATTGAAAGCTAGAGATTGTGATATCCCGAAGACAACCTTTTGAAGTTAATATGTCCACTATGAATTTCTTGTTATGTTATATGGGCTAACCAATGTTGCATCAGCTTTATGGATCTTATGAATAGGGTGTTCAAGAAATACCTTGATATATTTTTTATTCTGTTTATTTATGATATCCTGGTCTACTTTTATAGTGAAGAGGAACATGCTAGTCACCTCAGGATTATTCTACAGACTCTCAAGGATAAACAAGTGTTTGCTAAATTCTGTAAAAGTGAGTTTTAGTTGAGATAAGTAGCATTTATTGGCCACGTTGTTTCTAGAGAGAGTATATGGGTTAGTGACCAGATGATTGAGGCAGTGAAGAACTATCCTAGGCCCACCACTCCAACAGACATTAGGAGTTTTTTTGGTCTAGCCAGTTATTATAGAAAGTTCGTTGAGGGGTTCTCATTTATTCTGCCTTATTGACCAGACTAACACCATGTTGTGAGCATAGCTTTGAAGACTTGTAGGCCCTATTGACTTCTGCCCCGATTTTGACCTTGCCAAAGGGTACAAATGGTTTTGTGGTTTGTTATGACACTTCTAAAGTTGGCCTTGGTTGCGTCCTGATGCAGAATGGTAAAATTATTTGTTATGCTTCAAGACAACTTATGGTTCGAAAGAAAACTATCTCACCTATGTCCTGGAATTAGTTGTTACAGTGTTTTCTTTGAAAATCTGGTGTCATTATCTTTATAGTGTGCATGTTGACATCTTTACAAATCGTAAGATTTTTCATTACGTATTTATTCAAAAGGAGTTAAATCTTCGTTGGATAAGGTGAGTCGAACTTATCAAGGATTATTACATGAGCATGCTTTACCACCCAAGTATGATAAATGTTATTGTTGATTCTCTTAGCAGGTTTTTTTTATAGGGAGTGTGGCCCATATATATTAAGGTATGAGGGAACTGGTGAAGGAAGTGCATAGACTTGCACAGTTAGGACTTCATCTCATAGATTCAGATGAGGGTGGTGTGATAGTTCAGAATGCTTCAAAGTCTTCATTGGTGATTGAGGGGAAAGAGAAACAAGATAATGATTCCATATTACTCTAGTTCAAAGATGCAGTCCGTAAATATAAGGTGGAAATTTCTCAATTAAGGGAAATGAAACTCTTCGATATTAAGGAAGGTTGTGTTTTCCTGGGTTGAAAGATCGAATTTTAACAAAGTCTCTCCATATACTCCATCCACCGAAGTTACACTAAGATGCATTGTGCCTTGAGAGAGGTATTCTAGTGGAGTGGTATGTATAGAGACATTGCAAATTTTGTATCAAAGTGTCCTAACTGTCAAAAAGTAAAAGTGGAACATAATAGATCTGGTGGCACGATTCAAGATATAAGTTTTCCCATGTGGAAATAAGAGATTATTAACATTGACTTCATCAAAGTCTTACCTTGTACACATCGACAATATAACTCTATTTGGGTAATCATAGATAGGATGACTAATTCGAATCACTTCTTACCCATTAAGACTTCAAATTTCGTTAAAGGTTATGCCATACTTATATTTGAGAGATATTCAAATTTCATGGGGTTCCTTTGTTCAACAAATCTGATAGAGGCACTCAATTCACATCACATTTTTGGAAGTCTTTTCAAAAGAGTCTAGGAATCCGTTTGGACCTTAATACAACTTTATATCAATAGACTGATGATTAGGCCGAGCAAACCATTCAAGATCTAGAAGATATGTTGAGGGCTTACGGGGTCAACTTCAAATGTAATTGGTATGATCTTTGATGAGTCCTCAAATTGCACTCATCTAAGGCCTTATTTTAATACAAATAGTGTCCTCAATTGTGTATTTTATCTCGAGATATCTGATAAAAATTCTTAAGTTTCAAGCATTTGAGGATTTTGTAGAAGCATGGACACTTAGGCACAGAAGGGAAGCAAAACGGAATAGATGTAAGTGTGCATCGCCAAGCACCCTTGGCGATGCGCCGTATAGCAGAATTCTGCCTTCTATTACAGCAAGTGATCCCTGAAAGAACTGGATCAAAAGGCGATGAAAAGAAGCAGTCGGCGCTTCATCGAATAGTTACGCGAAGCAGAGTTATTCCGTCCAATGTTACAGCATGCATGGATATAAAGGCAAGGCACAAATGGCGACGAATCAGAGAAAGGGTGGATCGTCGAATCACTCGGCGATTCACGACTAGAAACGCTGAATGGATCCACCAGCACTAAATCTGAAGCCTACAACTACCAAACTCTTTATAATTTTTTAGAAGTCCGAACATTAATATCATTTTTCACTTTTTAGAACTCTAGTTTTAAGTTTTTCTCTCAAGTTTGGAGAGGTTTTTGAGGAATTTGAAGAAAGAAATTCTTCTTCCAATCTTGGAAGTGGGTCTTCTCCATTTACCCTCCTTTGCCATTTTTAAGGTTTAATCTCTTGTACTCATTTGATTCCTTTATTATTTAAAGTATATTTGATTATTGCTTGAGGTGTGGCATAAAAAAAACCCATTCTTGGGGTGTGATTTAGCAAATAAGTGTTGATATTATTGTTGGGTCTAGCTTGCTGATAGTATCAGATTCATTTTAATGGTGATTTCACCTACTAATTATGGTTTAATTTAATGGGTTTGTATTTACAAATACAAAACCACCCATGTGTTTTCGGCTTGCCCGAGAGGGAGGTCGCGAAACCAAGACCACTAGACTGATGACCTAAGGAGTGGGTCAACATGAGGTTCAGCCCGAGAGGGTGAGCCCTAGTCCCATATTCAAGAACACTCTATTGAAAGGTCAGGGTGTGGGTAAGGCGTAGGTTGGCTAGTTTAGATGAGTGGGTCCGAGAGGAACCCATTTGATATGGGGTAAGCTGCCCGAGAGGGAACTTACTTTCACCTAAGGCTTACCCTAGTCACCATTGTCTTGCGAATTTTCTTATCAAAAACATGTACCCATCAATTTGTGTCAACATCTGTTGTGGTCACACCCAAGAACTCTCTCTCATACTTGTTTTCTCCTTAATTTTTTTTCTATTTTACAACTTGTGATGAAACCCTTTCTTGATATTTCACACTTTGGTGTCACAAATTGAATTTAATTTTGTTTTAATACTCAAAAATTTCTTGAGCTATCACTATTTAGAATAGAACTCTAAGGAGCTACTACTTTCACTACCACTCCCTTGGGACACGACCCCAACCCTTGGTTGGGTTAATTTACTAGCTTCGACTTGTTGACACTCAAACTATAGATTAGTGTCACTGATCCCGAAATTTAAAAGATACACATATTGAAGCATCAATCACTTACCTCTTATTGAGTTTGCTAAAAATAATAGTTATCGTTCCAGCATTGAGATGACTCTATTTAAAGCGTTGTATGGAAGGAAGTATAAATCCCCTATTGATTAGTTTCAAGTGGTTGAGGCTACTTTGTAGGACCATACATAGTCTATCAAGCCAAAGACAAAGTCACATTGATTAGAGAACGACTGAAAATGGCCTAAATGTGCCATAAATCTTACTCTGATGTGAGAAGAAGAGGCTTAGAGTTTGCAGTAGATGATTGGGTATCTTTTAAGGTCTCTCCCATGAAAGGGGTGATATGTTTTGGTTAAAATAAGAAGCTTAGTCCCTGATATGTTGTCCACTACAGTATTCTAAGAAAGATTGGGAAAGTAGCTTCTAAGCTAGAGTTTCTTGTGTAGTTGGCAGTTGTGCATCCTATGTTTCATATATCCGTGTTGAAAGAGTGTGTTGGAGATCCATCTGTTATTTTTTCATTAGAAACTATTGGAGTGAAAGATATCTTGTCCTTCGAGGAAGCGTCGATCCAGATACTAGATCGATAGGTTTGTAAGTTGATAGCCAAAGACGTAGCGTGAGTGAAGGTTCTATGGAGAAATCAATTTCTTGAAGAGGTTATGCGGGGGGCTGAAGAGGATATGAAGACAATATACCCGACGTTGTTCATTCTTTAGAACAACAATGCTTGAGGTAATAATCCTTGTCTTGTTTCTAGTTCATCCTCTATACTTTATGTTTACCTGTT
Organism: Solanum sitiens; assembly: GCA_016801875.1. NCBI lineage: Eukaryota > Viridiplantae > Streptophyta > Magnoliopsida > Solanales > Solanaceae > Solanum > Solanum sitiens. The sequence goes on from JABWTJ010000080.1 coordinate 3,640,571, forward strand.
TTAGTACATGCATTCATATTTGTGCCTCTTGTTTTCTTATATGTGGTGGTGACCTTGTTAGAGAGTTTAAGTTGAAAAAAGTGAGCTTGAGTTAGCTAACCTATCTTGATCATCATTCGAGGACAACTGATCCCAAGTTGGAGATATTGTAATGCCTCACAACTACTAAGTGAAGATTCGAATCATCCTTTGTATACATATAGGTCCAAACTCAATGATATTTTTAATGTATGTAAATTCCCTTACCAAGTTCTTAAGGTACCTTAACAACCAAGACAAATTTAAAGCATTTCTATCAGTTATGTTTTCACGTGAGTTCAATAGACTCAACTTCAAAATACCATATCTCTTTGAATATGAAGATTTAGGTGACCCATAACCTATCAAATTAAATATCTAGAAGTCTTCTTTCGAAAGTCTTCAAGTTTGTGTCCATTCGAGTTTTGAGTAAAAGTTTATGACTGATTTACTAGAAATGTTCTAACCTAGAAAATGATTCGTAATGGCTCTGCAATACGGGGAGAAAACGGACTTCACTGTCCATTCGAATTGAATTTTGTTCTTCAGTTCTTATTATTTATCTTCTGAGGGTACTTTTGTCCTAAAAACATTTGGGAAGTTATTTAAATGACCTAAAATGTATAGAAAATCAGTTTTTTCATAATTAAATACTATTATTCACTCCTAAAAATCTTGAACATTCCGCCTTAGAAAGAGCTTAATTTAGGAAGAACTAAATTGGAAATAGCCAAATCTGAAATTTTGCAAGTTATGCTTAAGTTATGAGTTTTAGGTCAACTTCAAACTATTATAACTTTTGGTACAAGATGATTTATGTGACCCATAAGATATCAAATGAAAGGCCTAGGAATTCTCTTTCCAACGCCACCAAGTTTGCTAAATTTCAAGCTCATATGAAGGAAATATGCCCGTTTGAGGTCAGTCTGTCCAATTAAGGAAAGTTACCCAAATTAGTGAGGTGTATTTTGGTCTTTTTCTTACCCCATCATATTCAAATGAATTTAGTAAATATTTTGCATCAAATCTAATTTAGGTCAGTTTTACAAATCCTAAATTATGCTTAGGGTTTTAGAAGAGAGTTCAAGAAGAGAAAAAGAGGAGAAAAAGGAAGAACGAACAAGATTCTTGTGAATCGAGGATTTGTTTCACTAAATCGGGGTATGTAAACTTTTATAGTTTTTGGTTCGCTCACCCACACTCCAAATCACGATTTACATATTCGAATCGATCCATAAAGATTGATAAATTTGAGTTCTTGATGAGTTTCTTGAAGTTTGTGATCAATTATTTAAGTATGAGGTTTTGTTGAGTTCTTGTGATGAGGATACTATGTTTGGACATTGTTCTTCAGTAAATTAGATTTGATTTCATTTTAATTATGTTGATTGTATGAATACATAAGATTTTGAGGGGAATCGTTCGATTCTAGAGGAGTTAAACATGAAAATGAAGTAACAAAATTCGTCAAAAAGTCTAGGTACATGGTGGGGAGCCGCGCAACTCAGCGCACCCCAACTCATGTTTTGTAGGTTAGGGCCTGGCGTACTATGTCACTTAGTGCGCCCCAACCCACGGTCAGTATTCAGGGGCTGGTGCTCCATGCCACTCAGTGGTCGCCAGGTCCCCTACCCTTCCGACCTTCTTTCCGTGTGAGTTCCCTCGAATTGTACCCATATATCCTACTTTATATCAACTTTATTAAATAAATCTAAACATCGAGAAATCATTCATAACATGAATCATAACCCTTAAATTTATGATTCAAATTCAAGGTAGAGTTAAGAATAAAGTCTTGAGAGTTCTTTTGAGTCTTTTTGAGAAGTCTTTTACAATCTTTTAAAACTTGTTTTAAGACTTGAGTACTTGAGTTTGAGGATGTGGAGATTTGAGTTTTATTTTATTAAAATAAATATATGTGAACTAAGTATTTCCAATGGTAAATATTTTTACATTTAATATGAGAGGAAGCATCGATTACCAAAAGAGTTCATGAGGAGTTTGAGTACTATCTCTTTTAAGAGAAACTTTTTGAGTAATAATCTCAAAGTCAAAGATGATGAAGTGTTTTTCAAAAAAACAATATATGAGATAATCTATATTTTGGGAGTAGTATTGAGCATCGATATGAGGGAGATTTCAAATAACTCACCAGCCCCATAAATCATGTAGCCAACGTGGGTAGAAAGGGTCGTACTTTTTAAAATATTCCTTGTTGCTTTTTAAGCATAGATTAGTGAATACACTTAGATGAGGAGTTGTATACCCCGACAAGGTATAGGACAGTTTCGACAGCGTGGGCGAGACGTTGTATCATCGCATAGCTCATAGTAATGGTTGTCGTTTAGAGAATCTCTCAAACAGTGTTATTTTGTATATTTACATATAAACTGAGTTAATATTGTATTTTTATTGTCGTTCTATATTGCATTGAGTTGAGTATCCATGAGTTGAGGTTGAGTTGACTAGAGTCGATTTCAGTATGTTTCCTTTTTATCAGTTCAAGCGTGCAGGTTATGTTTAGTATTCCCTTACATTCACATACATTACATGTACTGATTTTATTTATCCTGCATCATCATGATGTAGATATAGGTAACCAGGATCATCAACCAACTCTGTGTTGATCCAGTCGAGTTCTAGAATTGTTTGGTGAGCCTCATTGCTTCTAGTGGATCCCTTATTTATTTCCAGAATTTCATTTTTGTTAGGATGATCGAGGCTCATATCACGACATCCCTCATAGTATTAGATGCTTCATAGATAGATAGACAGTAGTTCATGAGTCATTTCATTTTCAAATGTTAATGTTCTAGACTTGAATTGTCTATTCTGGCTAGTTGAATATTCTATTATATTATGAGTTTATTATTTGATTTTATCTTTTGATATTATTCTATAATAAGCAAGTCATCCTCTAAGAGTTGAGTCAGCCCAAGGGTTCTCCTGGGGCCATCAATGGTTCTCGAATGTCCGTGCGTTGTAGGCTTGAGGCCTGACAATTCTACACTCAAGAACTTCAAAAAACATCAATGCTAGGATTCATCTTTCAAGATTCTCCATCAACCTACCCTACTAAGGTATGTAAGACTTTAGTAAGGAAATATTTCCATCCTCATGTCCAAATTCGCAATCTTCTTGAACTTAATTTTAGTTAGGGTTATCAAATCACTTTCAAATTCATCACATTTATGACCAAACTGCATGATTTCGTGTATTGTTTATTCATGATTATAGATTCTTGTTTATAATACTCTTTTTTTATACTTAGTAAGTTCTTTCATTGTCATTCTTATGAGTCATTGACATGATATTTTTATGATTTCATTAAGCTTATATTTCAACACAAACTTTTAGAGTCTTTTTGATATTATAGAAACTATTTTTGAATATTTATGAGCTATGTAAGTTCTAGGAGACTTTATCATGCTTTAAGTTATAAGTATGATTTCGAAAGATATATTTTAGAAAGTTTGAGCTCTGTCTCAACATTTAATCAGACAGACAGATAGTTAAATTTATGAGCATATCGGATAAGTATATTATTTTGGGAGGATTATTTAGCATCGAGAGGACACAAGTTTAGAAAATCAAAGTCTTGTAACTACACGCCACCATAGGATTTGAGCATGACACTTTGACAGTCAACTCCTATAGCTCTTTGAGGCTTAGTTAGTGGATCCACATTAGACAGACAGATTCCACATCCAAGCAAGGTATACGGCAACCCACCCAACTGAGATCATAAGTTGGACATTATCATCCCACATGGTGTTTGTCGGTTGTAAGAAGCTCTCTAATAAAGCTACTAATAGTTTTACGCACTTGTATCATCGTTAAGATCTTCTAAGATATGACATTCATACATTAGTTTTGAGATGTGTTTCATTTATACTATGTTACTTTATGATTGTGTCTGGTTTCATCTTACATATTCACTGTGTGGTGTTGATCACATGTTTTTCTCTGCGCTGCATCCTTTCATGATGTAGATTCAGATATTTGCTCTCGAACCTGTTGCTAGACAGGATGCAGTATTCCAGTCAGCAGTTGGTGAGTCCTCCTCATCCGAGGACTTTATAAAGTATCTATTAGTTAGACATTTAATTAGAGATAATATTTATCTTAAGGTAGTTGGGGCTATATCCCAGCAAAATCTTTTTTTCATTCCAATTTCTAGAGACTTATATTCAGACATAAATTGTTCAGTCTCATGAACCTTTTGATTATTCGCCTCAAACTCATATTAAGTATACGCTTTAGTTAAATAACTTTCATCTTCCTCTCTTATTTCATAAAATGTGAGATTAGTTAATTAGTAGAATGCCACTACTGCAATTCTGTTTAGGGTCATTCGTGATTTTTAAGTGTGGTCACACTTAGGGTTTATACATGGATCGTGACAATAATTAAATACCAAATTGATTCTTATTTCTGAATGAATTATATTGTATTAGATGGCAGCGATCCAAATTACCAAAAGTCACAAAATGTTGGAAGAAATTAGTGAGTAAATTAAAAAGAAGTGCTTGATATACTATGAATTTATGGTATTTTTTATGCATTTTAACTAAGGGTCGTTTGGTAGTGTATTAAAAAATAATGCATGCATTAGCCTTGTGTATTATTAGTACCTTGTTTGGTACTCTTTTTTAACCTACGTATAACTAATGCTTGCATTAATTATACACTCTATTGTGCATTAAGGTATGTATTGTTAATACAATGAATTTCTAGGTATTAGCGATGCAATGTTTTTAATGTATGCATTAACTCAATTAAAGACCCAATTGCCCCTCAATAGCTTTTTTATATCGTTTCCACCATAATAGTGAAGGGCATCTTTGTAAATAATTTTTTAATGCAATGCATTCTATTTTTAATGCATCAAATCAGATAATGCATAAAAATAATCTATATATAATTAATGCAGGCATAAATAATACATGCATTAGCAAGCTTTACTAATACACTTTATTTTGCATTATATTAATACACTCTATCAAACAACCCCTTAGAGTTTATGTGTGTCTTAGGATATTTTGTTATTAGATATAACGTTTTTATGTAATCTTTTGTAGGAAATTAGTTCAGTAGCGATTGACAGAAAAATGGATTGAAAATAGAAGCAGCAACTGACAAAGCCAACGGCTGAACGTAAAGTCTACGATATTTTTGATACATTTCACTTAGAGTTTGTATGTGGTTTGGGCTATTTTGTTAATAGATATAATGTTTTTATGTAATCATTTGTAGGAAATTGGTTCGTTAGGGGTTGAAGAAAAATAGATTGAAAAGAGAAGCAGCAACTGACAAAGCCAACGCAGACTGTAGGTGCAACGATGGTCCATAGGTGATGCAGTGTAGGTGAAGTTTAGCGAAGTATGACCATGTCTGGAACCACGGAAGTCAATCACTACAAAAAAAAAACTCTAATTATCAATAAATTTTACTAACAACTTAAGTTGGTTAGTATTGTACTAACAAATTACCAACATATTTCTAACCTAATAATATTTTAAAACTTTACAACGAAATTCTAACAGATTACCAACATAAATATTACTAACTAAGTTTTTTAACTGGTAAATACGGCGGGAAAAATGGCGTCAAATTTAGTAGTCTTCTATTAATGGATTACCAACAGAAATATTACTAAAGCACACCTTTTGTTGGTAATATTACCAATGAAGTATATATCGATTGGTAAATATGACGAAAATTGTTTATATAATTTATTAACATATTACCAATGAATTACTAACCAAACATTTACCAACGACAAGATTGTGTTGCTAAATTTACCAACCAAATATAAATGTGTTGGTAAATTAGTAACGAAATGTAATTTGTTGGTAAACTTGCCAACCAATATCAAATTAGTTGGAAATTTTACCGACGAATAAAGATTGTAGTTAGTAAATTACTAACATCATTAAAATATTTACCAACATATTAATTATTAGTTGGTAATATTACATATAAATGTTTAGTTGAATAGTAAGTATTACCAACTCTAATAAAATTTATTGGTAAATTATTAATTACTAATTTATATTTTAATAGTTGGTAAATTACCAATTAAAGTTAATTTTTTTGGTAAATCAACGTCTAGTATTGAGGATTTAATATTTAATTTGTGTCATTCGGCGTTTTAACTTTTAAATTTTAATCAAAACTTGAGTTTGTTGAATATTTTTGATAAACGTGCTCAGTTTAGAACTCCGTCAGAGTCATTAGCTTTGAAAGGTTGTTTTTTATCTAACGGGAAGGTTGGTCATGTTTTGAGGCTTTCATTTTTGTTTGTGCCGTTATGTGTTTTAAATTTTATGTTTAGGCCAAAATTTGACTTTGGTCAATATTTTTGTGAACGTGCTCAGATGAGAATTTCGTTAGCGTAATTAACTCCAAAGGTCATTTTTTATCTAGTAGGATGGTTGGTTTGAGTTTTGAGACTTTCATTTTTACTGTGTGCCGTTAGGTGTTTAGCATATAAATTTTAGCAAAAATTTAATTTTGGTCAATATATTTGATAACATACCCAGATAAGACAGTTAGATGCGAAAAATCATTTTTGATGCAATAAGATAGAGGGTTTGGATTTTGAGGCTTCCGTTTTTAGTTTATGTTGTTAGGCATTTTAGATTTTAAGTTTTGGCCAAAAGTTCACTTTAGTCAATATTTTTGGTAATCGTGCTCGAATTGAAATTTTGTCACCGCAGTTAGCCATATAAGTTCAGTTTTGATCTCATAGGATGGTTGGTTTCGAGATTTGAGACTTATTTTAAGTTTGTGTCGTTAAGCGTTTTAACTTTGAACTTTTGGCTAAAATTTAAATTAGGTCAATTTTTTTGGAAAACATGCTCAAATTTGAATTTCGTCAGCACGGTTAGCTATGAAAGGTCATTTTTCGCTTTATATGATGGTTGGTTTGGATTTTGAGGTTTTCATATTCAGTATGTACCATTAGGCGATTTAACTTTTAACTTTTGGCAAAAATTTGATTTTGCTTAGAATTTTTGTAAATATGCTCTGATGGGAATTCCGTCAGTTCGCTTAGCTTCGAAAGATCATTTTTATATCTAACAAGTGGTTGTTTCAGGTTTTGAGACTTCCATTTTCATTTTGTGTTGTTAGGAATTTTAACTTTTGGCCAAAATTTATACTTGGTCAATATTTTTTGTAAACGTGCTCAAATTAAATTTTTTGATATAATGATATTGTCATACTGAGATTAATCATAGATTTTGCACTGTTTCATTCAAATATGAATTATAAAATTGATTAATATTTTTGAATTTATATTCGTGTCTTAGATTTTTAAATGCAATAAATTAATAAATATTTTACTATTGAATAATTATTCAGTTAATAATATCTTGAACATATTGTCAATCAATGACTAAGCTAACATTGAACTTGAATGATATATTACCAATAAACTAACAATCACTTAGTAAATTTATTAGAAAAATAAATAATCATACTAAAGTATTTTAAATTTATTACAAACAAGGGTTGTGGTGTAGTGGTAAGTACTCATGCATATTTATCCAAGAGGACTTAGGTTCGATCCCCGTTGGGTACATAATCATCTTTGTTAAGGAGTGCTTTACCACCCAATGTGGGACTTTTCGGTGTGAATCCAGATTTAGTCGGGCTCCAATGTGGGTACCGAACACCAGATGAAAAACCAAAAAAAAAAAAGTATTTAAATTTATTGGTAAATTACCAACACAAATTTTTTGTTACTAAAATTACCAACCAATTACCAATGTATGAATCAAAAAATGAAGAAAACAATTTACTAACTCCTTTTCAATTCGTTAGTAAAGGTACTAACGATATACTAACCAAATATTAGTTGGTAAATTTACCAACAGAAATTTCAGGTCCATATTTCAAAATTTTGTAACAACATCTGTGGGTGTTTACCAACTGATTTTTGGTTGGTAAGTTTACCAACAAATTAAAATCAGTTGGTAATATTTACCGACGAACTTTTTAGCAATGGATTAATATAAGTTGACATTTGGTTGATAACTCAATTTGTCAATGATTTGATTAATTTACCAACGAATGTTTTTGTTGGTAATTGAGGTTCCTATTGTAGTGAATGACAAATCGTAGGTCAAACGACGGACCGTCCTGCACATCCATCGAGATGATCAAAACGATTGAGTTCTAGTACCTGAACCACAGAGAGGACCCGCGAACCGTAGGTCGACCCACGGTCCATAGGTCAGGTTTTCAGTCAAAACCTCATTTGACCCAAGTTTCTTTATTTTCATGTCCTAGTTGGTTTAGGATTTGAGCACTGTAAATATTAGTTGTTATTTCCTTTTTTGGGAGTTAGACACTATTGAAGACTTTTGTTTTGGTCTTTTGGAATTGTTTTGCAAACTCTTAGCAATTAATTTCCGAAAGTTGGTTTTATGTAATTTCACTTTGAATTTCAATTCAAGATTTTGGTTTTCATCTATTCTAATTGTAAGGTCGTGATTTATTTTAACCTAACTATGAATTGTGAATCCTCAAGCATGAGTAGCTAAATCCACAACCAGGGTTGTGGGAACCATGAGCAATCAACAATGTATGAATAATAATTAAGTAAATTTTGAATAGTGTTCATGTATATATTGTTAATTTTTTCGTTTAGAAGTCTTTCTAGTGGTGCGCAACGTTAGAAATCGTCTCATTCCTACTTTGTTTTACAAAGGGGGTAATGAATGAGAAAAAGATTAAACAACATAGATTTAGTTAAGAATTTGTTGCTATATAATAGTATGACTTTAATCTGTTGACGTGAGGGTGAAATACCCAACTCAATTGACACCATGACTAATTTGGGGTAAAGGTAAGGGTTAGCAAAACACACACCAGTAGACTTATCAAGTTGCGAGTGAAAGTTCCTACTTGGATTACTAATCACTTAGGGATACATAACTTATCAGCCTTGCATGTCAAACACTAGGATAGAATTACTATTTTTAGGATTAATGCATTAAGAGCTTGTGGGGAACACATCTACCCCGATTTCCATCTCATATTGATATCTCAAAGTGTGAATCTTGTTTACTTGTTACTTAATCATTTAAATCAATAATTTGTTATTTATTTACAAAATCCCCCTGTTTACTTTTCTCGTAGATAGTTTGACTAAAAAGAGATAATTGTGAGTTAATTTTAAGTCCGAACTATATTTCTCGTGGGGGCAACCCCAACCTACAAGTTAGGTTCTTTATTTGACAACAGTCGCTTATACTTTTCTTCGAAAAGTGTAATTTGAACGTATCAGTGTTATTCATGGATTATAATTCATTGATTATAATTTGTGTATCCTTGAATAACATAAGTAAATACTATTGTGAGGCGAGGGGAGTATTTTGGAAAATATCTTTTTAATAAATAGAGTATAAAGTTTGAATAAGTTGTATTTGATCTTTTCTTTATTTATTTTTAACTTTAAAGATGTTTGATATTTACTAAAATTGTAATAGTTGATCAGTCTTTTATTCGTAGGTGCATAAATATAATTTACACGTGCCAATTATGTGAGTAAATATCTTAAATTGTCATTCAAGTATGTGAAATTATTTAATAAGATCATTAAAACCTTGTTTTATATCAATAATATCATTTAACTTATGCCTTTTTCCCTTAAAAATGACTATAAAAAAAATCTAACTTAGCAAAATAAATTATATTTGAAGTAAAATGTTTAAGTAATATATAGACATAAAGCCCACAAATAATTAAACATTACATAAATACTCAATATCAAAGATCAAATCCACCCACAAATCTAAGAGATCAAAATATAAAATTAAACTCTCGCAACATCAAATATAATTCAAAAGATCGTTAAATATGTGAAACTCTTTAAAAAAACTCACTAAACTTAGTTTATTTGTGGGACTATATATATTTATAAATATGACTTAAAAATCATTTACTAAGTTAGATTTTATATGCCAAATCATGTAGAGTGATTTTGGAAGAGATAAAAACATAAGTTGAGTAAATTTATCAATACAAAATTAAGTTTCGTGAATTTGAAGAATAATCCGCATACTTGAGTGACATTTTGAGATGTTTACATTAATTATCAGGGTGGCGGGGAGTTCCATTAACGTGGTTGAGTTGATGATGGACTCGATAAAAGAAGTTAACATAATATTCAACGATGATAAAGTATTAGCTGTGTTATTCTCTAATGTAATTAGGATCATATATTACTTTAGTGTGATGTACTATTCTCATTTGGGCACATAAAAGATGCACGACTTTTAAGGGCTCAAGATTGATAAATTGAAGAAAATTTACAACATATAAGTTTAGAAAATGTTGAAGCATGCTTGTATTAGTTTTTTGTTTTATTTCTTTGTGAAACTTTGTACCAGGTCGTCTAATCTCTAGGTCACTTTAGCTATCTCTTGAGGCTATATATGATGAAGAAAATATCGCACAAATCTCTTAAATTTCGCTTTAGACCTCAAATCTAGTTGAGTCAGCTCTGCTTAATAACATTACTTTTTCCATCTTCAAAGTAATTTTTTTCACAATAAACAAATCTATTTTTTAATAATTCAAATGTAAATATTAACCGTTAAAAGCAATTTCAGAACCAAAACAGTTGAGGAATTTTTTGAATTAATGGCATTGTCGTTTGAACTTTGAATTATGACTTTTAATTTGAGCATTAATTTAATGATTTCCTTGAAATAATCAAAGGTTAAAAATATGAAACTGAAAAGAGAGGTGGTAAAAAAGATTTATGGAGCCACGTATAATGCAAGGCTAAAAAGGTAAAAAATATTTATGGACCACACACACCTGAAAAAAAAGGTCAGTCCTGACCTAATGTAATAAAAAAGATCATATGATTCACTATAACAGCAAATATTCTTATCATAATAAATCTCTACTTTTTTTTCTGCTTTTCTTTGTGTGAAAAGACGCAAAGGGTTCTAATCAAATCTTCCAAAAAGAAATAAAAGAGACAACAAAATCAAAAGGATTTTGATTTGAGATTTTGAGGAATATGCGTAGTGAACACTGAACATGCAGTTCGATGGAATACCTTTTTGCATGCATAGGATATCTAAAAGCAAGTAATCCATCCTTCTTATTTTATACCAAATTTAAGAACAAAATGAAGATTTTTAAAACTTATAGTATAGAATAAATTATAGATAATTTTTTGGATATAAAATATTTTATTAAGGATAAAATAGATATTTAAAAGTTAAATCGTTACCTAATATAGAAACGTATCATTCTTTTTTAGACGGACTAAAAATGAAATTTAGTCATATAAACTAGCACAGAAGAAGTTGTGTTTGGTATGAAGGAAAACATTTTATGGGAAAGTATATTCCAATTTTCTCATATTTGATTAGCTTAAACTTTTAAAAAAATATTTCCAAATCCCTCAAATTTAAAGAAAATGATTTCTCTTAAAAAAAAAAAAAAAGCAAAACATTTTCCGAACCAACCCCGGGACCCCATTCTCCAAGAAACTAAAAAGAACAAATTTTAAAAAATTATTTTTAAAAAATACTACATGTTTTAAAAGTTTTAGTTTTTTTGCCCCATCCCCCGCAATTTTTTTCTTAAACGTTTGGTTTTTAATATATTTCAAATTTTAAAACTTTCATTTTATTACTCTACCCCCCATCCCCACCCCCACCCCCACCCCTCCCCAAAAAAAACCCTCAATTTTTTTAAACAAACGTCTTTAGAGAATACTACAAATTTAACAAAAACTATCTTTTTACCCCATCCCTACCCCGACCCTTCTATCATCCCCTCCCCTCGCCGCTAAATATTTTTTTTTACAAAATATTTATTAAATATATTTGCATGATGGGCCAAAATGGCTAGAAACTGAAAATTGTAAATGACCCAACATAATATTTTCAAAGAGTCTCTCGGAGTACTATGCATCAATTGGTCGGGGCGAGGCCAAAATAATACCAAAAAATCCAAGAATTCAAAACCTACATAAATAATTAACTAGGGACTCCAGAAAGAATGGAACTTACCAATTCTCAGCTAAGACAATAACGCTACTATAAAGGCCGATGAAGACCTCGCTCTTAACTTGTAGCACGAAATTCAGTGTTCCCATTGAATGGAATATCAATACGAATAAATATGTACTATTTTATGAGGCGAAAGTAGAATAAAAAATAGTTGTGATAAAAAGGATAATAGAGATACCACATAAAATTTAAATTATCATACCCTCATGGTCTGGAAACACAAAGACATGATTTCAACATTAAAAGCGGTAGATGAGCGGTAATGATTGGGGAAGAGGAAAAGTACGTCCTTTTGTTCTAAGTTCATGGTAATTACTTCCATGACTAATCAGTTTAGCTCGTCTTGTGGGCTTTTGTGTCCAGACCTCGAATCAAAACATGTTCAACAAGATCATATCCATCAATAAATCTAGTTCCAATATTTGCGTGTACGAGCTAGTCATCAACAGTCGGACATCCTTGTACCGCAGTCTTCCCCTATATATATAGGCAAGTGCATGTCATACCCAACCAAATGCTACAATGGTGATTTCTTCTGATAGCTAATTGACATCATATTTATCAACTTGTGTTCATATGTATCGTATGCATATATATGGGAAATATGCCCCATTCCTTGCCATTATATCTCTTAAGGGGATGCATATAACATGTCATGCTATGAACTTTTAATGCACACAGAATGTCATAATAAGATTTTAGCCAATTTTTATTCTTTTGTTCGCTTATCCTCATAATCTCATAATCACTTTCTATAACATGTAAATGTCAGATTGAACCTCATATGATTTTAGAAAAGACTTAACATTTCACAAGACTTTAGAAAGGTAACTTAAACCTATTGATGTTTATAAAGAGCTTAAGGTGCTTCACTTAGTTTCTATACATGTTTTTTTTTTGGGAACCCCCCTTCGGGTGAGCACTTTGTGTGCACTAGGTAAACCCCTAGTGTGTAATATAATAGCCTGCAAACCACACAGGGAATGGAAAGCCCTATGCGATAGGCATGACTCAAAACACATTGAGAGGGGATCATTCCCGAGTCAACCGTGTGAATAACCACCCTCCAAACCAATTGAGACATCCTGAAGGACTATACATGTTTTCTTAATAATTAGTAAAATAAAATATTTCAATAAACATGTCCTTTGGTAGTTTAAACACACAAGTGACATTTTAGTTGTTGTTGTTTTTTCAAAACATACTTTAGTGATGCATGAGGATTGATTGTAAATTCATAATGTTCCTACATAATAGTCACAACACCCAAAAAAGAAGAATAATTCATACGTATGGACATTTAATCAAGAATTCAAGAAGGCAATCTATAGATGTTGAATACTCTAATAACTAAATTAGTGGAATATCAACATAGTAGAATCATGAAAAAACTTCATTTGTTATCCAAATACTTTTCATAACAGGTCTAAAAATAAAATAGTAAAATATCGCATTTGACATTTAGGGATTTTCTAAAATTGATACTCAAAGGAAGAACTAAGCTTAGCCTAAACATAACTCGCAAATGAGGGATCAAATGCTTAAAGTTCCTTTATGACAATTTTTTTGGTTATATCCTAAGCTTCATAAATAATATAAATATGCAGCTCACCAACACCTATAACAATTCGGAAACTTAAACATTCTATATATTAGTTAAAATTACAGATTTTCTATTTGCAACATAATTTGTTAAAACAATTGTAAAAGTTCCCACAAATAATCACAAAAGGATCCTTGGACTCTTATATTATCGATACAAACTTAATCTCCAGGAACTTATAATAATCACCAAGTTTTTTCCTTAAAAAATGTCTTCAAACGTCACCAAAATAATATAGAAAATATGCTAGTTCCTTTCCGCAACACCTCTAGCTTTTGACTTCATTTTTAGAGGATTTGGATGGTGAAACATCTTGACTTTAAGCTTGGAACTCTATGAAAAAATGAGGAAGAATAACATTCTATTTTAGTATTATTTTCTTGGAAAGAAAAAAGTCTCAAATAGACTTATAAAAAGATTTTGACCCGACCCATCTTCCTAACCCGTGTCTGTCCGACATAACTATGTTAGGATTATTTTCTTGGAATGAAAAAAGCCCCAAATAGACTTATAAAAAGATTTTGACCCGACCCATCTTCCTAACCCGTGTCTGTCCGGACATAACTATGGTGTACAATATTGTAAGTTTGAAATTAAACTCGGATACCTTCACTTTTCTAGGTTGTGGTCTTTCTAACTCATTATATATTGATTTAACGACCTGATCCGTCGTTATTCAAAATAGACCTCATGTGAAATCCCAATTTTTCTTGAAATACTATATCAAATTAAAATTGGGGCAGGCGAGAAAGTTTCTTAAATTTGAATTGATCCAGCTGACATGAGTCCGCCATAACGAGAAGCATCCCGTTATGGAGACACCGCTATAGCACCTACATGACATTTATAGTGAGGTTGACGGAATCAGACCCTAAAAAACTCGATGTCTTTTATTTTTCCTCCCACTTTCCATTGAAAAATAGACAAAGGTTACTCCAAAACTTTCCCTAATTCATTCTAAGCTCGAAAACAATGGATGGAAAGGATTTCACTGCAAAAAGGGTTAAAACCCAATGATTTATGGTCAACGTTCATGAGGATCCGCAACCAGGAAGCCAGAAACATGTATTCAGTGTTCTTCAATATGTATTTGGCATCCAGGTAGGCTAGATTCTTCTTAACTAATTAGTTAGACGTGTATATAATATCTTGCAAATTGTCGTAAGATTTCATGCATAGGCCTTTGGGTATAAGGATGGCTGAATGTATGGTTAACTATGGTTTGGATTGAAGATGGACTTGATTAGTCATTATTAACATTATAATATTATTAAGTGTTATCTCGGAGTAGGTCATTGTGGGTGATCGTATTATGATCAGGAAATAGTCGGGAAGGAATCCTCTTGGGTATGTGATGGTTGTTTGTTTTCTCAGTATTCTATATATAATTCTCAACTATTTATCTTGTACTGCATGTACGATGCATGAGTAGAGATAAAGGGAAGAAGTTAATGTTAAATGATAGATGATGTTAATCGTATGCAATGAATGTGTTTACTTAGTTGCAGGAGTATGATTGATGTTCATTCTGATTGTGATTCTGCTCTGTGTTTAATTTTGGATTGCGTACCATGATGATACATACTAGTATTAGATTGGGTGCCTTACAAACACATATTATTATTGGATCAGCTGTCACGTTGTCACATATTATTATCTTATCGTATATCACATAGGTGTATATTATAATTAGATTAGATACCACGTCAGTACATACTATTATGGGGGTGTTAAAATTCTCCATCTTAGGATCATTCATCCTCGAATGACGACTGGACTGGGAAATGGAATATGGTTACAATTACTATTTGCACGCTTAACCCAAATCATAAGGTTCGAGTTCTATACCTCTATATGAGATCTCATCCCAAGAATATTATTCCTTACCACAACATTCAACCAACCTTGGGCTCATATTAAGAACTATCTAATGTTTAACAATACCACATTTAATAATTAGTACTGGAACAACTCTATGGACTCCTATTAAGCACTTAAGAATTCCTCATCCTCTATACCAACTGAACTTTCATGCATTACCTCGAGGAAGCTGACTTAGTACTCATCATAAAACATTTTCTCATTTTCGTCGACATTTATAAACTTAAATGGAATAAACATGCAAATGCTACCAACATAAAAGACATCAACTTCCTCATTCTATCATCACTCAACTACTATCATCCATATCCCTCTCTAGTTAAAAAGATCAATGAAAGATCTTTATTCATTCGATAATTTTGACATAAGAATATGCATGTCATAATATTATGTTGCTCGCTATTAAGAGTAGATCATGAATTTTGTGATACTAAATATACTATGATGCATGGGTGCTTATAAAAATAGGTTCATATCACGAGGCTAACAAGACTGAGATCAATGTGCTAAAGTATTTTTCTCTCATTATGAAAACTGAACATAGATGTGAATCTTTCTGAAGTGTATGATCATAGGTCATAGGCATAATTTTGATATTAGAAACAACAACATGTTGTTGTAATGTCTAAACTTTAAGGAATACTCTAAAGTATTAATGAATTGATGTATCTCTAAAACTTATCGGTAAAACTATGTCATCCTCAACACTTGAATTGGTTTCTCATCTAACCATCTCCCCATTAGATTCGGAGTTGCAACTATAAAGATATGGATCGATTCCATTATCTATAAACTTGTCTACATTCCCTTTACTCTAATACTCGGGAAAGACTTATTTCATGCCTATTGAACTCTCCATAAGCAGGTACTAAGACTACTTCTAAGACCTCTCTTCTAAGATGTTTCTCCTAACCTCTTCTCATTGGCTTAAATGGCCAATTAACCTGACTGTTAATAATTTTTCCTCTCCTTCTTTGTCCTCCAATAGCATCCTTCTATATTCATATCAATTTAACTAGTAAGATTTAAACTATATTTAAGAGGTTCGTCATTGACTATATGAAATCATTTCTACCAAACTCTAAAAAGGTAATAAATGATTGTTATATCAGCCTACTCCATATTTATAACACAAAGATACTCCATAGACATACATGAAAACAAGAAAACATAATTAGAAACGCATCTGGTTACATATAACCTCGGGAACACCTATTAATGCTCTTGTCACTCTAATGACTTAGCCATACTTCATTACTCTTACCTTAAAGTTGAAATCCTATACTTGTACCACTCACCTTCATTGTAACTAACCTCTTAACTCCTCACCTACTCCATGTAAAATTTACCAGATCAGATCTCAAACTAAGATCATCACTCTCATGTTTCCATCATGTTGGTCACGACGCTCATCTCAAATTCAAGCTTAATGTTTATTACTGAACCCAGATATCAATATGATTTTTTGCGTACTATACTAACTTAAAACTACTAGATACAAATTAAGAAACACTCGTTTAGTAAGACTTTATGACAAGTATTCAATCTTTATCTCTTAGTCTTCATACTTCAATTTTACCGTCATACTTTCTTTCGTACTGAAGTACTATTCACCCACTCACTACACATCAACGACTAAATAGCTCTATAGCCCTCTGAATATCATGTGATATCCCAAATAATCAAAAGCTTAGTTCTACACTTGGTCGTTACTAACACAATCACACATCATCATAAATTCTTTTCTAATAAAAGTATACTCAAACTCATCCTAACTAGTACCTCTTACTCTACCTCTTATCATGAAATCTACACAAACTCATCACTTCTTAGTGTACCCATATGGGAAAACTCCTCACTAATAACCTATTGGGTGCATGACTACAACAACCTAATTTGCCTCATTACTATCCTTTTTTCTTAGATTATTATACCTCTACATGCTCTTCTAACTCTGGAAACTTTTTCTACTACTACTTATAACCTCGTACTCATACTATCTTTTCAGGTGCACATACTACACAAGCTCTACGACAAACCTCCTCTAAGGGTGTCAATTGAAACAAGGATTAGATAAGAGAGTGCATCTTGCTTTTGAATTGAGAGTGCATTCTTTCAAAACTCAACACTTAAACTCACTTACGGGATTCTCTTTAGCCCCAATGCATTCTCATGTCTTTCTCAAGATTTATGTTGAGAGTAAATCATCGATAAGGATTTGAATTTTCTTTTAAACTACCTTGAGTTTGAGGGGTAGTCTAATGGATACGATAAAAACACGAGTTGTAATAAATTCCTTAAGACATAGTTCTACTGCACGATTTAGATACGAAAGAAGGAAACTTTTTCTCAAATGTATGTAGTCCCTTATTTATAGAAGTGGAGCCATCACAACCATAAATAAGATCACACTTGACATGGGTTCATAGGCACCCGAGGACACTTGAACTTTGTGTTTTAATACCATGTTTATCACTACTCAGGCCTAAACCCTAACGTAAGTAGCACTCAAGAACCATTTATGATTTCCAAGCAAGCTTTTGGCCTGGATACATAACTTACATAACACTAAGTAATACGTTGAAGATTAAAGTAGATGAACACTTGGACATTGAAGAAAGTCTTAAAAATACTCTTGTAAAAACACTTAACATGAATCATAAGTTAAAGAAAATATCATGAGAAAACAATGGAAACATCCGATTCAGTTTGTCTATGAAGCCCCTAACAATGTAAGATAGATGTAAGTACAAGACCCATGACACCTTCACTACTACTAAAACTGATGAAAATAGAGTCTCTCGAAGTAATAAGGTCTCTCCAAATATTTTCTACGAGTGAATAGTGATCTCAACAAAATGTATGTTAATGATCCTGAGCACCTGTATTGTAAGACCCCAAATGAGTTAGGGTGTATAGAGCCTCACATGTGCCTATAAGATTTTTAACATGTTAATTAAGTGTTTTAAAGTATGCATGAGTGATTTGAAGTCTTTTGGAAGTCAAACGTCAAGGGACGACCAAGACGTTCGACGACTAGTCACCAAGAGACCTTAGATGTTTCTATGTGCTTATATGTGTATAGTTGGCTTATGAAATCCTTATATGATTAAAAATTATATTTATAGGCAGTATGTTAAGTTTCATGAAGTTTGGAGTTCAAACATCCACGACGTTCAAAAGTTAGCCTTGAGACGTTCATGTGTGTCTTAAGTGTGCCTAGCATGTTTGAAGGTGTTGCGAGTGTTTGTTTTCGGTGAAACTAATGTGGAAGGTCCTTGACTTGTTAATGTGTATATTTACATTAGAAACGTCTGGGTACTACTCTCCAAGGTCCCCGCAAAAGTCCCTCAAGGAGGACCCAAAGGTTGTCGAGACACTGCCTTGGCAGTGTCAATCGATGGAGCCAAAGGACGCCTCGTCAGTCCACCAACGCCCTGTCAATGGGTAGGCGTCAATGGAAACTTAGCCTGGTGAAGTCTCAAGGCAGTTGTTAAGCCCCAGACCCAAATGACGGCCTGCAATACGGTCCGTCGATGGACCTACTGGGTGTCCTTTGTGGCCGTCGATGCAAGTTGTGTAAAACTGCCATGCACGCTGTTTTATTATTGGGTGAATAGGAAATTCATCCCACGTTCTAACCTGACCCTAGTTGTTTTATTTTGTTATTTTTGGGTATATTTAGCTGATAAAAAACGTGAATAGCCCATTCCCAATCCTCAATTCAAAAATTAGACTTCCCTCTCCCAAAATATCCTCTCTAGAAACCTCCATTGGAGGTGAAGCTCAAGAACAGCTTGGAGCTTGGATTCCCATGTGTTCTTCATCAAGTTTTAGAGGTTTTATTCTACATTGAGGTATGGTGATCCTTCATCTCTAGTTAATCTTCCATCTAGAGAGTTCTTCTCAAAGTTTTCAAAGAGAAAAATATGATCAAACTTCTCCTTCTTCAATTTAGACATTGGTTCTTTCTTAAAACATTTTTAAAGGCTTTTTTGTGATGAATTGATCTTAATATGTTGATTGTAAAGTGAATTTCAATCCAATTTCATGATGAACCCATGTTCTCTTCAACTCTCAAATTAGCCTATGTGTGGGCATTGTGATCGTGACTTTGTATTGATTGAATTATGATTCTATCATGTTGAATTGCTTATATCTACTGCCTATATGGTAATGTGATGATGAATTATGTGATATTGGATCAATGTGGATTGATGCTTGAAGAACTTGATCTGTACTTCTTGTTGATTGTTAAAATATGACATTCACTGTAACATCGACTCTATAATGCATGAATGTGGGATTCGTTTGTGTAAGGATAATTGTAGCTACTGCCTTATATGAATGTTATTGTTGAATTGTGGGCATTAATCATTCATGATCAAAGTAAGAGAGTCTTAGTAAGATTGATCTACATTCTTCTAACCTATAGATTGATAATGTATGTACATGATGTGATCTCACTTCTAGGGTAGATGAAGGATGAGTTAGACTTGATTATTATGTCTTTAGATACTGCCCTAGATTAATATTAATTATGAAATATGATTGATGATCAATGCAAGGGAAATTGGTTAATGATCTATGTCTCTCTACTTTGTAGTGTATTGGTGATGTAGGGTACTTGGTAGTAGCATGATCTTGTAGTGGCTTATGAATGATTTCATTTATGTTAAAGTAAAATTAGCTACGCCCTATACATTAATTGTTGATGAAAAAAGGAGTATTGATCAAGGATGATCAAAGGGTAAGAAATTGGTAAGAATGCCTATCTCCTTTACTTTCTTATAGTATTGGTAGTTGATGAAGCCTTGTATGACATTGTATGGTATGATCCACTTATGATGGTGGTGTTTACTATATTGTAAATATATATGTGATGTTATCATGGCCTTGAAGGCAATTATACTATGAATGTGTGTTGGTGATGATCACCCTATGTGAAGCTTTTGCCTAGTTTTCCTATTCTAGATATGATCTAGGTTGTATTGCCCATGTTACAAGCATATGGATGACTATGTTGGGGTTTTATTAGGTGCTACCTTAAATGAGTATAAATGGTTAATGATCCTTGCCTATGTACCCCTATGTGAAAGTGTGAATAGCTAAGGTTAGGAGTCTTAAGTGTAATGTGAAGTTAGCTTGTCTCCTATGCTAAATGGTGTTTTGTGGTCTATGCTTAGTTGTGCATTGTGGTCCTAGAGGGTGGATGCCTCAATGTGTTGTTGATAGCCATTATGTGATCATGTTGACCAATGCACACACACTTACACATTATGCATGCTTACAAGTAGTATAGGTTTATGTTGTCTAATGAAAGGGTATTCTCATATGCACTTATGTCTACTACTATGCATGTAAGGTATGTCTATGAAGCATGTTATGTATTCCCTTAACTAGGATGACTTGACAGGTGTACTAGTATGGTCAAGGGTATGGGACCTTGTCTATGCATTGCACATGTGTGCCTTGATAGGATAGTTCCTAGGTTTGGTTTCCTATGTACATGAATATGAATGCATGATTATGTTAATGTATGAACATTTGTGGTTTTAATGTATTATGTGAAAGGGATGCTCACATATATGTATACACACACATATGTATGATAATCTAGTCAATGGAGGGGCCTTGAAATGTGTGCTCAAGTGTACCCTAAACTAGATAGGGGCTTCAATATGCTCTCATGTATGACCTATGAGCTAAGCATTTGAGGAGTTAACTCTCCTAAAGCCTATGTTTTTTATAAAGTAATGTTAATAAAGGCTTTTTAATAAAAGGGAACTTATCTTAGCACTGAGAGAACTTGAAGTTGAGGGATGTCCCTTCCTATTGGAGGAAGGTAGGTCATCATATTCCGCACGAGGTGGTTAGACTCATCGCCTAAAGGTCATAGAGTGATGTTTTCATAGTGGATAACTCAATGCCCCATTTGGCATAAATAGGGTTTCCACATATACCTCCAAGTTCCATAACTACGCTTGCCACATATGATCTAGCAAGTGATTTCACTTAGTATGCTAGCATGTGTTAATGTTCTACTTTGGCTAAGTAGAGCATCTTCCCTTGGTGTAAGGTTCTACAATACCAAATTCCATGTAGCACCCATGGTCTTCGTGTCGGTTAAGGCTATAGTTTCCCTAAAGTAAAATGGACAATGGAAGTAAAGTAAGGACCCTAACGAGGATAACCTAAGGGTAGTTGCTTAGTGTAGATGGGGGTATGGGACTTCACCTATGCATTGCACAAGTGGATCTTGAGGGAAGTCCTAGGAAGGTGTTCTAATGCATGTGACTATGTTTATGTTCCTTATGCATGACTTTGTAGTGTTGTCTACTTGTTGTGATGAAATGCATGGTATGAGTCTATATGATGTGTTCTTATCCTTATGTGCATAATGTTGGTCTTATTGACTATTGATTGAAGGTCCTACTTGATATGCATGTAGTTGACTATATATTATGTTTGATGTGTGAAGTACATTTTATGATGCTTATGGTCTTATGATAGGTTTACTAAGTATATGTGGGGTTATGGGGCTTCACATGTACATTGCAGTAGTAGACTTAGATTAGGATTGTGAGTAAAGTCTTATGTTAAGTGTAATGTGAAGTATGTGCCTTGTAGATGAAAAGGTTCTATATGAAAGTATGTGTTTGGCTTATGTAGGTTGTTTGTATGTTTTCCTTGTGGCCTTAAGGTGATGCATTGCACCAAGTATCACTAGAGGGTTACTTGGAAGGATAAGGAATTATGAAGAAAAGGATTCACTGTAAGGGAGAAATATGCTTACTGTAAAATGAGTGTACTTACTGTAAAAATGAAAATGCTTACTGTAATGTGACTCTAAAATGCCTTAAATGCATTGTATGATTTTATATGATGTATGATCATTGACTATGCCTATATGAAGTATGTGAATTGTATAAGTTCTATTGTATCAAAGTTTTATGAAGATTTCTCAAAAAGGCATGAAGCATGATTTCAAGTAAAATGTCCCTTTTAAATGCATGTTTTTGCATGGTTGCCATACTTAGTGCATTCTTGTACTAACTCCATTATTCTCTACTTTTTTACACAAAGTGTAGGTTATGGATGCTTAAAGGATGTCTTTAATGGTGAGGAGCTTGATATGTGATTCTCAAGCTCAAGGAAAGGAATCCTTAACTCCAAGGATTTCCTAATGTCTAGCTTACTGTAAAGTCTAGTAAATATGTACTTATGTTTTATGTTGTAAGGGTCGTGTCCTAATGTACTCTAATGATGTTTAGTCTAGGATGGCAAAAAGAGACTAGAGTCTTTAACTATGTATTATGATATTTTATATATATGGAAGTGATGTTCTAGCATATGATGTGCTAAGAAAGTTTTAAATTTTCTGCTAAATTTACCTATGTGAATGCGATGAATGATAATTATGGGCTTGTATAAGACCTCCGAGAGGTCAAGTACACCATGTTACTTCTAGGGGGTGATCCCCGGTCGTGACATGTATTTCTTTCATAAAATAATGCAGGTCCAATGACATCAATATATTGAATGTACGAATGTGTAAGGGGAAAACTCGAAGCAATAACTAACTGAACTGACAGGGATGGAATAAGTACTCACCTCAAATCAACTCAATACAAAACAACATAATTGGATCAATGCATGAATATGAAGTGAAAGCCATTTAAACTTAACAATAACATATACATTGAAAGCAACATGAAAATAATAAATTTTACTTATGGGGAGCTTCTCTAACCGACAACCATTACCATGAGCCTAGTATTGATACAATATTTAGCCTCACATTGCCAAGGCTATCCTATACTTTTTTAGGGTATATGATGATATCGTAACTATGGATCTATCTCATTGGCCTTCATAGAGACATTGAGGTGTCGCATAAAGAATCAATGTTATCCTATCCTATGTTGGCTGCGTAGTTTTATGGGACTTATGAACCATAAAAGACTCTACCCCAATTCGGTTCTTGTAAGTACTCCTAAGATAATTTGATATAACATTATGTTCAATTCACCATTTAAAAGGAATGGTTCTTGATATTTGGTTCTAAACTATAATCAATTTCAAAAGAAATATCAATTTGACTCAAACGGCTCTCTTTAATTCTTCGATTAATCTCTCTTTAATTTAAAATGTAATTCAAGAGTTATGATTAGAAAATAGGATTTCTCAATGATTAATGAAAGCTTAGATAGTTAGTAATAAGGAGAGATCAATGACATGAATTGGAAAGCACTAGCGCAACGCGGAGAAGAATTTTAATTTTTGTCGCGAAATAATTTTTGAGATAGAGGACCCTGTATCCTCTCCTCGACGCGGAGAGGGGGTGATCGATTGAATACCAAAAATCTTAAGCGCCAGCAACGCGGACCTGAGCAAAAATATTTTCCCGATATTTTCTTTCTCTCCCAAACTCGATTCAATTCACAACCAATGCAATCCCATTGCTCCTTTTCACAAATTTCATAAACCTAGAATGTTTTCAACGAAACCTACACAAAGTTCATCAAGAATAACACTCATTCACAAGGCCCCTCACTTCAAGAACTTAACAAGACTCCATTATTAAAGAATGAAGCTAAAATCTCACGAACTTCATCAAGAATATCAATCGATAAACTTGAAAAACAAATTTATGGATGAATTTCACATGATTGACGTGAGGGCGAATAAATTCAACACTATGAAAGCTTATATAACTGAAACAACAATGTTCTTTAAGAAAATTGAAGGACAATCTTGGAAAATAAACCCTAGCCTTAGCATTTCAGGAAGTTTCTTAAGCATTGAAATTTAGGAGTGAATGAGAGGGTTTGATTATC
This sequence comes from Solanum sitiens, assembly GCA_016801875.1. Classification (NCBI taxonomy): domain Eukaryota; kingdom Viridiplantae; phylum Streptophyta; class Magnoliopsida; order Solanales; family Solanaceae; genus Solanum; species Solanum sitiens. Next base: position 3,664,960 of record JABWTJ010000080.1, read on the forward strand.
AAAACTTATTTTTCTACACATTTAAGGTAATTTAGATGAACTACTAATGGGTTTTATGACTAAAATTCCCTTAAAGAAATAAATAAAGTGAGTTGAAAGTCAGAATATTTTCTTGGTGGTCCATAATCACTCCGTAATGTGGAGCCATCGCGGAGCTGCTGCCGAGTTAAAATGTCTCTAGCAAATCAGTCAGAATTTTTTTCCCAGAGCTTTTATTGAGGCAAACTTGGTGGCCTTGAAAAGATGAATCAGAGACCTTTAATTTCATAGGTCATGGACAACCTAACTCTTTATGTTCTAAAAGATATGGTCATTTGAAGTTGACACAAAACTTAAGAAAACTGATGGGTGACTTGAACGATTTTCTCTTTATTTCTTTTTGAAACTCGAGGTGTTTCATCTAGTGACCTTAACACCTAAGAAAAATTCAAATCTCTTGGAAAAAACTTATTCAAAGACGAAGGATGGTTTGAGTTTTAACTTACAGATTTGTAGGGTATTACATTCTAATTGTTTTAATCCAATACTACGTCATTTTACCTTCTACCTGAGGCCCTATATAAACGTTTTATTCCTCCAATTTACAGATTTGAACTCATTCTCCTAAATTTCTAAAACTTGACCAAATTCATTCTCCCAAATTCTCTCAAGTATAAGGAAAAAAAAAAGAGCTAGGGTTACATTCGAGTGCCCCAATTCTCCAATTTTGGGGGCTTAAATAATCAATGTATATGTATATTAACTCATGGATACCTTTCCTCCACGGGATCCCTAAAGATTTCAAGTTCTCAATTCAATCTCTAGATTATCAAATTACGGTTTCAATTTCATGAATGTGGGTTTCTTCCAATTATGATTAAGTAAGTCTGTTAATGCATTATTTGATGTTAATATATTAAATTTAGTTTAAATTGTACTTGTCCATGCTTAAATTATGTTTTTAAATCATGATCTTATGATAGACCCATGAACTATGAATTATAAATTTATGAAGATATGCATGTTGTTCCTATGAAATTAATATGAATGATTTAAGGTTGCTTTGAGAGTAAAGAAGTTGTTGTTGTGAAAGGTTATTCTAACATGAACGATTCATATGATTGAGAGGTTTCTTCGGCTAAAACTTCAATCAAGGTTAAGGGAGAAAATGACCAAAAGCCCCCCCTCCCCACCTATAGCCAGATTTTCAACTACACAATCATACTTTACAGGGATTTTATTACCCCCCTTGGACTATTTTAAAGTGGAGTCATTTTCTCCCTAAATGTTGATGTGGCAAAGAGGGCGTAGTTCACTCTCAAAGAGAGTGAGAGATAAAAAGATGATGAAAAGATTAACTTTATAAATATCTAATTTATTTCATATTAATATTCTATTTTTAAAAAAAAATTATGTTTCCTTTTTTTATACCTTCTTTATCTTTTTTTACTTTAATGTTCGTTAGATTCATAGACACTGGCGGTGACTGACCTCGACCACCATGTCACTGCCCTCATCAACTTTTCATCATTAAGTCAGTTCCCCTCTTCAAATCACATACTTTTCATCATATCTCCACTTTTTATCACTTTGAAAATTTATTGGTAGCTCAAAATCGAAATCAAAATTAAAAGTTAGAAGAATCGAAGTTTAGACTTATCATTAATAGAATAGTTCACTATGTAATAGATTCAAATTAATAAAGAAGAATTCATCATTAGGTAACATGCCCTTTAATGAAGAAGACCTAATTATTGAAATTGTTGTAAATATAAATCAATTTTTTCATATCAACATTGTTAAATCTAAATAATACTAGTCTCTCAAATGTTAAAGTAGAGGAAGAATACCCAAATCTAATGATATAGTTTTTTCGTTTGTCTCTAGCTTTAGAGAACGAGATTTTTGTTGTAAGGTCGAAGATGCGGTAGTCTTGGCATCCTCGTCGTCAAATCTGCTGAAGCCTTAAAAGAAAAAGAAAAATAAATGAAGGAATGGAAAAGAAAGAGAAAGGAGAAGATAAAAATATAAAACAAAATTAATTAAAATATAAAAAATAATTAATTTATTTTATATTAAAAAGGGTAATATTACGTGGTAGCGCGTGTTGATTACTACCTAACACAAATATGGGCGTGAGATTGTAAGGGGATAAATATTTCACTTTTAAAAGGTACCTGGGGGGTGGGGTGGGGTGATAGGATCCCCGTGAAGAATAAGTGTGTAGTTGGGAATTCAGTAATAACTTGAGAGGGGGGCGGGGTTGTCCCTTTTTTCATATTTAGGAGCTATTCTAAATGAACTTTTGCTTGGATTGACTACTTAATTGTACCTTTTCATGGATAAAAAAATGAACATGATTAATGAGTATTATGTGGGACATACGCTTAGCACCGAATGAACTAACTGTGATTACCCATGTCTCATAAGTATATGCCACCATAGATTTTTCTTAGATAGACATTAGTTAGTGGATCCACTTTGACTCAAGTTTATAGTTCTTACCTTGACAAGTAAGGACATATATTTTTGGTGTGGGATGGACACCAAATTATATGTTATAGATCACATGGTCTATGTCAGTTAATTACAAACTTCCCACAACTACGAACTAATGTTACTTTATAAATGTATCTCTCAAATCAGCTTGAAAGATGCTTAGCTTGCATTCACCATGATTATGACTTATGTTTTCTAACATGTTATTTTATGATTTAGCTTTGTCATTTCATTTCATGTAAATTCCTTTTTAGCACGATTTTACAACTTTTATGCATTACTATCATACGTACATTTCATGTACTTAATGAATACTTGGACCTACATTGTCTCACTAATGTAGGGTCCAACACTCATATGTTGCACTCTTGTGGCTAGTTTATTCATTTTTGCTTTTGAAGATTAGTGATTCCTCATGATCCGATGGCCAAGATTCTTTTATTGCTTTCATGTCATTTTCATTTTCAGACATTATATCTGACGTATGAGTTACATCTCAATCACTATCCTTATGGTGTAATAGATAGTTTTGAGACTTGTGGTTAGACTTACCTTTTGTCAAATTCTTTTGTATGAAGTGATATATTTTAAACTCTTTAGTTCTATTATCTTGTATGATGTATGCTCAGTGGATTTTGTAGGACCTCTTAGGGTTCTATACGCCATTTACGCATATGATCTATTTTGGATCATGACATCTACTTATTCTAAATTGTTTTCCGAATACTAGTAATGATTAAGTGAAAAAAATGTATTCATTGAAATATTGATATTTAATGTGTCATGAGTGACTTGGATGATTATTATAATTTCCTTATTGATGTTATGCAAATGATAGGTGTGATTGATTCTTGATATGAAATTGTCATCATCTTACTATGCATGTTAAATTGTCACTATGTATAAGCACATTTGTGATATAGAACTATGTGATATTTATTAAAAAGAAAGACAAAGAGTATATGACTATGAGGGGCGTGCCCCATATAGGGGATGATATGATAATATATTCAAGGGAGGTGCCCCATGTCGGGATGATATGATATGATATTATCGGGGTAGGGGCATAAACAGATATGTCCCTCCGAATCTTGACCGGGGGATGAACAGTGGATGTGTATCAATAGGACTGACATGCACCACTCTAAATTATATTTGCATTACACCGCATTTCACCTCCTCATCATTGCTTGGTATTTATGAGTAAATTGTTATGCATTGTGGTTATTAAATCTGAAAGATTGTGATGGTTCTATAGAGACTCTGTTGATATGGCCTATTGTGTATTACTTGTATTGTGTTTGTTCTTATTGCTTTGAAGCTGCTACAATAGGGGTGAGTTCTGAATTATGTCTAGGTACTAGTATGTTTGGATGGTGTGTAAGGGTGCATATTGTGTTCAGTGATTACTTTATTTAGAGTGATCATCTAGGGATGCTTGTTGAGTACCATTGTTTTTAGTAATCACTCCCTTTTTTTATACACTTGTGCATCTTACGAGCCTGAATCGTCTTGATCATCCTCAAACATCATCGTCTGAGACTTCCTTTTAGAGTTCATGAGATAGCTTCTAGTCATCCCGACATACATCACTTACGATCGTTTCTTATGTCTTTCTACTATTCCAGTATCAGAGATATTCAACCTTGTTCTTTTACAAAAATTTGTACTATTGTCTTGTGACTTATACACGTGACACCAGGATTTGGGGAAGGTTTTGTAATGATATGATACCCATAATTCTTATGTTATGCTTAGTCCTTATTTTCTTTCTTACTTCCACATTAAACCTAGTCTAGGTTTGTTAACAATGACATATCTTGGTAGGATAAGGTAGGTTCCATCACACTTATTTTTTGTCGTGACAGAAGGTATCAGAGCCTCAAGTTCATACATCTCATGAGTCTACAAGTAAAGTTTAGTAGTGTCTCGAGGATCGGTGTGAAAACGTCCGCTTCTTATGTTTGAGAGGATATGAAGATTGTTAAGAAACTTCCTTTTGTTCATTCAATCTAATTGTGTGTGGTTACTTTCGTTAGTACTGAGTTGTTACACATTTTTTTGTCATGTGGATAGGATGTGAGCTAGTGTTGCTGGTAGAGGAGGGAATGTAATCCCTAAGCATTTGTTGAGACCATAACTAGGGGTAGAGGTAGAGCTCGTGTGAGGGGAGATTACATGCTCAAGGAAAGGCACCAACTAGAGGTGTTGTTAGAGGTGTCCCTCCTTAGCCAGATATGGGTGTTAGAGCGGACCAGGTTCATCTAGAGTATGTTGCTTGACCTTTTCTTCATGAAACAACTTATTAAGAGTGTTGGGTGTGCTTGAGACTTTTTCTTAGAGTACAGGTGTGATAGGCATAACACATGGTTCTAAGACCAAAGCGGGAGCTCAAATCCTAGATCAACATCAAGTCTCAGTTGCTCATGGTCCGGTGGGACAACCACCATTAGGACCTAAGTTTGATGTGATCATTTACGGGGGGTTATAGCTAGGGGTTCACCTTTTCTAGTGTTATCTAATGATTAACTGTGTCATTATGATAAGTTCAGAAAGATCGATCCACTTTAATTTTAGGGTAGAAAGAGTGAGGATATGCATGAGTTCTTATCTACATCTCGAGAGTTGCAAGAGACAATTGCCTTGGCTAAGTCTCATGGGGTTTTCTTTACTACACTTTAGTTGTGTGGTCCAACTAGGGAGTGGTGGAAAGTCTATTTGGATTCTATATCGACTGGACCTCTGTCAATGACTTGTGGGGTATTTGCTTGTACTTTTTGTATGATCATTGTATCCCTTGGAGTCTGAACGAGGAGAGTAAATTAAGATTCGAGAGTTTGATATAGGAGAGCGTTAGAGCTGCAGTGTATGAGACTCCTTTTTATAAATTTTACAGACATGACCTAGCCATCATTTCGGATGAGACCAAAAGGATTCAAGAGGCTTGTGTGGGCATTGCCCTTCCCCGGTGTTCAGATCATCCCTTGAGAGGGTTTTCTTTAAATCCATAGTGGGAGCCGCCAAAGAAGTGTAGTTGCTAAAGTGTAAGAAATTTGGGGATATGAGAGATAACATGACCTGTACTTCCTGTCAGTTTTCAGGTGCCTCACCTGGTGGCAGTTTATCCTTAAAGAGAGGTTGTTCCTTCCAGCATCGTGGACTAGCTCATGCAGATTATACAGATATCTAAGGATGGTCATGCAATCCGTGGTTTCTACAGTTCGGGTTGGAGTTCTCATGGTTCACAACAGAATCGTGGACCAGTTCGTGATCTTTATTGAGACAAGTGATTGTGTTTAGTTGAGTTTAAAGAGGAGTGGATATGAATTAATGTAAAGGGTGATTGTGGGTGAAAGATTAAAAAAACTTTATTGATAAGCTTCAGGAAGTTTGAAGAATGGAAAATTGATCTTATGAATTTTCGAAATTAATTCAAATTTGTAGTTATGATTTGTTGGGTTTGTGTTTGTGAACTTTTAGTTAATATTTTATGTCAAATGGAATTAATTTTTAGCCCATCTTTTCATGAACTTGTCACTCAATTTGAGCAAATACGAATAACATGGCTTTGTCAAAAGTCGCCTAGCTGATTTTTTTTACCATTTAACTTTTTATGTGTTATTAAAAATAATGTGAAATTTCACTTGTAGTCAGTAGTATTACAAGCACACTTAGTGGATAAGAAAAAGGATCTTAAATATTGAGTTCTAATGGGTTTAAGAAATCAGTTGACAAAATAATCAGTGGAAAAGTCTAACTAACAAACGAAGAACAAGTACATGAATATTTCACATCATCCCACACATACTAAATTCAACACTCACTGTACCTAAAAGTAATATACAAAAACTCTAGGGAAAAGTATTTGAGTAATATCTAACCTTCCACAAAAGTAAAAACCCCTTCTATTTTTTTTATTTTTTTTTGTGATATATTCCTCAAGTCCACGTACTCTTTTGGCTCCAATGGATAATAGGGATGCAGAATCATCGACGCTTAGTTAAAAGATAGATGACAAAGCTAGGATGAGACAAATTAAATGCTGTTGTTTGCACCCAATTTCACCTGGCAGTAGACTGTATCTAGATAGCTCTTCTATGTAATGCTTTGTTAAGATTCCCTTCTCAAAGCTTGGAATGCTACTCCTAGCCTAACTTTAGCATCAAAATCTTTTCTCCAAGTAAGATTTGAAAAATCTAAATGCATAGTTGTTTAACTAGAAATATATATATATAAAATAATTATAATTATTTGTTTGTTAGTTGAATCATGTATAATTAATCTGTGAATTCTTTAATAATACTGACTGACAGCTTAATGATAACTAAGGATGACAAGACTTTTTCACCTTAAAATTGTGTGTTTAAATTGCACTATCATTATTGTCTTGGCTCCGTCTTCTCTGAGTATTCGTAGGTCTTACTATTTACTTGATTGGAAGGCGGTGACCATACATAGATAAGATACTGACCCTCCAGAAAAACGAGGGTGGTCCACAGGGCATCTCTGATGATGAGCACATGGGTAATCTGTTGGCAAATGGCGATTTGTTTTATCTTTTCTACTGTACCGTTGCTGCAATCGCCCCATATTCCACATATTCCTTTGCTCCGATACATCAATCATTAATCCAATACACCCGCGACACCTTTTGTCTCTCTATTTAAATTAACTTTTCTCTAAATATAATATTCAACCAAGAAACAAGCATATGCTAATTACTACATTTTGAACAAAAGATTGTTCAAATTTATGCTACTCCCTTTGTCACCATTTAGGTAAAGAACATAGTCTTTCGAAAATCAAACAATTTAAGTTAAATAAAAAAATTCTAATGAAAAACATCAATTTTTTAAAAGTAATATTTATATATTTATAAATTATATAAAAATTACTATTAAGTCACAATAATTAATAATTTAAAATATATAAAAAATAATTACTGTTAAGATTAAAGTTGTTTGAATCTCGAAATCTGAAATTTGTCACATAAATTAAGACAGTACTATATAAAAATCAAAACGGTTATACAAGTTTCTCAAAGTATTCAAAATATTAAAAATAAAAGTGGATAAACAAATTGGAATGACAAAGCAATGGTCGTTTGATTGAGAACAAGTTATTCTGAAATTAATTATTTTGAAATAAGTTATTCCACATTGTATATTAAGAACACCAAGACGATCTAATACTTCCAACCAAAATCATGATAAGATAGTTGTAAATTTTTATTCTTAGATTATTATATATATTAGATACACATTACACCAAATGGTTCCTAATTTTGCATCATTAGAAAAATAGTTTCACTCCCCATTCATTCCACAGATAGCGCATTAATTTATCACACAATTATTAAAAAACCCTCTACTCGTGCTATAATTAATTTGTCTTATGGTCTCCTAACCTACCAAAGAACAACAATTAATTGCATAAAAACACAAGCATGGAACGAAACTTAATTGGTTTTTCTGATTTATTTATTTATAACAAAACAGATTGCATTTGTGATACGGAGAGGTCTAGAATAATTATTATTTTTTACTAATATGTAAAAACACTCTTTATATTCTCATATAGCGTGTAACGTGCTGATATAGAAATGGCAACAAGAGCATCTTTTCCATACTTTCTCATTTCTTGTTTCTAATAGTAGTAGGTGAAATTTGATGTATATGAATCTTTATGTGGTGATCGTGAAGACTTTGGAGAGATTGTAGATAAAGTGCTATAAAATTGTACTCCATTTTAAAACAAAATATTTGACAAAGCGTATTGCTAATATCATATTATATATGTAACTTTTAAGTTTATGCCATTTAAATAAAACTAAAATTTGGAATCTATGTGTGCATGGATATGTATTCTTCTTTTTAATCCTAGCACACAACAAATAATTTATCGTAAGGGATAAAGATAAAAGTATTCTCTATACTATAATCAAAATTTCAAATACATAATTCTCTATACTATAATTAAAATTTCAAATACACATCTTAATTAAACTACGGTCCTATTACCCCTCTTCCCTCATTAACCTTTTTTTAAAAATAAAAAATTTATACACTTTTTTAGCTTGCATGACATCCAAACATCTCTCACGCGCTTTAACTATGTCCCACATAAGCTAAAATGTGTACAAAATTATAAAAAATGAGTTTGAAGATAATATAACCTTAATTTAGTTAAAATGTATCTCTGATATTTCTGTTATAATCTAAGAATACTCGTGACTTATTCCTTTTGCATTTATAGTGCTATTTTATGAATGAGACACAAAAAGAGGAACCAAAATTAGTTGAGAGTTGAGAATCTATAATAATATTGGTATTATGGAATCTTTTGTAATGAAATGAATGAGTTGAAAAGTTATGTCATTTCATGGGGCTCATGGCCATCCGACCGAATAGACAGAAAGGTGAAAGCCGAGCTGTTTCAATTGATTTTGTAGTTATATTTTTGTTGATTTTTCCATAAAGTAGTGCGCTACGAGAATCTTACCCCAATCTTTAAAACACTATAGAGAGAGGAGAAATGAAAAAGAAAAATAGTTAATGGATAAACATGATTTGACTCCTTTTTATTGCACTTTCTCAAAAATTACATGTTTAGATAATAATATAACTTATTTAATTTTTTTAATTAGAAATAATTTAATTTTTAAGATACTTTATAATTTTTAATGAAATAATTTATAACTATACAAATATCTAAAAATTATATTAAATTATAAATTTTAAGAGTTTTTTTTCTTACGCATTATGTTCAATTAAGTAGTGTTACATAAAATGAGACGAAAAGAGTATAATTTTAAAGTCAAGATTAAAATAATTTAACAAACAATAATTTATAAAGTCAAGATTAGAATAATCTAACAAACATGATTAAACTAAAAAAGTATACTCTTTAATTTTTGGTATGCAATATTCATCACATAATTTGATACTTATAAATTTCAGTTTGTAATTATTAATTATAGTTAAACTTCCCTACCTCTCTCATTAAAAAAATCCGTATAAACAAGAACAATAATCTGTGATCATAAATTTTTGAGAAATTTGATTTTAAAAAAACAGTTTGAAATTGAGTTGAAATAATAATACTCCGTGCTATTAAGCCTCATAGTTCAAATTTGGGATAAGACACAAGTACTTCAAGATTATAATCGAAATACAAGAGATATACCTAGACTGAACTAAGGTATTATTACCCTTTGAACTTATATTTTTTTTAATTTTGTACATCTTTTGTCTTACGTGATACACTCTGTAACTCGACAGAATTGAGGCTCGTAGTAGATATTTGGATGTCACGTAAGTCAAAAAGGTGAAAAAAAATTATATTAAAAAAATGGGTGTGTGGGGGAGAGGGAGTAATAGGATCATAGTTTAGTTAATGTGTGCCTTTAAAATTTCGATCATATTCTAAGAATATTTGTATTTTTTCCGTTAAAATTATGATAATTAGCTATGTCTTTTCTAGACTATCTTTATCTCGAGCCACAAATCTATTGAAAACACTTCTCTACTCCACTTTGAGGTTTAGATAACATATGTGTACACAGACCCCTCTGTGTATACTACAGTGACTATGTTGTTTTAACTAAGATTTTAAATTTAAATTTATAGTCTTTAATCGTAACACATAAACTTTATATTTTCTTAATTCATATTTGAAACAACCTAAAAACACATTAAATCAAATTAATTAATGTTTTTTTAAAATGTATAAGAAACCTATAAAAAATTTCAAATAAACAAAAAATATGTTTTAACTCTTAAAATTGACACAAGCTTAGGAGGTAATATCCTCCATTAAAAATATATAACAAGTTACAAACCCACCCCTTCCCTTTAACCCACTACTAGGCCAGAAAAGACCGTACATGTTGTATCAGTATATATACTCCCATATCTTTATTAGATATCGTTATAGCTTTATATTCACATATTTGTTCATCACAAGTCAGATGCCAAAATGTCAAGCTCTGTTCATGTAAAAGAAGTTATTTTAATCACCCCTTCAGACCCAACCCCTATACAAGTTCTCCCACTTTCCGCTTTGGATTCCCAGATCTTTTTGCGCTTCACCATCGAATATCTGCTCGTTTACAAGCCCTCACGCCATGTATTAGATAAACCAGCTACAGTGAACCGTATCAAGGCCGCACTTGGTCGAGCCCTGGTCCCTTACTACCCATTAGCCGGACGAGTCCGGGCTCGAACAAATGGCTCTGCAGGCCTTGAAGTGGTCTGCAGAGCTCAAGGTGCGGCTTTCATACAAGCGGCCTCCGATCTCACGGCGGAAGAATTCGAAGGAGCTCCCCGGCATAACACGCAGTGGCGGAAGCTGTTGTCGTTACAAGTAACCGACGTCCTTAAAGGGGCCCCACCATTAGTTGTCCAGCTGACGTGGCTATCCGATGGATCGGCGACGTTAGGCGTTGGATTTAATCATTGTCTCTGTGATGGAATTGGTAGTGCTGAGTTCCTCAACTTATTCGCTGAGTTAGCTACTGGTAAGCAAAAATTCACTCAATTAAATCGTCAAGTATGGAATCGCTATCTGATGGATCCAAACATTTATAATAAACGCATTTATCAACAAAATCATCCCGAGTTTAACAAAGTACCCGATCTTTGTAACTTTAATTCTCGATTTTCTCAACTCGCACCTACTTCAGTTACATTCAACAGGAGCAGAGTAAACGAATTGAAGAAATTATTAACATACAGCCAATCCTCTTGCACTTCATTTGAAGTACTCTCTGCTCATATATGGAAGAGTTGGGCCACATCATTAAATTTACCACCCAACCAAACATTAAAACTATTATTTACAATCAACATACGGAATCGAGTGAAGCCGAGCTTACCCATTGGGTATTACGGTAACGGATTCGTCTTAGGATGCGCTCAATCTTCTGCTAGAGACTTAGTTGAAAAGGGATTGGGATACGCAGTTGGATTAGTGAAAAGAGCAAAAGAGCGAGTAGACGATGAGTACGTAAGAGAAGTGGTGGAATCAGTGAGTTCAAATGGAACGACTCCAGACTCAGTAGGCGTGTTAATAATGTCACAATGGTCAAAACTGGGATTAGAGAAAATTGACATAGGAATGGGGAGGCCTGTTGAAGTAGGGCCAGTTTGCTGTGATAGGTACTGTATATTATTGCCAGTGTATGATCAGAAGGATTCTGTGAAGGTAAATGTTGCGGTCCCTACAAGTGCGGTTGACAAATACTTGTATCTTTTAAACACTACTACCACCATTGGCACCTGACAAACAAGATTTGACGGACGATATTCAATTTCATGACATTAACACAAGTACCTCTTCTTTTTTTTCGAACTTAATGAGTACTAACATATATATATGTTGACTTCATGTACATCGATCGATCAATCCAAGGAGGAAAAAAAAAAGAGTAAAAGATGAATTTGTTGACTTTGTAATTCTTTTGCTTTGTATAATTCAATCTTATTTAGGCTTGAGCTTTCCCTCACTTTCCCTATAGTCTAAAAGTTATGCTGTTTCTGTCTTAATTTATGTGATACTTTTTATTTTTCGTTTGTCAAACAAATTAAGTTTGATCAGAAATTTGCGTATGAAATCTTTAATTTTTTTGAAACGAAATTTATATATTTATAAATTGCATAAAAAGTATTTTAGATCACAATAATTAACAACTCAAAATATTTAAACGATATATGAAGAATTCACGGTCCAAGGTAGAATTGTTTGAATCTCAATATTCAAAATGTGTCCCATAAATTGAGACGGAAGCAGAATTTTTTTTGAAGATGCCACACAAACATGCTTTAGGAGAGTTGTGGTGGTTATTATCTATTAGGTTTCTCTCATTTCAATTTTGTTTATCCTATTTTGATTTGACACGAGTTTAAGAAAAAGTATTTTTGAATTGTGTGGTCATAAACTAAAAACATGTCAAATGTACTGAAATATCTTTTAGCATTTGTAAACATGTCAAGTGAAAAATTAGAATTAAAAAACTACCAAAAAAGAAAAGAGATACTCTTTTTGAAAAATACTAAATCAAGTTATAAAAGATGAAAGTGTTAATATAGAATAACAGCTCTTTGAAGTCACAACAAGCTTTCCAGAAGGTACAAATACCATAAGCTCTCTTTCATTGGTTTACCTTACTGAGTTTTGAGAGAATCTTTAGATACTTGAATATTTATATTAATTATTTTGAGAGGAAAACTAGTTAGTTAAATGATATATGATATGAGGGAAAAAATATATATTTTAATTATTATTTGACTCACATTTATTATTTATATATGTCATTTTTGAGCATGAATTTTATGTATTGTGCTAAATAGTGTATTTTATTTGTAGGAGTAAATTGGTGTAAAGTTAAAAAAGTTTGAAGCTAAAACGAATTAAAAATGGAAGATTGAAGAAGAAAATAAAAAAGACAAACTTAATGGATTAAATGTAATATAATAATGTATAAGGAATAAACTACAGATTCAAAATTTTGCAAATTTGCAAACTGCTGCAGCGTGTCATGCTACAATGATGAGACCCAGCGGTTACCCAGAATACGCATATAACACGGAAGTCAAATTCCGTTTTGTTTTAACTTCCTAATATAATTTGTACTCGGTTATTTTACTTAGATTTTTCTACACCTATAAATAGTCCACATAAACATAAGAGGAGAAAAATTATAGGGCATCAAGTAGAAAGTCATTAATATTTTTTAGGTTTTTTTTTTCTTCTTATTTGCTTAGAAATTACTTTGTTCTGGGCTTGTAGCTACAGATTGAATGTTGATTATTTAAGGTCATTGGATTAATTCTTGTTATCATTATAAATTACTTCTATATTCTTATTTTAGTATTTGTGCTTGATCACCATAACATAAATCTATTGTCTAATCTAAAAAACAAGAGAGGAGGGGATAGATAGACCAAAGAATATAGAGAGTTCGATCGATCCATTAAGTTGAGGTGATTTATGTTCATAAGTGACGCCCGAACGAACAACTTGCTTGGTTACAAAACAAAATAAAATATAAATGCTCGTCAATTAGACCTGTTTATCCTCGCTCATCGATGTAGTTAGACAACTAACTGGAGTAGTCGACTAGAGGTTTAAAACCCGACTCATATAATTAACTCGATAAACCAGTAACTTGCCAACTAAAATTAGTTCTAAGCCAAGAATATGATACATGAGATCCAATACATGTTGCAGCCCTGAAATTTTCCCAATCACTGTAAGTAATCTTATTATTTTATTTCTGCATTCTTTTCTCTTGACACTCTTAAATAAAAAATTAGACCTGTATAATTTAGTAAAAATAGTTGATTGCCAAATCATTTGGGCTCGATAATCTGATTCATTTAAGAGGCACTATATTATTTTTTCGACCACTTACACTTGCTTGTGCAATTGGGAGCAACAAATTTTTGGCGCCCGCTGCCGGGGACTTAGAAATTAACTATTCTTCTAGGTTATATTTTTTCTTTTTCTTTATTGATTTATTTGTTTATTTATTTTGATACATATTTTTTCTACTAATTAATACTTTTCTTGGAATGAACATGAATGAGGATTATTCACAAGTGGTGAGACCTGGTCCTTACTGCAAAGGAGCTCACTTTTGGCAACAATGTAATTATATTCCCGAGGGAGAATTGTGTGCACCATTTTTATCCTGTGAATTTTGTAGGGGGCTGTGGGTCGGCTACACCGTATGTTGCTACCCTATTCCAAGTCCCTCTCATGAAGATTCTAATAATTTTGTTCCTTTGATAGTATGGAATCTTGTAGGAAATTAATAGAGGAATATGAAGAGCGTCCTAGGAGAATCATATATGTGATGTCACACCTTATAGATTGAAAAATGAAGTACTTTCAAGATGTTAATATGTTTTTCTTTCATACTCAGAATTAAGCAATGAATTGAATGCAAAGGTTGCTGTATTTGATGCTAAACAATCCAATTATGAATTTTGTGATATCGAAAAGGCATTCAAAAGTCAATTGAGGATCTAAAATGGGAGGAGATGCAATGCAATCAGACTTTTCTTGAAGATGCCACATTTGAGGAAGAGTATAAAATTGAGCATGTTGCAATTGGTTAAGTTTGGATGAGGGACGTATTGGACCTCATTCAAATAACATTTAAACAATATGTTTAGATGTTGATGTATCATTCGAGTCATATGAACTAATGGAGAATTGATAGATGAGAAACAAGGCCCCTACATCCTAAGTTTTTCTAGTCCATATAGACAAACGAATATTCCTCACATAAAGGTCAAAAAGTGCAAGATGCGACATATATTACTTGTTTTTTTTTGTCTTCATACCACCACCCTTAGAGAGGAGCAGAAAAATAGATGCAAAGTTACAGGTACAATTCATAAGTTTAAAGTGAAAAGAAAAGTGGTGAACTTACTTGTGTCATGTCGGAATGTTAAATTAGGCGCTTATAAAGAGGCAAACAAATTTATAGTGTAACTTCTTACTTTTTTTTTCATTTTCTTAATGTCATTTTTTTGTTGTTTTTACATGTTTTGGAGAAGTCCGAGTATCAAAATTTGATGCTAAGGAGCACGTTTAAGCTTAAGTGGGGGGTGACGACCCTTGATGAAATTAAGAGAACATGCTACTAGCTAGACCTAAAGGATTTTTTCGAACCCTTGTTTTAAATTTTATTTGATGCTTTGGGGACATAACATATTTTTAAGTGTGGGGTGGAGGAATGAATTTCTAGTTTACGGTTTTATTGAGTCTTTTTTTTTTAAAGATGGGTTCCTTGACTTTTCTTTTTGGTGTTCCTTTGAATAGAGTGTCTTTTATTTTTATAGGAATAAGTTTTCTTTTAATTTTTTTTGAGAGAAAAGAGAAGACCCTTTTGAGTGGTATGATACTTGCTATTTATGTCTAATTTTTAGTAGTACTTTCTTGTGAATGCTTGATTGATAAGGACATATCAGACTCTTTGAGACGTAAGCTCATGGTTGTGATTTTGTATATAACTTAATTTATTTTGTAGTTTGTTATGATATTGTCTCTATTCGAAGTGAAATTGATCAATCTTGATTGATACTTGTGTCACGCCCCGAGCCTACACCCTAGGCGGGATTGGCACTCGGTGACCACTGCTGGCCAAGAGCGAACCCTTAGCCTGACTTACTTAACTCAGCGGAAGACTTACTCAATAATAAAAGAAGAACAATCTCTTAATTAACTTAAATTAATGTCTTGGCCAAAATGACACTTTAGTCTCAAAACAAAATATCTAAAATAAAAGAGACTCAACAGAACTAACTTATCATTTGTCTATGAAGCCTCTAAAACAACATTGATGAATGTTGGGACAGACCCCACAAAATTCTGAATTAGAAAGACTGGAAAGCATAAAAAGAATCCTCCAGAATGCAAGGAGGCTCACCACTGACTCTTGAGCTCAAACTGGATCAACGAAGCGTTGCGTGCTGATCCTGGTTACCTGCGTCTACATCATGAAACGATGCAGGCCAACTGGCATCAGTACATTGAATATACGAGTATGCGAGTTGGAATGCTAAACAACGACTTAAGCGTGATGGAAATAAGACGAACTTACCTTGGCTCTGCTCAACTCAAGACTTACTCTACTCAATGAATATATATATAAAGCAATTTAAAACACATGCGATACATATAAAGTTTGTAAGACAGTAAAGCGACTCAGTTCATCAAAGAAAATGCAATAACAAACTCAACTTTACTTATATATGAAAGTAATATAGTTTTGTGAGAGTTTCTCTAATTGACAACCACCACTATGAGCCTAAGTGGTGATACAACGTCTCACCCACGCTGCCAGAACTTCCTATACTTTGCCGACGCATAGAACATCCTCAACCTAGTGGATCCACTGGCTAACCTCACGTGATCATCTAAAAAGTATGATATGTTAATACCCATGATGACTACATGGTTTACATGGAGACTTGAGTTAATATGAACTATCGTCCCCACATCGGTTCTAAATACTACTCCCAAAATATACTTTAGCTCATGCTTTTAAAATATCCTCTTTCCTCTTGGGTTGAGATAATTGCTCCAACCCTTTTTAACTTTAATATCCCTCTTGGAATCAATGTTCCCCTTTTTATTTCTCAAAACTCTTTTGGAAATCTTTGTTCCTCTTCAACTTAAATGTGAAGACATTTATAAACTTTTAGAGAGTACTTAGTTCCCTTATAACTTATGAAAAATGAACTCAGCTCTTACTCTTTGCTTAACATGAAACTTAAATCTTAGGGAAAACTTAGTTCCCTTATAGCTTTTGAGAACATAACTCAACTATTTTAATCTTTGATAAACTCATTGCTTGAACATTAAAATAAAGTTAAAATGTTTGTGTAAGACTCTTGAATGCTTTAGAAAATTACTTTGACTCGCTTCTTAACTTTAAACTTGACTCTTAACTTCTTTGACTTTGATCTTAACTTTCCTTGAATTGGATTATGGATTCAAGGATCATGATCTCATGTTGATGGATGATTTCATGATGTTTAGATGTACTTTAGAGTGTTGGAATCGACTAAGAATTGTAGGTACATCACTTAGGAATTAGTACAAAAAGATAGGAGAAAATGGGGTCTCCACGTGACCTTGGCGGTCTGAGATGCGCGGAGCACCAAATCCTGACGGACAGACTCTTCTCTGAGGAGCTCTAGCTGGTGCGGCGTGCCAGGGCCTGTCAGACTGAGCCTGCCCTGAGGGGCTCTGGCAGGCGCGGCGCCCCAGAGGTTGTCAGACGAGATTTCCGACTTTTCTTCTCCGATTTTCAACTCTAAATCTTCTAAGCTCCCACAGATATTACCCCAAACATTAGGATCTCTAAGTACCTCAATACCTAATAGTTTAGACTCTTAAAACAGCTCGGAAACAAGAATCAAAACAACTAAAGATATGCAACAACCAAACAACAAGAATTCGACAATTGTTCATCAAGAACTTCAATATTCTTCATTCAATCTAATCAAAACTTGCTGAATTAAACATGTTGGTGTGTGGGTGAACGAACCCAACATAAAAAGAGATCAAATACACCACCGTTGAATTCCACTAGAATCTCTTGGCGTTCTTGGTGAAATCTTGCTCTTTTCTCCCTTCTCCCTCTTCTCTTCTCTTTCCTCCTAAACCCTAAGCGTAAAAAGTATTTTCTAATCTGAAATTAAACTTGGTTTTACCCCAATTAATCCCTTAAAATAAATTAGGAAATAGCAGGGTAAAAAGACTACTTTACCCTTACTGAAATTCAGATTGGACTTTCCTCAGTCCAACAACCCAACTTCCAAAAGACATATCTCCCTCATAATACATCAAAAATGCGCAAACTCGGTTCCGTTGGAAAAATCTTCCGAAGGGCTTTCCAACCATATAAAGAAATCACACTAACTTCTCCTGATCTGGGAGTTATGGCTGTTTGAAAATGAGCAAAAACTCACTTTTATACTTAGGAAATTTTCTAGATTTCCCTATTTATTTCCAAAAATGACTATTCTTGGTTTCTTAGCTTATTATTAGTTAATTCAAGTTACGAGATTTTACAATATCTCCCCCTCAGAAACATTCGTCCTCGAATGAGAAATCTTTCACTAAGCTAAGGGTAGTAACATCATTTCAACACTTCACTATGTTTTTCAAGAAGAATGTCAAACTGATTTGCAACATAAGAAGTTACTAAAGATAAACTTGGTCCTGGGTCTAACAAAGCATAAACATCAAAATTAAAGACTTTGATCATACCCGTGAAAACATATGGAGAGTTTTCTTGCTCTTCGCGGCTAGTGATTGCATAAAGACACTTTGCCCCTCTGCCAGTACCAGAAGTGGCTCCTCTAGGTGAAGCCCTATCTGGTGGAGAAACTGATGAATATTTAGCTCTATTGCCCGGATTTTCACACCCTTGTTTATTCTTAGGGCACTCTCTCATGAAGTGACCCTCTTGACCACAATTGAAGCAACCTATGTGGCCCTCACGACATCTACCGGGGTGCTTTCTACCACATTTAGCACATGTAAGTTCCCAACTCTCTCCTTGTACAACACTACCTTGAGATTTGTCTGGTCTAGCCTTGAAGTTCTGAGAATTGTGGCCATTATACTCACCTCTATTTCTGGGCGCAGGTGCACTAGCACATGATGATGCATGCCCCTTTTGTTTCTGGAATTGTAGTCAACTCGCTCTACTCTTCTGTTGAATAGAGTTATTCCCAGTCTTAACTTTATTGTTTCTGTACTCTTCTCTATCCCTCAGCTTTTCCTCATCCACCCGTTGTACATACACCATTAATCTCGAAATGTCCATGTCCCCAATAAGCATAGCAGCCCGACCCTCTTTGCTTGAAGCACGACCCAAGCCAACAACAAACAAAATTATCCTACTCCTCATGTACTTAACCATATTCGGAGCATAACGATATAGTTGGGTGAATTTCAAACCATACTCATGCACATTGAGTGAATCCTGTTTCACGATAAGGAACTCACATACCTTTGCCTCTTTCTGTTCTCGGGGAAAGAAATGCCCCGAGAAAGCTTCTTTCAAAGCAAGCCCATTTCGGATATGGTGAATTTTCATCTCTACCCTCTTTTCACTGGTCGTACCAAGTCCTAGCCACACTCTTGAGTTTGTATGCAGCTAGTTCAACTCTCTCAACACCAACAACATGCATTACATCAAATACCTTCTTCAACTCTTCTACAAAGTTTTCCAAATCCTCAGTAGTGCTCGAACCAGCGAAACTTAGGGGATTCATCCTCAAGAATTCTCAAATCCTCGAAGTGTTAGCCCCTTCTTGTCGATCTCCTCTTTGTTGACCGACTTGGTTGGTAACAACTTGACTCGACATTCGGATAGCCTCACGGAATTCAACATTAGTAACTTCCCCTTGAGGTTGCACTTCATGTGTATTGGGTAACTCTGGCTCATCTACATTTCTTCTATCTGGACGACCTCTGACTGCTCTTTGTGGAGGCATGATGATCTAAAACACGCACAAGCACGAATTAGAGGGAAACCCTTAGAGATTAACTCTAACGCACAACATGAGTATGAAAGAAGTGAGGAATTCCTAATGTTGTAGCCTCCTAATCATAGATGTGGCGCGCTTCACACTGATGATTAAGATTCTACAGACATGTATTCCTAGACTCACTAGGACTCTTGAACTCTGTGCTCTGATATCAAGTTTGTCACGCCCCGAGTCTACACCCTGGACGGTACTGACACTCGATGACCATTGCTGGCCTCGAGAGAACCCTTGGCCTGACTTACTTAACTAAGCAGAAGACTTAGAACCATTAGACGAGAGATATTCATATTGTTATGAAGCATAGCCGAACGACATTCTTCCACCAAGTCATCAGACACTCCCGTAAGGAAACAACTCATCTCATACCTTGGGTTAGACACCAAGGATAGAACATACTTAGACAACTTTGTAAATTTCAAGGAATAGTCAAGTACACTCATACCTCCTTGACGAAGGTTTATGAATTATTCAACCTTAGCTTCCCTCAACTCTCTAGGAAAGAACCGATCAAGGAAAAATCTCTTGAAGATCTCACAAGTGAGTGGGCTAACTCAACAATAAAACAAGATAAATCTCATAATTAACTTAAATTAATGCCTTGACCAAAATGGCACTTTAGTCTCAAAATGGAATATCTGAAATAAAAGAGACTCAGCTGAACTAACTGACCTGTTTATGAAGCCTCTAAAATTACTTTGATGAATGTTGGGCCAGACCCCACAACATTCTGAAATAGAAAGACTGGAAAGCATAAAAAAGAATTCTCCAGAATGCAAAGAGGCTCACCACTGACTCTGGAACTCAAACTAGATCAACGAAGCGCAACGTGCTGATTCTGGTTACCTGCATTTGCATCACAAAATGATGCACTGGCATCAATATATTGAATGTACGAGTATGCGAGTTGGAATGCTAAACAACAACTTAAGCTTGATGGGAATAAAACGAACTTACCTTGGCTCTGCTCAACTCAAGACTTACTCTACTCAATGAATATATATATAAAACAATTTAAAACACATGCGATACATATAAAATTTGTAAGACAGTAAAGAGACTCAGTTCATCAAAGAAAATACAACTCAACTTTACTTATATATGAAAGTAATATAGTTCTGTGGGATTTTCTCTAACTGGCAACCACCATTATGAGCCCAAGTGGTGATATAACGTCTCGTACGCGCTGCCAGAACTTTCCTATAATTTGCCGTCGCATAAAACATCCTCAACCTAGTAGATTCACTGGCTAACCTCACGTGATCATCTAAAAAGTATGATATGTTAATACCCATGATGGCTACATAGTTTACATGGAGACTTGAGTTAATATGAACTCTCGTCCCCACATTGTTGCTCAATACTACTGCTAAAATATACTTTAGCTCATGCTTTTAAAATATCCTCTTTCCTTTTGGGTTGAGATAATTTTCTCAACCCTTTTTATCTTTAAAAATCCCTCTTGGAATCAATGTTGCCCTTTTTGTTTCTCAAAACTCTTTTGGAAATCTTAGTTCCTCTTAAACTTAAATGTGAAAACGTTTATAAACTTTTAGGGAGTACTTAGTTCCATTAGAAATTATGAGAAATGAACACAACTCTTACTCTTTGCTTAACTTGAAACTTAACTCTTAGGAAAAAATTAGTTACCTTATAGCTTTTGAGAACTTAACTCAACTCTTTTACTCTTTGCTCAACTCATTGCTTGAACCTTAAAAGAAAGCTAAAATGTTTGTTTAAGACTCTTTAATGCTTTATAAGCTTATTTTGACTCGCTTCTTAACTTTTAGACTTGACACTTAACTTCTTTGACTTTGATCTTAACTTTCCTTGAATTGGGTTATGGATTCAAGAATCATGATATCATTTTATGGATGATTTCATGATGTTTAGATATACTTTAGAATGTGGGAATCGACTAGGAATTGTAGGTACATCACTTAGGAACAAGTACGAAAATATAGGGGAAAATGAGGTCTCTAGGTGACCTTGGCGCTCTGAGAGGCGCGGAGTACCAGAGCCTGACGGACAGACTCTGGTCTTAGGCACTCTGTCTGGCGTGGCGTGCTAGGGCCTGTCAGACAGAGCCTTCCCTGAGGGGCTCTGGAAGGCGTGGCGCCCCAGGGGTTGTTAGAGGGGATTTCTAATTTTTCTTCTCCGATTTTCAACTCTAAAGCTTCTTTTCTACCATGGATCTTACCCCAAACACTTAGGATCACTAAATACCTCAATACCCAATAGTTTAGACTCGTAAAAAGTTCGGAAACACGAATCATAACAACTAAAGATATGCAACAACCCAAACAACAAATATTCAACAATTATTCATCAATAACTTCAATATTCTTCATTCAATCTAATAAAAAAATTGCTAAATTAAACATGTTGGTGTGTGGGTGAACGAAACCAACACAAAAAGAGCTCACATAAACCACCGACAAATTCCGCTAGAATCTCTTGGCGTTATTGGTGAAATCTTGCTCTTTTCTCCCTTCTCCTTCTTCTCTTCTCTTTCCTCCTAAACCCTAAGCGTAAAAAGTATTATCTAATCTAAAATAAAACTTGGTTTTACCCCAATTAATCCCTTAAAATAAATTAGGAAATAGTAGGGTAAAAAGACTACTTTACACCCTCACTGAAGTCCGGATTGGACTTTCGTCAGTCCAACAACCAATTTCCAAAAGACATATCTCCCTCATAAGACATCGAAAATGCGCAAAATCGGTGCCGTTGGAAAAATCTTCCGAAGGGCTTTCCAACCATATAAAGAAATCACACTAACATTTCCTGATCTGGGAGTTATGGCCGTTTGAAAATGACCAAAAACTCACTTTTATACTTAGGAAATTTTCCAGATTTCCCTATTTATTTCCAAAAATGACTATTCTTGGTTTCTTAGCTTATTATTAGTTAATTCAAGTTACGAGATTTTACAATATCTCCCCCTCAGAAACATTCGTCCTCGAATGAGAAATCTTTCACTAAGCTAAGGGTAGTAACATCATTTCAACACTTCACTAAGTTTTTCAAGAAGAATCTCAAACTGATTTGCAACAAAAGAAGTTACTAAAGATAAACTTGGTCCTGGGTCTAACAAAGCATAAACATCAAAAGTAAAGACTTTGATCATACCCGTGACAACATCTGGAGAGTTCTCTTCCTCTTGGCGGCTAGTGATTACATAATGATAGTTTGCCCCTCCGCCAGTACCAAAATTGGCTCCTCTAGGTGCACCCTATATTGTGGAGAAACCGATGAAGATTGAGCTCTATTGCCCGGATTTTCACCGCCTTGTTTATTCTTAGGGCACTATCTCATGAAGTGACCCTCTTGACCATACTTGAAGCAACCTGTCTGGTCCTCACGACATCTTCCGGGGTGGTTCCTACCACACTTAGCACATTCAGGAGCCCAACTACCTCCTTGTGAGACACTACCTTAAGATTGGGATAGTCTAGCCTTGACGTTCTGAGAATTGTGGCCATTATACTCACCTCCATTTCTGGGCGCAGGTGCATTAGAAGATGATGGTTCATGCCCCTTTTGTTTCTGGATTTGTGGTAGACTCGCTCCACTCTTTTATTGACTAGAATTATTCCAGTATTAGCTTTATTATTTCTGTACTCTTCTCTGTAACTCAGCTTTTCCTCCTCCACCTGTTGTACATACACCATTAATATCGAAATTTCCATGTCCCCAATAAGCTTTGCAGCCCGACCCTCTTTTCTTGAAGCACGACCCAAGCCAGCAACAAACAAGCTTATCCTACTCTTCATGTGCTTAACTATCTCCGGAGCATAACGAGATAGTTGGGTGAATTTCAGACCATACTCATGCACATGGAGTGAGTCCTGTTTGAAGGTAAGGAAATCACATACCTTGGCCTCTTTCTATTCTCGGGGAAAGAAATGCCCCAAGAAATCTTCTTTCAAAGCAAGCCCATTTTGGATGTGGTGCATTTTCATTTCTACCATCCTTCCACTGGTCGTACCAAGTCCTAGCCACACTGTTGAGTTGGTATACAACCAGTTCAACTCTCTCAACACCAACAACATGCATTACATCAAATACCTACTTAAGCTCTTCTACAAAGTTTTTTCGGGTCCTCAGTAGTGCTCGAACCAGCGAAACTTGGGGGATTCATCCTCAAGAATTCTTGAATCCTCGAAGTGTCAGCCTCTTCTTGTCGAGCTCCTCTTTGTTTCCCGAATTGGTTGGTCACAACTTGACTCAACATTCGGATAGCCTCACGGAATTCAGCATTAGTAATTTCCCCTTGAGGTTGCACTTCAGGTGCATTAGGTACCTCTGGCTCCTCTACATTTCTTCTAGTTGGACGACCTCTAACTGCTCTTCGTGGATGCATGATGATTTGAAACACGCGCAAGGACGAATTAAAGGGAAACTTTTAGAGATAAACTCTAACGCACAAAATGAGTATGAAAGAAGTGAGAAATTCCTAAATGTTGTAGCCTCCTAATCATAGATGTGGCGCTCTTCACACAAATGATTAAGAACCTACAGACAAGACTTCATAGACTCTCTAAGACTCTTGAACTCTGAGCTTTGATACCATGTTTGTCACGCCCCGAGCCTATACCCTGGGTGGGACTAGCACTCGGTGACCATTACTGGCCTCGAGGGAACCGTTGGCCTGACTTACTTAACTCAGCGGAAGACTTACTCAATAATAAAACAAGAATAATCTCATAATTAACTTAAATTAATGTCTTGGCAAAAATGACACTTTAGTCTAAAAACGAAATATCTGAAATAAAAGAGACTCAGATAAACTAACTGACTATCTATATATGAAGCCTCTAAAACTACTTTGATGAATGTTGGGACAGACCCCACAACGTTCTGAAATAGAAAGACTGGAAAGCATAAAAAGAATCCTTCGGAATGCAAGGAGGCTCACCACTGACTCTGGAGCTCAAACTTTATCAACGAAGCGCTACATGCTGATCCTTGTTACCTGCGTCTGCATCATTTCATGATGCAGACAAACTAGCATCAGTACATTGAATTTACGAGTATGTGAATTGGAATTCTAAACAATAACTTAATCTTGATGGGAATAAGACGAACTTACTTTGGATCTGCTCAACTCAACTCAAGACTTACTCTACTCAATGAGTATATATATAAAGTAATTTAAAACACATGCGATACATATAAAGTTTGTAAGACAGTAAAGCGACTCAGTTCATCAAAGAAAATGCAATAACAAACTCAACTTTACTTATATATGAAAGTAATATAGTTCTTGTGTAAGCACTTGTTTTATGATAGATAGGCAATTTCATTAGCTTTCTTCGATGCGAGTAGGTGTGTAAGCTTAAATTTGATGAGTTCAAAGTCCTTCCTTTAGGTTAGGAGGTTAGAAGTTTGTTGTTTATTTAGATGTCTTGCATAATGTTTGAGAATTGTAAATGATGTTTTGAAATTGATATATGGCCTAACTGTTTGTATTAACTAAAGTGATGACATTTCTAGTTTGATTTTCTTTAGATGAGCTTTAATGCTTGCTCGAGGACGAGCAAAAATTTAAGTGTGGGTATTGATGTGAGGCCCAATATATATATATATATATATATATATATATATATATTTTAGCCATTGTTTGCTTCACATTTATTATTTATATATGCCCTTTTTAAGCATGAATTTTATGAATTGTATAAATTGTATATTTTATTTGTAGGATTAATTGGTGTAAAATTGAAGAAGTTTAGAGCTAAAAGAAATTAAAATTGGAAGATTGAAGAAGAAAATCAAGCAAACAACTTAATGGATTAAATTTAATATAATAATGTATAAGGAATAAACTGCAGATTGAAATTTCACAAATTTGCAAACTACTGCCACATGTCATGTTACAGTGATGAGACGCAACGGTTACCCAGAATAGACATAAAATGCAGAAGTCTAGTTCCACTTGGTTTTGGCTTCCTAATTTAATTAAGACTCAATTATTTTATTAAGGGTAATGTACATGTATAAATAGTCTATAGAAATTATTATTGGAATACATCAAACATAAGAGGAAGAAAATTATGGGGCATCAAGTAGAAAATTTTCAATACTTTTGAGGGTTCTTTTTGTTAATCTTATTTTCATAGAAATTAGTGGCTAAAGCCCTTATTCTGGGGTTGTAGCTACGGATAAAATATTAATTATTTAAGATCTTTGAATTAATTCTTGGTTGTTATTATAAGTTACTTTTATATTCTTGTTTTAGTATTTTGTAAGCTGCACGCAGGATTTGAAAAAGGAATTGATCGCGACTTTGAACCAGTTCTTTCCATGACCCCTCTTAATTGATATGAGACAGGAGATCCAACGCTTGAATGAAGTACAAATTACTTTGGATCAATCATACATCTTGGACACCATAAGATAAATTTATTGTCTAATCTTAAAATCGAGAAAGCAGGGGTTAGATAGACTAGAGAATATAGAGAGCTCGATCGATCCATTAAGTTGAGATGATATGTGTTCAGGAGTGATACCAAGACAAACAACTTGCTTGGTTAAGAAATAGGATGAAATAAAAATGTTAACTAGTTAGGCCTGTTTATCTCTGCTCAACGATATCGCTAGATAGCTAACTGGAGTAGGCGACTAGAGGTTTAAAACCCGACTCATACAATTAACCCTGTAAACCGGTAACTTGACAACTAAAATTATTTCTAAGCCAAGAATATGATACATGAGATCAAAAACATGTTGTAGCACTGGAATTTTCCCAATCATTGTAAGTAATCTTATTATTTTATTTTTGCATTCTTTTTTTTGGCACTCTTAAATAAATAATAAGATTAGTATAATTTCGTAAAAATAATCAATTGCCAAGTCCTTTGAGTTTGATAATCTGGTTCTTTTAGCCACTATATTAATTGCGCGACCGTGTACACTTGCGTGTACAATTGAGATTAACAAGTTTTTGGCGCCTCTATAGGGGACTTAGAAATTAACTTTTCTTCAAGGTTATACTTTTTCTTTTTATTTATTTATTTATTTATTTTGGCACATATTTTTACACTAATTAATAATTTTCTTGGGATGATTAACAATAATACGGATTATTCACAAGTGGTAAGACCGTGTCCTTATTGCAAATGATCTCAATTTAATTACATTCTCGAGGGAGAATTGTGTCCACCATCTCTATGATGTGAACTTTGTAGGGGGTTGTGGGTTGGTTGCACTGTGTGTTGCTACCCTATTCCAAAACCCTCTTATGAAGATGCTAATAATCTTTGTTACTTTGATAGTATGGAATCTTGCAGAAAATTAATAAAAGATTATGAAGAGAGCCATAGGATAATCATGTATGTGATACCACACCTTATAGAAAGAAAAATGAAGCACTTTTGAGATGTGAATATGTTTTTCTTTCATACTCAGAACTTAAGCAATTAATTGAATGCAAATGTTGCTGTGTTTGATGCTCAACAATCCAATTATGAGTTTAGTGATACTAAAAAGGTATTCATAAATCAAATTGAGAATCTAAAACGGGAGGAGATTCAAAGCAATCAGACTTTTCTTGAAGATGCCATATTTGGGAAAGAGTATAAAACTAAGCATGTTGCAGTTGGTGTAAGTTTGAAGAGGGACGTATTAGACCTTATTTAAATCACTTTTCAATATTATGTTTAGATGCTGATGTATTCGAGTCATATGAACTAATGTAGAACTGTATAGATGTAGAACAAGTCCCCTACATCCTAAGGTTTTCTAGTCTGCATATACAAGTGAATATTCCTCACATAAGGGCCTAGAAGTGCAAGATGCGACATATATTACTTGGTTGTTTTATCGTTATACCACTACCCCTTTGAGAGGAGAAGAAAAATATATGCAAAGTTAGGGGTAAGATTCATAAGTTCAAAGTGGAAAGAAAAGTGGTGAACTTTGTGTCGTACCGCGACGTTAAATTCGGCGCTTATTGGAAGACAACTCAATTTGTAGTGTAACTTCTTATTTTTATTTTCATCTTTTTAGTGTCATTTTTGTTGGTATTTTTATAGGTTTTGGAGAAGTCGGAGTATCAGAAATTTGGAGCTAAGGAGCACGTTTGAGCTTAAGTGTGGGGTGACGACCTTTGATGGAAATTAAGAGAACATGTTACTAGTTAGGCCTAAAGGCCTCAAGGAGTTTTTCTAATCCTTGTTTTAAATTTTATTTGATGCTTTGGGGACATAGAATATTTTTAAGTGTGGAGTGGAATAAGTTTTTTAATTTTATTTGAGAAAAAAATAAAAGACCCTTTTGAGTGGTATGATACTTGCTATTTAGTCCTAATTTTTGAGTAGTGCTTTCTTGTGAATGCTTGATTGCTAAAGAAATTGCAGACTCTTAGACACCTAAGCTCATGACTGTGACTTTGTGTAGAACTTATTTTATTTTGTAGATTATTATGATCACGTCTCTCTTAGAAGTGGAATTAATTCATCTTGATTGATACTTGTGTCATGTGTGGTGAGATTTTGTTTTTTCCATGTTTTGCATGTTAGTCTAGAACTTGCCCTGGTTGTTATTGAAGCGATATAAAGTGTTTCTTTGTTTAGGAGATGATAATAGGCTTTCTTTGATTTGTGTTGTAAATTTTAGCCTTTTCATATATATATATATATCACTAGTTAGCCTTTTGAGCTTGTAGCCTTCTGTTGGTAGCCATATTTTGCCCTTGAATATTTTGTTGAATTCCTAGTTTTGCAGCTTATTTTCTTGAGCATTATAGCATATAATTATTCTAATTGTTAATTCTGAAGAAAAATGGATGGTTGAGTGAAAAAACTAATCAATGATAGTTGCAAAGTGCTTAAAAATCCCTCTTTGAATGAATGTGAAAAAAAAACAAAAGAATGTGACTATGAAAAACAATCCTTTGAAAAAAAATTGAAGCATTCTTGAGATGATGAGAATTACTTGTGAAATAATTGTTGAAGAGAGAGTTGAAAATAAAGTACAGAAAATAATGGGTGATATTGTCTTAAATTGCAATGTTCTTAGGGAAGTATAAATTACTATTATATTGTTTGCCTACCCGTCCCATAGCCTACATTATAACATGTTAAAGTCCTATTTGATTTTATTCGAGCATGTTTAATTAGTGGAGATGTACATAATGGGCAAACTTATATTTAATATTTTGAATTGAGTGTGTGAACTATTTCTTCTTGTGTCGGCACTTTTTTCATGATAGATATGTGATTTTATTTGCCTTTTTTATGAGAGTTGGTGAGCCAACTTAAATTTGATGAGTTCAAAGTCCTTCCTTGAGGTTAGGAGGTTATAGGTTTGTTGTTCATTTGGATGTCTTCCATAATGATTGAGGATTTTACTCGATGTTCTTAAATTTATATATGGCCTAATTGTTTGTATTAACCAAAGTGATAACATTCCTAGTTTGATTTTTTTGAGATGAGCTTTAATGCTTGCTTGAGGACGAGCAAATGTTTAAGTGTGGGGTGTTGATGTGAAGTCAAAAATTTATATTTTAATCATTATTTGACTCACATTTATTATTTATATATGCCCTTTTTGATCATGAATTTTATGAATTGTTCTAAACAGTGTATTTTATTTATAGGAGTAAATTGGTGTGAAATTGAAGAAGTTTGGAGCTAAAATGAATTAAAAATAAAAGATTGAAGAAGGAAATCAAGCATACAACTTAATGGATTAAATGTAATATAATAATGTATAAGGAATAAACTCCAGATTGAAAATTTGGCAAATTTGCAAACTGCTGCCAAATTTTGCAAATTTGCAAACTGCTGCTACGTGTCATGTTATAATGATGAGATGCAACGGTTTCCCAGAATAAGCATATAACGTGGAAGTCAAGTTCCGCTTGGTATTAGCTTCCTAATTTAATTGTACTCAGTTATTTTATTAGGGTTTTCTACATCTATAAATAGTCTACAAAAATAACTATTGGAGTACATCAAACATAAGAGGAGAAAAATTATAGGGCATCAAGTACTAAGTTATCGACAAGCTTGCACCCTTGATTTCTGATACCACCCCGAGGTGGATCGAGGCAGGAGCGCCCATCGAGAAGAAGGACCTGAATGTCATTGCTGGGTAATAATTCTTATTTATCAGCAACTCCATCATGTCTTCCTAGAACGAGTCCATCCTCCGCCACCCTAAGGTGGCCTGCCTTAGGTCGATCATATCCAGGAGGAATATTAACATGGGACTCATCATAGAGAAGGACATGTCCATGAGGGCCAAGCAGAACCAGACGCCCCTTCCCCTCCTAGTTTTTATTACAGATTAGTGCCGACGTGCTGGAGTTCCTCGTGATCAGACGAGATATTTTGAGGTCACTTCTACATCCTCCACTAATATCCGACGTATAGAGGCCGATTACCATCGGGAGGAAGTAGTCAGAAGGATAGCGTCTCGTGGACACATCCTCGGAGATTGATGTAAGATAATTTCTGTAAAGGCATCTTTGCCTATTCCGGCCTCCGGGCCTTCACGTACAGCTTCTCCCACTTCTTTCTCCCAGGATCTTGATACTTCTGCATCTTTCTATACCGCGAGTATTACTCAGGCTATGATCCTGTAGATGGGTCACTTAGCCCATTCAGCCGATGTGAGGGCGAATCGATTAGAGGTTTTGGTACTATGAATGATTAATACTTTTATCCTTGATGCTTTGAAATCCCTACAGACTTCTATACGGTGAGATTCGCGACTTGTGAGCGTCAATATGGGGAGTCTTCTGAGGTGACGACTTCGAAAGCCGAGGTTTCAGATATGAGGAAAGTTTGGACTACTTGAAGTCCACTGACTTCACTTCATTATTGGAAGCAACAGATGATGTGGATGCCCCGAGCAGTTTTTCGATTCCTAGTGTCACCACCGAAGATGTGCCGATAGATAATGTGGCAGCCAATGAGTCGGAAGTAGAGAGCGATGAGGACAATATTGAGGTTAGAGAGGAGAGCATCTAAAGAGACAGATGAGTATGAGATTTGGGCTCATTTAGGGCTTTATTTGAATATATTTAGTATCCTCAAATGCATATTTTGTGCAAATAACATGTGTAAAATCCTTCATTTCCAGGTATTTGTATTGAGGACAAAGCATGGACACTAATTTGCAAAAAGGAACGAAGCGAGATGAAAGAAGGAAGAAAACAGAGCATGGTGATCGCAAAGTCCATTTGGCGAGTCATAAATGACCGTTTGACCGCCTAAAGTTCCAGTGTGCCAAGCCCTAAAGAAGAAAATCAAGTTGGTGAGAGAAACGAGCAGTCGGCAGATCACCGAGTGATTTTGTGATGCATAGTTAGATCACCAAAAGTAACAAACCTGGAGATTCTGAATGCCAAGACAAAAAGGCGATGGAATTGACAACAGGGAGGATCCCGAGTTGATCGGCAAGCCCGACTTACTACGCTGAATGGCCCTTCACAACATATTTTTGGCGACTACTAATACATTTTTAAAAATTTAGGCAAGGATCTTTTTTTCTCAATTAGAACATATCATTATTTTCAACCGGAACTCTGAGTATTGTGACAAGTTTTTTCTCAGCTTTGAAGAATTGAAGTTTTTCCCTTTTGAGAAATCATAAGTATGTCTTTGAGATTCTTCAACTTGGAGCATTACAAGGACGAAATTAGTATTAACCAGTTGATGGAAACACAATTTGCTAACATTTTCACCATTTTATGATGTCTAGCTAAAATTCCAATTCTAAGGATGTGATTATATGATTATGGGATGATTTAGTTTATGGGTATTGCTAATTGTTAGTTTAAATGTTGTTTAGAAGTGAGTTTCATCAGTAATTGTGGTTTTGATTTAAGAATTATAGTTGTAAATGCAATTTTACCTTCGTGTTTTTGTCTTGATCGAGACAAAGGGTTAACACAAAGTTATTGATTGATGGTCAGTGGGTATTGGGTTGACATTGGTTCAGCTCGATAGAGTGAATCCTAAACTTAGTTCCACATATTCAGTTCCAGAGAGTGAATCGACTAAGGTGTAGGCCTGTCTTATTTTGCTTGCTTGTTGGTGTTCGAGAGAAACCATGTTGATTAGGAGTAAATTATTCGAGATAAAATTTATTCCCTCTATGGGTTAGCTTACTCAAAAATATTCAGCTATTTCCTAACAGTTGGAATTACCCATTTGTCTATATTAGCCTAAAATCGAATCACATCCCAAGAACCCGTGTCATCATTGTTATTTCATGTTATTGTTGCTGCTGTAGTTGATAATTGAAACCAAAATCCCCTTTATCTGACATGCGTGTCACCCCTGATTTGAATTATGTTTTTTTCGAGAATGTCTATCCCTTTGACTGATTTGAACATGTTCGCGCTTTACTATTGAATCTTAACACATACAACACATGTGGGATTCAACCCCAACTGTTTTGGTTGTGTTATTATACTCACTAACTATCGTTGACGCTTAGAACTGGATTAAGTGTCTTTGAAAGGTTATTAATAAAAATGGTGCCACTGCGAGTAGTGGTTCTGATTAGTATTCTTTAGTTAAGTTGAAATTTGTTCTTTCTTGTCATAGTTGAATCTACTTACTTTTAGTTTTGGTTCTCATGTTGTTTATTTAAAACAGAAGAAATGAGCATGTCTTGTGGCAACGGTGACCCAATGAACCACCCTCTATTGATAAATATGTTTCTGAGGGATAACAACCTATTTCCAGGCAATTGGAGGGTGAGTCAATCCATGAGTTGTAGATGAGATTTAAGTCACTATTGCTGCAATTTACAGCTCATGCAATCTTAGATAAAATGCTATTGGACTGCTTCTATAGAGGTCTTGGTCAGGAGAACAAAGGATTAGTTGACCAAATTTCTCCAGGTGGTCTCACACGACTACCCTATGCAATAGCAGCCTAACTGCTTGATCATATGGCTAATACTAATAAGGAGACTGAGAAGGACCATATTTTGGCTACACTTTTGACTCAGTTGGATCTCTTGGCCAAACAGGTTATGGAATTGTAGGTGTCGTACAAAAATAAAGATCGGTACATTCCCCTCATGAGCATAGAAAGTCCAAGGAACACGAGGGTGTACAAATAAAAGAGATACTCTCACTCATTCTCCACAAAGGCAAAGAACACGACAAAGTGTTGAGTGAGATAAAAGAGAATGTCTTACTGCTGAATCAGATGGCTACTTCCCATTCAATGTCTATTCAGCTACTAGATCTGTTGTCTCTTCTCTACCCAACGATTAAAAATTGAGTGGGGAATTTCATTGTGACACGACGTTAACTAAGACGCTTCTTGGGAGACAACCCAAGTCTTACTTCATTCTGTTTGTTTTATAAATAATCGTTTGTTGATTTTTGCAGGTGAAAAAGTGGAATGTGTTTGAAAATTTGTAGGTTGGCGAGCAAACGTGTCCAGTCGGTGACTCATCAAAAAAGTCGGTGAGCCCAACTTGGACCACTGTTGGACTAAAGTAATTATGAAGTTAGCTGTAAAACACAGCGAGTCCAGGAGCAAATCGGCACATCACCGAAAAAGTCGGCGATCACGACTTTGTCCGCCATTTAGACCCCAGTATAACTGGTGGTCTTGTAAATTTCAGCGAGGTAAGTTCCTACTCGACATGTCACTGAGTAGGTCGGTGATCAAAACTAATGTCGCCGAATGGGCGAGAATTAGAGATTTTAAAGGCCAAAAATTCAAAGTTCAAAATCTTTCACATTCCCTCACTTTTCCCAAACTCACACCCGCACTATGTTTACCCATATTTTTGCATTATTTCCATTTTTAGTCGTTGACTGTGTGTTCAGAGTTGGATTATTTCCTGCCTATTTTTTCAAAGTATTTATTCAGTATTAAAGGTTAGTTTTCCGAACCCTGAACTTGTAATTAACAATTTCTTTTCATTTGTAATTGTTCTTATCTTAGTGATGTGTGTTGGACCTCTTTGATTCGTAATTGTTTGCTTATTTGTTGTATTTAATTTGAATATATTGCCTAAACTGATTAATATTTGATACCCTAAAATATTCGTGCTTAAAATTGATCGAAATTGTTGGGTTGTGCTAATTTTTTTTGGGTCTAGTCGGGTGAAGTCTAAGTAACCCACATTTGTGTCAACTAACGTACTTTTCCCAATAATGGAGTAGTTGAAATCATTCTTAAGGACTAAAGTCATCAAATGGCTAAATTTGACTAATTCAGGAGAAGTATGAGTATCCCGGGTGAATAGGTGTACTGGGTATGAGTATAATTTAGTTAGTGCAAGTTTTGATTTTGTTTTCGGGGTCTGCGGGGTTGAGCCATACTTGTGCAATGCATAGATAGGATCCTATAATACCATTTACATTAAGTATCACTTTTAGGCCACCATGATCATGCATAAAATCCCTTAACCTTATTCATAGCGAACACAAATATACAAGGTAACATTCATGTTCATAACTTGTAATAAGTAAGTCAACCATATCAACATAAGTTCATATATCGTCATAGAATAAGGAACCCACACTATAACCCATTTATAAGTCTACTTGTGCAATGTATAAGTGAAGTATCATACCCCCACTCACACTAAGTAAATCTCATTAAGAAGTCAAAAGTATAGCCCATGTTCATATTCGTAATAAAACATACATTCATAACCATCGTATCGTAAGAGAGACATACCATACCCACTCTATAAGTCTACTTGTGAAATGCATGAATGAAGTCTCAAACCCCCATCGATACTAAGTAGAACTTTGTGAGGAATAACTCATGTTCTTATCATGATTCATATTCTTATGATATAGAGAAATAGACTTAATCTACAT
Organism: Solanum sitiens; assembly: GCA_016801875.1. Lineage (NCBI taxonomy): Eukaryota > Viridiplantae > Streptophyta > Magnoliopsida > Solanales > Solanaceae > Solanum > Solanum sitiens. Next base: position 3,699,328 of record JABWTJ010000080.1, read on the forward strand.
AGACCATGTTGAGCCACATAGAATCTGGTGTTCTACCCCCACACCGGAAAGAGATGTCCAACTTGCCTAAGGTAGAACGTTCATAATAGCTTTTAGGTGGATCCACTATATAAAGACATATGAGGGCACATAGTAATGGTATAAAGAGATTGGTACTAGAAACCCGGACTACTAGTGTAAACAGTTTCCATCTCATGAGATAACTTATATGGGGAAGCAAGACTACTAGCGTAAAAGCTTTCACATCATATACATATCAACTTGGTGCTAAGCATAATTCCCTTTTAATGTAATATTAAGTCTTTACCTAAGTCATGTTCATCAAAGAATGCTTTAGGTACTCAACAATATATCATAATATCTCATTGACTCATTAGGTGAGAATATCCTTTCAACCTTAGAATTATCAACATGTGAGTAAATCTTTCACATCATATTCAAAGTGTGTTCATGAGAATGTCCTTTCAATCAACGCAACAAGCATAAATATGCATGCAAACTTCATGCATAATCAAGTGTAAGGGCATAGAAGGATCTAGCATCAATACAACAATTACAGAATAGTTATAGGATCACCACTATCTAAGTGAATCACAAGTTCATATACAAACCTCATAATGTTTTCCCTTCAAGGGCCATGAACCACATGCAACACCTTAGACACATCATAGTCATATTCATGCACATAATATCATAATCATGTATAAACCTCAAAGGGTCACATTTAGTTAAAACATCTAGCATTCAATATATGAAACATAGATACAATCATGACTCAAGTAATCCATTCATTTCATGCATAAATTCATGTGATCGTATTATAGGTCATGTCGGTGAAGTCTTTTCATAATAGGGACATACACAATTCAACATACATAATAGGTTGTTTCTTAAAGCCTCGAAATCCCTAGTTTATCCAATTAGAATTTCACCTTAAAATCCCTAGGATTTATTTACATGTTTAGACTTACCCTCAAGCAATGCCTCACATGTTTATCATGCTTACCTAGTTCTCAAGGTAACCTAATAACTTGCCTTATTCTTGATCAATTATAGTCATATAGGATACACATAACTCAATATCAATACTACACAACCATGAACCCTCATATGAACCCTGATCAAGTTAGTTCATATCATCAAGCTTTACTTATATGAAGTTCATGTCTAAGTGATCTAGTCAAAGGCAATTAATCAAGAAGTTCATCAATCTTAGAAGGTCACATCTAAATCCACACTTGCCTCTTTCATGATATGAAACTAGAATACATCAATTTATCCATAGGATCTTAGGTTAATCAATGATACATGTTTTATTATACTAGAATCATGTAATTACATCAAGAACAACCATAAATCACCTAATTGGATCACTACTTAAAAATTATCACATCATGAAGTTGATTTAGTACAGTGGTGGAAATTATGGGTTCAAGGGGAGTTTTCATCATACATAATCAATACTCCATTAATACAATCTTAATTTATCATAATCAACCATATTAAACCATAATTAATCAATTGAAATCGTTTTGAAAGAAAACCCATGTTGTGGATTGAATAACCCTTAGGTTTTGGGAAATTGAGAAATTGAAAACATAATTTGAAGGGGATCTTTGAGTGATAGCTTCCCAAATATGAAAATCATTCATACATGAATTTAGAATCTCCAAGAAAATTGGGGAATAACCTTGAAAATCTACAAACCCTATCTCCAATGGCTTATTTTTCTTTGAGTCTAGAGAGAGAAATATTTAGGAGGGAAAGAACTTTGAGGTTTTGATTTGGGTACTTTGAAATAATGGAGTAAATATGTGTTTAACGACTTAAAATCATTTATATATGTGATATAAAACAATTAAAAATGACCTCATTAATTAACTTAATAAATAAGAAATTACTAAATGACCCTCGACTAGGCAGCCATGTCGAGGGACTACGGCCACCTAGACGGACCATCAAGGGAACCACAACTTGTGTTCGTGCCTGTGATCGTCTTGACCAGTAGCTCCCTCAATGTGCCAAAATACCTCGGTACCAAGGCATCACCATGAGTCCTCCCACGAGCCGTGGTTATGACCAATGGTCGTGAAGTGGCTCGTGGTCCCTCGGTAGTAGCTACGCTTTTGGACCTTGCCTCTCATGAGTCTAAGGGGTCTTCACGGACCCCTTCACAGACCGTGATCAAGACCACTGGTCGGGAAGGTGGTCGTGAACCCTTTGCAAAGTAGCTTGCCAAGGTTGGGCAGTCTTGGCCCCTTGGCTTAGGCTTGTCCTTTTGCATTGTCACTTACCCTTCCCATGCTCCACCAAACTCTAAATGGTCTTATATGCTACGAGGTCTAACATGTACCTTGACGTTCAACCACTAAAACCCTTGTCCTAAGCACGTAAAGTCTCATCTACGACTCTAATTCTTAACATCACACTCTCAAACCCTAGTTATTGGCTCTAGTTCAACCTACCATTTTCCGGGTCATTACATTATCTCCTCCTTAGGAACATTCGTCCTCGAATGACACTTCAAACTCTTTGAAAGTTAACGACCCAAGACTATCAGCCCATAATGCATGGTACATCATAAGCAATGCACAAATCATAGGAGGAAACATCAACTACACATCAAACATACTCCATGCAACACAAGAAAGTAGGGACTACATCTACAAACTCATTATGCATAACTTCAACACTTCTCAATTCATTAATTTCTCTTAAAAGCATATTTAGGCATGTTCAACGATTCACCTCATGAAGCATATAGGTAACTCATACTAAATGTACATCAACATGAGGAACTTAATTCATAAGAACTCATTACCTTATTTAAAAATAAATTCATCAAGAACATGCATAACATAAGGATCCCATGGAACACGTAATCACTCGTGACTCTGAAACATGAAACAAGCCAAAAGGGAACTCTTGGTCTCAAGCTTGAATAGGAATAGAAGAAAAGAGTTAAAGATCTCGGGACTCTCAATAACCTTACTATCAACATACCATCTCCCCCTTATGAGTAATCACATACTAGTGTTAACATGAAAACAACAAAGGGACCTCATAACTACAAGGAACTTATCAACATTCACATGAAAGGAACTTGTTTACCCTTCATTTTCTTAATTTGTCGGTCTAAGATCCCAATTGGTACTTCAAAATTGGAAAGGTTCTCATTTAAGAACTTCTGCTCACAAAAACCTTAACAACACCACTCAAAGTCTCATATGAGCCTACCAAATTGTGACTAAACTCCTCAAACTCACTACAACTCTAGGCATCACCTAAACACCACTATTCATCAAATCCTCCATCACATCCTAAAACTCATTATGACTAAGGGGATTCCACCAACATACGCACATGGCCATAATCAAACCCATACATACTAAGGACAACATAAAAGCTTATCATGTCCAATTTATCAAGTCATAAAAGACAAGTACTACCCAAATAAAAGTAAGCATGAAACACATACCGGGAGCAACATTAGGAGGACACTCTTGTTTACCTCTAAATTAAACAACATCAGATCTAATTTTCTTCCTTTCTCTTTCCCTAGCGGTAAGTACAGGGCAATCTCTTATTTTGTGGTCACTCCCCTCACAACCATAACAATCCTTCGTGTCGGCTATACATCTACCATAATGCTTCCTCTCACATATTTTGAAAGTAGGCTTAAGTAATACGGATTCACTATTGCTTCCTATTTTAGCCTTAGGGTTAGACACCCCCCCACTAAATTTTGGGATAATCTTAGAAGAATCTTGTCCAAATGACCTCCCAAGAGAAGAATGTTCATCATCCATCCTAACCCTTTTTTTCTTCTTCAACCTTTCTTCAAGTTTGTTTTTCTCGATTTCGAAGGCATACACTACAAGACGAGGGAAATTAATATTATGCTCAAAAATATCCAAATGACATTCTTTTACCGCTAGATTAGATAATCCCGACACAAACTTACTCATTCCCCATTTGGGATCGGACACTAGAATTAGAACATAATAGAAAATTGAGTGAACCTCCATGCATATTTCTTAACACTCATATCACCTTTTTTAAGGTTCATGAACTCAAGCTCCAAAGCTTCTCTCATTTCTAAAGGGAAGAACCTATCAAAAAGGCACTCTTCAACCCTTCCCACTCTATAGGGCCCAATTCTAATGGTCTAGTCTCTTTCCATTGATTATAGAATATTTGTGTAATCCCTTTGAGTTGACAAGATCTAACTCCACCTTCTCTAGCGGAGTTACTCCCATACGGTCTAACTTCTCCACAAACTCTTGAGGATTACCTTGGATCCATAAAACACCGTCGTATACCACCCTAAAAACTCCCTCACCCTAGAAGTAGCCATCCCCCTCATAGTATTTTCCAAATTTAAAACCTCTTTTTTGAATTGCACCCTCAAGGCTTGAGCCAACAATTGGATAGTGAACCTAAATTCCGAATGAGTCACATTCTCCCCTATAGGATCAATAGGAGCTTGGAGAGGAATCTCATTCCCAGCATTATCTTACTCAATCCATCAAATATAGGTCCTTGAAGTATTCATATCCTAAAAACCATAAGGTACACATTAGGAGAAAGAACTAATAAAATAAACTCTAAGGAAGGACTTAGTATAACACCCCTCAAATGACTTAGGTGAATCTAGAGCCTAACATGGTTGTAATGATTGTATAAGGTACTAAAATGGTCTATAATGTGATATTGAGGCAGTGTCTAAGATTTTAGGTGATTTGGAAGTGAAATGTCAAGGGATGACCAAGACGTTCGACGACTAAGTCACCTATGTTCCTCATGTGTGGTTATGTGCCTATACGTGTGTTTCATTAGGTTATAAGGTCATTATATGAGTTATTATAGTGTTTATAGGCAGTGTGTCAAGTTTCGTTAAGATTGGAGGTCAAACGTCCAAGAACGTCCATGATGTTTGAAAGGTTTGCCTTGAAACGACCTTGCGTGTCTATGCATATTTCATCGAGTTTTACGTGTTCGTTTTGGATAAAATGTGGGAGGTCCTAAACTCGTATAGGATCATATTCGGGTTGGAAACGTCTGGGTGAAAGTCCCCAAGGACCAAAAACCCTTCAATGAGCCAAAGGTTGTCTTAGACCAGCCCAATCGACTGAGGCAATCGACGGCCAGTAGGCTGGTCGACGCCCCGTCGACTGAAGGAGTGAGTTGAGACTTATCCTAGGGAGCAAAGCTCCCATTTTCTAGTCTCTGAACCCATTGACAGAGGATAGGACGGTCCTTTGGTGGACCGTCGATGGGCAACCGTCTGTGAAGGCTGTCTCCTGCTTGCAGTCACTGTTAAGTTAAGGGTGAATTGGTAAATTCACCCCAAGTACAAATAATAGAAAGAGAGGTTACTTGAGGGTATTTTAGGTATTAAAAATGTGTTTATAAGCCTTTAACACTTAGAATATTTCATTCTTCAATATCACAACCCAAATTCCCTTAGAAATTCTGTAGAACTCCAGTGGAGCTAAAACTCAAGGAAGGGCTTGGATTGGAGAACTGAGTGGAGATTCTTCATCAAATTGGAGGATTAGATTTATTAAGGTATGGTTTTTTATCCTTGAAACTCTATTCGTCAAGGAACCCAACTTTCAAAGAAGTTTTCTAAAGTTTCCAAAGATGAACTTGTCCAATTTTATAATCTATCCATGAGTTCTTGCATTAAAGGATTCAAAGCATTGTATATTGATTGAATTGTAGTTAATTAGATGATTTTAACTCAATTAACCTATGAACCCATGTAATTGATGAACCCTAGTTTTTCACTACTTTATGGGTTAAGTGATTTGGACTTAATGCTTATGAATTCTAGTGTAGTTTTCTATGGGTTATTGATTGATGTAATAATTGTATTGAATTGATATATATGTTTTCTTAGATTTATGAATCTATATTGAATTGACCTAGTTTCATTGAGTATCATAGTTTTTATATTGAATTGATGTTCTTGGCCATGGGTAAGGGCCTTATGGTATTGAATTGGATGATATGACATTGGATTGAAGTGTTGATAATGGAGTGGTGGTACGCTGCCCTAATTCTATTTATTTTATGTTAATTAGACTTCAATTATGTTGTGATTGATATGGTCCACTTATGGTGGCGGTGTTATGTGCCTTACTTGCAATTGATGTGGCCTTGTCGACGTTACTTTATGTACTATGTTGAAAATGGCCTTGTCGGCAACTACTTGAAGTATTATGATAATTTGTGTACTTGATTTATGTGAAGTATGAGCATATATATCTACATGTGAAGTAGTGAAAGTATGTGTTCTTTCTATGTATATTAGGAGATCATGTTAGACTATGACTATGTCTTATATGTGTAGTCTTAGAGTTGATGCGTGATTGTTCCTACTTGAATATATGAATCTATGAAGGTTATATTGATGATGATATGGTAATTTATAGGATGACATAAAGATGATAAGGGTCATTCCTAAGTGATTCAAAGAACGATATGATATACGTGATAAAGTAAAGAATGTGGTATCTTATTTTGGTAGACTTGTTTCCCTTACTTGATACATGTATTAATGATATGTGAATATGAGATGTATTGACTAGGTAGGCTTAGCGCACCCTTGTCATGTATGAATGAATGATATGTGAGACGTTAGATGATGTTAAGAAAGTCATGTACGTGGAACCTTAAACCTAGTGGTAAGGTTATGAATGTTGAAGTCGAACAGCCGTAATGGTATCCTTCATGTAAAGTATGATGGACTTAGGGTTGATTGGATGGAACGACATCATATCATCCTTAGGAAAGTCATAATGAGCTATCTTAGTCGCCATTGAAAGGTAGGCCTAGTGGACCTCTTTGGTAGGGTGAATGTGATTGGGTTATGAACTAGATAAGGAACCTCTTCATGTAATCCTTTAATGTTAGTTACTCTATGAGAACGAAGGCTAGCACCGAGTGATTATGTTATGGGACTCTACTTGAGAAGGAGACTAGAGTACAATGTAGCTCTACTTGAGAATGAGACTCGAGTTCATAAAAGCCCTTCATATTCCTTAACCATGTGCCTACATGGGATGTGTCCTAGTTCTACCCTTGGCAAGTAGAACACCCTCATCGGAGTAGGTTAGAACTCCGGATTCGATGTCTAAATATCATGGTCTATGTCGGTTATTGCCTATTCTCATCATGTGGTATACCTACTAGCATTAGAGAAGTTCTATGAAGTTTAGGTGGTGGGTATGTGACGCTATCTAGACATTGCACAATTGGCTTTGAAGGTGTTAGTTAGAGTCCTTAGGTCTTGTCCAAGACCATTACTTGAATGTCCTTATGTGATGAATGAGTCTTAAATGAACTAATGAATGTAATGACTTAAAGTTAAGAAAGTATGTTAAATGAATAAGTACTTATCTAGAGTAGTTAAGGCTTGTCTAGTTAAGGTGTGAAGGGGGCATAGGAATGGTCACTTAGTATGTTACCTAGATAAGTCTTAAGAATGACTCTAGTTAGGGAAGATGGTTGATTATGTAGACATGATCTAAGCCTTAGGTAGTCTTAAGGATTATTTAGGTAATCTTGAAGAGGTCAATCATGGACGTTATCTTCTTGATTTACTTAAGTAAGTCTTTTGATAGCCTTTGGAAGGAGAATGTCATATTATCTATATGTTGTTGTGCTAAGTGAGACTGATTCTATCTTAGGTAGTCTATAGGATCTCTTAAGTGTGTGTGTAAGGGACTGTATGGGCGGTCGCTTCACAACTCACTCAAGTGAGACTTAGAATTACCTTTGGTAGAAGGATCTCATGTTCATGTAATTGGTTTCTTGTAAGTGTGTGTTGATCTCATTATAGATGGTATTAAAGATCATTTAGGTGTGCCTAGAGAGGTTGTATGGGCGGTCTCTCTTTTTCCTACTTAAGTGAGTCTTAGGATGACTTTTAGTGGGAGGACTACATGCTACAAAGTGTCTAAGGCGAAGTTAAGACACTTCACTGTAACAGTGAGTTAGTTCATTGTAAAGTGACCTTAAAAATGTGATAAATGGTCTAAATGTTATCTTATGTGTTTATAAGGTGTTATTCTTATAATTATGATATGATATTAAATGAAAAAGATGCATATTTCTAATAAATGTCTATTTTCATGATTTTATGCATTATGCCATACTTAGTGCATGTGTTTGTACTAATTCCATGATTTTATCTATATCTATAGTGGTTGGTATGTGAGGAGCATTTCAGAAGCAAGACTTGGATCGTAGCATCATTCAAGTGAAGTTGAAGTATGTCCTCATTTGACTCGAAGGCATAGATGTCTTTTATGTCTTTTATTGAAGTATTGTAATAGACTAAGTATTTCTATATTTTGAAGTATGGTCTGTGATACGCTCAAATTATACTTCCCTAAAGAAATATAAGCGGTCGTATTAAGTGGAGAACCCAATTGTTAGGTTGGGGTCGATCCCACGAGGAAAATGATTTAGACTTAACTTTAATCTACGATTACATGTATTTAGTCAAGTCCTTTCCGAAAATAGTTAAATAAAAGGGGGGTTTTGTGTAACAAAAATGTTCAATTATTTCTAAGTAAACAAGTAGCAAGATTAAAACTTTAGTGTTTATCAAGTGATGAAGGAAACTAGGGTGTAAGTATTCCCCATAGGTTCATAACGCGATAATCCTAGCTATAACAATTCTTTCCTAGTGTCTTGCATGCAAAGTGGTAAGTTACGTACCTCTAATTCCTTGGTCCGGCAACTAGAGAATTTCACCCCGTACCTTGGTCCGGCTACGTGTGTTGAATTACTAACCCTTACCCTTACCTCATATTAAGCATCATATTCAATGTATGGGTAAGTTACTACTTCGCACCAATTGACACTAGCCTATTAGATAGTGTATACTAAATCTATGTTGATAATTCTTTTCCTATTAACTACCTCCTTGGTCCGGCAAGTAGAAATAGGGCAAGTTCTAACGCATGCACTCGTTAAAAAGAATTCTAAACGAAAGAATTATCAATACATGCAAGAACCTATTCTAGAATTGTTATTTAACTAGTTTTATCTTGTTAATTACCCATGGTTTCCACAACCCTAGTTATGAATTTAATTACCCATGCTTAGCATTACAGAATTCATGGTTATTAAACAAGAATTCATGTACTTACTTTGACAATTTTGAAGAAAATCCAGAAATACCACTTGAATTAACGAAAATATTATAAGAATCGATTCCAGAAACTTGAAGTAATTCCCAAAATCCAAAGTTTAACTTCCAATAACAAGAGTATGAAAATTAGTAAAAAGTCTAACCCCAAAAACGAGGTTTACCCTATCTATAATAATAAAGTCCTAAAATAAAAGGAGTTTTAAACAAGGAAAAATCTGTCCAAAACGCGTATTCAGTCAACGACCCAACTGACAAGCATCGACGGACCGTCAACTGCCTCCATCGATCCACACTTAGCTTTTTCTTCAGCCTTCACTTTTGCATCCTTCTGTTACAATCAACGAACCATCAGCACGGTCCGTCGTCTCATTTACGGTCCATCGATGCCTCCGTTCTTTCATACTTAGTGATTTCTTCAAATTGGGTACTCAGACTACTTTCTGTTAAAAACAACAATTTGCGAAGACGGTCCATCGATCAATCGACAGACCATCGATCCTTCCGTATCCCCACTTGGTCAGATTTCCCCGAGTTGCTTCCAAATGCGTGAACCTCCAGTCGACGATCTCCACCTACGGACCGTCGATGTCTCTGTAGGTCATCACTTCTGCACTGATTTCAGCACAGTCTTCTGCATTTCCGTTTTGGACAGTTTTCTGCAAACATAGATAAAAATATGTTAAAATTACTACAAAAAGGCCTTAGACACACACTAAACTTAAGGGAAAAGCATTGAAAGTACCGTGAAACCACGCTACATCAACACCCTCAACTTAAATTCGTTGTTTGTCCTCAAGCGACGCACTATGACTCACCACAACATCTTTGTACAAACGTATACTCTTTTAAGCTTTTGCAATCATATGGCTATCATTCCCAACTATTTTTATTACTTTGATGCATGATTTCACTCTTAGGCTCACTAGTCTCATTCAAGTGGATAAGATCATGACACAGACTCACCACGCCGACACCTCTTATTCTTTTATCTCTCACAAAGGCACCAACTTTCCAATATTGCAACTAGTGCTCTCACTTCAAAAGATATCCTCCTTTTTCGCTCAGTTATTTCAAATTTGGGTATAAGGATCATTAGTCAACACTCACGCTCAAAACGACTTCACACCTAGTTGGTACTTGTCGACATAGGCTTGCCCTTATTTTTACTGCTTAAGTTCATCATATTAGACTCTTAGGATCACGATAGGACTTTCTTAGCTTGTAACGTAGGCTTAGGGTCAGGTATGATACATATAGATTCATTTTAGTGACTTGTTTCCCTCCTTGACATTACGGCTAAGCATCCTACCTCTTTCGTTGTCTATTATGCCCTACTCTTCCCTTTCTTGTATTCGTTGCCTTATTTTCTCCTTTCTCTTTTTTTTTTATTTTTTTTTCTTTTTGTGCAAGTGACTCTTCTTTTAAACACTTCTTTTATTTTTATTTTTATTTATTTCTTCAAATTCTTCACTTGCTTTCTACTTTGATTAAGTCACTTTTCTTCTTCACTATTTCTTTTCTTTTTCCTTTCACATTAATCCTTTCAACCCCCTTCTTCAGACTATTACTCATAGTAGCCACCCTTTGCCATGAGTTGAGGTACACAGTACCCAAGGTTGGTTCAGGGCCAAGACGAGATCGGTTTTTGCATAAGACACCCTCAACTTATGCTTTTGGCTTAAGTTGAGGTGCACATGTCCAAGGAGGGACCAGGGCCGACGCATTATACCCAAAAAATTTTGTTGGGTCGAAAAGAAAGGTTCATTATAAGCTCAAGATATTTGGATCAAACAGGGAGTAATTTCATTTGGTTTTCTTTTATTTAGGCTAAAAATTGGCTAATTTGAACAAGGGCCTATGATCCTTTCCTAATTGACTAACATAGATTTCTTTTTTGCAGGACTAATCGGGCAAGTTCTAGCTAGGTACCAACAGTGGACTATTCAACTTTCCTCACACTCTCTTAACACCTCATTACCCTACCAGATTATCGAACACCTAGTTCGAGTGTTAGATTGAGGGTCATGCAATGGTGTATCTCTGTGTCATATTTAGAGCACATTCAATATTCACTATTCCTAATCATGCAAGCATTCTCTTCAGAACGGGATATCATTGTATTTAGCCATCATGCTTCAGATTTCAGATTTATACTTTGTACAAGATACTAATATGCCGGTTCAACATTAAAATAATCAATCTCTTGGGGCAAAAGAACACAGGCAAGAAAACCCCAAGAGAGGATCGTGAGTTGGGCTACTCAGACTTCACCCTAACACCTACTTTCCATTTACCCCACCCCCAACAAGAAAGCATGCAATTGTCCCCAATGCATAAGAAATATAATAAGAAGGTGGTAGGTGAAGCAAACCTGAGGCGCATAACGCCGAAGATCAACAAGCAGGCAGGTCCGGTTGCCCAGAAACCGCTACATCAATAGTAGGGACACCATCAGTAGTGTTTGCAACAATGTCTGGAACAGTGTACTAAGCACCATATCCTCCGCAAGCTCCGCAGGTGTAGCCTCAGGCTCAGGTACCTGCACATCCAGAATTACATCCACATATGCCCTCAAACTCTCCACAACATCCTGGAGAGTAGTCAAATCAATAGTAGGGGCAGGCTGTGCGAGGACTCTCAACTCAAACGCATCGAGGCGCTGGTGGACTGCCAGAATATGGATGGGCAATCTTCTTCTGGATCCGCTCCTCCGCCTCAGCAATGGACCTCTGCATCCAAGGCTGGATGTGATGCAGCAATGTGGCCATCTGGGCCTCTAACTTCTGGACCCTAGCAATCGGGACCAGTGCTACTGATGATGTAGATCGGGAGGAACTCGGTGCCCACTAATGCCCAGGGCAGACTCAACCGGGGTGGTGTCGGTGGGCTCTGATGTAGCCTTATCAGCCCCTTGGGCTTGCTCAACCATGTCCGCCAAGTTCTCACCTAGCGGCTGCACCTCTACTCTGGGCCCTCTGTTGGGTGCCACCTCATTGGCCTCATCTCGGATGAGACCGATGTCCACTGTCCCAGTGGGAGTCCTGAGAACATCAATGTGCCAAATGAGTACTCCAGCAGACCTGCACAACTCAAAAATCATACAGGGAAAGGGGTAAGTGGTCGAGGCCTTAAAGGTCCTCTCATGGATGACTGCCAGCAACAACATCGGAAAATCAACCTCGAACCCAGCAACCATAGTAGCAACCAAGACTGCTCTATCCCATGTAAGAATGTTGTCAGCGAATGTGGGGGATAGGCAGTGGCGGACCAATAGCCAGATGAACTTGGCAGCAAATGTGAGGTTGGCCTTCTTGATAGTGCCTCTGGGATCCAGTACCCAATCTGCACCCTCACGATCCACGGAAATGTGCTGTGCTATCCACCTCTTGGTGGTATCTCTCAAAACCTTATCTCGCTGGAAATGGCCCTCCTTAATCAGTTTCCAACAGTAGTCGAACTCGGAGGTGAGAGGGTCCCTGGAGACATCTGTATCAGCACCGTATAAGAAATGGCAAATGGTGGGCAAAGAGATATCCACCTTGCGGCCACGGACTAGAACATAGGTAAGTGGTACCTGTTTGGCGAGATTAGACCGCCTATCCAAAGAATCCAGGAGAGTCGCTACATACGAAGTGTAGAACTCTCGCACCACCTCCTACTGTAGTGTCACACGCTCCTTGCCATCCACTCGAGATGATGGTGGGTGAAGAGATCATGTATAGCGGGGATCGTGTGGAGACTCCCTGTAAGAACTCGCCGCTCGACTGTCAGAGTCCGAGTCATGACCCCCTTGTCATTGAGCAGCTTAGCATCCCTGTACACTTGGTATTCGCCTTCTACGAACCACCGGTTGGGATGATCAGCAATCGGTGCAGGGACGTCGAACTAGGGTGCTGGAGTAGAATCCGCAATATCGGCCTCATCAGATGAGGCAGAATGGGTAGGTGCGGCCGGAACAGTGGCACCATCCGATCCTGAAGAGTGGGCCGAATCAGACCCTAAAGCCTCCTCGGAGCCAGACGCTCCCTCAGAACCTGCGGCAGACCCAAACAGTGTGCTGGTCAGTGTGCGCTCCTCATCAGACTGGGAGGCAGTGATGACACCGGACGCCACCCTCTTGGGCATGCCCCGAGTGGCCCTAGCAGCACGTGTCGGTGTCTGGGTGCCTGGTGGCATGTATTCGGGGTCACGCTCGTCGTCCGACGAACCAATAACCAATCAGCGTGAAGGAGCGACGGACTTGGATCGTCCTCGAGAGTAGACAATATCAGGCTTGGGTGCCATTTGTACATGCAAAGGAGGGTTATTAGTTCCAGTATAATCATTCAACACACTCGAAAGAAGCAAACAACAAAGTTGGAACACAAAACACAGTGAAGTTCTGAACTGCAAAACTGGATGACGGGCACTATCGACGGTCCGTAGATGGAACGACGGTCTATCGGTAGGGTCTGTCGGTGGACACTTGGAAAAGTTTAGAAGTGATAGGTCTACCGTAGTTGATGTTAGAAACGACGGACGTGCAGAACGGTCCGTCGATGAAACGACAGACCGTAGTCCACTTCCGTCGTTGGACACTTACACAAAATTTTGGGAGCTTCAGAAACATAGGTTCTGTTAGACACGACGGACGTGCAGGACGATCCGTCGATCAAGCGGTGGACCGTTGTCCTAGTCCGTAGGTGGACGCTTAGACAAAAAAAATTAATCCCTCAGTAAACAGGGTTCTGTTAGAAATGACGGATGTGCAGGACGGACCATAGACCACATCCGTTGTTCCAGAGTTGAACAAAATAGGGTTGTCGCTATCGACGGACCCCATCGACGGTCCGTCAATTGACCAACGGTCCATAGACGGGGTATCGTACTGTCTGTCAGAATCAGATTTGTTGCCACCCCCTTTTCACCCCACACATACACAAATTTAAGCCAATACTTAACACATGTTATATAGCAATATGCACATCATTTCATCATTCCTAGGGCTTTGATTATTTTGATTTTAATCCTAGATTCTAAGATGCTAACAAGCCCTAAGTTGGAAAACAATCAAAACACCTAACCAAGATCATTTAGACACTAAAAAACCCCAACCCATTCACTTTCCATCATTTTAAGGGACTAGGGACCCAATTTTAACAAGTTAATCATGCAATTTCGTCCCCAAGTCAAGACCCACATAAATGTTTCATCATTTTTGCATGCGTTTGAAAGAGTAATCAGTGAGCGAATGAGAGTGGCATACCTGTAGACTGTAGTGGAGTGAATGGGGGGGGGGAAGAATTTTGCAAGATAACAAGCCCGCCTTCGAACACCGACCAAAAAATGAGAGAAAAGGATGGGGAGTTGGGAGAGAAAGTTTGGGGACTGAGGGGATTTAGAGAAGATAGGGAATCAAAAATGTAGAGTGTAATAATGGTGGAGTTAGTAGGGGAGTTTAAGGGGAAAATGGGGAGGAAAACGGTTTGGGAGGGAATTTAAAAAGGTGGGGAGTAACTGAAAGGTTTGAATTTAATATATAGCCTGCCGGGTCGGGTCGGGTCGGGTCGGGTCTTTGGATTTGGGGAACTTACGATTCCCCGTCGACGGACCGTAAGTGAATCAACGGTCCATCGACTTCTCCGTCGACTGTGCCCTAACTTAGACAGGATTGAAAATCATACCTGGGATCCACGGATGCCATCGACGTTCCGTCGGTTGGTCCGCAGATCAGTGCACCAGACCAATTTCTGCAGATTTCTGGTGATTTGGTCCCTGCACATTTAGCACCCAATAAGACATTCTTTTTGTGTTTTTCTGGACACTTTTTAGACACGGACCCTAAACTACTCTCTAGCCAACAAACTTAAAAGAAATAAAAGACAATTTACACGGGACAATAAGTAAAGATCAGACCTCATCAAGATGGTACGCCGCAACCACTTCATTAGCATTCTCTGCATACCCAAGGTAGATTTTGATTCATTGCCCATTGACCTTGAATCGTGCACCCTCCTTGTTCTCCAACTCAACCGCACCATGAGGGAACACTTGAGTGATCACGAATGGACTAGTCCATTTTGACTTGAGTTTGCCCGGAAACAAGCGCAACCTAGAGTTTAACAAGAGCACCAAATCCCCAACCACAAATTTGCGCTTTTCAATCTTTTGGTCATGGTACTTCTTAATCTTTTCTTTGGAGAGGGCTGAACTTTCATACGCCTTCCAGCGAAACTCATCAAGCTCATTCAACCCATTTCATCACTGTTCCGCAGCTTCATTCCAATCCATCTTCAGTTTCATCATCGCCCACATGGCCTTGTGCTCTAACTTAACCGGTAAGTGACAAGCTTTCCCATATACAATTTGGTAGGGAGACATACCTATGGGAGTCTTGTATGCTGTCCGGTAGGCCCAAAGAGCATCATCAAGCCTCCTTGACCAATCCGTTCTACTAGCATTCATCGTTTTTGCCATAATTTGCTTGATTTCTCTGTTTGACACCTCGACTTGCCCACTAGTGTGTGGATGGTAAGGAGTAGCTACATTGTGGCGAACCCCATATTTCTCCAATAAACCTTTGAACAATTTGTTGCAAAAATAGGATCCTCCATCATTAATAATTGCCCTAGGGGTGCCAAATATGGAGAATATGTTCTTTTTCAGGAACGCGGTGACACTCTTCCCTTCATTATTTGCGAGTGCTATGGCTTCCACCCAATTTGACACATAATCAACCGCCACAAGAATGTACTTCATCCCATGAGAACTCACAAAAGGGCCCATAAAGTCAATGCCCCATACATCAAACAACTCAATGACAAGAATGGGATTTAAAGGGAGCTCTTGCCTTCTAGAAACACCTCCATCTCTTTGGCACCTATCACATGCCTTAGCGAACTCATGAGCATCTTGGTGGATGGTTAACCAATAGTAGCCACATTGCAAAATTTAATGGGCAGTTTGGATACCACTATGATGCCCACCCACAGGCGAGGAGTGGCATGCCTCCAAAACACTCAGCATCTCAACTTCCGGCACACAACAACGAATAAGACCATCAGCACAACTCCTATATAAATACGGCTCATTCCAAAAGAACTTTTTCACATCATGCATGAACTTTTTTCTTTGATGAAAGGACAAGTCCAATGGGACTATATCACTAGCCAAATAATTCGCAAAATAAGCGAACCATGGAATCAAGTCATGAGAAGCGGCCAAAACATGCTCATCAGGGAAAGTATCATTAATTTCAGCCTTTTCACCCAATTCTCGCATAGTTTCATCCTCTAATCGGGACAAGTGATCGGCAACTTGATTTTCAGTCCCTTTTCTATCTTTCACTTCAAAGTCAAATTCTTGCAACAGTAATACCCATCTAATCAACCTTGGCTTCGCATCCTTCTTTGCCATCAAATATCTCAAGGCAGAATGATCAGTATGCACTATAACTCTCGTGCCAAGCAAATAGGAGCAAAATATTTCGAAGCCAAATACCACCACAAGGAGCTCTTGTTCAGTCACAGTATAAATCTTTTGAGCTTCATTAAGGAACTTACTGGCATAATAAATGGGGTGAAGGATTTTATCCCTTCTTTGTCCCAATACTACACCAAGAGCAACCCCACTAGCATCACACATAACCTCAAATGGTTTGCTCCAATCCGGGGAAATAATGGGCGCAAACACCAACTTCTCCTTCAACTCCCCAAATGCCTTCAGACAGGATTCATCAAAATAAAATTTACACTCTTTCTCAAGTAACTTGCACATAGGATGTGCAATTTTTGAGAAATCCTTGATGAACCTCCGGTAGAAGCCCGCATGCCCAAGAAAACTCCTCACACCTTTTACAGAGATGGGTGGAGGAAGTCTCTCTATCACCTTAACTTTGGCTCGATCAATCTCTATACCCTTCTCTGAGATGCGATGACCCAATACAATACCCTCTTTCACCATGAAGTGACATTTCTCCCAATTTAGCACAAGATTGCAATCTTCACACCTTTTGAGAACTTCGGCCAAGTGACTCAAACAACGCTCAAAAGAGTCGCCAACCACTGAAAAATCATCCATAAACACCTCAATAGTATCTTCTACTATATCGGAGAATATCGACATCATACATCTCTAAAAAGTAGCCGGTGCATTACACAACCTGAGGCATCCTCTTGAACGCGAAAGTTCCATAAGGACAAGTAAATGTGGTTTTCTATTGATCTTCCGGTGCAATAGAGATTTGGTTGTAACCCGAATAACCATCAAGAAAACAATACCACCCCTTTCCTGCAAGCCTATCCAACATCTGATCCATAAAGGGCATAGGAAAATGGTCCTTCTCAGTCCATGCATTCAATTTTCGGTAGTCCATACATACTCTCCATCCGGTCACCGGCCTCATTGGAACAAGCTCATTTTCTCATTAGGGACCACAGTCATTCCCGCTTTCTTAGGCACACACTGAACAGGGCATACCCAACTACTAGCAGCGATCGGATATATGACTCCGGCATCCAACCACTTAATAATCTCCTTCTTCACTACCTCTTGCATAGGTGGATTTAAACGTCTCTGGTGCTCAATACTTGGCTTATGATCGGGTATGAGTTGGATTTTGTTTGAACAAATACCGGGTGGAATCCCAATAATATCCGCAATAGTCCAACCAATGGCTCATTTGAACCTCTTCAATACCTCTACAAGACACTCCACTTGCTCCACATTCAAATCCGATGCAATGATTACCGGCAAAGTGTCACCTTTCCCCAAGAAAACATACCTCAGATGAGGTGGTAGAGCCTTAAGCTCCAGTTTTGGGGCCTCCTCAATAGATGGTTTCGCGGGTGGAGATTCGTGATGTTTCATATCTAACTCCAACTTCTTTGGTTTAACCGAATATCACCTCGACCAAGTGCCGCAACCAATGACCCATACTATTCAATACCATCACTCTCAAAATTCATAATCACTGCCGCTAATGCCTCAACACTAAGACGCTCTTCTAATTGTACCTTCGACGAACTCTCAACTCTGTAGGATATCGCACATACTGACTGGAGCTCACCACTGTGCCTCATGGACCTACAAATGTTGAAAGTCTCTTCTTTATTATTCAACCAAAACTTTATCTGCCCTTTCTCCATGTCAACTAAAGCGCGACCGGTAGCAAGGAATAGCCTCCCAAGAATAATAGGCACCTCAAAATCTACCTCATAGTCAAGAATCACAAAATCAGCCGGAAATATGAATGACTCCACCTTCACTAACATATCGTGGAGTATCCCAATAGGCCTCTTCATTGTTCGATCGGCCATTAGTAACCGCATCGCAGTGGGTTTTGGGTCACCCAAACCCAACTTCTTGTAAATGGAGAGAGGCATGAGATTTATGCTTGCCCCAAGATCACATAATGCTTTAGCAAAGTGTAATAACCCGATTGTACATGGAATAGTGAAGGCACCCGAATCTTCTTTCTTTTGCACAAGTGACCTTGTAGCAATAGCACTACAATGTTGCATCCGATCATCATCCTCAAAACTAACCGATCTCTTCTTAGTGACCATATCTTCCATGAACTTGGTATATCCGGGCATTTGTTCAAGAGCTTCTATCAAAGGAACATTGATGGAAAGCTGTTTCAACATATTAATAAAACGCCGGTATTTAACATCTTTGGTCTTTTTCACCAATCTTTGCGGGAATAGTGGTGGTGGTCTTCGAATGGGAGTCACCTTTTGGGGCATCTCAGCTTCTTTCACCGCTTCATTTACCAACTCACCACTAGCTTCTACTACCTCATTTTCTCTTCTCATCTCATCTTCTACGCCAGACGGCATAGGTTGATTAATGGTTTGCTTACCACCTCGAGTAGTGACTGCCATACAATGTCCATAATTTTTTGAATTTTGAACAATATTGCTAGGAAGAGTACCCGGTTGACGTGGGTTCACAATAGAAGACAATTGAGCCATTTTCAACTCAAGCTACTTGATTGAGATTGCATGTGCATCCACCTTTTGCCTAATATTTGCTAAATCACCTCTCAACTCTTTGGCGTGCTCATCACTAGCATCAAACCTCATCATCATCTTCTGCAACATATCCTTAACTCGCGCCATACTACCTCCACCATCCCTAGGAGCAACCTCCCGATTTTGAGGTGGAACATAGGGCCCACTCCAATTGTTTCTGTTACCATAGTTACCCCGGTTGAAGTTGTTGTCGCAGTCGAAATTATCATCTCGAACATAGTGACCCTCGCGGTTGTAATTACCATAGTTCCGACCTTGATTTCCTTGACCTTGGCGCCAATTCTCCTGATTGGAGCCTTGGGCGTTCGGACGGAAACCCCCCCATTTGCTCATTTACTGCGTAGGAATCTTCCTCATAGTAGTAGTCATCAACCGGCGGAGGTGGTTTAGCCAAATAGTTCACCGCATTTACTTTTTCCGCACCCCCGCTGACATGTTTCCACACTAACCCAAGCTCAGTTCTCATTTGAGCCATCTCTTCACGAATCTCATCTATGGCTGGGTTGTGTGTAGATTGCACCGCAAAAGTGTTTCTCTCAGTATCTGACTTCCTAGTGCTCCAAGCTTTATTATTTTGGGAGATTTTCTCTAACTTCTCAGCGATCTCTACATAAGTACATTCCCCATGAGAACCACCCGCAATAGTATCAAGTACCGCCTTATTGTTATCGTCTTTCCCCCTATAGAAGTACTCTTTCAACGATTCATCATCAATACGGTGGTTTGGGTCACTTCTCAGAAATGAGGTAAACCTATCCCAAGAACTACTTACCGACTCCCCAGGCAATGACACAAAGTTGTTCACCCTATCTTTGTGGTTGAGCTTCTTAGATACAGGATAGTAACTCGCTAGGAACACATCCTCAATTGGTTCCAAGTATAGATCGAGTTATAGGAAAGCTCAGTAAACCATATAGCCGCCTCTCCCATCAGTGAGAGGGAACACTCTTAACCCAATGACATCCATGTCAAAGGCAGGCCTCCGTACACAACTCTTACACACCGACTTTAGTTTGGCGATGTGAGCATGTGGATCCTCAGATGGTAGCCCCGTAAACAAACCTTTAGCAGTGAGCATCTGCATCAAGCTACTAGTTACCACAAATGTATGACCATGTGGTAGAGGAGGTAGGACAAGTGGCCCGTCATAGTCAGTGATGTTAACATTTCCCCTGTAGAACTCTTGAGGGCGTGGGGCAGGAGGTTGCCTCCTAAGATCACCTTCACCAGGGTTCTCAACAATCACTTGATTATGAGCATCAACCGACGGAGGAGGTTGACGGTTGACATCATCACCAACATTAGCAGGACTGAGTGGATTGTTCATTCTGTGAAGTGTACCGTTTAGTTCTGGATCAAGTGAAAGTATTGGTTATCCTCGACTCCGTGTACTTGGCATACACTAGAACTAGACCTGTGAGAGACAAAAACAAAAACAAAAACAAAAAGTATAATTAGGAAATTGTTGACTAAAATTCGGTAATGTATTTAAAGTTAATCTAAAAGCCACTTTCCCCGGCAGCGACGCCAAAATTTGATACGCTCAAATTATACTTCCCTAAAGAAGTATAAGCGGTCGTATAAAGTAAAGAACCTAATTGTTAGGTTGGGGTCGATCCCACGAGGAAAATGATTTAGACTTAACTTTAATCTACGATTACATCTATTTAGTCAAGTCCTTTCCAAAAATAGTTAAATAAAAGGGGGGTTTTGTGTAACAAAAATCTTCAATTATTTCTAAGTAAACAAGTACAAAGATTAAAACTTTAGTGTTTATCAAGTGATGAAGGAAACTAGGGCATAAGTATTCCCCATAAGTTCATAACGCGATAATCCTAGCTATAATAATTCTTTCCTAGTGTCTTGCATGCAAAGTGGTAAGTTACGTACCTCTAATTCCTTGGACCGGCAACTAAAGAATTTCACTCCGTACCTTGTTTCGGCTACGTGTGTTGAATTACTAACCCTTACCCTTACCTCATATTAAGCCTCATATTCAATGTATGGTTAAGTTACTACTTCGCACCAATTGAGACTAGCCTATTAGATAGTGTATACTAAATCTATGTTGATAATTCTTTTCCTGTTAACTACCTCCTTGGTCCGGCAAGTAGAAATAGGGCAAGTTCTAACGCATGCACTCGTTAAAAATAATTCTAAATGAAAGAATTATCAATACATGCAAGAACCTATTCTAGAATTGTTATTTAGATAGTTTTATCTTGTTAATTTACCCATGGTTCCCACAACCCAAGTTATGGATTTAGTTACCCATACTTAGCATTACACAATTCATGGTTATTAAACAAGAATTCATATACTTACTTTGACAATTTTGAAGAAAATCCAGAAATACCACTTGAATTAACGAAAATATTGTAAGAATCGATTCCGGAAACTTGAAGTAATTCCCAGAATGCAAAGTTTAACTTCCAATAACAAGAGTATGAAAATTAGTAAAAAGTCTAACCCCAAAAACAAGGTTTTTAACCCTATTTATAATAATAAAGTCCTAAAATAAAATGAGATTTAAATAAGGAAAAATTTGTCCAAAACGCGTCTTCAGTCAACGACCCAACTGACGGTCCGTCGATGGAACGACGGACCGTCGACTGCCTCCTTCGACCCACACTTATCTTTTTCTTTAGCCTTCACTTTTACATCCTTTCTGTTACAATCGACGGACCATCCGCACGGTCCGTCGTCTCACTTACGGTCCGTCGATGCCTCCATTCTTCCATACTTAGTGATTTCTTCAAATCGGGTATTGGGACTACTTTTTGTTAAAAACAACGATTTGCCAGGACGGTCCATCGATCAGACCGTCGATCCTTCCATAGCCCCACACTTGGTCAAATTTCCCCGAGTTGCTTCTAAATGCGTGAACCTCCAGTCGACGATCACCACCTACGGACCGTCGATGGGTCAACGGACCGTTGATGGCTCCGTAGGTCATCACTTCTGCACTAATTTCAGCACAGTCTTCTGCATTTCTGTTTTGGACAGTTTTCCTGCAAACATAGATAAAAGTATGTTAAAATTACTACAAAAAGGCCTTAGACACACACTAAACTTAAGGAAAAAGCATTGAAAGTACCGTGAAACCACGGTACATCAGGCCGTGTCCCAAGTATTCTCGTGCATAAGCTTTGATGAGATTGAGACTTAGTATTTCCTATGATTCTAATGAAAGATGTTATTAAAGATATTCTAATGTTTTGTGAAAAGTTTTAATTCTGCACTATTTTTCATATGTTTTATATGCGATGAACGATACGGATGGGCTTGTACAAGAACTCCGAGAGGTCAAGTACGCCGGTTGCACTACGAGAGTGCCATATCTTCTAGGGTGTGGTCTCGGGATGTGACAAGCTTGGCATCAGAGCATAGGTTATAAAAGTAGTCTTAGGAATCAAAAAGTCTCATCAAGTCACGTCTAGTAGAGTCTTGACCATCGGTGTGAGTTGCGACATATCTATGGGCGAGAGGCTATAGGAAAATAGAGTTTCCCTTCTTTTCTACTCCTATGTCATGCCGTAGAGTAAAAGTTATGAGTACTCTTTTCTTATGATTTTCCTTGTGTTTCTAGAAAGATGAATACGAGGAGGACACCAGCTAGGAGAGTTGAGGAGAATGATGTGAATGACGAGATTCCTTCTCAAGTTGAGCAAGTTGAACAAGTTCCTCAAGGTGCTCAAGGTGATAAAGTCCGTATTCGAAGGAGGTAATGATATTCTGGTGGTTCCCCCCAGAGTTGACTAATAGAGAGATTAGAGAGGCGTTGCTTGCCTTAGCCCGAACCATGACTACTCAAGTGAATCTGAGTATGGATCCTAGAGTAAATATTGTGGAGAGCACAATGATATCTAGATTGAGAGATTTTGTGAGGATGAATCCTCCTATCTATCTTGGCTCTAAGGTGGGAGAGGATCCCCAAGAGTTTATTGATGAGGTGTAAAAGATAGTGCATGTTATGGGAGTGACTTCTAGAGAGAAACCGGAGTTAGCTTCGTATCAATTGAAAGATGTTGCTCAAGTGTGGTACACACAATGGAAAGGCAATAGGCCGGTTGAGTCGGGTCCTATTGAGTGGGAATAATTAAAGGAAGCTCTTGGAGAGTACTTTCCCCGTGAGAGGAGGGAGGTTAAGGTAGAGGAGTTTATCAATATCAAGCAAGGCAATATGAATGTTGAGGAATACTCTTTGAAGTTCTCTATGTTGTGTAAATATGCTCTGTCCCTTGTATCTAACTCTAGGGATGAGATGAGTAGGTTCGTGACGGGTTTCGCCAATCTAGTGAGGGAAGAATGTCGTACGGTCATGCTACATGATGATATGACCCTAGCTAGACTCATACTCATAGTGTATGCCCAATCAATTGAAGAGTCCAAACTTAAGAGGATGACTAGAAACTTAAAAAGGAGCGGTTCTAGTGATCAAGATCAACCTAGGTTCAAAAAGAGGGCTCAAACTCAAGAAGAACCTAGGAGTGCTAAGGGGAAATTTGAAAGGGGAGGTGGTTCTCAAATGAAAAGCCTACATGTGACACTTGTGGAAAGAGACACTATGGGAAGTGTCTAGCCGGTACTAGTGGCTTTGGTTGTGGGAAGGATGACCATAAGGTGAGAGATTGTCCTACCATTTTGGCTAGAGGAAGAGAGGGGAAGCAAGTTGCTCCTAATGTTTCAAAGGATGATGCTCCAAATAAGAGGCGTTTCTGTGCACTCCGGACTAAAGAATCAAAACCGGATGAGGGTGAGGAATGATGGTAAGTCCATGTATCTCTTTAGTGGTATGAGTTCCTTCTAAGTGGGGGAGTATGGTGAGTTTTGATTGATTGTTTCATCTTTTCTATTCAACTCAAGCTTGAGAGTAGAAAGTCATAGAAGTATGTTGCATGTGCATTGTGTTTAGGGGTCTTGTTGAAATTGAATTTCATTGATTCCTTGCTTTGTGCATTTTATGAATTTATGATTATGTTGTAAGATGTGTTTATGTGGTTCTACATTGCATATTAGCATGTTTCTATCATGAAGTGCTTAAAAGTTGCATTTTTGAATTTTTTTGATAAATTCACTGGGATTTCTATTCACTGTAAACTTTTTGTAAAATTGACTAATTCATTCTTTGGTTTAAAATTTGTTGTAGTGCTTATAACTGATGTATATGAGCATGATATTGAATATAAAATGAGTTTTTGCTATTTGGAATGAAGGATGTGAGTTTATAGCATGATGAGTTATAAAATTTATTCTAGTTTCTTGTTGTGGTGTGATCCTCTTGATTATGTGAAATTGATGTTTTCTTATATGTTTGTATTGTATAATGTGTTATATGGTATGATAATGAATTGCTAATTGAATCTCTATTCTTGGAATTGTTTGGAGAGTGGCAAAGTGTCATTCGAGGACGAAAGTTGTCCAGGTGGGAGAGATTATAACACCCCTCAAATGACTTAGGTGAAGATAGAGCCTAACATGGTTTCATGATGTTCTAAGGTCATAAAATGATCTATAATGTGATATTGAGGCAATGTCTAAGAGTTTAGGTGATTTGGAAGTGAAACGTCAAGGGACGACCAAGACGTTCGACGACTAAGTCACCTATGTCTTTCATGTGTGGTTATGTGCCTATACGTGTGTTTCATGAGGTTATAAAGTCATTATATGAGTTATTATAGTGTTTATAGGCAGTGTGTCAAGTTTCGTGAAGTTTGGAGGTCAAACGTCCAAGAACGTCCATGACGTTCGAAATGTTTGCCTTGAAACGACCTTGTGTGTCTATGTATGTTTCGTCAAGTTTTACGTGTTCGTTTTGGATGAAATTCATGTGGGAGGTCCTAAACTTGTATACAAACATATTAGGGTTGGAAACATTTCGGTGAAAGTCCCCAAGGACCAACCAAGGGTCCTTGAGGAAGGACCCTTCAAAGAGCCAAAGACTGTTTTAGACCAGCCCAATCGATTGAGGCAATCGACGGACAGTAGGCTGGTCGACGCCCCATCGAATGAAGGCGTGGGTTGAGACCTATACTAGGGAGCAAAGCTCCCATTTTCCAATCTGTGAACCCATCGATGGAGGACAGGACGGTCCGTTGGTGGACTGACGCCCCGTCGATGGGCAACTGTCTGTGAAGGCTGTCTCCTGCGTACAATCACTGTTAAGTTAGGGGTATATTGGTAAATTCACCCCACGTCCAAATAAGAGAAAGGGCGGTTACTTGAGGGTATTTTAAATGTGTTTATAAGCCTTTAACACTTAGAAGATTTCATTCTTCAAAATCAGAACCCAAATTCCTTTAAAATTCTCCAGAACTCCATTGGAGCCAAAACTCAAGGAAGGACTTGGATTGGAGAATTGAGTGGAGATTCTTCATCAAATTGGAGGATTAGCTTTATTGAGGTATCGTTTTTTATCCTTGAAACTCTATTCATCAAGGATCCCAACTTTCAAAGAAGTTTTCTAAAGTTTCCGAAGATGAGCTTGTCCAATTTTATGATCTATCCATGGGTTTGCATTAAAGGTTTTAAAGCATTGTATATTGATTTAATAGTAGTTAATTAGATGATTTTAACTCAATTAACCTATGAACCCATGTAATTGATGAACCCTAGTTTTTCACTACTTTATGGGTTAAGTGATTTGGACTTAATGCTTATGAATTCTAGTGTAGTTTTCTATGGGCTATTGATTGATGTAATAATTGTATTGAAATGATATCTAGGTTGTCTTATATTGATGAATCTATATTGAATTGACCTAGTTTTATTGAGTATCATTGTTTTTATGTTGAATTGATGTTCATGGCCATGGGTAAGGGCCTTATGATATTGAATTAGATGATTTGGCATTGTATTGAAGTGTTGAGAATGGAGTGGTGGTACGCTGCCCTAATTCTCTTTATTTTATGTTAATTAGACTTCAATTATGTTGTGATTGGTATGTTCCACTTGGTGGCGGTGTTATGTGTCTTACTTGCAATTGATGTGGCATTGTCGGCGTTACTTTATGTACTATGATGATCATGGCCTTGTCGGCAACTACTTGAAGTATTATGATAATTTGTGTACTTGATTTATGTGAAGTATGACCATATCTATCTGCGTGTGAAGTAATGTGAAAGTATGTGTTCTTTATATGTATATTAGGAGATCATGTTAGACTATGACTATGTCTTATGTGTGTAGAGTTGATGCATGATTGTACCCACTTGACTATATGAGTCTATGAAGGTTATATTGATGATGATATGGTAATGTATAGGATGACATAAAGATGATAAGGGTCATTCTAAGTGATTCAAAGAATGATATGCTATACGTGATAAAGTAAAGAATGCGGTGTCTTGTTTTGGTAGACTTGTGTCCCTTACTTGATACATGTATGAATGATATGTGAATATGAGATGTATTGACTAGGTAGGCTTAGTGCACCCTTGTCATGTATGAATGAATGATATGTGAGACCTTAGATGATGTTAAGAAGGTCATGTACGTGAAACCTTAAACCTAGTGGTAAGGTTATGAATGTTGATGTCGAAGAGACGTAATGGTATCCTTCATGTAAAGGATGATGGACGTAGGGTTGTTTGGCTGGAATAGCATCATATCATTCTTACGAAAGTCATAATGAGCTATCTTAGTCGCCATTGAAAGGTAGCCCTAGTGGACCTCTTTGGTAGGGTGAATGTGATTGAGTTATGAACTAGATATGGAACCTCTTCATGTGATCCTTTAATGTCAGTTACTTTATGAGAACGAAGGCTAGCACCGAGTGATTATGTTATGGTAAGTAGATCTACTTGAGATGGAGACTAGAGTACAATGTAGCTCTACTTGAGAATGAGACTAGAGTGCATAAAATCCCTTCATATTCCTTAACCATGTGCCTACATGGGATAAGTCCTAGTTCTACCCTTGGCAAGTAGAACACCCTCATCGGAGTAGGTTAGAACTCCGGATTCCATGTCTAGCTATCATGGTCTATGTCGGTTATTGCATATTCTCATCATGTGGTATACCTACTAGCATTAGAGAAGTTCTATAATGTTTAGGTGGTGGTATGTGACGCTATCTAGACATTGCACAATAGGCTTTGAAGGTGTTAGTTAGAGTCCCAAGGTCTTGTCCAAGACCATTACTTGAATGTCCTTATGTGATTAATGAGTCTTAAATGAACTAATGAATGTAATGACTTAAAGTGAAGAAAGTATGTTAAATGAATAAGTACTTATCTAGAGTAGTTAAGGGTTGTCTAGTTAAGGTGTGAAGAGGGAATAGGAATGGTCACTTCGTATCTTACCTAGATAAGTCTTAAGAATGACTCTAGATAGGGAAGATTGTTGATTATGTAGACATGATCTAAGCCTTAGGTAGTCTTAAGTATTATTTAGGTAATCTTGAAGAGGTCAATCATGGACGTTATCTTCTTGATTTACTTAAGTAAGTCTTTTGATAGCCTTTGGAAATAGAATGTCATATTATCTATATGTTGTTGTGTTAAGTGAGACTGATTCTATCTTAGGTAGTCTATATGATCTCTTAAGTGTGTGTAAAGGATTCTATGGTCGATCGCTTCACAACTCACTCAAGTGAGACTTAGAATCACCTTTGGTAGAAGGATCTCATGTTCATGTAATTGGTGTCTTGCAAGTGTGTGTTGATCTCATTATAGATGGTCTTAACGATCATTTAGGTGTACCTAGAGAGGTTGTATGGACGGTCTCTCTTTTTGTCCTACTTAAGTGAGTCTTAGGATGACTTTTAGTGGGAGGACTACATGCTAGAAAGTGTCTAAGGCGAAGTTAAGACACTTCACTGCTTCACTGTAACAGTGAGTTAGTTCACTGTAAAGTAACCTAAAAAATATGATAAATGGTCTAAATGTTATCTTATGTGTTTCTAAGGTGTTAAATGTTATTCTTATGATTATGATATGATATTTAAATGAAAAAGATGTATATTTCTAATAAATGTCTGTTTTCATGATTTTATGCATTATGTCATACTTAGTACATGTGTTTGTACTAATTCCATGCTTTTATCTATCTCTATAATGGTTGGTAGGTGAGGAACATTTGGGAAGCAAGACTTGGATCGTAGCATCATTCAAGTGAAGTTGTAGTATGTCCTCATTGGACTTGAGGGCATAGATGTCTTTTATTGAAGTATTATAATAAGTATTTCTATATTTTGAAGTATGGGTCGTGTCCCAAGTATTCTCGTGTCTAAGCTTTGATGAGATTGAGACTTAGTATTTCCTATGATTTCTAATGAAAAATGTTATTAAAGATATTCTAATGTTTTGTATAAAAGTTTTAATGCCGCACTACTTTTCATATGTTTTATATGCGATGAACGATACGGAAGGGCTTGTACATGACCTCGAGAGGTCAAGTACGCCGGTTGCACTCCGAGAGTGCCATAGTCATAAAATATATTGCGCTTCACATTTATGAACAATACGCTACTCGATGTGGTTTGAGACATCCTAAAATTAAACAAAAACCTTATTTTCTAATACAAAGTTTATCACGACCCATGGGTAGCCCCTAGACGTAACACGGCGTACTTGACCCCAAATGAGTATCATACAAACCCTTAGCATATCATGACATAAGAACATAAGAAAAATGCAGAAGAATTTGAAACTATTCTTTACAATTGGTGTCTTTTATAAAATGAGAGAGTTTATAAACTATGTCCCAAACTATCTTTAACATTGAATTAAAACTTTTAATACAATCTTAGGGACACAGCCCTCACATAAATTTAAAAAATAAAAGAAAGACATAAAGGACATATGGTCAAGCCCTCAAATACTATGAGGATTCACCAATTTTCTTCTTCTTGATCTGCTAGAGTCCTAGCCACGAGGATAGAATCCAATATCTCCAAACCCTACACTTTCTAGAGAATGTAAAAGTATAGGTTAGCACAAAATGTACTAAGTATGGAAGCCATGCATAAAATCCTTAAAACATTCATAAAAGGGACATTTTATTTTAAACCATGCTATATGCCACTTTTAAAACATCATCTTTGAAACAGTTGGAGAATGTAATTCATAATACAAACCATACACAATTCATCATAACATAAAGAATATCATCATAATCACAAGCATAGTCTCCAACACAACACAATGCATACTTCAATCTTCACAAGACATAATTTACATGCATAATTACATACCAAGGTCATATCATAATAATAGAACTATCACATGAGCAACCCAAAGCCATACTTGTGCAATGCATAAATAGGATCCCATAATCGCATCTACACTAAGTATAACTTCTAGGCCACCATGATCATGTATAATATACCTTCACCTTATCCATAGCCGACACTCATAAACAAGGGGAAGTTCATATTCATAACTTGTAAAAAGTAAGTCTCCCATATCAACAATTCATATCATTCATACATAAGTTCATATATCTTCATAGCATAGGAACCCACACCATAACCCATTTATAAGTCTACATTTGCAATGGTTAAGTGAAGTCTCATAGCCCTACTCACACTAAGTAAAGCTCATTAGTCATAAGTATAGTCCAGGTTCATATTCGTAGTAAAATATACATCCATAATCATCATATCATAAGAGAGATATACCATGCCCATAATCAAAGTCTACTTGTGCGATGCACCCATACCGCAATCCATACTATGTAGGACTTCTTGAGGAACCATAATACACAACTCATGTTCTTATCATAATTCATATTCTTATCACATAAGATAATATCCTTAACCAACATTAACCATGTTGAGCTACATGGAATCCGGTGTTCTACCCCCACACCAAGAAGAGGTGTCCTACTTGCCTAAGGTAGAACATTGATAATAGCTTTTAAGGTGGATCCCCTAGCTAAATACCTAAGTGGGCACATAGTTTTAGGATAAGATGATTGCTACTAGAAACTCGAACTACTAGCATAAAAGGTTTTCGTCTCATGAGATAACTTATGTGGAGAAGCCGGACTACTAGCGTAAAAGCATCTATCTCATTTACATATCCACTCGGTGCTAAGCATAATTTCCTTTAAAATTCTTATTAAGTCGTTAATTAAATTCAGGTTCATTAAAGAATGCACTAGGCACTCAACAACATATCATCATAATAGCTCATTGACTCATTAGGTGAGATTGTCCTTTCAATCTTAGAATCATAAACATGTGATTAAACCTTTCACATCATATTCATAGTGTTTTCATGAGAACGGTAATTCAATCAACACAACAAGCTTATCATAAACATACATACATACTTCATGCATTATCAAGTGTAAAGGCATAAGGAAGAAGGATCTTGCATCAGTACCACAGCTACACAATAGTCATAGGATCCGACTATATAAGTGAATCAGAAGTTAATATACAAACATCATAAAGATGTACAACCCACATAAGTTTTCCCTTCAAGGGTTATGAACTAACAAGCAACACCTTAGACACATTATAGTCATATTCATGCACATAATATCATAATCATGCATACACATCATATCTTGCATTCGAGGGTCACATTGAGTCAACACATCTAGCATTCTCATGACTCAAGTAATTCATTCATTTAATGCATAAACTCATCTGATCGTATTATTGGTCATGTGGTAAGTCTTTTCACAATAGGGTCATATACAACTCAACATACATAATAGGTTCTTTATTAAAGCCTTGACATCCGTAGCTTATTCCACTTAGACTTTTAGCCTAAAAGCCCTAAGAGTCATCTTCATGTTACAAGCCTTACCCTCAAGTAATGCCTCATGTTCATCATGTTTACCTAGTTCTCAAGGTACCTAACCACATGCCTCATTCTTGATCAATTATAATCATATAGGAGAAACATAACTCAATCTCAATACTACACAACCATGATCCCTCATATAAGCCCTATAAAGTTAGTTCATATCATCAAGCTTTACTTATAAGCAATTCATGACTGGGTGATCTAGTCTAAGGCAATTCATCAAAAAGATAATCAATCTTAGAAGGTCACATCTAAACCCACAACTTGCCTCTTTCATGACATGAACCTAGACTATATCAATTTCATCATATAATCTTAGGTTAATCAAGGATACAAGTTTTATTATACTATAATCATGTAATTACGCCAAGAATAACCATAAATCACCTAATTGGATCAGTATTCAACAATTCTCACATCATGAAGTCGATTTAGTAAACTGGGGGAAATCATGGTTCCAGGGGGATTTTTCATCATAAATCATCAATACTCCATTAATAAAATCTTAATTCACCGTAATAAACCATATTAACCATAATTAAGCAATTGAATTTTTTTTAGAACAAGACCTATGTTGTAGATTGAAAAACACTAGGTTTGGGTAAATTGAGAACTTGAAAACATGATTTGAAGGGGCTATTTCAGTGATAGATTCCCAAATATGAAAATAATCCATACCTAAATATAGAATCTGTCACGACCGGGGATCACCCCCTTGAAGTAATCGGCGTCTTAGTCCTCGAAGAGGACTTTGACTAGCCCTTAGAATTCATCATCACACATCATAGGTCAAAAATGCGGAAAAATTTAAAACTTATTACATATTGAGGTATACATAGTCTTCTCACATACTATATATGGAGTTTACTTAGACTCCTCACATATGATGCTTACACAGGCTTCTCGTTTAGTCAATATAATCAATACATACGAATTAGTCTAATCTTTTGTCTCACATTAAAGCATCTAAAATGAAGTACAACATTCGGGCATAACTGTTACACAAGTACATATTGCCACATAGGGCTTACAACAAATGTCTTCAAGAATAGGGAAGAAACGAATGTCTTTAGACAATATCAAAAGGCACCATCCTCGAACTTGGAGGACTCACCAACTAGTTGGAGGAAGAAGTCCAAGTATCCTTGCAAAGTGGCCTAGAAGCTCTTCAATGGCCGGAAACTACAATGTTGGGGAAAAGGGAAGAAATATGGGTTAGTACAAACACATGTACTAAGTATGGTTCCTATGCATAAAATCATAAATGCATGAGAAAAGATACAATTTAGTCAAAACCATGCATTATGTTCAATAACTCAACATGCACATAGATGTAACATTATAAGTCAACCCAACATGATATTATCCCAACCCATAAGCAATATAATACAATACTTGTGCAATGTCAAGAATAGAACCCCAATACTTGAACAACGGAGAGACCACACGGACCGTGCATAGACCTACAGAACATAGGTGATAATCGCCGTTTGCAACTACATGATTTTTTCCAACTGCTGAACTCCAAACCTACAAACTGTTGATAGACTCACAGACTGTCAATTATTGCGTTGATTGAAATTGCTCAGATAGGATTTTCCTATATTTTCTTTTCCTACTTGGTAGAGGATTTAGTTTCTATAAATATAAGTTTCGTTTCATTTTTGGTTTGATAGAATTTTTGGGATACTTTATTTTTAGCTTTGAGAATTATTTTGCAAACTCTTTTAGAATTTAATTCTTAGTGTGTGTTTATGCAATTTGCTTTTGACCTTCAATTCAATATTTCAGATTTCATCTATTCAACTCGTAATTTCACGAATTCTATCTCAAACCCTTGTTGACATCCTTTAAGAGGGCGCAACGTGGCAGTGACTCAATTAAAAAAAATATTTATTCAATTTTTTAAAAGAATTTTTTTAAAAAGGGTAAAACTGGTAAAAATGAGTCGCCACCTAATTTTAGGAAAACTAGAAAACCAATTAATTAACTACTTTTAAAAAGTTTATTACGAAACCAATAGATTTAAGGTAAGGGGTTCATGTTATTCCGAAGCGATGGTTTTAGGCATCCTTTGGAATCCACAATTGTGGTCCTGACTGAATTCATTTTTTCAAGTTGAGAAGGAGATAACAACAATATACAAGTATAATAAATATTCAATATACACAAATAACAAAATGAAACAATAAGACAAGAAATGGCCTAAGTTTGTCTAACGTCAATATATACAAAGTAATGAATAAAGAGTGTAATTTGAAATTCATTCAAATAGCTTCAACGGAAGCAACCTTGTGTACCTGTAAAGACACTTAGTAAAAGTGTTAGTAATAAATAAATATGAACAAAAATAAATGAATCCAATAATAACTTAAAAATAAAAATCCGTCTTATTAACATGGAAGACCTTAGAAATCGATGGTAATTTCGTCATCAACCAATTTTTTTAAAAAACAAAATATATAAACTAAAACTAAATCTCTGTCTTTTAAATGGAGAGGCCTTCAAAACTGACGGAGAAATTTTCTCATTGGCCAATATTTAACTTGTAAAAAAAACCCATATAAAACTAACATGAAATAATTTAAAGTGAAATGTGATAACCAAATGTAAGACCATAAAAATAATAAGAATAACTTAGCTACTAGAAATTGACAAAGAAAAAGAATCTTAAGATTTGTATGCAATCTACAGATCAATGTAATATCATAAGAAAGTTAAAAACGACATAGTATAAAACTCATTTAACTAATTAGCCCCAATCCGGCAACATCATTAATTAAAAGAAATAGTAATGGTAAAATAAAGAAACAACTATTAACAAAATAACGAAACAATAGCGTTAATCGAAGCAAACAATGAGTAAATAATACAAGGTAAATGAACCATGGTGGGAATAACAATAATATAATAATGATAATAAAATGAATACAACATGTTAATCAAGACAACAACTAAGGTAAAATAATTTTTAAGAAAAACGAATGTTAATGGCAGCAATAAAACCTATCTTCATTAAAATAACAACTTTAATAATATGTAAGCTTAACATAAAAAATAAAAAAAATGTTCAAATCTCCACCACCAAAAGATGTAAACTAACTAAGAAACAATACTAAAATCAGCCTCAATAATTTGAATAAGCAATAAGAGAATGGAACCAACAAACAATACTTACCTAAGGGAGCAAAGAAATGGCCGGATGTGCTATGCAAGCTGGTGGTTGTTGTGGGTCAGGTTGCCAAAAAAATGGAGAACGGAGATGGGGTTTTTCTCACCGGAGTGAAGCTTGCTGATAACATGCAAAACAAACAAAAACTCGAAAGAGAAAAAGGGGAAAGGGTTTGGTAAGAGTGCTCCGGTTCATCAGAGCTTGGAGTTCCTCGTTGGAGTTCCTGGTTGTTTCAGCTCGCCAACAATGGCGATTTGAGGAGGAAAATAGAGTTCTGGTTGCTGGAATTAGGTCGTTTCATTGAGGTGGGTGAATAGTCGTTTGGGGTTGAATATTCTGAGGGTTTTGGTGGTTTTCTGATGGGTTTTGGTGGTGTGGCAGCATGAGTTGCTGGAAAAATGAAGAAAAAAAAAGAGGGGTTTTTGGAGTTGTTGTTGAGTTGTTGTTCGCCGAAGGTGGCATTTCTGGTTGGTGTGGTCAGAGAAGAAGATAAAAATGGGTGTGTGAGGGAGATCTGGTGATGGTCTGGGAAGTTGGAGTCTGGTTTGTGAATTTTTGGGTGCTCGTTGGTGAGCTAATGGTGGAGTTAATGTTCGCCGGAAATGGCAAAAGGAAACGGAGAATAGTGGTGGCTTGTAGATGCTGTTTGGTCAAGGTCTGGTAAGGTGAGTCAAAGAAGAGATTAATGAAAAATATAGGGGGGTTTTGGGTGGTTGTCTCGCTGGATTTCGGTGGAACTCCGGTGAATTTGTCCCTTGAAAATAATGAGCAGTATAAGAATAAAATATCTCTTACTTACACCCCTAAAATTTTTATCCAACACCACTTTAACCTAATGAACAAACTATCTTATATATAGGAAATTAAAAATTATCAATACCACTATGTTAAAATTGTGGACCAAAACCACCGGTCAATAAAATATCTACGTAAGAAATATTACCGTGGAAAATATCAAAATGGATATTAAAATATGTGATAGATAAATGAATATGAAAAAATGTAACAAATGTAACCAATGACATGTAAAAATGCAATTTAACAGAAATAACGATTTTATAAAAAATGAACAAATAATTGAACGTATTTAAGCGGTTGTGACAAAATAATATAAACAAATTTATCAGATAAATATCCTAATATTTTGAAAAGTAAGGATAATTATCAACTAATTGTATTAAAATTGCAAAATATGTATTTTGAACTATTTAAAAAATAAAATACTTAAAAAAGTATTAGATCTAGAAATATCAAACCAAAGTTTGGTGTCAACAACTTTCCCCTTAGTTTGATTAGGATCGATGAAAGAGATCCTGGTCAAACAAAGTTGACGACCCAACTTTGGTTGATTAACTTTGAACAAAACAATATATGATGTTAGTAGAGATTTTGAAAAATACTTTACATCTGCTAATGGAGCTGAAAATAATAAAGAAAAGACAAGGATTGATGGTAAAATAAAAAACATTCACATACCTTCGATGTTACATTGAAAATTGCACACACAATGAAGGTAGTGTACCTCTTTTAAAGGAGGATGATATGAATAACATGTCACTTTGAACGAGGTGACAAATCAACATGTCTCTTTAAAAGGCGGACGAACCAATTTGAACATAACATGTCACGTTGAACAAGGTGAAAATCCAATGTATCTCTTTGAAAGGCGGACGATCCAATTTGAATATAACATGTCACTTTGAACGTCACTTGAATGAAGGCGACAACCCAATTTGAATATAAGATGTCACTTTGAATGAGGTGATAACACAATGTGTCTTTGAAAGGCGGATGACCCAACTTGAATATAACATGCACCCTTCATCTGGTTTCCCAACGTCGTAAGTAGAGAGAGGCATCATGATTACCTAAACACGGGGTTATGTTGCGTGATGGGGTTCATGTTACATAAGCTAGAGAAGGAGGCGCCCGCCTTGTATGCTCGTCTGATGGAGTTCGGGTGGATTCGGCTGACAGAGGCTCCCCTAGATGCACGTTCACTTGGATGAGGGAGTTTTACGCCATACTATCTATAGTGCGATGGAACGACCCCCACCCCATCATCCTCATCAAGGGAGTCGATATTCATATGAACTCCACTGCTATCAATGAGGTACCAGAGATGTCAGGGTCTCAAGACTTGCATTCGAGGACTGACAAAGGGATATGGATCTGGAGTGGCTGAGGTATACACTAATAGAGCCTACGTGTCAGTATGAGGTTTACTATGCTACTGCGGAGGGCATTACTAGTACAGACGGGTCACCCAATGCTAAGAGGTGGCTACATTTGGTGACTAGGAGCAACCTCACCGACGTGACCTTTCCCCGGGCCTTTATGGTGGCGTGCTCCATACAGCGCTTCCAACTGAATGTGGAGGCGTAGATTATCTCTGAGTGGAAGATTTTCTACCGGGGAAATAAGAAGGCGTTCTTACTCTCTGGCCTTATCACTGCCCTATGCAAGCGGGGGGAATTGCATTTGTTCGATGCAGACGAGGTACTTCCTTTGGATCCCCACCCCACCCTATTTTGTTCAGGTCTGGCTCTAATTCTAGGATAGGAGGAGGACTGGTAAGGCTAGAAGAAGCAGGGCAGCAACAGGTTTGGATGGTGAGGACCCACTCTCCGGTGCACGGGTCAAAGAGGATCTGGTGGCTGTCCGAAAGAGGATGGGGAGCGCCTATGCTAATTTCAATCAGGCATCCCCCAGTAGTGCTCTAGAGGCCGAGATGATCTACCCATGTTGCGTCAGGAGAGGAAAAAGGGCTTAACAAGGGATCGTCTGATTGGCCGGATGTGAAAGATTATTAAGACCATCTTTACTATGCGGCCCCTAACTCGTAGATTCTCCAACTTGAGCCGCAGGACTACGCAGAGTTCCCCATGCTAAACGAGACTTGGTCCATCATGATACCCCCTGAGGACCTTAATTCCAATGTGGACACTACTGAGTTTGATGGTTCCTGATTGGACTACTATTTCTGCTGTAATTTGATTTTTTTTTTGTAAATTATTGACACTACGTTTCTATCTTTTTGAATTCCCTAAGTTTTGTCAGCACGTGGATGTTGGATTTTGGCTATCGGATGCACCCTTTCATTTAATTTTAAGATTTTATAATCTATATCTGATTGCTTAACACTGATTGCAATTACGGGGTTAGTACGGATATCGTTTGGGTTAGTTTTGGGAAATTTAAGAAAATTGGGAAAGTTGTTGGGGTTCTGCCTCGCCTGTCCCTCATTGGCGGAGGAATTCCCGCTCTGGCGGTCCTACCCTGGCAGAAGAATTCCACCCCAGCAGCTCAGACGGGACAAAAATCCCTGCCAATAATTATTGTGTTCTTTTTCGCCCTTCTTAATTTCCCCCAAAGGTTCCCAACTTTATCAGGCCATCAAATTTAAAACTCATACTATGATATACGAACTAGCTTAACCAAAGAATCTAATATAAAACTCTAAGCTAGGAAAATCATTAACTAATCTGAATTAGTCTTATCGACACAGTACCCCACTAGTTCTCATTAATTCAATGTTACACCCACACATCCCGAGGATGCACCCAAACATTATAACTTGCATAATTTACACAAATTAGTCAACACATTGCGCATATTAAAGGTTCAAACACACATATATAATCCATGAATTCACATCCTTACACTTTAACAGGTTCACTTTTACATTCACTATTAATTCAATCCACAAGGAACACATATTCACATATTTCAAGGCACATCACACAGACAATTTACATTCATTAGTTAATTGTCTCATAGATGACCATTACGGGTCGTCCATGCCCTTTTTTCAGCCTCTAAGGCTAGATACCAATTGGAACCTTCTCCGTTCCAATAACTTGTTGGTGCACCTTTGTTGAGATGACAATTAGAATCGGGAGATACCAATTGGAATCAACTCATACCTCAAGAGACATTTCGCACGAAAGGAGAAAATGAGAGGAACGACTTCCTAGATTGCTTCCTAGCCTCTTGTAGATTGAATGTGGACGTTAACACACTAATCCATAGGAGTCTAGTTCACATTTTTCTCTTGTACGAGGAGACGGTAACCTAGGCTCGATACCAATTTGTCACGACCCAACCAACCAAGTTGTGCAGATACCCACTCTAATACCTATGAAGGCGAATACTCATATCCCAACAATTTAAAACAAGCGGAAAATTAAATATAAAGCATAAAATAATAATAGGATTCTAGATTAAAATCCATTAAAATAATTTCAAGTTAAGACATGTAAGTAATTTAACAACTCCCATGGATCTTGTATAAACATGTACGAGAGTTACTAAGAGTATAACTGTACAAAATAAATAATAGACACAACTCCCACAATGCGGAAGGAAGAATGGAAGTTGCTGGAGAATTTTCTTCGTCTTCACCTAATGAAACGTCACCAATCCTGCATCCAGACTATGTCCAAAAAGGCATAGCAAGGGCATTATCGGTACAAACACACGTACTGATAGGTATCATCGGTCAACCAGATGCCCACCACATAATAAAGCAACTAGTAAGATCATGAAATAAGGCATTTGTTTCTCCCCCTTCTAACCAACTCACTTCCCCGATTTTTTTATCATAGCCTAACTATTCTAAACTGATAGAATTTTCCCAAGTACCCTCCACCTTCCTTTCCTACTAACCGATCATGTCCATCCTTATTTCCTCTTCACCCTTCCCAACCAAGGTCACATATTTACATTACATCAAGCTCCTAGTACTAACCCCACTATATTTTGCAATTTACAACACTTGAACAACCCTCTCTATTCTCTACACACCCCTTGAACACCTTGCCTTTCCACTATACCCAATAAGTAAAACATATAAAAGTCAACACCACAATATATGCACATGCATAAATAAGAATCAACATATATCATATCATCAACGGTTATGTACACGTACAATATTGAACATTGCATGCTTCACAATACATATTTATCGCAAGTAGTTGGTTCTCTCATGTAAGCCAAACTCAAATTGTTAGTACGTCAGAACATGATACCCGATCCCATAAATCTGCCAGAACATGGCAATCCATTCCCATCTTTTATGCCAAAATATGAAAATCTAATTAAAGTTAGTTATGCAGGAACGTAGCAATCTGATCCAGGCTAGTATGTCGGAACGTGGCAATCCAATCTAGGTTAGTTATGTCGGAACGTGGCAATCTGATCCCATCATACCACAATCACACACACATGTATACTTCAAGTCATACATTCAAAAGTGTTCATGGCATATATTCATTCATCTAACTCATTTACAACAAGTATGATTCAACAAAGCAACATTCGCATACAAGCATGCATCATAATGAAGCAACTACAAGAGTACATCACACAATCATAAAATCACAACCATCACCTACCAAGGGATTTTTCTTCACGCACCTAATACAAACCCTAATTAAACCATACCCAATCTTAAATCATCTTCTAAGGCTTCTTTCTAAGATATAAATCATAATTCAATTGGTGCACAAAGGCCTACACATAAATCCTACCATTGATTTACATATAATATGCAATGGGCATAGATTTAAACTACTCAATTCATAAAACCTATCCTACCTAGGCACTAAACAATTGCATAAAGTTTTTTACCTTGATACGAGTTTTCCGAGCTTCGCTATGGTGATTTTGGCCAAGAATTTGTAAGATTTTTCCATACCCACGCTAGAAATCTCTTTCTCCTTCATTCCCAAACATAGAACAGCTTTTCTCAGGTTTCTAGGGTATTTTATGACTTATTTAGGTATTTTAGGAAGATGGTAAAAATAAAACTTCTCATAATTTATGTTTTATATCGCTTTTCCCGCTATGGCGCCCACTTATCGCTCCCTAGCGTCGCCGCCCTAGAGGCAACAGGCCTACTGTGGCAGGACAGTGGTCAACCTTTTTTCCAAAATTTTCTCTTTCTCGATTAAAGACGATTCTGGTCATTACATGAATGAACTGATTCTAATCAGTTTAGACCCTTAATTATGTGTAATTTATATTTAGAATAAGTGGAGGTAAGGAAAAGACTAAAATACCCCTCCTATTTCCAGGTAACTTTCCTTAAAATGGACAGCCTAACTTCAAAAAGTCATATCTCTCTCATACAAGCTCAAAAATTAGAAACTCGGTGGCTTTGAAAAGAGGACTCAAAGATCTTTAATTTGATATCTTTTGGGTCCCCTAACTCATCCTATGCTGAAAGTTATGGTCATTTTAAGTTGAAGAACCGAGAAATGACTTGAATGAATTCTCATTAATTCTTTTTGGAACTCAAGGTGCTATATCTAGTGGCATAAACTTAATACTTAAGAAATTTTAGGTTTCTCGGTAAAATCCTACTTACAACGAAGATCCGTTTGGATCTTAGTAAAAAGATTTTTAGAGGTGTTACAGAATGGTTCATGCTCAATAAATTTAAGAGGAGAAACTTAAGGAAAATTCTAGAGAGTAAAAGAGGGCAAAGACCGATGATGGTGAATTTTGACATTCATGGTCCGATGGACATGGTTGTCCTATGTTTCGAAAATGATTTTTCGGCCACGGTTCCTCCAATGCTCTGACTCCTAAATTCAACAAAGATAGGGTGTATAACTCTAAGCCTCAAAGAGGAAATGATGGTAGATCTTCGTTTTTTTACTTGTGCTAGGTGTGGAAGAAACCTTGAGGGTAAATGCCTTGCTGGCAAGACAGACCATAAGATATGGGATTGTTCCTTTGTCGCTAATAATGAAAGAGATAATCATTGATGGGTTCAACCTTTCCCTACGTCAGCTTCTAGTGGCAGCCAAAGGATAATGAAATGTTATGCCTTTCAAACTCTTCATGAGAAAGAGGGTTCTCCCGATGTGGTTACTTGAATGTTGAAAGTCGTTCATTTTGATTTTTATGCTTTGCTCTATAACGGTGATACCTTATCTATTGTGATTCTATATCTGTATATGAGGTTTGATAGTCTTCCAGATGTGTTGTTAGACCTTTTTTCTATCTCTACTCCTATTGTGAATCTCTTGTAGCTAAGAGAGTTTATAGAGATCGTCTCATCTCCTTATCAGAGAGAGTCACTCATGTTGATCTTGTAGAGTTTGATATGTTAGATTTCGATGTTATTTTCTGTATAGATTGGTTGCATAGATGTTATCCTTCTATTGATTGTAGAACCTGAGTAATCAAGTTTTAGTTTCCTTTATATGTGTATTCACTATCGGCAATTGAACAAGGTTACTATTAAGAACAAATATCCTCTTTAAGAATATATGATTTGTGAGATAAACTGCAAGGAGAAAGTTACTTTACTAAGATTGACTTCCAATCGGGTTATCACCAATTGAGGGTGAAGGAAGATGATATTCCGGAGATGGTTTTCAAACTCGGTATGGTCATTATGAGTTTTTTGTAATATTGTTTGACTTTATTAATGCTCCGGCCGCATTTATGGATTTGATGAAAAGGGTGCTTAGATAATACCTTAACATGTTTGTGATTGTGTTTATCAATGACATCTTGATTTACTCAAGGAGTGAGGATGAGCATACTGATCATTTGAGGATTGTGTTGCAAGTCCTCAAAAATGATCAAATCCTCGCAAAATATAATATATGTGAGTTTTGGTTAAGATGTGTGGCTTTTCTTGGTCACACTGTTACCAGTAAAGTTATCAACATAAATCCTAAGAGAAAGGATGCGGTTAAGTGTTTGTCTATACCTCTATCCCCTTTGGATATTAAAAATTTCTTGGTTTTGATTGGTTTTATAGAAGGTTTGTTAAAACGTTTTCTTCAATTGCCTTACCATTAAGCATTTACCCAAAAGAATATTAAGTTCACATGGCCTGAACCGTGAAAGAAGATTTTTTAAGAATTGAAAGATAGGCTTATCTCTGCTTTGTTATTGACTTTACTGTAAGGATTCGATAGATTTGTCGTTCATTGTGATGCTTCCAAAGTTGTGCTAGGGTGTGCTTTTATGAAGAATGGGAATTTATTGCTTAAGCTTCACGGAAACTTAAGATTCAATGAAATAACTATCCTACCCATGATTTAGAATTGGCGGCAATTGTTTTTGCCTTAAAGAATTTGAGGCTTTACATATATGGCGTTCATGTTGATGTCTTTACGGACCACTAGAGTTCGCAATGAGTATCTAAGAAAAAGGATCTAAATCTTCGCCAAAGGAGGTGACACGAGATACTACATGATTATGA
The DNA here is from genome assembly GCA_016801875.1 of Solanum sitiens. Classification (NCBI taxonomy): domain Eukaryota; kingdom Viridiplantae; phylum Streptophyta; class Magnoliopsida; order Solanales; family Solanaceae; genus Solanum; species Solanum sitiens. The sequence goes on from JABWTJ010000080.1 coordinate 3,741,673, forward strand.
CAAGAGTTTCCTCTACCACCCCAACAAAGTGAATGTTGTGGTGGTTGCTTTTAGTCGGTTATCAATGGGTAGTTTTGCTCACATTAAGGATGAGAAGAAGAAGTTGGTTTGAGATGTTCATAGTTGTCCTGATTAGCTGTTCAATTTGTTAACCCCATCAAAGGTGGTTTAGTTATATATAATGGTTCAAAATCATTTTTTGTGCCAGATCCGAAAGCCAAACAAGGTCTTGATCTAAATTTGATTGAATTAAAGGAAATGTCTCTTAAGAAGTCCGTAGAGGTTTTCTCCCAATGGGGAGATGTGATGAGTGCTCAAATTGGACTCATCTAGGGCCTTATTTTAATGCAAATAGTGTCCTCGATAGTTTATTTTATCTCGATATCTGATAAAAACTCCTAAGTTTCAGATATTTGAGGATTTGGTAGGAGCATGGACACTTAGGCGCAAGACGAAAGAAAAATAGAGAAAAAGAGTTGAAGATGCAAAGGTGTGCATCGCTAAACACACTTGGCGATCCGAAGGAAGTGGATCAAAAGGCGACGAAAAAGAGCAGTCAGCGCGCCGATCAATTCCGCAAAGCAGAAAATTCCCACCCATTGATCAAGAACACATAGATTAGGAAGGCAAAGTGCAAGGGGCGATGAACTGAACGAAGGGCAATTCGCCAAATCACTTGGCGAATCACGACTAACTGCGATGAAAAGATTCACCAGCACAATTCTGAAGTCTATAAATACTAAACTCTTTTATTATTTAGATATAGAAAATTAGATAGTGAAACATTTTACACATGATATTTTATTATAGAAACTTTATTCTTAGGTTTTCTCTCAAATTTGGAGAGGTTTTTTGTGGAAGCTTGAAGAAAGAAGTTATTCTTCCAATTTTGGAAGTGGGTCTTCTCCATTTACCTTCCTTTGATACTTTTAAGGTTTAATCTCTTTTACCCATTTGATCCCTTTATCATTATAAGTATATTTGATTATTTCTTGATGTGTAGATAAATACCCCTATTCTTGGGGTGTGATTTTGCAATTATGGCTTGATTAATTTGTTGGGTCTTGCTTATTTGTAGCTTAGATTGCATGTTAATGGTGGTTTCACCTAGTGGTTATGGTTTAATCTAATGGGTTTGTAGTTGAAAATACAAAACCACCCATGTGTTTTTGGCTTGCTCGAGAGAAAGGTCGTGAAACTAAGACCACTAGACTGATCTCCTAAGGAGTGGGTCGACATGAGGTTCAGCCCGAGAGGGTGAGTGCTAGTCCCATATCCAAGCACTTCCGTCGAAAGAGCGAGTGTGGATAAGGCATAGGTTGGGTATTTTAGACGAGTGGGAGTCCAAGAGGAACCCATTGGATATGGGGTAAGTTGCCCGAGAGGGAACTTTCTTTCACCTAAAGCTTAGCCTAGTCATCATTGTCTTGCAAAATTAACTACTTACAGCATGTACCCACTGCTTTTATCTTCACATATAGCGATCACACCCCAAGAACTCTCTCTTGTTATTTTTTCTCATTTATTTTATTGCATTCTACTACTTGTGACAAGCAAATCTTGATATTTGACACTTTGCTCACAAACTGAATTTAATTTTGCTTTAATATTCGAAAATGTCTTAAACTATCACTATTTAGAATGGAATTCTAAGTAGCTATTACTTTCACTACCACTCCCTTGGGACACGACCCCAACCCTTGGTTGGGTTACTAAACTAGCTTCGATTCGTAGATACTCAGACTGTAGGATAGTGTCGTTGATCATGAGCTATAAAAAAAGCAAAAAGAATCAAGATGGTGTACTTTGGTATTGTAACACCTCGTATTTGAGAAAGGCTAGAAAAAGGTCAATCGGGCAAGTCAAAAGCCCAAAATGAGACCATGGAACCCTCCACGGAGCCCTAGATGGCCGTAGAAGGAACTAAAATCCATTATTGGGCTTGTGAGGTCTTCCTGAACCTGCCCTAGGCAGGCATCACCTTGAAGGACGCCTAGACGACCTATGGTGAAGTTGATAAATCTTCAAATGGGTCGTCAAGTGGGTCCAATTAGAAGGAGTTCTCCCCTAGTCATTGGTCAAGGAACACTGGCGTTTAAACGACCCGTGAAGCCTCACATGAACCGTGAAGTCATCCGTGAATGAGGTTTATCAAACTAAGAGTTTAGGGTCAACTTGAAACAATCATATCTTTTAGCACTAAATAAATTAGGTTGCCCATGACAATCAAATTAAAGGTAATTGATTCCTCTTTCCAATTCCACCGAGTTTGTCTCGAAATAAAAAGGTATGCCTGAAATAGTGAAGCCTTGTCTGAAAGAATTTCTTCATGACCCATTAGACCGGTCGTGATACTCTAGATAGCTCGTTTAGGCCTTCTAGAGAATCAATTCGACAGTTTTAAGTTGGGGCTCTAGGATCTTTTCCCAATTATTTTAACTCAACACTATGTTATTTTTACCTCTAACCAAAGCCCTATATGATGATTTTACCCCAAAAATCATCCAATTCAATTCATTCTCTCAAATTCTCAAAACAATATCAAGTCATCCTCTCAAATACCTATCTCATTTCAGCTCATCAAGGCATGTTCACTGGAATTCCATCACGAGTTGCATGAAGACCCATTATGATGACCACGACCCGTCTTGGTGCTCGTTGTGTTTACTTGGAAAAACTATCATGTGACTCTTCGAGGGATTCCCATTGGTTCATCTCCACGAGTAGCTCCATGGTATGTCATGGTGTTCACAGTTTGTCAGGGCTTCTGTAGTTCTAACTTAGCATTGTTAATGTTTACCTTCTCAAGGCCTGCATACTGAATAGTAATCACGGGCTCTTGCATGGTCTGTCATAACGACAACGGTCCAGGAAAGGCATTGTGGTCTTCACTTGCACTTCAGTCATTATCAACTTCTTTTTTCTATCTTCCATGACCAAGTGTTTTACTTGCAAAAACACTACCAAACACATCATATCCACATAAATGCACCTTATTACTAGTATTAATCCTTATTTTTTAGCGTAAAATATGCCAGCATTTCACGACACATCATTCCCCACCATAAAACTTTACTTTTAAAGAACCACATAAATCAGAATGTACCAACTCCAGCAAGTCAGGCTTTCTCGAAGACGAATGACTCTGAAAAGAAACTCTTTTTTTGTTTACCGGCTAAGGAATGAAAACATTTGTTCAACTTTGCTTGTTTCACTCAAGATATCAAATTATCTTTAGCCAAATTGTAAATTCCCTTATCGCTCATATGACTCAGTCTTCTATGTCATAACTCTGATGAAGTATCATTCTCCACCAAATTTATGGAGCCTTTAAAAATAGAGCCCTGAAAAAGTACAAGTTAGATAACTTGTTACCACAAGCTACAACCATCAAACCTCCTGTAAGCTTCAACTGGCTAGTACCAGGGGTATTAACATAACCCTTATCATCAAGGTATCAGGAGAACATTTGAAGCATGCTTGACATTATTGAGAACTAGTTTGGGACCATTTTACTTTCCAAACAAAATATCCTAATGTCAAGAACAACAACCTCATGATTATTACCTATTTTTAACATACCAAAATTACCTTGTGTATAAAAAGAAAATATTTTCTTTCTAGCGTGGCATGAGAAGTAGCATCAGAATCCCCAAATTATCTAGACTCATTGCGAAACAAGATTAATGGCATTTTTTCATCACTAGAAATAAGAAGGTCATCGTTAGTAAAAACAGCAATGAAATTTTAATTATTCCCTTCTTTCTTTTGTTGTTCCATATCTCTCTTGTACCTAAAACAATATTCTTTTGATATGTGTGGCAATAGTCACACGTAACATTCTTGAATCTATACTTTGACTTTCCTTTACTTTTATCTCTATTATTTTGACCTCTGAACTTGCTTCTCCCCCTATCTTCAGTAACCAAAATATCGAAGTGTAAAAATGAAGAAGATGATCCTTGAGATCTTCTTCTCATATCTTTATTCAAGACATGACTCTTAGCATATTATATGGTCACAACACCACTGGGAGCAGAATTAGTTAAAAAAACTCGAAGAGTTTCAAAAGAGTCTGACAGAGTATTAAGAATTCATAATCCCTGTATTTCTTTATTGAATTTTACACCCATTTCGAACAGCTGGACAAGAACACCTTGAAAATAATTAATATGATCAGAAATAGAATTGCCTCTTTATACCTGATGTTCATCAATTATTTCAATAGAAACAATTTATTATTGCAGTCTTCGAAGCATAAAGTGCTCGGGCTTGTCCCACAAACTCCTAACTTGTGTCTCATCCACAATGTGTTTTAACATTATCTTCAGTCCATTTTCTGATATAGCCACAAACATGTAGGTGCTTAAATTCTCAATCCTCATCATTCATAGATTTAGATTTATTAGAAGCAAACACATGTAGATGTATTTTCTTGACAAATAGAAGATTTTTCATCTTTCTTTTTCAAGTATGATAATTACAAACACTCAAACGAACTATCTTGCTCATATTTGACATTCAAATAGATAATCAATAACAACCTACTGATCCACTTTATTGGGATAGGCAAGCACAAAAAAATGTGCACAACATGGAAATATCGGAAGAAACCCAAGTCCAAATTTTCCATTTCTAATTGAACCAAGAGAATACAAAATAATGCAAGATAAAAAAAACATTGTTTGGGAAAGCAAATAAATCAACCAAAACAAGTAAAATAAATCAACACATGAGACACCAAATTCAACGTGGAAAACCTCTTAAGTGAGAAGAGTAAAAACAATATGACCAAAGATCCACTAAAATCAACAAGCATTACAAAAGTTTTCTCCAAAATGCGCAACAACAACGTGTCAAAATATCACGACCCGAGAGTACCCCCAAGTCGTAACCGGCAAAGTCAACCTCGAAGAGGTCTTATACAAGCCCTTTAGCATTCATCATCGCACTACGAAATTATTAGAACTTTTACAATTTAGAAATCAACTTCTTCTATATATCAGAATAGAAACTAACTTTGTCTCCACATACCATCTAGATATAGGAATATCAAGTTTGGGACTTAGCCCTTACATCAAATAGAAAGTATAGAATAGGAAATACAACATAGTCTCTCAATAGACAAAGAACTAAAGCTAAAATCATAGGTGTAGTGTCATCGAACTTGAGGACTCACCAACTTAGAGAAAGCAAATCCAAGTTTCTTGAGAAATGGCCTCGAATCACCTCAACGGCAGGAACCTACATGTAGTGGGGAAAGGGAAAACAATATGGGTTAGTACATCACACGTACTAAGTATGGTGACATACACATAAACATTTGAAATATGCACAAAAGGACATTTTAGTTGAAAACATGCTCTTCATCAAGTAAAACCCAATATGCATACAAGATAAGGAACATCAGCTAAATCAACATAATATTAACTTGAACATATAAGCAACTTAAGCCACACTAGTGTAATTGTCACGACCCAACCCGATGGGCCGTGATTAGTGCCCATTTTGGACACTTATAAACAAACCTGCTAAGTATAACCAACTGAAACTAAGACAATATGGAATTTAATCAAATCAAACCTACCCCAACGCATATATATATAAAGTGGATCTGTCTCATAAGGAGTTATAACCATTTAACCGTAACAACATACGCGAGCCGACAAGGCCGCCACTATCCAAAGCATACTAGCATACGCAAGCCGACAAGGCTGCCACTACACAATACACAATGATGTACGCAACCGACAAGGCTGCCCCTGAACAAGCGGACATCCCAAACAAACCATGTCCAGACCATCATCCAAAACATATATATACAACCCACATAATGTCTGCAGACCTCTAAGAGTATAGTAGTGAAACTCGACGGGACAGGGCCCCGCCGTACCCATAGATAAGCAAAAGACTACATAGGAAGTTATGTACCAAAACGACTGGGCTCCGGAACAGTGGAGCTCTCCCAATCAGCTGAGTAGATATCCTAGGCGGAAGGATCACCGAACTGTGCGTCTACACCTGCGGGCATGAAACGCAGCCCCCCGAGGAAAGGGGGTCAGTACGGACAATGTACTGAGTATGTAAAGCATAAGGTAAAGATGACAGGATACCAACATGATAAGTCGAAACATGATATCGCTACACATGTACCTTATAAGTGAAAATCATGCATATCTTTAACATATAAGGTGCCCATCTTCCCTAGTAAGGGACTCGGCAAAATAATCATCATATATATACATCATACATACCCGGCCCTCTAGTGAGGGACTCGTTGAAATAGTCATCACATCATCTCCGTCATTATCATCATCATAACCATCCTCATCACCAATCATATATATAATATACATACCCGGCCCTCTAGTGAGGGACTCGGTGACATATGCAAGAAACTCCGCACGAACATTACCCGTCCCGGGACTCGGTGAAATGATAAATGACTCTATGCACGAGCAGAACATTATGAGCAACCATATGCAATTAAAATCATTTCTTATAACTCAATAGAACAATTAACGTGAACCAGCAAGGAGTATTACCAAAGATTAACGTTTTATCAAGATTATGAACCTTTAACACGATATAAAAACGTAAAATCTCAATGACTCTAAGAAGATCTACCATAGATATGAGGAATCACCATAGCCTTAGACATAGCCGATATATAGAAGAATAGTTTGTAGAAGCAAGAATATACGTCACCTGACACTCTAAAAGTAAGTGTCAAACCTGTCCGTCATTCGCTAATTTTTAAAAGTCATGCCAAACAAGGAAAGAAAGGATAGCGTTACATACCGTATAGTCGAGCCGCACGACCAATATTTACTGCCCAAGCTATTAATCTATAACAAGTAACAATCGTGCTGCAATTAGATAGACGTCGCGCTTTACCACTTATTGTAAGCTAGCTAATAATCTAACGAAAATCCGGCAGCACTTCCCCTATTTTCCTTACTTCGTCCCAATCCGACAACAACCCAAATTATCCACAGCAATACCAATAACACATATAACCCAACGAATCATATTAAACAGTCCCCCCCAAAACAGCTCCGTCTCGGCAACCATAGTAATGAAACAACGACACACCGAGTGATAACTCGTTTTATAATTCGCAACACATCTACCTTATCGTATTCATCCCTTGGAGTATATACCCATAATCACATTAACATATACATAACTCCAAAACAGAATTTCCCACATTTTGCTTTAATCAAAACAGCCCAAACATTAACACAACACCACTAATCCGATTATGGTTTCCGATCATACTTAGCACAATCAATAACTAAAACGAATTTTCTAAGCTACTGGTCACACCCCCTTCTTAACATTAATGTCTAATTAACAAAGGCATTCTAAAGAATTAACACACCAAGCAAAGAGATTACTAACCAAATTCCTTGAAGCTGCTGGCCGAGAGTTTCATGGCTGGTTTTCTCCTTTTCCATGGCTGCCTAAGCTAAGTTGAAGAAGATGATATATTTGCTGTCATTTCACCACTTCATTCATTATATGAAGTGGAGACAGCACCCCACTACACATCCCACTAAGCCTAGCTCCCATCTGATTTCCTTTAATGCCTTGAGTGGTGGGGCCCACCACTTAATTAATTTAATCCCAAACAGCCACTAATTAATCCCCTACTTAAAGTTAATGACAATCTGATTTCCTTTAATCACTTGGAACTTAATGACAATCTGATATATTTGTTGTCATTTCACCACTTCATTCATTATATGAAGTGGAGACAGCACCCCACTACACATCCCACTAAGCCTAGCTCCCATCTGATTTCCTTTAATGCCTTGAGTGGTGGGGCCTTCCACTTAATTAATTTAATTCCAAACAACCACTAATTAATCCCCCACTTAAAGTTAATGACAATCTGATTTCCTTTAATCACTTGGAACTTAATGACAATCTGATATATTTGCTGTCATTTCACCACTTCATTCATTATATGAAGTGGAGACAGCACCCCACTACATATCCCACTAAGCCTAGCTCCCATCTGATTTCCGTTAATGCCTTGAGTGGTGGGGCCCTCCACTTAATTAATTTAATTCCAAACAGCCACTAATTAATCCCCCACTTAAAGTTAATGACAATCTGATTTCCTTTAATCACTTGGAACTTAAAATAAAATCTCATTCCCTGGACATACATCGACTAGCTCATGACGCGCACTACGTATAAAAATACGAGGCGTAACATCCTTCACCCCTAGGAACATTCGTCCTCGAATGTTAAGTTAGCGTCTTAAAAAAAAAATTCCAGCGAGGTCTCTCCAACAGTTATACCTATCAACCTGCATTCCGTAACCTACAGATGCCTCACAGAGTCACAACTTACTACAAAAAATCGTTTATCAATCAATATAGTCAAGCTAGGAATTGAATTACCTGCATGTACGGGGAACAAGTAAGGATACTTATTCTTTATTTCGTCTTCCGCTTCCCAAGTCATCTCCTCCCTATTATCATTTCGCCACAACACTTTGACGGAAGCCACATCCTTAGTACGTAACCTTCTAACCTGGCGATCAAGTATAGCTACGGGTTTCTCCTCATATGACAACTCCTCTGATACCTGAACATCATCTACAGGGCATACTCTAGAAGGATCACCAATACATTTACGTAGCATCGATACATGAAAGACTGGATGTACCGCCTCCAAATCAGATGGTAGATCCAACTCATAGGCAACCTTGCCTATCCTACGAACAATCTGATAAGGCCCAATGTATCTCGGACTGAGCTTCCCTTTCCTGCCGAATCTCATCACACCCTTCATGGGTGATACCTTCAGGAATACCCAGTCCCCAATCTAAAACTCCAAATCTCGATGCCGATTATCTGCATATGACTTCTGTCGACTCTGGGCTGCTAATAATCTTTCCTGAATAAGCTTCACCTTGTCAACAGCTTGCTGAATCATATCCGGGCCTAATAACTTATTCTCGCCAATATCAAACCAACCAATAGGTGACCTGCACTTCCTCCCATATAAGGCCTCGTACGGTGCCATCTGGATACTAGAATGGTAGCTATTATTATAGGCAAACTCAATGAGCGGCAAGTGGTCATCCCAGCTACCTTTGAAGTCAATAATACAGGCCTGCAACATATCTTCTAATATCTGAATAGTACGCTCAGTCTGCCCATCAGTCTGAGGGTGAAATGCTGTGCTAAGGTTCACCTGTGTCCCCAATCCCTTCTGAAACGATCTCCAAAAGTTGGCTGTAAATTGAGCTCCTCTGTCTGATATAATGGACGTGGGAACCCCATGAAGTCTCACTATCTCCCTGACATATAACCTCGCATAATCTTCAGCCGAATAAGTAGTCCTGACTGGAAGAAAATGGGCCGATTTCGTCAGCCTATCTACAATAACCCATGTAGAGTCATACTTCTGTTGAGTGTGAGGTAAGCCTGTAATGAAGTCCATATTAATCATCTCCCATTTCCAAATCGGGATCTCTATCTCCTGTAATAATCCACCAGGCTTTTGATGTTCGATCTTGACTTGTTGACAATTCGGGCACTGAGCAACAAACTCCGCTATGTCCTTTTTCATGCCATCCCACCAGTATAAGCATCTGAGGTCATGATACATTTTCATTGACCCTGGGTGAATAGAATAACGGGCAGAGTGTGCCTCTCCCATAACCTGCCGTCGTAGCCCCGCAATATCAGGTACACATAATCTGCTTTCATATCGTAACACTCCGTCAGGTGTAACCTTAAATGGGGTCTTTTCCTTTTGAAGAGCTGCATCTCTATACTGTGCCAGAATAGGGTCCTCGTACTGGTGTATCTTTACCTCATCTATGATTGAGGACTCAGCAACCTCTCGAATAGAAACTCCACTATCTTCTGAATTAGCCAGACGGACTCCAAGGCTGGATAGCCGCTGAATCTCCCAAACCATCTCCCTCCTTTTTGGTTGTACATCTGTCAAGCTACCCATGGACTTACGGCTAAGAGCATCTGCTACAACATTTGCTTTCCCTGGATGATATAAAATATCAACATCATAATCCTTTAGCAACTCTAACCACCGCCTCTATCGTAAGTTCAGCTCCTTCTGTTTAAAGATATATTGGAGACTCTTATGATCTGTATAGATGTCCACATGGACACCATATAAATAATGCCCCCATATCTTCAAGGCATGAACCACGACTGCTAACTCCAGATCGTGAGTAGGATAATTCTTTTCATGCTTCCTAAGCTGTCGGGAGGCATAGGCTATAACTTTGCCATGCTGCATCAATACACATCCTAGCCCAATACCCGAAGCATCACAATAAATAACATAGCCGTCCGGTCCCTTCGAAAGAGTTAGGACTGGAGCTGTAGTCAATTTGTCTTTCAATAGCTGGAAGCTTCGCTCACAAGCATCAGTCCACTGGAACTTGGCTGCCTTTTGAGTTAGCCTTGTCAAAGGCGCTGAAATTGAGGCAAACTTTTCTACGAATCTCCTGTAATATCCTGCTAACGCCAGAAAGCTGCGTACCTCAGTAGGTGTCGTAGGTCTGGGCCAAGTCTTTACCGCCTCAATTTTCTGCGTGTCTACCCGAATACCATCAGCTCCAATAATATGCCCCAAGAATGCCACTGAAGTCAACCAGAACTCACACTTGGAGAACTTAGCATACAACTTCTGTTGCTGAAGCACCCTAAGTACCGTCCTTAAATGGTCTGCATGCTCCTCTTCTGAACGTGAATAGACTAGAATATCGTCTATAAATACAATAACAAACATATCAAGGAATGGTTTAAACACTCGATTCATTAAATCCATAAACACCGCTGGAGCATTAGTCAGCCCAAAAGACAGCACTCTAAACTCATAATGCCCGTATCGGGTCCGGAATGCCGTCTTTGGAATATCTGCCTCCCTTACCCGCACCTGATGATAACCTGACCGCAAGTCTACCTTTGAAAAACACTTAGCACCCTGCAACTGGTCAAATAGATCGTCAATCCTTGGAAGGGGATACCTGTTCTTTACTGTTACTTTGTTCAGCTGCCTATAATCAATACACATCCACAGCGACCCATCCTTCTTCCTCACAAACAGTACCGGTGCTCCCCAAGGTGACGTACTAGGCCTGATGAAGCCCTTTTCTAGCAAATCTCTCAATTGCTCTTTCAACTCTTTCAACTCAGCAGGTGCCATTCTATAAGGAGGTATAGATATAGGTTGGGTATCTGGCAGTACATCTATAGTAAACTATATCTCTCGTTTTGGATGAAGGCCTCGAAGCTCCTCTGGGAATACATCGGGAAATTTATTAACTACCGGGACTGATTGAAGAGTCGGTGCCTCTGCCTTTATGTCATGCACCCGAACCAGATGATAAATATAGCCTTTTCTAACTATCTTCCTGGCCTTAAGGTATGAAATAATCTTACCTTTCGGCGATACTGTACTCCCCTTCCACTCTATAATCGGTTCCCCTGGAAATTGAAATCGAACTATCTTTCCTCTGCAATCAACATTAGCATAGCAAGCAGCCAACCAATCCATGCCCATGATAATATCAAACTCAATCATATTTAACTCTATTAGATCTGCTACAGTACGACGACTATATATAACCACTGAACAATTCTTATATACTCGCGTAGCTATGACAGAATCTCCTACAGGTGTAGCTACCTCAAATGGTTCTATCACTCAGACTCTATTTCGATCCTACTAGCAACGAAGGGGGATATAAATGATAAGGTGGAACCTGGGTCTATCAATGCATACACACTTCGGGAGAATAGTGATAATATACCTGTGATCACATTAGGTGACGCCTCCTGATCCTGCCTACTAGTCAAAGCATATATACGGTTCGAGGGACCGCTAGAACTGGGAGCTCCACCACGACCTCTACCACGGCCTGGTGGCGCCTGAATACCCTGCCCCGTAGGGCGCATAGCCACAGAAGAAGATGAACCAGCAACGGACCCAGTAGGCTGTGCCATACCACCGGCACTACCTCTAAAGGGACACTCCCTCATAGTGTGACCCTGACGGCCGCAAGAAAAACACGCACCTGTAGTCCAACGACATTCCCCAGGATGGGACCTACCACAGCGAGAACACCGAGGCAAAGGTGGTCTCGACTAGCTCAAACCCCTGCCCATCTGTGACCCTGCCGCCCTAGAGCTCTGACCAGTTTCCGAATATCCCGTACGATCGAACCCCCTACCCATGAAACGTGGGGGTGCACTCTGTGCTGGCTGGGAAGAAAATCTAACATGCTGCTGAGACTGCCCGCTTCGAAACTCGTCAGGATAACCTGCCGATCTAGCCCTCTTATGCTGGCCTCTATTATAATCTCTTTCTGGCTGACGTCCCCGGTGTCGATCCTCTACCCCCTGTGCATATGCCTGCACCCGTGCAATGTCCATACCTGGCTGAAGAGTCACTGTCATACAACCGTCAATCAGATAACGATCCAATCCCATCACATAACGATGTACCCTGTCTGCTATATCAGCCACAATAGTAGGCGCATGCCTAGCAAGTGAATCAAACTCGAGGCTATACTCTCGAACGCTCCTGCCATTCTGCCTCAAACGCAAAAATCTATCGACTCTAGCTCGTTTCATCTCTGGAGGCAGGAAGTGGCCCTGTAAATCCTCCACAAATTCATCCCATAACGCTGGAGGAGCACCCTCACCCCTAGATAACTCCCAAGACTCATACCAATTAATAGCTACATCCCGCAAATGATACGTAGCCAACTCAACAGACTCGATCTCCGAAGCCTTGATTATCCTCAATGTACACTGCATCTGACGAATAAACTCTTGCGGATCATCCTGGGGCCTTGATCCAAAGAACTCTGGAGGATTACAACTTAAAAAGTCACGAGCCCTTAAGCTATCAGATCTGTCCGCATGATCAACTCCTAGTCCATGCCTGCGAGCCTGACCTGCCACTAATCTAGTCAGCAACTGAACCGCATCTCTCATGGCTCTATCCTCCGCCCCTGGCTGAGGAGATGGAGGTTCAGGTGTTGGGGCTTCGGGGGCTGGTAGTGGTGTCCCCCGAACTGGAGTTGTTGCTGCTCTAAGCTCCTCTGGCGGTGGCGGTGTAGAAGAGCTCTCCGACTGGAGCACAATACCAGGCATAGACTGGGCACGGGCCCTAGTAACTCTCCGGGTCTGACTAGTACCTTCTACTACCGATTTGTCCTTCTGGGCGGCTGTCGCTTTCTTTGGAGGCAAAGCTAAAAACGCAGGGATTCGTTAGAGAGGGATTATCCTGTTAATATAGCTCTATCGCACGATCTAGAATAAGAAGAAAGGATAACATCCTAAATGTCCTGTAGCTTCCTGTTTATAGATGTGGTGCACAACACACCGATAAACAGGACTCTACTAGACACGGTCTGTAGACACTTCCGAGGAAGAACCGCTCTGATACCACTTTGTCACGACCCAACCCGATGGGCCGTGACTAGTGCCCGTTTTGGACACTCATAAACAAACCTGCTAAGTATAACCAACTGAAACTAAGACAATATGGAATTTAATCAAATCAAACCTACCCCAACGCATATATATATAAAGTGGATCTGTCTCATAAGGAGTTATAACCATTTAACCGTAACAACATACGCAAGCCGACAAGGCCGCCACTATCCAAAGCATACTAGCATACGCAAGCCGACAAGGCTGCCACTACACAATACACAATGATGTACGCAACCGACAAGGCTGCCCCTGAACAAGCGGACATCCCAAACAAACCATGTCCAGACCATCATCCAAAACATATATATACAACCCACATAATGTCTGCAGACCTCTAAGAGTATAGTAGTGAAACTCGACGGGATAGGGCCCCGCCGTACCCATAGATAAGCAAAAGACTACATAGGAAATTATGTACCAAAACGACTAGGCTCCGGAACAGTGGAGCTCTCCCAATCAGCTGAGTAGATATCCTAGGCGGAAGGATCACCAAACTGTGCGTCTACACCTGCGGGCATGAAACGCAGCCCCCCGAGGAAAGGGGGTCAGTACGGACAATGTACTGAGTATGTAAAGCATAAGGTAAAGATGACAGGATACCAACATGATAAGTCGAAACATGATATCGCTACACATGTACCTTATAAGTGAAAATCATGCATATCTTTAACATATAAGGTGCCCAGCTTCCCTAGTAAGGGACTCGGCAAAATAATCATCATATATATACATCATACATACCCGGCCCACTAGTGAGGGACTCGTTGAAATAGTCATCACATCATCTCCGTCATTATCATCATCATAACCATCCTCATCACCAATCATATATATAATATACATACCCGGCCCTCTAGTGAGGGACTCGGTGACATATGCAAGAAACTCCGCACGAACATTACCCGGCCTGGGACTCGGTGAAATGATAAATGACTCTATGCACGAGCAGAACATTATGAGCAACTATATGCAATTAAAATCATTTCTTATAACTCAATAGAACAATTAACGTGAACCAGCAAGGAGTATTACCAAAGATTAACGTTTTATCAAGATTATGAACCTTTAACACGATATGAAAACGTAAAATCTCAATGACTCTAAGAAGCTCTACCATAGATATGAGGAATCACCATAGCCTTAGACATAGCCGATATATAGAAGAATAGTTTGTAGAAGCAAGAATATACGTCACCTAGACACTCTAAAAGTAAGTGTCAAACCTGTCCGTCATTCGCTCATTTTTAAAAGTCATGCCAAACAAGGAAAGAAAGGATAGCGTTACATACCGCATAGTCGAGCCGCACGACCAATATTTACTGCCCAAGCTATTAATCTATAACAAGCAACAATCGTGCCGCAATTAGATAGATGTCGCGCTTTACCACTTATTGTAAGCTAGCTAATAATCTAACGAAAATCCGGCAGCACTTCCCCTATTTTCCTTACTTCGTCCCAATCCGACAAAAACCCAAATTATCCACAGCAATACCAATAACACATATAACCCAACGAATCATATTAAACAGTCCCCCCCAAAACAGCTCCGTCTCGGCAACCATAGTAACAAAACAATGACACACCGAGCGATAACTCGTTTTATAATTCGCAACACATCTACCTTATCGTATTCATCCCTTGGAGTATATACCCATAATCACATTAACATATACATAACTCCAAAACAGAATTTCCCACATTTTGCTTTAATCAAAACAGCCCAAACACTAACACAACACCACTAATCCAATTATGGTTTCCGATCATACTTAGCACAATCAATAACTAAAACAAATTTTCTAAGCTATTGGTCACACCCCCTTCTTAACATTAATGGCTAATTAACAAAGGCATTCTAAAGAATTAACACACCAAGCAAAGAGATTACTAACCAAATTCCTTGAAGCTGCTGGCCGAGAGTTTCATGGCTGGTTTTCTCCTTTTCCATGGCTGCCTAAGCTAAGTTGAAGAAGATGATATATTTGCTGTCATTTCACCACTTCATTCATTATATGAAGTGGAGACAGCACCCCACTACACATCCCACTAAACCTAGCTCCCTCTGATTTCCTTTAATGCCTTGAGTGGTGGGGCCCTCCACTTAATTAATTTAATCCCAAACAGCCACTAATTAATCCCCCACTTAAAGTTAATGACAATCTGATTTCCTTTAATCACTTGGAACTTAATGACAATCTGATATATTTGTTGTCATTTCACCACTTCATTCATTATATGAAGTGGAGACAGCACCCCACTACACATCCCACTAAGCCTAGCTCCCATCTGATTTCCTTTAATGCCTTGAGTGGTGGGCCCTCCACTTAATTAATTTAATTCCAAACAACCACTAATTAATCCCCCACTTAAAGTCAATGACAATCTGATTTCCTTTAATCACTTGGAACTTAATGACAATCTGATATATTTGCTGTCATTTCACCACTTCATTCATTATATGAAGTGGAGACAGCACCCCACTACACATCCCACTAAGCCTAGCTCCCATCTGATTTCCTTTAATGCCTTGAGTGGTGGGGCCCTCCACTTAATTAATTTAATTCCAAACAGCCACTAATTAATCCCCCACTTAAAGTTAATGACAATCTGATTTCCTTTAATCACTTGGAACTTAAAATAAAATCTCATTCCCCGGACTTACATCGACTAGCTCATGACGCGCACTACGTATACAAATACGAGGCGTAACAGCAATGACATGGATAGGATTCCATAACCCCATCAAAGCTAAGTGTCAACTATAAGCCACCTACTACATCCATATGTCATAACATCATAATTATTATAACCATATCATAAGATGTAACCAATCATATTCATGATATTCATACATAGCTTACAATACATAATCCATACTCGCCATAATCATAAAGAACCCTACTAAAACCACCTCTTAGAATCCTTCATGTGCAATGTGCAACAGAAGTCTCATTCCGTCCCTTCCACTATGTAGAATTCCTCAAGAAAGTCCTAGTGGGATTACACACTCATTCATTCATTCTTTAACATGCTTTTACTTTTTACATTTAGGTAAAGGTTGCAATAACCGACATAGACCATGTGAGCTACATGTAATCTGGTGTTCTACTGCCACACCAAAAAGAGAGGGTTAACACTTGCCTAAGGTGTAACCTCTCAGACATAGCTATCTAAGTGGATCCACTAAGCTAGAGTCCTATGTGGGTACATAGTTAAGGGATAGGGAGATTGTTACTAGAAACCATAACTTTGTAGACGTGGAGGTTTCCATCTTACGAGACAACACATATCTTAGGATATCCAGACTTTCTAAACGTGAGGAAATCCATGTGGGGAGCCGGACTTACTAAATGGGAGATTCCCATCTTATTTACATGCCCTTTCAGTACTAAGTATCTATTCCCTTTAGTAATCCTCTTTTAATCATCACATTAGTTCACATTAGCCTTTACTAGACTCTTATATAAACATCTTATCATAATATCTCATAGGTGTCCATAAGTGAGAATAATCCTTTCACTTTAGAAACACTAGAAAGTGAGTAGGCCTTTCACTTTAACTTATCATTATAATTATGAGAACAATATTTCATTCATATAACAATCATACCATAACATACATACATACTTCATAGCTAATTCAAGTGCATAGCGTTAAGGATAAGGAAACATTGTCATCAACACCACAATAACACGTTAGATATAGCATCATTACCATGTAAGTAATTCATTTTTCATCCTTGAGTTCAATAGAGAACCAACATACATACCCTTCTTGCCCTTCATGGGACTTCATACTTCAATCACCCAATAATTCACAATCAGTACATAATATAAGGTAATTCATGAAGTAATAACATAATTAACATTAATATAATTAATTGATATATTCATCATCTTCAACCAATTCACCATATCAAATCCAAGATTTATGAAATTGTGGAAGAACATGGGTCTAAGAGTTAAAGACAACCATACATTGTTAATCTTCAAAGAATTATGGATGAAAGTTCAGTTCTTGAAGCCCTAGTGAAATCTTGCCCTTCCTCTTCAATGGAGTCTTGAGTTGAGAGAGTTTATCTTTTGGTTTAATGTGTTGAGTTAGAATGACTTGGGGTAATGGGGTTGAGGTATTATAGTTAGGTTTAGTTAGGTATTTAACTCAATAACCAACCCCCTTAACCCCTAGTTAAATAATTAACTCAAAATAGGACCCCTAACTTAAAAACTAAAGTCGACCCCTGGCACCATTTGACGAACCCCATTGACGCCCCCTTAACTAATTAACGGCCCCGTCCTGCATGGGTGTTGTTTGGTTCAGAGAGTGGTATTGGAGGAGGCTGTGGTGAGGAGGCTAAGTCTCAAATCACGAAGCCACCCACGCCCGTCAACCCATTGATAGCTCGTCAATGGACCTCGTCAATGGTTGCTGCAAATTGCAGCTTTCTGCCCAAAGCTTGGGTCCTTGAGGATGGTCCTTGGGGGGGCGCACCTAGAAATCTTGATCCTTAACATAGTTTTTTACGTATTTAAAGTATTTATACAAGATTTAACCATCGTACGACACTCTCATGCTTTCACAAGACCCTAGAACACCCACTAGTTCAATTTCACTATTTTATGGACATCTTGGTCGTTTCTTGACGTTTAGGTACTATCACTTCCAAACCACGTTAATTACATTAGTTTAGGTTTAGAAACATTATTTTAACTATTTATAAGTCATTAAATATAATATGAGTATCTAGCTTAGGTCATTGGAGGTGTTTTAATACTCTCCCCGGGAACATTCGTCCCCGAATGACACCTTGACTTTTTTTTCCTAAGGAAGACAAGGACTCAAGAGTAGCAGCTCAACAAGAACATCAATACAAAATCATGGCATCATATTACATAGGAACTTAATCCACAACATCATTATGCTCAAAACTCATTACTTTACATATACATAGGAGGAACTACCTTCTCCCTATTCAATGAGCATCAATATTTATATTAAGCAATCAACGTTACATTCATCCATCAAGACAACATCAAGCATACTCACTACAACTCTCATGAAGACAATATAACACAATACATAGAAGTGCAAGTCAACAATGAGAAACATAATTCATGAAAACAAAAATACCTTTTTAAACATGAATTTCCACATCAATATGCACATACTAGAACACCATGATAAGTTCAATGTTTTCATAACTCTCATTTTAAGGAAAACTACTAACCTCAATTTTGGCTAGGAGTAAGAGGAAAAATATGAGGATATCAGGACTTCATGTCGGCCTCGGCATCCCATGTTGCACCCTCAACTAAGTGATTTCTCCATAGGACCTTGACAGAGGCAACCTCTTTATTCCTCAATTTCTTAACTTGACGATCTAAGATCATAACTGGAACCTCCTCATACGAAAGGCTAGCATCAACTCCTAAGCCCTCTAGAGGAAGGATAGACACCGGATTGCCTATGCACTTTTTGAGCATTGATAAGCTAATTCAATTGGTAATTTCAAATCATAGGCAACACTTCTGACGCGTTTAAAATCTCATATAGCCCTGCATACCAGGGGCTAAATTTCCTTTTTTTACCAAACCTCATCACCCCTTTCATGGGTGATATCTTCAAATAGACCAACTCACCTACCATAAACTCAAGGTCCCTCTTTTGATTGTCAGTGTAAGATTTTTACCTACTTTGGGCCATTTTCAATCTATCCTTATGAGTCGGACTTTCTCCACGGCCTCATGAACTACTTCGGGACCTATTAGAGCGAACTTTCCAACCTCAAACAACCCAATCAGAGATCTACACTTTCTCCTATAGAGAGCCTCAAATGGAGCCATGGCGATACTTGAGTGATAGCTATTCTTGTAGGAAAATTCAATCAACGGTAGATGGTCATCCCAATTACCCTTGAAGTTAATGAAACAAGCCCTCAACATATCTTCTAGTGTTTGGATGGTTCGTTTCGCCAAACCATCCGTTTGTAGATGAAATATGGTACTAAGTTTCACCTTGGTACCAAGTCCACTTTGGAATGTTTTCCAAAATAAAAAGTAAATTGGGTACCCTTATCCGAAATGATATGCAAGGGAACTCCATGAATTCTCGCAATCTCATTAAGGTACAATTTAGCATAATTTTCCGTCGAATATGTAGCATTGACGGGAATAAAGTGGGCTGATTTGGTCATCCTATCAAAAATAACCCAAATGGAATCATGTTGCCTTCGCGTACGAGGCAAACCCACCACAAAATCCATATTGATATCTTCCCACTTCCAAGTGGGGATGGCTATCTCTTGAGACAACCCTCCTGACCTTTTATGCTAGGCTTTGACTTGTTGACAGTTAGGACATTAAGCAACAAACTCCGCTATATCCTTCTTCAAACCATTCCACCAATAGATCTCTTGTATGTTACGATAAATGTTGGTGGCACCCGAATGAATGAAATATCGAGAACCGTGAGCCTCTTCCAAAATTTGCTCCCTTAAGCCATTTATATTCGACAGAAACAATCTATCTTGGTACCTAAGTACCCCATCCTCTGTTTGGGAGAAGGACTCATTAGATTTACTAAGAACAGGTTCCTTCAACTCTATCAATAGAGGATCAAGATGTTACGTTTTTTGGATTTCATCTCAACCACTAAAGATGACTCAGAGTTATGATGAACCATGAAGCCCCCTTTTGGATAGTCTTGAAGTCGAACTCCCAACCGGAATCTATGCACATATTTTACTAACTCCTTCTTATCATCAACAACATGGGTCAAACTACCCATGACATCAGACTCAAAGCATCCGCAACCACATTGGCCCTTTCGAGGTGGTAAAGGATACTTATATCATAGTCCTTCAAAAGCTCTAACCACCTTCGTTGCCGGAGTTTTAAATCTCTTTGGGTGAACACATATTGAAGAGTCTTGTGATAGATGAATACATCTACATGTACTCCATATAGGTAGTGTCTCCATATTTTCAAAGCAAACACTACGGCCGCTAGTTTAAGATCATGGGTCGGATAGTTCTTCTCATGTACCTTGAGTTGCCTAGAAGCATATGCTATTACTTTATCATGTTGCATTAGGACACAACTCAAACCTACTCGAAAAGCGTCACAATACACAACAAACCCTTCGGTACCCTCGAGTAAGGTCAATACCGGAGTGGATGTAAGTTTATCTTTCAATTCTTGGAAGCCTCTTTCACAAGCTTCCGTCCATTCAAACTTAACCTTCTTTTGGGTTAGGGTATTCAAAGGAGAAACAATAGATAAAAAGCCATCTAAAAGCCTCCTATAATACCCGGTTAAACCCAAAAAGCTTAAGATGTCGGTAGGACTTAGGGGTATAGGCCAATTCTTAATAGCTTCCGTGTTCTTTGGATCGACATCTATACCCTCACCCGAAGTAATGTGACCAAGAAAAGCCACTAAGCTTAGCCAAAACTCACACTTATTGAATTTAGAAAAAAGTTGATGTTTCCTGAGGACTTGTAACACTATCCTCAAGTGACTCATGTGATCATCCTCACTCTTCAAACATACCACGATGTCATCAATAAATACAATTACAAACAAGTTAAGATAATTTCTAAATACTCGATTCATAAGGTCCATGAAAGTCGTCGGGGCATTAGTTAACCCGAAAGACATGACTAAGAACTCATAGTGACCATATCTTGTTCGGAAGTCCATTTTCGGAACATCTACCCCCTCTCACCCTAAGTTGGTGATAACCGACCTCAAATCAATCTTCGAAAAGTAACGCGCCCCTTGGAATTGGTCAAACAAATCATCAATCCTAGGGAGTGGATACTTATTATTTATGGTGACTTTGTTCAATTGTCGGTAATCAATACACATTCTAAGTGAACTATCTTTCTTTTTCACAAACAACATCGGTTCACCCCATCGAGATATGATTGGTTGAATAAAATCCTTATCTAGGAAGTCCTTAAATTGAGCTTTTAATACCTTCAATTTGGCTGGGGCCATCCAGTAAGGAGGGATTGAGATGGGTTTTGTATCCAGCAATAAATCAATGCCGAAATCTATTTCCCGTTTGGGAGAGATTCTGAGCAAGTCATCGGGAAAGACTTCCAGAAAATCCTTCACTACGGGGGCCGACTCTGAAGGAGGAGTTTCAGATTCAAGATCCTTGACTTTCACGATATGATATAGACATCCCTTAGAAATCAACTTACAAGCTTTTAGACATGAAATAATTTGACCTCTAGGGATTGAGTTTCCCCCCTTCCATTCAAAAATGGGTTCATTAAGAAATTGAAACTTGACTACTCGGTTTCTACAATCAATTGATGAAAAGCTAGCATGTAGACAACCCATACCCAATATGACATCAAAGTCCGACATATCAATTTCTACCAAATCAACCAATGTGACTCTATTGGGCAATAAAATGGGAAAACCCCTATAAAGTCCTTTAGCAACTATGGAATCATCCACCGGGGTAGAAACTGAAAAGGGTTCCACTAATACATCGAGAAGCATATCAAATTCCATAGCTACTAAGGAAGTTACAAAGACAAAGTGGCACCAGGATCCAATAATTCATAAACACTTATTGAAGATACTTGCGACATACCGGTAACAACATCCGGGGAACTCTCTTGATCACCTCGGGATCGGAGAGCATAAAAGTGATTCTTTCTTGGGAGCATCAGGATTTGGAGCACTTACTTGTGCTTGGGAATTTTCCCTTCCTTGAGCCCCTAACATAGGGCAATACCTCTTCATGTGGCCACTCCTACAACAACTAAAGCAATTACCCGTGCCAACTAGGAACTTGCCTTTATGTTTTCTACCACACTTTGCACAAATAGGCTTCTCAACATAAGAACCACCACCTCTTCCTTCTTGAGGCTGGGGGTAGACACTTTTCCTTTGCTGACCCTTGAAGTGTTAGGAGGACCTTGGTTGGAAAACCTCTTCTTGAACCTTGGCTTATCCTGAATCTCAAATCTAGCTTTGGAAGAATTCCCATCTTCAGCCCTTGTCCTCTTCAATTCTCTACCAACTTGCTTAATTTTTTCCTCCTCAAATTTGTTCCGCATAAACCATGAGACGAGAGAAGTCCATGCTAGGAATCAACATAGCCGACCTACATTCATTAACCACAAGATCGAATATCCCCATAACAAATTTGTTCATTTTTGCCTTAGAATCCGCCACCATAGTAGGAGTATTTTTGGATAGTTGAGTGCATTTTCCTCTCCCTTAATTCCAAGGGGAAGAACCTATCAAAGAAAGTCGTCTTGATGATATCCAACTAGCCGGACCTTCTCTAATATCCCTCTTCTCCTTCCATTGTTCATACAAACTTAAGCCACATCTTTGAGTTGAAAGGCGCTAGTTTCGTCTTTTTTTAGAAGATACGACCATAACATCTACCACCTTAAACACTTCATCAATGAACCCTTATGGGTCCTCCTCCACTTAAGAGCCAAATAAAGTAGGGGGTTTCAGCCTTGTAAAATCCCTAATCGAGAAGCGATGTGCTAGCATTGGGGTTCACTTGCACCCTAGTGTTCCTAGTCACTTGTGTTGCCAACATTTGAGTCAAACTCTGGAGAGCCGGTCTTATCTCGACATTAGACATAGCCTCTTTTTCAATAGGAACTTGAAAGTTTTGAGGATCTTGAGGGGAAACCGCCTCATTCATATTCTCCTCTTCGGCCCTCCTTGCATTAGTCCTTCTTGTTTTCATTGCCTATAAACACAAGAAAGGGTTGGAAGAAAGGACTGAATAGAGTTAAGACTCTTAGGCACAACCAATGAATGACAAAAAAGTTAAAGTTCCTAAACATCTCATAGCCTCTCATTCATATGTATGGCGCGCTTCACACCCATGAACAAGACTCTGTTTGACGTGGTACATGAGAAATCAATCCTACATTATTATCAACCTTATGTTCTGATACCAAGTTTTGTCACTACCCAAGAGTACCCCCAAGTCGTAACTGGCGTCGTCGACCTTGAAGAGGTCTTAAACAAGCCATTTAGCATTCATCATCACACAGTCATGGAAAAATACGAAATTATTAAAACTTTTACAATTTAGAAGTCAACTTTTTCTATATATAAAAATAGAAACTAACTTTGTCTCCACATACCATCTAGACATAGGAATATCAAGTTTGGGACTTAGCCCTTACATCAAATAGAAAGTCTAGAATAGGAAATACAATATAGTCTCTCAATAGACAAAGAACTAAAGCTAAAATCATAGGTGTAGTGTCCTCGGACTTGAGAATTCACAAACTTGGAGAAAGCAAATCCAAGTATCGTGAGAAATGGCCTCGAATCACCTCAACGGCCCGAACCTACATGTGGGGGGAAAAGGGAAAACAATATGGTTAGTACATCACACGTACTAAGTATGGTGACATGCACATAAAACATTTGAAATATGCAGAAAAGTACATTTTACTTGAAACATGCTCTTCATCAAGTAAAACCCAATATGCATACAAGATAAGGAACATCATTTAAATCAACATAATATTAACTTCAACATATAAGCAACCTAAGCCACACTAGTGCAATTCCATGGATAGGATTTCATAAACCCGTCAAAGCTAAGTGCCAACTATAAGCCACCTACTTCATTCATATGTCATAACATCATAATCGTCATAAGCATATCATAAGATGAAACTAATCATGTTCATGATATTTTACAAAGCTTACAATACATAATCCATACTCATCATAATCATAAGAGAACCCTAACCACCTCTTAGTATCCTTCATGTGCAATGTGCAAGAGAAGTCTCATTCTCTCCCTTCCACTATGTAGAACTCCTCAAGAAAGTCCTAGTGGGATTCCATACTCTTTTATTCATTCTTTAACATGCTTTTACTTTTTACATTTAGGAAAAGGTTGCAATAACCGACATAAATCATGTGAGGTACATGAAATCCAATTTTCTACTCCCACACCGAAAAGAGAAGATTAACACTTGCCTAAGGTGTAACCTTCCATACATAGCTATCTAAGTGGATCTACTAAGCTAGAGTCCTGTGTGGTCACATAGTCATGGTACAAGAAGATTGTTATTAGAACCCATAACTTGCTAGACGTAGGGGTTTCCATCTCATGAGACAACACATATCTTAGGGAATCCAAACTTGCTAAATGTGAGGAAACCCATGTGGGCAGACAGACTTACTAAACGTGAGACTCCCATCTCATGTACATGCCCTTTCGGTGTTAAGCATCTATTTCCTTTAGTAATACTCTTTTAGTCATCACATTAGCCTTTACTAGACTCTTATGTAAACATCTTATAATAATAGCTCATAGTTGTTCATAAGTGAGAACAATCCTTTCATTTTAGAAACACTAGAAAGTGAGTAGACCTTTCACTTTAACATTTTATTATAATCATGAGAACTACCTTTCATTCATATAACAATCATACCATAACATACATACGTACTTCATAGCTAATTCAAGTGTATAGGGTTAAGGATGAAGAAACTTGGTCATAAACACCAAAATAACACGTTAGATATGGCATCATTACTATCTATGTAATTCATCTTTCATCCTTGAGTTCAATGGAGAGCCAACATACATACCTTTCTTGCCCTTCATGGGACTTCATACTTCAATCACCCAATAATTCACAATCACTACATTATATAAGGTAATTTATGAAGTAATAACACAATTAACATCAATATAAACAATTGATATATTCATCATCTTCAAACCAATTCACCATATCAAATCCAAGATTTATGAAATTGTGGAAGAACATGGGTCTAAGGGAATATCAAGTAAAAAACAACATTTACTCATCATTATACACATAATCAACCCTAACTAATCATAACAAATCATAATTAATCCATAACATTCATTTAAGAAGGAAACCCATATGTAAAAATAAAACCCTAGCTTTTTGGGGAACTTTTGAAAGCTTAATTTGAGAGGAACTCTTGGGGAAAGGATCCCCAAGAGTGAAACACAACCATACCTTGTTAATCTTCAAAGAATTATGGATGAAAGTTCAGTTCTTGAAGCCCTAGTGAAATCTTGTCCTTCCTCTTCAATGGAGTCTTGAGTTGAGAGAGATTGGAGAGAGTTTATGTTTTGGTTTAATGTGTTGAGTTAGAATGACTTGAGGTAATGAGGTTAGGGTCTTATAGTTAGGTTTATTTAGGTAATTAACTCACTAACCAACCCCCTTAACCCCTAATTAAATAACTAGCTCGAATTAGGATCCCTAACTTAAAAACTAAAAGTCGACCCTTGGCACCATTTGACGGACCCCATTGACGCCCCCTAAACCAATTGACGGCCCGTACTGCATGTGTGTCGTTTGGCTCAGAGAGTGGTCTTAGGGGAGGTTGTGGTGAGGAGACTAAGTATCCACTCACGAAGCCACTTATGCCCGTCAACCCATTGACGGCCTGTCAATGGGCCTCATCAATGGTTGCTGAAAATTGCAGCTTTCTGCACAAAGTTTGGGTCCTCCCTTGGGGGGTCGCACCCGGACGTTTTGATCCTAATCATAGTGTTTTACCTATTTAAAGTATTTCTACAATATTTAACCATCGTACGACACTCCGAGGCCTTTACAAGACCCTAGAACACCTACTAGTTCAATTTCACTATTTTCCAAACGTCATGGTCCTAATTTGACATTTAGGTACTATC
Organism: Solanum sitiens; assembly: GCA_016801875.1. NCBI lineage: Eukaryota > Viridiplantae > Streptophyta > Magnoliopsida > Solanales > Solanaceae > Solanum > Solanum sitiens. The sequence continues at coordinate 3,767,865 of JABWTJ010000080.1, forward strand.
ATTTCAAAACAAAGTTAATTACATTAGTTTAGGTCTAGAAATATTGTTTTAACCATTTTTAAGCCATTATTCATAATATGAGGCTCTAGCTTAGGTCATTGGACTTCCGGGGTGTTTCACAAATAATGAGCAACACAACTACAAAATAACACCAAAAACTAGGGATGTAAAAATGAGTAAAATCACCAAACACGCAGCTACTATTCACGAGCTAAAATCTGAAGCTACATGACTCCTAATCACCCTCTCTAAGTTTCCAATCAAATGTTAAGTTGAAAATAACAAGCTACCCAAAAATTAGCTCAATCAGACAAGAAATTAAGTGGGAATCGCCATTTGAAATTGTTTTTCTCTCTGTATGGCTGCTAATTTAACTATTTTGATTCTTCAAAATAAGACCTAAAACAAAGTCTTACAGATGCAACATAATATTGAAATTATAGGCAAAAGTGTGTTAGTCAGATTGAGCTTAAATTTATGGGCAAAGGACATAAATAACACACTTTTAAGGTAAAATGACCATTTGTCCCTTATAAGTACTTTTATAACTACAGAAATCCCTTAAACTGACACAATAATATAAGCGCTGATACATTAATCTGATGCGCGAGATACATTAATCGTTAAGTAAGATACATTATATTTTATACATGATACACTAATCTGATGTACATTATTACCTGATACACTAATCTGATGCACGAGATACATTAATTTGATGCGCTGATACATTAATCTGATGCGTAAAAAATGAGGGATTTTGGATATTCGTAACAATAATAAGGGATAATGATAATAAGAAAACTTAAAAGTGAGATTTCTGTCATTTTTCTTAAATTTATCCATAAAAAAAAAGAATGAGACCCGAAACCTTAAACTTTTATTTATCTACATAAAAAAGGAAAAAGACTCAAAATCCAACATGAAATTGACATGTTATATATAATTGCTATTATTAATACTTATGTATTTACAAATAAATAAATTTGCGTAGATTATATTTTGAAAAATAAGCAATTGAGTGTTCAAATGCAAAAGTGAGGGGTAAATTAGAAGATATCATGGATAATCGTAGGGATAACCCACTCTGTCCAATCATCCAATAGGCTGCTGCTGACGTCCCCCTCTTCCGGTCAGATGTACGGCCAACTTCCCTTTCCCATTCCTTATCCCATTCCCCCGATGTTTCTCCCCCTCACCTCCGGTCCACCTTAGCACCCTGCCCTCTCTCTCTTGCAAACTTCAAATACCGATCACGCCTGAATCGGTGTCGGTCACCGATTTTCTCTCTTGTATGGAGAACCAAACTACTACTCAGAACACCTCTAGGCCTCACGCTGGAGGACGTGAAGACTGCTGGAGTGAAGGTGCTACTGAAACCCTAATCGAAGCATGGGGCGATCGCTATCTCAGACTTAATCGCGGCAATCTCCGGCAGAAGGACTGGAAGGAAGTCGCCTACTCCGTTAATTCACGTCAAAATGGAGTTAAGCCTCAGCGCACTGATGTACAATGTAAGAACCGGATCGATACTTTGAAGAAGAAGTACAAGCTTGAGAAAAACAAGTCAACTCCTTCAAAGTGGCCCTTTTATAACCGTCTTGATTATCTCATCGCAACCAATAATGTTTCTGCCTCACCGTGTAATAGAAGACCGCCTGCCTCGATATCACTTGCCCTTAAGGAAAAAATTAGCCCCGACTCAAACTTTGGTGCATTGAATTATTCAGGTGGTTCATCCAGGTTGAATTCAAGTGGTTCAAATGACAGCTCACATGATGATTTGGCGTTTGGGAGTGGAGAGAGGAAGAATAAGTTGGAGTACGTAGGGTTATCCGAGGATACCACCGCATTTAAGGTATTAGCAAGGGCAATTTTGAGGTTTGGGGAGATATATGAAAGGATTGAGAGCTCAAAGCAGCAGCAGATGATGGAGTTGGAGAAGCAGAGGATGGAATTCACCAAGGACCTTGAGGTTCAACGGATGAATATGTTCATGGAAACTCAGTTACAGATTGAAAGGTCTAAATGTGCTGCCAAGCATCCCCATTCGGCAGGTGAAAATTTAAGATATTTACTGCACCTGTTTGCATTTTCTTGGCTTCGGAAAAATGAATCTATGTCTGTCTGAAAGCTGGGATTTCCTAAGATGCTGAAGAACTAGTAGAAATAATCTGTCTGAATTGAGTACTTGAAAGGCTCTTTTGGTGTAATTCACAAACCACCTTGTTGTATGTTCTAAAAAGCAGGGAACTTTACCTAAAACATATTATCCTGTTCTTCACATGATCAATTTGATCATACTTGAAGTTAGAGCATTGAACTATCCTTAAGAGATCGCTGATAATCCATTAGTATGGTTTCCCAAGGTCCATTTTCTGAGTAAAATTGTCAATTAAAGATGTTCTCCATGAGTGCATAACCGATCATGTTTGCAGTTAACCATGCAAGCTATTGGTTGTTGGCTGTATATATTTACATAGTTGTTGTGTTACAAGATCCTCATAGTTCCCCGCCTTTTTTGTCATACTTCTTTCTTGCTTTATTAGTTAAATTATGAAGTCTTTATAATTACTGCTATGTAAGTGATGTTTATTTCAAACTTTCTTACTATTAGTGATTGTGATTGGGTCTTCAACTTTAGAATGCTCCTTGCCACATTGCGTCCTAGCTTTCCATAGTTTTCCCTAATTTTCTAGAACTTTGTGCATTCTCCAGCAGTTATAAGATTGTATAGTTCATATGTTTTGAAGATGCAGATAGAGGAGTGAGCTGACTGGTAGGCAAGTTTGAGTTTTAGTTTTTTTTTTACCTTGATAGCGTAATACAAATATCTCTTACATCATAACATGTTGCCTTCTTAAATGAGAATTGTCTATGGGTGTTGAGTTCAGAATAAGTAACAATAGAGGATAAGGACAATACTCAAGGATAATTGGGTTATTACAATGAGCATAGTAAAAAAATGTATATAGGAATATGATTTTGAGTAGAACCTTTTCAAACGGCCACTAGTGCGATATGTGTAGGAGACAAGTTCACAATTGGTGAAAGATTTGATGCATGGCATGGATTATTCAACCTTCTGGGATTCTGACAGCGATGATAAATCAGGATGTAATATTGTAGAGTTGAGGAGTGTTATTAATAAGTTCCCCAAGTGATGGTGTGGGTAACACTATACTGCTATAGAGATCTCAAACATTTTTCGATATGTGGTCTTTTCTAACTTTTGGGATGCGTGCAACTTTCATTACCCTCTTTCCTCCGACTTTGTGCAGGAAATTTTTTGATGATTCTCATATCCCTGAACATCTTTCTCTTTTCTGAATCTCATTCTCTCTTTTCCTAAACCCTCTGTTATCTCATCTCAACCTCTTTTGAAATCTTCACCCCTTCTCTCTTACCTAGACACTAAAGTTGTTTACTCATGCTCTTATTTGCTAACCAACTTCCTACTTCTTTTTCCCTACTCGTTGAGTTGAGTACCAATCACTGAGTAACTGGAGCTTAGTATACGGTGATGAGATAGGTGTTTGATACAAGATTGGTATGATAATATAGGGTGGAATATGGTATTTTTGGCTTGCAGCAAATGTTTCAAGTTGTTAGAGGCAGCCAAGTGATAATTGGTTTGTAACTGTTGAGAGGTGGAAAAGCTTTATCAACATAATTACTTTTGATAAGCATTCTTGACCTTTGTCAATGTATGAAATTGGCTTCTGAGGGGAAACACAAGATGTGTAGGAGATGGAGACACACCAATCAATTATATCCCTACCATGTCATTGTTACAGTTCCCGTGCGCACATAAGTGTATGTGGTCGTCAAGTAATACCATGATTGTGATGCAGTTGAAAAGGTCGAATCCTACAGGGACTTTTGACAGCCAGTCTTGCGATATAACTATCGGAAAGTTGCATTAGTGGAGTGGAGGATCTCACCTTCAGCGAAGAAATAAGGTGACCAGATGGAATTTTTTGAAATCCCAACAATATTTTCTATATAAAAAGAATTCGGAAAGCCTGATGTCTTTAAAGGATAGGGGCGACCTTTTTTTGGGTTAGTGTGCGCTTGTATAGGACAAGTGTTTTCCACAAAAAAGGTAGTCTGGTTTGTTACTTCTAGTATTACGATTTAAAGCATTAAGATTAACAATGATTGAATTGGCTGTTTTGATGACACAGTAAAAGACAGATTCCAGGGTTATGCCGCTTATATGTTCCACCCAGTGTCTGCGTCAAGGTTATCCTGCAAATTACTACTGAGCTGTTGCTTCACGAGATTAATAATAAGATTATGGTTTTCCCAACCTCTGATCTCCTTTTCGTGTTAGCCTCATACCTATGTTAAGTGATGAATGTTGGCTTCCACAAATGCATTTTCATATCCAATATAAGAGGCAAGTAGGGCAAACCTAGGTATATTTCTATCCTAGCCGTAAATCCGCTCCCGTGTAAGAATGCATCTACTCCATTTAACCTTATTCTATCTTAACTTCTGTCTCTCAAGTCCCTTTACAAAATGTACCATTTTTTCTACTGGTGATTTCATATGATCCCTCCCAGTCAAATTGAACTACAACAATGAGTAGATAGAACTAGGCGTGACTATTTCTTGTTTGATTCCCATTGAGGGTTGGGATGAAACGAATTTAACTGCAAGGTGGAACTTTCAAAAATCTAAATTGTGTTTGGAGTGATGATCCCTGCCATGTCTGGATAAAGTTTTCTAGTTTTCCTGCTTATTGCGAGAATCTCTTCAGGACAATTGGAGGTTAAATCGGTGGATTCTTAAAATTGATGAAGATACCAGAAATAGAGCATATATGAGATGAGTAAGGATGTGTGAAATTTACTGGTATCAGATTATTTGGATCACTGAAGCTTATCATTGATGATCTAAATTTGAGGTGCCATTATGGGTTGAGTCATAAGCATGGGTGGACAAGATAAGCTGGACTTGGAAATTCATCAACAGATGTATCTGCAGCAACGCAGTGATTCCCAATGAGGTTGGAAAGTATGAGATGTATATTGGAGTGCTGCAAAGTCAAAAAATGAATAGAGGATGGAAGCAAATGTTGAAGACCATTTCCTTGCAAAGTCAAACAACAATGTTGTGATCTCTCTGGTTGTTGTTTGCAATACCTTCTTGGTACTATTATGAAACTTATCTTACCTTGTACAATAAATTAACATTAAAGAAATTTCAAACTTGTATGAAGAAAAAAGTGTCAAATAAGGTTGAGTTTCGAAGGTGATATTGGGTAACATAATATATTGACTAAGGTTTGGTAAATAGGTACAATATCCTTTAAGCATTAACTTCGCCACGAGTTTTTTTCAATCAGGACTATGATGTTCATAAATAACATACACCATGACACCTCACCTTGAATTTGTCGTGTCAATGCATTCATCACCAAGGCTAATAGAAAAGGCTAAGGGCTGATTCCTGGTGCAACCCCATCAAAATTGGGAAGTGCTCAAAGTCTCCTCCCATTGTCCTTACATTAGTATTGACTTCATCATATATACCCTTATTTTCCTAGTGTAAGCCACATGTATACCTCTAGCCTCCAATCAACATCATAGAACCTACCTTGGGACTTTATGGTAAGCCTTCTCTAGGTGGATGATATCATCGGTAAGTCCTTCGCTTCCCTATATTTCTCAACCAGTCTTTACGAGATGAATGACTTCTGTCGTTCAGGCCCTGACATGAATCCAAACATGTTTTCAAAAATAGCCATGCCCCTCCTCCCTCTAATCTCCACCACCCTCTCCCGAACCTTCATATTTTAGCTTAGCAGCTTGATACCCTTTGGTTGTTGCAATTTTAGATGTCACCCTTGTTCATGTACAACAAAATCATTGTACCTCACCTCCATTCTTCAGGCATCTTTGCGTCTTGAAAGCGACATTAAACAACTCTGTCAGGGACTCCACACCTGCCCTGTCTGCAACCTTCGAAAATTCAACCGGGATCTCGTCTGGCCCAGTCACTCTACCCTTATGCCAGGGGCAAACCTACATAGTGTCAAGAGGGTTCATATGAACCCACTTCGTAAAAAAATTATATTGTATATATAGGTATATTTGGTTTGTCTTCTGGACAATGCATGTATAGATATTATATTGACTCTGCTTAAACAAAAGCAAGCCATTGGTCCAGCGGTAAAGTGGTATCATTTTTGGAAGGAGATCCTGAGTTCGAAACCAGCCAACAGCACAATACGCTTTGTTTTACTCTTTCTAACACCAACCAACAACACAATACATTTGTTTCCCTTTTCCAACGCATGTAAGACAATTTAGGAAAGTTTTTCCAATATATTAATCTATAAAAAGAAAAAAAAACTACACTATTTAAGTTCTTTCTTTCAAAAAAAAATAGTTGTCAATTCAAATTCCTCATTGCTTTTTTGGCTGAACCCTTTTTCTTGTGCTTTTCCTCATTATTCTGATTAAAGCATATATTTAAATTATTTATTTAATAAAAATAAAAATTTAACTAAATAATAACTATATATTTATTGATTTTTAATTAATAAAATTTAGTTTATTGTTTTTTTTTTAAATCTCCTTCATATGTTGAACCCACTTGGTAAAAATCCTAGGTCTATCACTGCCCTATGCATCCTAAGAATAGCACCCTTAACCTCCTCAACCTTTATATGCGACATGGATTATTACTTGTAAGCAAGTAGTAGAATTTTATGTGATATTTCTCTCATAGGAAGCAAACTGTATAGTTGACAATTCAATTTTATTCTAGTTTGAACATTTATTTGACGCTTCAATTTTGAAGCTTGGCAGATGTGGTTTATCTCGGTGACTCGGTCCATTTCTTTTTGACCAGAATGTTGGCACTTTTTTAAGTTACTAAATCGAGTTCAACTGAAAATAGTTGTCAAATAAGTGACCATTTTAGTGATTTGTCACTACTTCTCGGTGCTCAACATTTTATTTGGCGAGTCATGATCCTAAATACTACCTCTCCTTGGAAATTGGCCTAAAATTTTCCTATGGCACTATCCAGTTCACCTCATTTTCTTTAACTTTTCGCCCTCTTAATTATTATGGCCTTGGTTAATAAAAGCAATTTATGATTACCATATAAACACCTACTGATAGGTCTTAACTGTGGCATCTCTAGGGCATCTTTCGTATCTGCTAACTCATTTACTTTTCATCTTTAGTTCCTGGGTCTAGCTACTTATCTTGGCTTCATCTGGAACATATATACTAGGATCACAGGGTTTCTCATTTATAACAAGCAAATACTATGAGATATTTGAGACAACTGGAGATCAAATAGCAGCTGCACATGGTCTATTAGGAATCGTTTTTGAAGTTAAGTTGTGGTTTACATTCTGGCACTCACTCTTTCTTCAAAATCTGGAGCTTACTGTAAAGTTAAAAACATTTGAAAAATAAGGAACTATAACTGTACCTTTTACTTCTTTGTTAGATGCTTGACTATGCCTTCATCGCAACGTCGTCAAGATGTTATAGCTAAATCTGAACATTGGCTTGTCTGAACTAGAGTGGTCTGTATCTTTTCTGGCTAAAGCTTCCCCATCCCCATACCTTACTCAGTTTAGGAACTATATAAATAAAGATTGCTGTGATTAGTTGCGAGCAGGATAATTGTAAGGGCAAAGTTAATAACAAGAAAATGTACAGGGATCTGTTTGTTTGTAGAACCCAATTGCTAGCTTTTGTGTTTTTCTATAGTTTTTTCACTTTCTTATCATTGGGCCAGAGTGGCAAGTTGTCATTCGTTTCTATGATGTTTGTTTTAATTACTTCTCCTCTTTCATCCTGTGAATGTGTAGGACGGAGAAAGGAAGAAGCGGTACAGTTACATTGAAGGTCGTGAGACGCATTACTTTGTTTCATGGACTTGTATGATGTACTCTTATATTTTATACTCAGGATCTTTAGGATAAGCTAGGGATCCTTGAAATTATAGTTATTATCCCTGTGGAGCAGAGCTTATGATTTTACTTTTCCAGAATTCCTGATAACAAATTGTCATATAGTGTGGAAAAGAATTCATGTTCATTTTTCATCATTGGGCATATTAATTGTTAGGATTGGAGTGTGAAATTCTATGAGGCACAAGATTTATCAACTTCTGACTTGGAAACAGTAATGTAATGTTTGCACTACTTCTTTAACATAGGATTCTCTCTCCTTATCCCTCGTTCATGCACAAATGTCACATACTTAGCTGTTTTTCTATATCATTTCATTTTAAAATCGCCCTTTGCTTTTAAGATTGGTAAGAAATCTTCCTCTACCTTTGGTCTTTACCTAGTGATTGAAAGTCGTCAGATGTGTTTGTATTGTTGAATGATGTCAGATGTTGCTATACACTTGAGCCTTATTGCTTAGTTTCTAGAAAGACGTTCCATTTGCTAACCTTCATGTATGTTTCACAGGAAAATAGTTTTATGCAGCAGTTACATCTACTTGGGCAGGAAATAGCTGCTGACCAAGGGCTAAAGTCACACAAAGGTGCTTGTAAATTTTTCATGTAGTTGACAGAAGAAGCTCAAGAAACTATGATAATGCTTGTATTTGGATCTGCCATGTTTGTGTACATGATCTGTTGTTATGCTACAGGTTAGTTGTAACTTGAATATTTATTAGGGTGATTTTTTTTTCTATTTTCACTTAAAATAAGTAGGTGAATATTAGTTGATGTTTCACGACATGTTGATGAAAACAATGACTGGGTTTATCACAGACTTGTTTACAATCGATCTGCAGTATTGTAGTGAACACAGAATATTGAGGCTGTAAGAAACATTCAACTGCCTTGATACTTCTCTCTCTTAAATGAGTACTTCCATTATCCACAATATTGTAAACGCATAAGATTGTGTCCTCCCAATGAATTGCTTTATTTGTCGATTATCATACATTTATAGTTATGCAGTAGTCGCATGCATCATCACTCAATATTTTTTCAAGTTTGAACTTTGAACGATATAGTTACAAATGATGCTTCTGCAACTATATGAGTTATTATTTAAATAAGTCTGATTAATTATGCCAAGTAAATCTTATTCTTCGGCCAAATCCTAACCCACTCTTACCAGTTTAAGATTAAGATATTATGACATGTTAATATTTGTAACCACCAACTAGTTAATCAAGAACAAAAAGAAGTAATATGCAATCACATGACAACTTTATGAACTCCACCATCTTAGTTGAAGATTTAGATACTCATACTTAAAAGGAAACTTATAAGAATATAAGGAGAATCACGTAGGGGTGTATGTAATTGGGTTCGTTCGGGTTTTTCAAATATCAAACCAAATCTATTAATCAAACCAAACCAATAAAACTCGAAGTTTTCAACCTCGAGTTTTTTCGGGTTTTCGGGCTTTTCCGCTAAAATATTCATACAAACATATAATTTACTTGTAATTCAAATATTTCTTCAGTCCTACCAAAATACAACTATCTAAGGTGTTCTTTAAGAATATAACACAAACAATACTAAATCATACTAAAATAAGTTTAATAAGTATTAGTTACATGATTAAGTATTAAAGGAAATTAAAATTAAATTACGTATTTCAATTGTCTAAACCAATGTAAATTCAAAGAACAAATATTCAATATTTTTGTCATTCTTACTGTTAAATTGATTTCTTTTTTGCATTAGTATTAATTTGATTTTGATTTAAGTTTTATTATAATTACCAAAACTTGTGGACTATAATTTTTATGGAACCTTCCAAAATTCTAAATTTCAAACTTGAAATAGTATATTAAAAGATAAAAACTATGAAAAAGTATAAGAGATATTTTAAAATTATATCAAAGTAAATATTTTTATGTGTAAAATAAAATTTTAAAATTATATATATAATGTCGGATTGATTTTTTTTTTAGTTAAAATCAAATTATCCCAAATATAGTCGGGTATTTTTTTAACACCAAATAAAGTCAAATCAATCACTAGTCGGGTTTTTTTACGGATTGACTCGATTTGCGATTTGGTTCGATTTTCGATTCAATTTTATACACCCTAGAAGAATGTAGACATATATATTTAAAAAAAAAAATTGAAAGAATATGAAGATCTTTGTCCAAGAACTATAGAAAGAGAGAAATTAGATGATAACAAACTATTACCTTAAGGCTAAAACTAAAAATTATCAACTCTCAAAAAGAAACCTAACATGTCCATTATATGTGGTTGAATGTTATAAAACATTAATTTTTTTGGAATGTTACGCAAATAATTATATAGTATTAAGAGCAAATTACGTTGTATTTCTACTTTTTTCAAATTATCAAAATATATATGATATCTCGGTTTTGAATACATCACTCAAAGTTTCAGTACATCACGTAAAATGATGAATTCGTTCGATACATTGCGTAAAGTGATGTATTCGACAATACATCGCGTAAAATAATTTATCCGAAAATAGGAGAGAGTGCGATTTTTTTTTTCAAATGCTAGAGAATATGATAAAATAAGTTGTGTACTTGAGTAATTTTTCCTTATTTTTTAACCTCTTTGAGGACCAACTACGACTCATTCCCTTATTATCTTTTTCAAGCAATAATAATTTTTCATGTGTTCTAATAAGTAAATTATCATTAAGTGTAGCTCTATATAAAAATCAACTTAGTTAAGAGAAAACATAATTATAGTGGATTATACTAATGCAATTGAATGTCAAATTTTTGGAAAAAAAATTTCTTCATGATAGGCCACTAGTTTATCATTTCAATCAGATTTATCAAACATAAGGTTATCCTCTAGCAATATAACAAAACAGTAAGATCATATATGAAAATATTAAATTTTTTACATGTTTATTGCACATATATATCGAACCATATAATTTAAATCTACTCAGGTAAAAGAAAACATAATTGTGATGGCTAATGCGATGCAACTACTTGTCGAATTTTGTGGTCAAATATTTTGTCATATTGTTCCACTACGGTATAATTTGGATCAAGTTCATCACGAGATGATTATATATTCATGTGAATTATTTTTTATTTTGTATAATTATTTTATTTATTGGTTACCTTTTTTAGGACCGACGACAATACGTTCTCTTTTATTCTTTCCGCACAATAATATCTTTTCATGAGTTCCAGTAACTAAATTATGGCCGACGACAATACGTTCTCTTTTATTCTTTCCGCACAATAATATCTTTTCATGAGTTCCAGTAACTAAATTATCATTAAATGTAACTCTATATAAAAATAAACTTAGTTAAGAGAAAACATAACCATAATAGCTTCTATTAATGCAATACTTTGAATTTGTCTGTATTTCTTTATGATGTGTCACTACTTTATTATTTAAATCAGGTTCATTAAAGAGAAGGTTATCCTTTTGAATAGAAAAAGGATTAAAAATACCCTTGAACTATAGCAAAAGGTCTAAAAAATACCTTCATCCATCTTTTGATCTAAAAATAACATTTCATTCACTTTTTTAGCTCGCTTATACCCTTGAAACTAACAATTCTCTCTTTATTTTTATTTTCAAAAGATTTATTATGTGTCATTCTCCTATTGGATAGTATAAAGAGTCCACCTCAATTAGATTATTTATCATTATTTATCCAAATCAAAGCAATGTACTTCTTCAAGACCCAATTTTTTTTATAAAAAAAGTATTGTAATTTTTTATATTCATATATTTTTGAATCCAACTCCTCTCCACTTTCTCAATTTTTTTACTTGGATTGAAGACTCATGACAAAAGAAAAAATTAACTGCTAATATTTAATTAATTGAATCAACATTCTAAACATGATATAGATTATTAATATTTTATAAAAAAATATATTATGTCATACTCATAACAATATATTATTTTATCTACAAATATATTATACACATTTTTCTCTATTTTTCTACTTAAATTTTTTCATGGCTACGACCATTCATCTGTTTTTTTTTCTTTCATTTTTTTAATAAGTTAATCTTTTAATTAATATTGTTTGTGAAACTTTTTCTTTAAAATGTAGTTATCACAGATTAGCAAAAAATATTAAGTTAACATTTTTTTCTATTTATTTATTTTTAAAAAGGAAGATAGATATTGTGGCACTGTAAATATTTTATAATGTATATTATTTAAAATAAACTTTTTTAAAAAAAATAAATTAGAGAAAATACAAAAATTACTAGATATTTTTTTAAAAAAAAAATTGGAGTCTTATAGAGGTATAAGTATTTTTTTTTAAATAGATTATGGAGAAATAATTAATAGAGATGAAATTTTTTTTTTATCTAATAAGAAAATGACAAATAATAAATAATTTTTTTTTAAAAAAAACTTTAGTTGTTAGTTATAAAGGTCAGTTAGTCAAAAAAGTGAATGAAAGGTTATAAGTGAGCCAAAAAGATGAATGGAAGGGTATATGTGAGCCAAAAAGTTGAATAGAAAGGTATTTTTAGACTAAAACATGGATGGAGGGTAATTTAGACCTTTTCCTATAGTTTAAGGGTAGTTATGACCCTTTTCCGTTTTCTAATTATATAACAAAAAGGTAAGACCATACATGGAAATATTATTTTTAGCATGTGTGTTGCACGTGTATATCGAATAAGGGATAATTGTATAAAATGACAAAATAATAATATAAAATAAATATAGTAGCTACCCTTTGATTTATTTGTGTTCCATAGCAAAATGTTTGTCAGTCTCTCTCTCCCTCATATTCTCGCTCACCACTCTCCCTCTCTCGCTCGCTTCCTGTCGCTCGCCTCTCTCGCTTTATACAATAGAATTGCATAAATTGTGTTTCTAATTGTAGAAAGCGAGAGAAAATTGAATAAACACATGTAAATACATATATCTTCGTCCTATAAAGTTATAATTATACAATACAAATATTTCCCTGCCCAAGTCTCTCTTGCCTTTCTCGTTTTATACAAATTCAAATTGTATATAATTTATCTCTTTCTCGTTTTATATAATTTGATTCAATTGTATATTCCCTGCACAAGTTTCTTTTTGCCTTTCTCTCTTTCTCGTTTTATACAATTCAATTCTGCCTTTCTCGCTTTTTATTTTTATACAATTCAAATTGTATATAATTTCTCTCTTTCTCGTTTTATACAATTCGCTTCAATTGTATATATATAACGAATTATAAGTTTGCTATGGAGCGCAGTTATGCAAACTTTGCTATAACATACAAATATGAATTTTATGTTTGCTATATGTGAAAGTTGCCCTTAAGTAAAAGCATAATTATAGCGGGTAATGTTAATGCAATTACTTGTCAAATTGTGGATAAATATTTCATATGGTGTACTACTGCTTTATAATATTGATCAGATCCAACAACGAGAAAGTTATGTTTTAAGAATACAATGAAATAATAAGACCATCCATAAGTATATCACATATATTAATGTGATTTGTTTTTTTATTTTGTATAATTATTTAATATTTGCTAATTACTTTGTTGGTTTTAAAAGGGAAGAAATTATAGGAAAAGAATAACATATAATATTTTTTTTTTTAAAAAATAATTTATGAACTATAGTTGAAATATTGACATATTAAGAATACAATTTAGAATGGATTAATTATTTGAGTGGATTTCTTTTAAAAAATAATTACTTATTTTAAATATACTCTTTAATTATTTCAATTTATAGCAATATATGACAATATTATGTATTTTATTAAATTGTCTCTCTCACTCTTTTTCTTTTCCGTCGCTTTTTTTTCACTCTTTTTTTTTGTCTCTCTCGCACTCTTTCTTACTCTCTTCTCTTTACCCACTTCTTTGATGAGCTCTTTTTCAATCTCTCAAAAAAAGAGAAGCAACTAAATTGAATGTAAAATGTGGCAAACAAAAGAGCATCTTATTATCTGTAAATTGAATAAAATTTGTATCAATAATGAATTAAACAAATAATTTAATAGTAACAAATCAACCAATAAACTGTAAGATGAATTAAACTTGTATAAAAAGTGTATAAAACAAATATTAAAGTTGAATTAGAAGAGAGAATTAATCATGAATAAAAAACGTAACTAATGAAAGACCAAGCGTTGATCTATAGAGTAAATTAAACTTGTATCAATAATGAATTAAACAAGTAATTCAATAGTAACAAATCAATCAATAAACTGCAAAATGAATTAAATTTGCATTAAAAGTGTATTACACAAATACTAAAGTTGAATTAGAAGAGAGAATTAAGCATGAATAAAAATGTAACTAATGAAAGACAAAACAATGATCTAGAGAGTGAATTAAACTTATATTAATAATAAATTAAATAAGTAATCTAATAGTGACAAGTAGGAGTGGCAAACGAGCGAGTCGAGTCGAATATGAGTCGATCAAAATACGAGTCAAATAAAGGTAAATTACCCGACTCGACTCATATTTTAAATGGATAAAACGAGTTTACCCAATAGATAATATGGTAACCATATTACCCATATTATATTAGAGATCTTGTTAAAAGGTTTTAAAAAATAATAAATATTACTTAACTCCACCCCTACTAGCCCCCCCCCCCCCCAAACACCCCATCACCAAAAAAATTAACAAAAATTAACAAAAATTCATTAATTCTTTTTGTTTTTACCCCCCCCCCCCTACAGTCCCCCAACATCCACTATCCCCACCCCACTACCCTACCAACCCCCTCAACCCCCCCCCCCCCCCCGATCCAAAAAAAAATTAACAAAATTATAAAAAAAAATCATTAATTTTTTTTAAAAAAAATATTACCACCACCCCCACCCCATAAAAAATCATTTAATTTTTTTTAAAAAAAATCATTAAACTTTTTTTTAAAAAAAATTACCACACCCCCTACCTCTACCAGGCCCCCACCCTTTTGCCCCTACCAACCCCCTATCCCAAATTAAATGTAAAAAAGAGTTTCGTGTTTTTTATAGATTTTTTTTATAAAAAAAACTTTCTTATTACCCAACACTTTATCACTTTTTTTTGTTTGCTTTTACCCATTTTATCCATTTAACTACCCATTTTTGAATGAGTAATACCGATTTCTCATTTTTTTACCCATTTTCAAATGAATTGGATACTCAATTCATTTAGTATGGGTAATATGAATGGATGTCCATATTATTTACTCATTTTGCCACCCCTACTGACAAATAAAAACTACAAAATGAATTAAATTTGCAATTAAAGTGTATTACACAATATTAAAATTGAAGTAGAAGATAAAATTAAGAATAAATGAAAACGTAAATAACAAAAGACATGACAATAATCTATAGACTAAATTAAACTTGTATTACTCTTGAATATAATCTATTGTTTATGAATTTAATACAATTTTAATACATATATAATACAACTTCAATACAATGGTGACATAGTTTCATAAAATTAACCGTTTTTTACTTCAATCTAATATTTCTCCTGAAATGACTTATAAATTTAATCAAACCCTCTTAAAATTGAGATACAATCTTCAAACGATATTTTCATTTATTTGTGAGAACAGTCTATCAAAACTAATCACAAATTCGTAAAATCAAATAATAAATTTAAAATTTGAAGATTTACAATAACCACTATTGGTGAGTTCTTGCTGCTTTAATTTTATAGATTAAAATTTTTGCTTGAAAATATAGTTTTGTGCAAATTTTCGATCTTTCTGTTACTTTTCTTGTCGTGTTTTTGGATAAAAATAAAAAAATATGGACAAAAACTGATTTAAGAATATTTATTTGAATGAAATTTTAAAGAAGAAGAAGAAGAACAAAAGGGAGAAAGATAAAGAGACGGAGAAAGAGACGAAAAAGAAGAAGAATAAACAGAAGAAGAGAAGTAAGCGGAAAAAATGCAGAGAAAGAGGCAAGCGCCTGTACAATTTGTTTAATTTCAAAAAATTATTATATTTAGTTAGAAAAATTATATTGACATAGATGATAAATATTTTTTTGATGTGGCATATTTATGTGATTTTTTATTTAGAATAAACCTACTCATTCTTAACCTAAAATTAAGAAAAAAGATATGCTGAAAATATCAAACTCCTAAAGTCTATAAAATGCTATTTATTCAAAATTCCAATAGAATATTCAACTCCTAATTAAAAGGGCTAACTAATTAACTAGGTTTATTTAAATAAAATTACGGCAATAAAATTTTACAATTCTAAAATAAATATTCATGTTGTAAACAAAATTAGTGAATGTCCGTTATAATCCTCTCACTACAAAAACAGAGTGAATTACTTGGGGATTTTTCTAGGGTTTAGTATGAAAATTCGCAGGTTACTTATTTTCTTGCAATTTTTCATACTAATTCCCAGGAAAATTCCCATATAATTTACAATTTTCTTGTAGTGTCTTATGCCTATAAAAGGCATTGTAGTCTATATGGAAAATACACTAAAAATAAGAAAGATAAAAGTTTCCTATTTTTTTCTCTTTACTACATTATTCTCTTCTTAATTGTTATTAGTTTAATTCTAGTACTTAGTCTTTATTTTATAACACGTTATCTGCACGAGACTCTGTCATCTCACAGTTTGAAGATTGGATTTGAAGGCTAAGGTATTGTTATTTTTCTTCTTTCTATTATGGCTAATCTTACTAAACTTGAGTTCGTTGCCCTTCATAGTTCGGGCAAGAACTACCTTTCATGGGTACTGAATGCTGAAATCCATTTGGATGCTATGGATCTTGGAGACACCATTAAAATTGAAAATAAAGCATTAAAACAAGACTGTGCTAAAGCAATGATATTCTTACGTCATCATATTGACGAGATTTTGAAAATTGAATATCTCACAGTCAAGAATCCACTCGTTCTGTGGAATAATCTAAAAGAAAGATATGACCATTTGAAGATGGTCATTCATCCAAAGGAACGATATGATTGAATGCATTTAAGGCTACAAGATTTAAGTCTATTCATGAGTACAATTTTGCCATGTTCAGGATTATTTCTCAATTGAAACTAATTGGAGATACAGGTAGTGATGTTGATATGATGGTAAAAGTGTTCTCCACATTTCATGCCTCGAATGTGCTTTTACAGCAACAATATCGACAAAAGGATTTCAAGAAGTATTCTGAACTGATTTGTCATCTTCTCGTGGCTGAACAAAATAATGATTTGTTAATGAAAAATCACGAGAATTGTCCTACTGGATCTACACCATTTCCTGAAGTGAATGAGGTGTACGCCCACCACGCTAGGCGTGAAAGAGGTCGTGGCCATGGATGTGGACGTGATCATAATTATGACCAAGAGAGAAATCATTTTTCCGGTGTTAATCATTCACCAAAGAAAAATAACTATCAAAAGGGAAAAAGAAAAGATGAGAAATGTAAAAACAATTAAAATAAATTATTTTTGATGTGGTGGAAGGGGTCATTGTGAACGTGATTGTCGTACTCCTAAACACTTGGTTGAGCTTTATCAAGCATCACTAAGAAAGAAGGATAAAAATTCTGAAGCTAATTTTATCACTGATCTTGTTAACATCACACTTGGATGTGACAGAATCTTCACACACCCTAAAGGAAAAATAGACCACTTAATTGGTGACGTCTGTGGATATGGAAGAATAACCATGATTGATATTTGCTAATGTTATTGATATTTATTGTTTTGTATTGGTCATGATGTGAAAAGTAAACAGTTAAAGTACTCATATTTATTCATGCATATTCATTAAGTCCCTTCTTTTAAAAACACCAATAGAAAGTGAGTTGGAATGTTATGATTTGAAGAAGAGTTGAAAAATATTAAAATTATACTTCTTCTTAACTTTTATGATCATAAAAGGAAAATATATACGTTATATTTAATGTAAAAGTAAGATCACTATCTAAATTGGTAAGTGGAAACATCTTTTTTTTTTTGTCACACAAATGTCCTTTCAAGATATTAAAATTATATTAATACTTATTTTATACATGCTAAACTAAATCAAATTTAGTGTTAAAGGTTTGAGTGATAAAAATCTTGTGCATTATTAGTATATGATCATTATAATGATTCAAATGTCATTTTAATACTTACTTCCCAAGTTATTTAATAGAAGATAATTAATCATTAATATAAATTTATTTTATTACTTTTGAAGATATGAATAATTTTCTAAGCAAATTATCAAATTATGAAGACATTTGCTTAATTGATTCTGGTACAACACACATGATATTCAAAAATGAAAAATATTTTTTTCATTTGAGTATGGCAATATGAATGTTTCTACGATATCTGATTGTACTAATTTGATCAAGGGCTCCGGAAGAGCCACTATAATTTTGTCCAAGGGAACTAAACTCATAATAAATAATGCCATGTTTTCTCCTCAGTCTTAGAGAAACTTATTGAGTTTCAAAGATATTTGTAAAAATGGTTATCATATCAAGACAATTGATGAAATGAACCTTGAATATCTTGGTATAACCAAATATGTCTTGGACAAACATATGTTGTAGAAAAATTTACAGCCTTATCTTCTGGATTGTATTGGACAAAAATTAGTGTAATTGAGGCATATTCTATAGTAAACCGAAGGTTTACTGATTCCAATACCTTCATAATTTGGCATGATCGTATGGGACATCCATGGTCTATAATGATGAGACAAATTATAGAAATTCAAATGGGCATCCATTATAGACTTTGAAAATTCTTTTAAATGGTGAATTTTCTTGTGGTGCGTGTTATCAAGGCAAGTTAATTGTGAGACCACCATCAACAAAAGTCAAAATTGAGTCTCCCTGCGTTCTTGGAACGTATAGATGGGGACATTTGTGGGTCAATTCACCCACCGAGGGTCCATTTAGATATTTATGATCCTAATAGATGCTTCTTGTAAATGGTCTCATGTATACCTATTGTCATCTCACAATTTGGCATTTACAAAATTGTTAGCACAAATAATATGATTACGGGCACAGTTTCCTGATAATCAGATTAAGTCTATTCGCCTTGATAACGCTGCAGAGTTTTCGTCCCAAACATTCAATGATTATTATTTGTCGATTGGGATAAGAGTTGAACATCTTATAGCTCATGTTCACACTCAAAATGGTCTGCCTGAGTTATTAATTAAACGACTGCAGTTGATTGCAAGACCATTACTTATGAAAACTAAGTTGCCCACTTTTGTATGGGGTCATGCAATTTTTCATGTTGCAGCACTTATTCGTCTCAGACCGATAAATCATCATAAGTTTTCTCCAATCACAATTGGCTTTGGGTTAACAACACAATATATCTCATCTAAGAATTTTTGGATGAGTTGTGTATGTGCCGGTAGGACCACCACAGCGCACTAAGATGGACCCCAAAGAAGGTTAGGAATATATATTGGGTTTGAATCGTCCTCTATTATTTGCTATCTTGAACCATTAACTGGAGATATATTCACAACCCGATTCGCAGATTGTCGATTTGATGAGATACTTTTCCTAAAATTAGGGGAAGAAACAGTGAAATTAAAGGAGAATTTTGTGGGAAAAAGTCCATCATTGTCTCATCTTGATTCTCGTACTTTCATTTGTGAGCAAGAAGTACAAAAGATCATTCATTTGCAGAAAATCGCAAATAAAATATCAGATGTATTTACAGATTTTAAAAGGATTACTAAATCACATATTCCTGCAAAGGATGTCCCAATTTGAATTGATGTCCCCGTAGTACCATCACTAGTGTCAAAGCTAATGAGTCAAAAACACGTCTGAAACATGGTAGACCATTAGGATCAAATGATCAAAATCCTAGGGAAAAAAAATTAAAAGATCGAAATGACACTATGAAAAAACCTCACATAGAAAGTCAAGATGTGAGTAATTCTGGTATCCTTGAAGGGATCAATGAAATTGAGACTCAAGAAAATAATGAACTATCCATAAAATCAAGTGATGATGAAACAAATCTGAATCGCTCAGAAATAGCGGTGGATTATGTTTCTTCATACAATGTTGCATAAAAGATTATGAAAAATTGTGAGGATTTTGGACCTCAATCTGTTGAAGAATGTCGACAAAGAAATGATTGGCCAAAATGGCAAGAAGCAATTCAATCAAAATTTAATTCACTTGTCAAGCGCAGAGTTTTTGGGCTTATAGTACAAACACCCAATGGTGTTAAACCTATTGGCTATAAATGAGTTGTTATGCGGAAAAATAATGAGAAAAGTGAAATACAAAGGTACAAAGCACGTCTTGTTGCACAGGGATTTTCTCAAAGGCCCGACATCGATTATGAAGAGACATACTTACCTGTTATGGATGCAATAACATTGCGTTATCTCATTATTAGTTTCACGATCCATGAGAAACTTGAAATGCATTTGATGGATGTGGTTACAGCCTACCTTTATGGATCACTCGATAATGAGATATACATTGTCACGACCGGGGAGCACCTCCTAGAAGTAACATGACGTACTTGACCTCTCGGAGGTCTTATACAAGTACATAGACATCATTCATCGCATTGTCATAGGAAATTTACCGGAAAATTTAAAACTTTTCATAGCACATCATATGCTAGAACATCACTTCATATATATATATATATATATATATATAAAATATCATAAGTACATAGTTAGACTCTAAGTCTCTTCGCCATCTTAGACTCTACATCAATAGAGTTGAATAGGGACACAACCCTTAACAACATAAAACAATATCTAAGCTATTACATATACTTTAAATAAGAACTTGACATAGCGAAATCCTTGAATCATAAGGATCCCTTTCTTTGAACTTGGGAGATCTATCCAAGCTCTTCACTTAGGAGACATCCTCTAGCCATCACCACCTACACTTTGTGTAAAATATCAAGAAGAATGATATTAGTACAAGAATGCACTAAGTATGGCAACCATGCGAAAACATGTATTTAAAGAGGACATTTAGTTAGAAATCATGCATCATGCCTTTGAGTAAAACTTCATGAACATTGGCACAATAACCACAATATAGTTCACATATATAAAATAGACATGGATGCTATTCATAATGACACATAAAGTCACTTATCTCATTTTGAGGCACATTCAATACATACAACACATTACCTCTCTTTAACCTTAACTTCTTTCTTAAGCAACCCTTAAGTGTACTTAGTACAATGTATCACCTTAAAGTCACCTAAGATGGCCTTTCATAAATATGCTTCATCAACACAACCACATATCATCATAAGGTCATAAGCACATCATAGGACATAAGCTTCACATAAGAACCATCACCTAAGACAACCCCCAAGTCACACTGCAATGTGTAAGTAGCGTCCCATAATACTACTTACACCAAGTGTTCCTAAGAAGCCACCCTAGACTAGGCATATCATACTCAACAAGTCATATCACCTTCATTTATTAGTAGACACAAGACCAACATACTTTATAACATTATATAAGGACTCATTCATTTACTACAACTTTAGTCATAACTCACTTAGTTTATATCATAGGTAAATCACCCTCACAACCCCTTCACAAGCTTACTAGTGCAATGTACACATGGAGTCTCATACCCCCACATATACTAAGTAAACTCATTCAGAATCCACAAGTATAATTCACATGCATGATCATAATATGTCTTAGCATAGCAAAGTCACTTTAACATGCATTCATACAAATCATATATAACATAAGTCTTCATTTCATAAAGGTTCTCATCTTATCCTTTCTTGAAGTTTACTTGTGCAATGCATGGGTAAGGTCCATAGTCCTACCTATACTAAGTAACTTTCTCAAGGAGTTATGATTAGAGTTCATATTCTTATTTTAGTTCATTTCATACTTTTGGGAGACATAACAATAACCGACATAGACCATGTGAGCTACATGAAATCCGTTGTTCTACTCCCACATCGAAAAGAGAGAGTACTACTTGGCAAGGTAGGACCTTCATACATAATAGCTATTCTAGTGGATCCACTAAGCTAAGACCTACGGGGGCACGTAGTTATGGAACAAATAGATTGCTACTAGAAACCTTGACTTTCTGGACGTGGAGGTTTCCAACTCATGAGACACTATCAATGTTGGGAATCCGGACTTGCTAAACGTGAAGGTTCTCTTGTGGGAAGTCGGACTTACTAAACGTGAAGCCCCTAATCTCATTTTTCATGTTCACTCGGTGCTAAGCTCAAACTCCTTTTTTAAACACATTTTAGCCTTTAATTACATTAGTTCATAAAGAAGGCTTTAGTGACTTGCTCCCTCATACATCATATAGCTCAAAGGTTTCTAAGATGATAATGTCTTTCCATCATAGTTACTATATTATGTGAGAATGTACTTTCACATAATTCTACCATTCATACATCATGTGTGTGTGCACACATATGTGAGAACTACTTTCACGTAAACACCTCTAGGAACACATGCTCATAATTCATTAATCATATACTTTACATGCATAGTAATAGGCAATGGTGCATATGAGAACTATCCTTTCAATTGACACCATGAATCTATCCTACTCATAATTATGCATGAGAGTGTGTGTACATTGGTCAACATGATCACATAATGGCAATAATATGGTATTAAGGAAGCCACCCCCTAAAGATCAAACCACATGTACAATATCCCTCAAGTCTCAAGTCATATACATATACATATAGAGTCTTAAGGACTATAGACTACACACACTCACATTACATTATAGGAGGCAAAAACATATTCAACATTAGAATAGGAGACTCCTAGTATGCATAAGATCACATATTCATATAGGGTTCATATAGGTAGGGGTCATGCTACAAGAGTATTCATCAAAACTAGTCATATAGACCATACCTAACCCTAACATGATCATCACATATACATACATCATCAATACACCTAGATCATGCAACTAGAATGGAAGACTACACAGATAACTTCATAGTCATGATAATCATCATATCAATTCACTCTACATCTATTTCCTTCAAGGCCATGAGCAAAACATACAAAGATAGACAAGAATATAAACACCGCAATCATAAGTGGAGCTAGGAAATTAGGTCAACTTACCAAGTCTCCAATCTATGATCATCATTGATAAATTCTCAACAATTCATAACCAATTTACATAGATAACATTAGGATTAAGCAATAAACTATAATCAAATCATAATTGGATCATCATCAAATCAAGATCATAAGACCCACATTATATCATAAGTTGAGCGGTTAAGGAGATCATGGTTATTCATGGAATTGGATTTAGAATCATAATTAAAACATTGATTAATCATATATTAATCATTAGAATCCTTTTAAAATCAATTTAACAATGAACCCATGGCTAGATTGAAAGATAGGATTTTTTGTCATAGAATCTCTTTAAAAATCTTTGAAGGAACTCTTTAGATGGAAGATTAACTAAGGATGAAGGGTTAAAATACCTTACTACATGAAAAGCCCACGAAATTTTGAGAAGAAAACACTTGGAATCCATCTCCTTAGCTTGTTCTTGAGCTTGGTCTCCAATGGGGTTTTGGGAGAGTTTGTTTTCAGAGGGAAGGGTTTGATTTGAAGAATGAGCTCTAAATTAGGTTTTAGGCTTATATACTAATTTAAATTACCTAAAAACACCTAAACTAACCGCTCATATTTTAATTAGGACGTGGGGTGAATTTCCCAATCCACCCCTAGCATGGCAACGTTTCTTGGTAGTGTTGCAAGTCCAAACTACGGATGCTAGCGACGAGGCATCGTCTGATCGACAAGTCGTCCTTATGCTCCATTGTTTGTGACTGAGGCTACCATCTTGGGGGCTTAGCTCACACTCCTAAGTGTGGAGAAAAGTCCCCAATCGATGGGGCGTCAATCCAAGCATAGAGCGTCAATGCTTGGGCGTCGTTTGGACACTGCCTAGGAAGTCTACTGCCTACTTTTGGGTCCTCCTCAAGGACCCTTAAGGTGGTCCTTGGGGAGTCGTGCCCGGATGTTTAGACCCTAAATACGTTCATCTAGATGTTAGGATCCTCACCTATCAATTTAGACTTCAAACAACATGTAAAACATGCAAAGGCACACTAGAAAACACTAGTACGCTTAAAGTCTAACTTTCGAACGTCTTGATCATTTTTTGACGTTTAACTCCCTAACTCTTTAAAACGACTATCACAAGCTGTGACACACTTAATTAACATGTTATTAACTCTTTAAAGCACATTTGAGGCTCTAGATACCTTAGTTCATTTTGAGGGTCTTGACATACATGAAAATTCCTGAAGGATTCAAAATGCCCAGAGCATACAGTTGAAAGCCTTGGGAAATGTACTCAATTAGATTGCAAAGATCATTGTATGGCTTGAAGCAATTTGGATGCATGTGGTATAACCGTCTTAGTGAGTATTTATGTAAGAAAGGTTATATAAATAATGCGATTTGCCCATGTGTGTTTATAAAGAAAACAATATCAGGGTTTGTTGTACTTGATATTTATGTCGATAACATAAAACTTATTGGAACTCCAATGGAATTTCATAGGGAAATCGATTATTTAAAGAATGAATTTGAGATGAAAGATTTCGGAAAGACCAAATTATGTCTTGGTTTGCAAATAAAGTATTTGACAAGCGATATTTTTGTTCATCAATCTGCATACACGGAAAAGGTGTTGAAAAGATTTTATATGGATGAAGCACATCCATTAATTACTCCAATGGTTGTTCGATCACTTTATATGAATAAAGATCCATTTCGACCTCAAGAAAAGGATGAGGAAATTCTTAGTCCTGAAGTACCATATCTCAGTGCGATTGGTGCACTAATGTACCTTGCTAACACTACAAGGCCTGATATGACCTTTTCGATTAATTTTTTAGCAAGATATAGTTCTGCTCCTACTAGAAGATATTGGAATGGGATCAAACACATATTGCGGTATCTAAAAGGGACTATAGATATAGGTTTTTTTCTATTCTAACGATTATTGTCCAGATCTTGTTGGCTATGCAGATGCGGGATATTTGTCTGACCCACATAAAGCTAGATCTCAAACAAATTATGCATTCACATGTGGGGGTACTGCCATATCTTGGAGATCTACGAAATAGTCCATCGTGGCCACTTCATCAAATCATGCTGAGATAATAGCTATTCATGAGGCAAGCCAAGAATCTGTGTGGTTATAGTTCATTATACACCTTATTCGAGAAAAATGTGATTTAAAATGCGACAAAGTACTCACAATCTTATATGAAGATAATGCATCATGTATAACACAACTCAGGGGAGGATTCATAAAATAAGATAGAATGGAACACATTTCACCAAAGTTTTTCTACACACATGAGCTCCAGAAGAATGGTAATATCAACGTACATCAGATTCATTCGAGTGATAATGTGGCTGATTTATTCACCAAGTCTTTGACAACCGCAACTTTCAGAAAATGGTATACAAGATTGGAATGAGAAAACTTGGACAACTAAATCGTGGTTTTCATCAGGGGAGTAAATTACGCGTTGTACTCTTTTTTCCTTAATCAAGATTTTATTCCACTGGATTTTCCTGATAATATTTTTAATGAGGCAGCAAGTAATGCGTATTAGTAACAACTATTTACATTTGTTACTTTACTAAGAATTTTATTTTACATGGACATCCAAGGGGGAGTGTTGTAAACAAAAAATAGTGAATGTCCATTATACCCCTCTTATGCTTATAAAAGACATTATAACCTATATGGAAAATACACTAAAAATAAGGAAGATAAAAGTTTCCTATTTTATCTCTCTACTACATTCTTCTCTTCTTAATTGTTATTAGTTTAATTTTAGTACTTGTCTTTATTTTATAATAATTCAACACTTCTCTTTGCTTTAGAAATTGTAACATTTTGGTCTTCTATCTTGGAATCTCCACACTTATTAATCAAAGGTGACCTTGTGATTAATTTTGCAGAATCATTTTTGGGCTTGTAGTGAATTAGATTCACTTCTCGTCTTGAATGGAATCTTAAGTACTAAGACTTTTTGATATATCTTCCTACTTCATTTCATCTCAAATTTAGGGTGTGTTTGGTATGAAGAAAAATATTTTTCTGGAAAATAAGTAGATTTTTGACTTATTTTTTCATGTTTGGTTGGTGAGTAGAAATTTTTTTTATTGTTTGATTTATGAATGAAAAATATTTTTGAGAAATATTTTATTAAAGTAGAAAATATTTTTTAAAACAAACTTAATTTTTTTTTGCGGGGGGGGGGGGGGGGGGGGGGGGGGTGGGGTTAAAGGGTAAGAGTGGAAAAAATAAAAATTTGAACTTGAAAATATTTTTTAAAAACAAACTTAAAATATATTTTTTTTTTTTGGGGGGTGGGGTGGGGATCGAGGTAGGGGTGTGCATCGTTCGGTTCGGTTTGGTTTATCGGTTTTCGATTTTTAGATATGCTAATCAATAACAAATCAATAAGATATTCTTTATCGATTTTTGATCATTATCGGTTCGGTTTTCGGTTTACCCAACAAGAAAATGTACGTAAAATATTATATACCTTGTCACTTCTCTAAATGCTTTGATATAGTGAAACAAGAAAGATAATGAGAAATTGCATCAATAAGAGAAAATATAGTAGGAAGACTATAATTACATGTTACCACCAAAATATAATATGAAATTTTTTATGTTAATCAAATTACGGACCTTTACAAACTTGCAAATGCTACAAACTACAATTACAAACTAAAACAAAATAGTCCAACAACACTAAAACTAAAATCAAATAGCTACAATTGTGAACCGCTTACTTTAATCTTTAGGTTTTGAGTAAACAATAAAAACTAGTAAAGCGGCCTAGTGTTAAGTTGGTAGAGTACTTTTGATATAGTTATAGTGTCTAATTATATATTAAATTATTAATATTTAATAATTAGGAAGGGTAACTATTGAGTTATCGGTTTACACAATAACCCAATAGTAAAAACCGATACCGATCCAATAACCCACCAATTTTTTTTATAAGCCCATTAAAAAACCCAATAGCCTAATAACCCAATAACATTTTTTTCGATTCGATTTTTGCAAACCCATAGGGCGAGGATAGGCGTGAAAAAAAAAAGAAATTTTGAAGTTGAAAATTTTAAAAAAAAAAAACTTAAATTTTATTTTTATTTTTTGTGTGTGTGTTTGGGGGGGGGGGTAGGGATAGGGGTGAAAAAAAATTGACGTTGAAAATATTTTTTTAAAAACAAACTTAATTTTTTTTGGGGGGTGGAGGGCTGGTGGGGGGGGGGGGTCGAGAATAGGGGTGAAAAAAATAAAATTTTGAAGTTGAAAATATTTTTAAAAACAAACTTAATCTTTTTGGCTGGGTGAGGGTGGGTAGGTGGGTCGGAGTCGAGGTTAAGGGTGAAAAAATAAATTTTGAAGTTGAAACTATTTTATAAAAATAAACTTAAATTTTTTTTATTTTTTTTTTGGGGGGGGGGGGGGGTGGGGGGTTCTAGGGTTGGAGGGGGAAAATGAAAGTTTTTTAAAAACAAACTTAAATTTATTTATTTTTGGGGGTTGGGGGGTGGGGGGAGGTCGAGGGTAGGGGTGAAAAAATGAAATTTTGAAGTTGAAAATATTTTTAGAAAACAACTTTAGTTTTTTCATTTTTTTTTGGGGGGGGGGGGGGGTCGAGGGTAGTGTTGAAAAATGAAATTTTGAAGTGAAAATCTTTTTATAAACAACTCAATTTTTCTATTGGAGGGGGGGGGGGGGGCTAGCCGTGGTGGGGGAGGGTCGGTGATTGGGGAGAAAAAATAAAATTTTGAAGTTGAAAATATTTTTTAAATACAAACTTAAATGGGGGTTGGGGCTGGGGGTTGGAGGGGGAGGGTCGAGAGTAGGGTGAAAAAAAATAAAATATTAAAGTAGAAAATATTTTTTTAAATCAAACGTATTTTTTTTTTGGGGGGGGGGGGTTGAGGGTAGGACAAAATAAATTGATTTTTACAACAAACAAATTGTAAGTTGGAAGAGAGTTTTGGAAAATGTTTTCCTTAAATTATGAAAAAGGAAAGTCATTTGCTTAAATTTGAGGAAAATGAATTGATTTGGAGAACATTTTCCAAAATATTTAACCCAAACAAAAATGAGAAAATTGAATAACATTTCCCGAAAAATATTTCCTTCATTCCAAACACACCCTTAAACTTACCCATTTTATTTCCTGAAACATAGATAACTCCTTCATTTCTTCAATTCCTTTAGGAATATTGAAAGCTCTTTTAAACCTAGCAAGTTCACAGTTTGCGTTTACTTTTTCAATTGTAAGATCATCTCCAAATTTTTCCTAACTTATAATCTTTTTCAAGTTCTACATAAACATTTTTCATTGTCCAAACTGTCATTAAGGATCTTAAGTACCTAAATCTGCATCATATAAAAAGTTGCAGGTTGAATGTCATCAATACATTAAATATACGAGTATGTAATATACTTGAAGTGAAATAACTGATGAAAGGACTACGATAGATATAAATATATACTCAACTGAATGTAAATAAATAAAGGAGTGAAATCATTTGAAATTTCCAAAATACTTACTCATCTATGAACTCAACATATTAAGCGATATGATAAAAATACATTTTAACTCTATTTGGGAGATTCTCTAACCGACAACCATCACTATGAGCAACGTGATGATAAAGCGTTTTGACCATGTTGTAGGATTGTCCTATACCTTGGCGTAATATAGAACATCTTAACTAAGTGGATCCATTAAAGCTCTGCTCGAAAGCAATATAAGACGTCTAAAAAGTATGATCATTTACCCATGTTGACTACATGGTTCATGAGGAATGTGAGTTGTCTGAAGTCATCCTCATATATATGCTAACTCCCAATAAATATATATTCAAATGTATAAAATATACTCTTTCTCAATTTGAGGTAACTGTTGAAAATATCTTCTTAAAAGAGGTAACTATTCAAAAATATCTCTGAATTTATTTATTCATTTAGAAATCAAAATTTCATTTTTCTCAATGTAAAAAGTGATACATTTTTAAATACTTAGTTCCCTTATACTCTTACTCAAATCATGTTCAAAACTCTTT
Source organism: Solanum sitiens (assembly GCA_016801875.1). NCBI lineage: Eukaryota > Viridiplantae > Streptophyta > Magnoliopsida > Solanales > Solanaceae > Solanum > Solanum sitiens. The sequence continues at coordinate 3,796,922 of JABWTJ010000080.1, forward strand.
ATCAAAACTCATCTTGCTTTCTTAGAAAATCAATTTAAGACAAAAATATTTGCTTTAAATGATTCTAAAAATTATAACTCAAAATATGATTTATGCTGAAATATAGACATGGACAGATCAACTCAAGGATCTCAAACAATATAGCAAACTCAATACTCAGAAATTAAAAAATCAAGAATTCATAACTCAACGATACTACTCATGTTAAGAATACTCAAAATTCAAGATAAAATTCTAGATTATTCTTTTACTGTATTTTGATAGATGTAGGATGTGAGGACGTATTTAGTCCATCACTATGATTACCTTACATATCTTAAAAAACAAAGTTTTGAAGAAAAATCTAATTTGTCTTGAGCTTGAAGAAGAACATTAGCTTTCTTTGAGGAACCCTTTGAGATTGGAATCTTGGGGATTGATCTTGAATGAAGAAACTCTTTTATGAAGTTTTTATAAGAGCGGAAAAACTTGAAAAAATTATGAATGAAAAGTTTCTCTTTATATCTTGAATTTTTGACATGAAGACTTTAGGGTTCTTGATGGAAGAGAAATCCTACGTGAGTTCTAAAAGAATATCTAAATAATTGAATGTTTTGATAAATGATTTTGACGGGGAAAACTTGTTAGTTGGATGATATACTTCGTTAAAACACCCAAAAACCACTTAGAACAAGGCTAAAAAGCTTGAAAGGTACTAAAGTAGCCCTAAAACATGTGAGGAAATTTTTGAAGAAAAAATCACTTTGCGGATTGTAAATTTCTATCATTCGTAGTGCCAGTCGTAGAACATTGACTGTCTAGGCTTCATTAAAACGGGCACAACCTTTTACTCTGAACTTGAGATGAGGCAAACTTAGTGGCGCTGGAAAGACGACTCATAGACAGTTAATTTGAAACGCCATGAGCCACAACTCATTATATGTATGTTGAGAGATATGATCTTTTGAAGTTGACCTAAGTATAATCTTATCTCAAAATATAATCGGTAAGATTTCAACTCAACTTTGTACTAGAGTTCTTTTGACCTTAATTCATCTCTAAATTTATTCCACACTAAATAATTGACCTTAACACTTAAGCATAAATTAAGAACCACCCGACACGACCTTATGCATAAAAGCATAATTTAGATCTTTACTTAGAAATTTTGAAATGTAACAAGTTACATATTTTACTACTCTTCAATATAATATTAAAGGTAAATTCATATTATATAGTGAATACATGCTTATCTCATCTTCTTACTGATATTAATTTTGATTGTAACTAGAATGAACTTCGATGTCGTAAAATAGAATGTAGAGAAATTGATGCTTGATTAATTCATGAAAGAACATTCAGTATTGGGGAGTCAACAAAAGATACCAGCTATTATCAGATGAAAATTTGAAATGTTGAAATTTATGTCAATTTTTTTTTATAAAAAATATGCGTAGTTTAAATAATGATCAGAAATAAATCGTTCATCAATTTAATAAGATCATTTAAGATCGCACGAAGCGTGAGAAAATTACCTAACTGATATATAAAATAAAAAATTGCAAGTGACTAAAAGAATGTATAATTTAAAGTATGTAAGTTATTAGTGAAAAAAATCAAAATATAAATAAACATAAAAATTAGTCAAGTAAATTCATAATATATATATATATATATATACTATCTTAAAACGCATGAACTCCCTAACTTGAATGTTAAATTACTGAAATACCCTCAACTTAAAATACTAAATTTAGTATATTTATTATATATTTAATATTATATTTATTTACGCTATATTATATTAAAATCATACACATTTTCATATTGATGCGCAGTGACTCTTCCGAAAGATTCTGATTTTCTAATAGTGTTGTGACGTTTTCAATGAGTTACGACTTTTTCAAAAAGTTGTAATTTTTCTGAAGGGTCGTGACTTCTCTGAAAAGACGCGATAAGAACCTTTTAATAATATCCTTTCATGTCTTTAAATAGAGGGGGGTTTCTCACACTTTTAAACTATAAATTTTGTAAGTTTTCTGTTCTTCTTCTTAAAATAAGGAAGATTGTGAGAGTTGTTCAATCATGCAATTATAATAGTTTTTGGCTTTCTATTCTTCTTTCTAAAATACATCACTATTGTTCAACATGCAACTTACAATATTGAAAGATATCATTTTATTATTTTATTTTAATTATAAAGAATTTTATTAAACTTTTGGAATTTTATATTTTAGGCTTTTTTTTAGTCTTTAAAATTATGTAATTAAGGAGTAGAAGTCATCTACAAGGTTTGATTGTAGAGGGACAATGTATACAAGAGAGAATGACATTCTGATCAAGATTCTTAGATTATGTGGAGACAAAGTCTAATCGACCATAAAGAAATAATACTTTTTCTAGTGAAATCATGAATTTGGAGGGTCGTAGATCAACTGAAGAGAAAGGGTTTTGCTTTTATGACAGGACACACGCTAATGCACACAAATATGTTTTGTTTAATTCTGCCTCCAGAAATCCATATCGTGAATGAATATTAAATCGCTGAACATGCACAATAATTAATTATTAAGTAATAATATTGACAAGTTCTTTTATTAAGTATATATGTGTTTTACTTCTGCAAAGAACATATAAGAGAAAACAATAAGAGAAATCCTCGTCTATCAACACATGTTATAGATAAAATTCACATTGAAAGTTTTCAAATATTGATTTGTCATGAACTATGAACCAACTAAAATGTCTTCATATATGTATTACTATAACCATAATGAATACGTATTAATTATAACCTTACCTTTAAATAGTAGGTTGAGAAGATGCATTTGCCTGGTGACCAAATCTATATCTATATCTATCTATCTATCTATACTACCTTAAAAGCATGACTCCCTAACTTGAATGTTAAATTACTAAAATACCCTCAACTTAAAACACAAAATTTAGTACATATGTTATATAGTTAATATTTTATTTATTTACACTATATTATATTAAAAGCATACATATTTTCACATTGATTGGCAGTGACTCTTCAGAAAGGTTCTGATTTCTTAATAGAGTTATGACTTTTTGGATGAGTCATGACATTTTTAAAAAGTTATGATTTTTCTGACGGGTTGTGACTTCTCTGAAAAGACCCGATAAGAAGCTTTTCATAATATCCTTTCATGTCTTTAAATAGAGGGGGTTTCTCACACTTTTAAACTATGAATTTTGTAAGTTTTCTATTCTTCTTCTTAAAATAAGGAAGATTGTGAGAGTTGTTCAATCATGCAATTACAATTATTTTTTATTTTCTATTTTGCTTCTTAAAATAAGGAAGATTGTGAGAGCTTATCAATCATGCAATTACAATATTTTTTGTGAGTAAATTATATAGATCAACAAAAATTAATTCGACAAGGAGAATGAAATAACTCAACTTTAAATTAGAAGAGTATCTTGATAATTCATATTACTAATCTTCATAGCATAAAAATATACTTTTGTAGGAACTTCTACTTGACAAGAAGATCAATGATTTTCTGTTGCACAAACTACAACTTAATTTTCAAAATCTGAAAAGTCTCAAAATGTTGGAGAAAAAGTATTTGATCAAAAACTTATTTGAAGAGTCCAAACTATATTTAGTAAGTAATCTTTTATTTCCAATTTATTTAGTGTACTCTTACTTTTATTCAGTTTAATATAGAATGTTATTTTTTCTTTAGGTATGGCACATCTTTAAGACCAGAAAGTGAAAAGAAATTTTTATATATTCAACATATGATCCTTAAATTAGAATTCTTTTTTATTTTGTAAAATTTCATATCAAATTAAAATTAGACCAATGTATATCTACATTTTTTTATCTGTCTATACTACCTAACTTAAAACACCAAATATAGTATATCCTCTATATTTTATATTGTATTATATTTATTTGTGTGTATTATACTATATTATATTAAAGATACACACAGTTTCACATTGAAGGGTTGTGACATTTTTGAAGAGTTATAACTTTCCAGATGAGTTGTGAGTTTTTAGAAGGGTTGCGACTTTTCTATAGGGTTGCGACTTTTCGTAAGAGTTGTAACTTTTCCTATGAATTGTGACATTTCCGAAGAGTTATGACTTTTCTTATGAGTTGTGACTTTTCTGAAGTATTTTGAGTTTTCTAAAGGATAATGACATTCTTTTTATAAAGCACAATAAGTAGTTTTTCATACATTACCCTTTGTTGGCTATAAAAAGAGGGACTTCCTGAAAATTTTAAACTACATTTTTAAAAAAATATTCATTCTTCTTCTTCTTAAACATCCTATTTAATATATCTTCTATATTTTTATGATTGAACAATATGCACATACTATTAAACTATAAATGTAGGAATTTCCTCACATTTTAAAACTACATTTGTTTTTTTATGTTTTTAGTTCTTCTTTTCCAAAAACCTCAAGATTGATTTATAGAAGTGGACAATCTCAAATGTTAGTGAAATCAGAATATTCCTTAACATGAATGTTAATTTAATCTAATATTCCAACTAAAAACATCAAATTTCGTACATTTTCTATATTTTATAACAATATTTATTTGTATTATTTTGCATTAAAAGTAAGAACACCAACAATAAATAATAACAAAGTACCACACTAAAGAGAAGGGAGGAAAAAGTATATTTAAGAGTGTAAATTAGGTATATAGCATTTTATATAGTAATATTCTCAAGTTATAGCATTAGAGTTTGAATTTCATTGTATAACATTTAATATATCAAGCAATAGCATTTTTTAAAAGAATATAATGTTAGTTTTAAATTATTAAAAAGAGTTATTTAAATAAAAAAAATGAAAAAAATAACGGACAAAGTAAAAATGGAAAATGGAATCCGTTTAAATATAATTATTAATTAATGATAACTAATTAGCACGTTTTAAGGGATTTAAAAATTTTTCAGATTAGATAGTTACCTTAAATCTCTATAATTAGTTTAAAATGATATTAATTTTTGATTTAATTCCTTAAAAGGCTCTACCAGATTGGCATGAACGTACAAGTCAATTTTTTTTCCAAAAAATTTCAGGATTCTTTTGATATTTGCAGATTTTTGTTTTGATTTTTATTAGAAATTGATTAAATTTTGGCGTTGGAAACAATTTGATTTGATTTGATGGAGAACATTGTGTCGATATTAATTAAACATGGTGAAAAGTGGAATGCATCAGGTTAGCTTTAATTATGATTTGTTTGTTCTAATTATGAATGGTTGGTTGTAATTATGTTTGTTGTTTTTTACATGTATAGAATTGTTCGATTTTTTTTTTGTTACTGTTATATCTGAAATATAGTTTGTATGTTTTTTTTTTGGATGAGACAATAATGTTGCGTATAGCATATTTTGAAAAACAATAAGTAAATGTAAATGTGTTTGAGTTGTAATTAAAATGAAGATTGGCGTGTTAATTGATTTGTGAAGAAAATAGAAAAATGTACATTGCGTTAATTAATTAGAAAAAGAATAATTAGATATAATTCTTTGTGCAGGTCAAGTATGACTAATGTATGAATAATGTCTGAAAATTATATGAATAATGTCTGAAAATTAGCTGAAATGTTTATTTAATGGTAAAACCCGCTCAGATTATATTAAAAAGGTAAGGAGAAATAATTTTTCTGTACTGGTGAAGTATGAAAAGTGTATTAATTGTGTATGAAATTTATAAGAAAATTGTATCAATTATGTATGAAAATCCATTTTTTGTTGAACGTGCAGTATATGTTTCATACACAATTAATACAATTTTATAATATATGTTTTGTATTAATTGTCTATAGAAACTATATTCTTTTTGTTTAATTGAAATATTGTATATGTCAGTGAATGATATATTATATGTGTATGAAGTTTGTATGAATTATTCTGCAATTTTATAGTGTGTTTGATCTAAATGTTATTTTAATGTTGTGAAACAGGAAAATACGTCGATTTTCATATGAAGGGCATCATATATGATACATCTACTCTTTATACTGGTTTAGTTAATGCTATAATAACTCAACTTAATATAGAAGAAAATATAAATTCTATTGAGATAAAATATATTGTTAGCGATATGTGTCCACCTATTAAAATTCATAATGATGTTGGGGTAAAGATTTTTCTAGATCAGAAGAGGGTGAATTTGGATTTCTTTACGAAATATCCATTATGCATCTCTTTGAAAGATCGTGAGATGTATAATGAAGGTCATGGAGTTGTTATTACTGATAGAATAAATTCTTATGTTAGATTATCATAGACTAACGTTGATTTATACTCCAACAAGTCTATCCGTTTGATCAGAATGAATTTAGACGGAGTTGTCAATGATAATAGTGAAATAGATAATGATGTAATATGTGACCATTTCAACCTATTTGTAGCTGATAATCAGATTTACAATAATAGAGAAACACTTAAGGAGGTTATGAGGCATGTTGGACTTGTCGAAAAATTCAGTTTTCGTGTTGCGCGTTGTAATGCATCTAAGTAAGTGTACACAACTGTTTTAAGTTATATTTTTTTATTTGATTTGTTTCACTGTATAAAATTTTAATTTATATTTTCTTAATTTTGAAACAGTTATCACCTGAATTGTTTTTCTAATACTTGTTCTTGGATGATGAGGGCATCTAGTTTGAATAAATTAAATTTATTCAAAGTTAGAAAGTATATTGCTCAGCACACTTGTTCTGTTAGACATAGAGTGTATGCAATACGTCAGGGGATAACTGGCGTTGTAGCTGTCTTGATAATGGAAAAGTATATTGATCCATCTACGGTATATACTCCGAAGGATATAGCTGCTGATATGTTGAAATTGCATGGCGTTTCATTGACGTACATACAAGCATGGAGAGCTAAAGAAAAAGCAATAAAGTTGGTGCGCGGAGATCCAGCAGAGTCCTATGCCAGATTACCTGGTAATTTCGATATAAAAATGAATTTAAAGTTTTTTTAATTATTTAAATGGAAAAAATGACCATATAGTATGTTATCCTAATGAATTGGAATGTTCTGTTTCTTGTATTCTTTAAGTATAAAATATGTATACTTTTTGTATTTATCTTTGATGTATAGAGATAGTATGTATCCTTTTTGTATCAATTAAGTGTTGATGTGTATCCATTAAATTATATATATGATTTTGTAGACTGTCACATTATATAATTGTAAAAATTTCAGGTTATTTTTATATTTTGGAGCAAACATATCCAGGATCCGTTTTGAAAATAAAAAGGAAAGAAGGTGATAAATTTTTATACGCATTTGTTGCGTTAGAAGCTTGTATTAGAGGTTGGGAGTATTGTAGGGCAACTGTAGTTGTTGATGGGGCGGGATTAAAATGTTCATATGGTGGTACAATGTTAATTGCCAGCACAATGGATCCGGGAGGTATTTTATTATCCTATTTAATTTTTTGATTATAAAATATAATAAAATATGTTATAAATTGTATTTCTAATTTGTGTGATATTTTTAAAAAAACTTGAGCAGGTCATATACTTCCGTTGGCATATGCAATAGTAGATTCTGAAAACGATGCTTCATGGACTTGGTTCTTTGAACAATTTAAGGAAGCATATGGAGTTAGACAAAACATGTATTTTATGTCGGATCGAAATGAAAGCATATGAAAAGGGACTGCTACTGTATATCCTGAATCAGAATATTATGCCTGCATATGGCATCTGTCAGTCAGTGTGTTGAAGAATTTCAATAGAAATACTGAAGATTTGAAGATTTTGTTTTTTACATTGACAAAAGCTTATACAAAACAACAGTTTGAGACAATTATGGAAAGAATAGACTAGATAGATATGCGCATACGACCATACTTGTTTGCTATTGGTTATAGCAAATGGTCAAGAGCTTACTCGAATTGTAAGCGCACATGGACCATGACTTCAAACATCGCGGAGTCATTGAATAATGTTAACAGGTTAGCAAGGAGGTTACCGATAATTTCACTTCTTGAATTTATGAGCGTAACAATTCAGAGGTGGATTCACAGGCACAATGAGGAGGCTGATAAGACAACATCTGATCTGACAAAAAAATATGATATTTATCTACAGAAAAGTATTGCGTTGTCTTGCAATATGAGGGTATGTGTTTTACTGTATTGTATTTTACTTCCCAATATTTAATGGCATGTATAACAAAAATATCACATTTTAACTTTTAAATAGGTGATACCTTCAACTGTTGATCTGCATGCTGTAGCCGAAGGAGCAAAGAAGTACATAGTAAACTTGAACACAAGGATGTTAGTTGCGGGAGATTTCAACATTATGAGATACCATGTGGTCATGCAATTGCAATTCTCAGATACTGAAAGTTACATGAAGCAGATTTCTGTTCTGCTTTTTATAGCCTGAAGAATTTCAGAGATGCTTATGCCATTTCTGTCGAGCCTATCCCATGCGAGAGTACATGGGATATACCAAGTTATATTTCAGAGCCTAAAATGATGTCACCCGGTCCAAAAAGATCAGCGGAAAGACCCAAATTTGAACATTGGAAGGGGTTTGCTGATGTGAAATTCAAGAGGACAAAAATCACATGCAGTAGATGCCATCAAGTTGGACACAATAGAAAGACATGTTCAAATTATCCTGTGCAAAAACAATGATTTCTTACTGTTACATCTGTGTTTTTGAGTGTTTCAAATGTTAGACACACGTTTTGTTTTATTGATTGCAGTTGTTATTATTGACATTATAAATTTTGGTTTCGTAAAAATTGCTAAATCAAACAAACAACACAACATAATTTTTTGAAATGTGAAATACAGTATAGAATGTTCACACATTATTCATACAAAAGTAATATATATTGTATAATCAATGTGAAATTTATGCAAAAGTCTGATACAATTAATAAATAATAAAAATACATTGAAGCATAGTATTATTCATACACTGTTCATACAGTATTCATACAATGTTCATATATATAACATTTATTTCTGTTTTATACATCAAAGTATAATATGGCATTCATAAGTCATATAATCTTCATATAGTATTCATACAAAAAAATATTTATTGCATAGTGAATGAGAAATTTATACAAAAGTCATACACATTTAATAAAGTATAAATATACATTGAAGCATATTGTCATTTATACAATGTTCATACACTATTCATACAATATTCATATATAATAACGTTTGTTTATGTTCTACATATCAAAGTATAATATGGCATTCATAATTCATATAATTTTCATACAGTATTCATACAAAAAATATATATTGCATAGTGAATGTGAAATTTATACAAAGGTCATACACATTTAATAAAGTATAAATATATGTTGAAGCGTACTGCCATTTATACAATGTTCATATAGTATTCATATAATGTTCATATATAAAATATTTGTTTCTGTTCTACATATCAAAGTATAATATGGCAATCATAATTCATATAATGTTCATACATTATTTATACAGTGTTCATATATATTGCATGTTGCATTCGAAATTTATACAAAAGTGAGACACATTTAATAAGTGTTAATATTCATTGATAATTTATATAATTTAACAATCAGTATTAATAATAAAGCACTGGGAAATAACATAAATAGTTCAAAAGTTAAAAAAACATGTCATTCAAAAAAATGTACAGGGTGCAATGAAGTTTTCTAATTCCTATTACGGTTTTTGGAGTAGGATAATTGGTGGTGTCCATTACTTGTTCTTTAGGCGTTCGAGGTCCACCCTTCTTGCTAGCAACTGTGCCCGTAACTTCACTTTCACTTATTGCGCCCTCATCATTCTTTGATTTTGCATAATCCCAAAGTAATGTAGCATACCTCTGACGATGATATTTTGAATCGATATCAATATCAGATACATCAAAAATATCATTGCTCATGTACTCGGCAAACAGAGATGTGTATAGACCAAAATCACTATAAATAATTTGAAATCAGAAAAAATTTATAATAACTATAAACCAATGTATTTTAAGATGAAGAAAATATAATATAGCAAATATACATACTTGGAACAGTCTTCTTGTTGAGGAACATCTGTCACATGCTTGATACTGAGAGGTTCGGAATGAGACTTCTGTTGATAATCAGGGAGATTGTTCGCATACAAATCAAGCCTTTTGCCATAAAACCCTGTGCTCGTCAGAAATAATGGAATCATGGTTGCAAGTTTATCAACAGCTTCTTTAACTTTTCTGGTGTGAACAGATCCTCCCATCATCGAATTATATACATGTAGACATCTACGTTTGATCCAAAATACAACAAGGAACCAATGGAATTTGTCGCTGATGTTGACAAGGATGATTACTTCGTCAACCCTATCCCAAGGAATGTTAGCAAGCAGCTTAAATCCTCTAATGCACTGTCCAACATCATGGTCCGGGAAAATGCATCTCATGTCACATTCTGACTGTCTCCACTATTTCTCAATGTTATCAATCCGTGCCATAAACCAACAATCAACAGTACTGTAAAAAGTGAATGTCTGAGAGTACTTTGCCTTCTTTCGGAGATAATACATAATTGTATTAATATGCTGTTACAAACAAAAAAACATAAAATAAAACACAGTTGATACCTCATACAGAAATTATACATTACAAATGAATATATATATTTCATACACAATTCACACATAAATCATACAAAGCAATAATCATATGTACATCACTGCACACCTAAATCAGATAAAATTTTGTTCAATTGTTTTAAAACATTTAATCAATATTGAATCAAATTATGTCTTACCCCGTCCTCCCAAGGTCTGTTCGGTTGACTCATTATGTGGAAAAAATTCTTTTCTGCGATTTTGACAACGCCAAAATCCATTTGAGAATGAAATATATTTTTAACCTTGGAATATGCTGCTTTCCTGTATATATTTAAATAAATATTATATAAATTGTTAATTCGTGAAATTAAATAAAATAAATTTGTTTATCAGCATTTATACCTGCCACGCCTGCTTGAAACTTCTTTGAAAATTCATTTATTGAACTCCTCAATCATATCATCTGGAACATCAAAACCATTGTGACTTTGGAATGGATGTTTGATTGGAAAGAATATAGGTACTCTATTTGAACTGCTTTCCCCTTCCGACATTCTGATATAAGGAGAAGATTCGTATTTCCCAAAATTCTTATGTCTTGTTTGCACATTTGGAGTCGTGATAGCATTAAGAATTGAATCAAGTGCGATGATTTGTGTCATAGTAAAATCAGGATAATAGTCCAATGTTGGTGGTTTTGACGTTGACGTTCCAGGTACGTCAACGTTGAAAGAACCACCAGTTGACTTTTGAGCTTCATGTACATAAAAAAAAATTGTTATTTAAAAATAATTGTTTAAATTAAGATATATTTGATAATAATGTATATATCGTACCAGCTGTGTTTGACTTTTGGACGTGTTCTTCAAGTGAAACAGTCGGCATAGCTGTTGGATCTTTATCAGATTGTGCAGCATCTTGATTGGCGTTGTCCTGATGATAATTTCAGATAATATAAATATATTCAGCTATCAATGTATTCTGATTTTTTTGTGTTAAATAAATTAACAGATTTCAAACCAAAAAAACTTTCATACATGTTTAATACATCATTTATTCATTAATCATATATATATTAAAAAACAACTTCATACATGATTAATACAAACATCTATACATAATTCATGCATATATATAATAAACCATTTCATACATAATAGATACAACATATATACATTATTCACATATATATATGATGTGTTTTTATGTTGTTCATTTAAAAGTGATACAGTGATCATAAATAAATAAACAATTAGTATAAAAATATCAATTCATACAGTTATCAAACAATATTCATACACATTATATACATAGATTCATACTTCTTGTTGTGCCTCTGGTAATTGTTTGCCTCTTGACAATCTAATCTCTTGAATTATCAGCTTAGTCGAGTTATCGGCGTAAGTCTTGATATCAGCCATGTGCTTGTCAACCTTATTATTGTACAAAAAAAATTAAAAAATTAAAATAAAATATAAAGTATTTATATTATTTCTTTAAAAATATATTGGAACTTACAGTGACTTTGAGTTCTTTCAACTCCGCCTTAACCTGTTAATTAAAAATAATAAGTTTTTGATATGTATATTGTAATTTTAAAAAATTGTTTTAATTGTAAATTTGTATTTGTACCTTCGTAATCTCGGCTTTCAAAGCTGCAAATTTCTGTTCACTATCAACGCCATGATTTTCCGACGTTCTGTGATCTTCCGAATCATGGTGACTGCTGGACTGATTTAAAATGGTGTCGTCCATGAGATTTAACTCTTCTTCAGAAAAAACCATATTTCTGAATTTTATGTTGTAGCAAAGAAAAAAAATAGAATGTATATTAATTTATAATGACTCTAATAACATTCAATGAAAAATTACCTGATTGCCATGTGTTCTGAAAATTATTTTCTTCAAATCGTCAAAAAAATGACGTCATTAGTTGTCTTCCAGTTTAGAATTCGCGGTGTGCGATCTGAAGCATGTATAGCAATTGTGTTGTCAAATGAATGACAATACTCGTAAAACCATATCTGCAATGCTATGTGGAACTGGATGAATTTAAATGACGAAGGATTTTTTGTCAATTTTTGACTGCTTGCTTTGAGTGTTAAATTAAAACACTCATTCGCCCAAGGAAATGTGGCATACTGTCCAGAATCAACTAAATCAAAATACAATTTTGGAACTGCTGTTTTTGAAGGGTTTGATGCAGTCAGAAAAGAAGAAATAAAATGCAAGATTCCGATTTTTAAACGGTCATCTTCTTCCCAAAAATTTTCCAATTTAAACTTATGATAAAAATTTGACTTGGGTACTTTATCATAATCCCCGAAATTTTCGGCAATAAGTCTGTTTGAAACAGCTGGATCAGATACAAAATCAGAAATTGGTCCACATTTCAGACCGGTTACAACAACAAACTCTTTTAACCCAAAATGTAACTCTGTACCATTTACATTTATAACAAACATGTCATCCCTATCATTTTCAGTTTCAAGAAGAAATATATGTCGTAACAACTAACATTGGATTTTTATGTTATGCAAATTATAAAAAAATCCAAACGATATTTCTTGTAAGAATTGTTGAAACTTGTCTTGACCTAGGAAGGTCAACAGATCCGCAAACACATTCATGTTAATACATGAAGACAAATGTGTTTGTGTCTTCTTCTCCTAAAAAATTGATAAAATTAAATTAATACGTTTATCATACTATATAATGTCATATACAATCATATATACACTGCTATGTTGAATGGACATTCAATTCAACTCATACAGAAAGCATATAAAAATTGTACTTCAGTTCATACACAATGCATACAATATTAATACATGTTTGATTTTTAAAAAAAAATTATGACTTTTAAACTATACACTACTCAAGCAGTATCAATACATTAATTCATACATCAAAATCAAAGCATAAAAATATTTAGTTTTAATACTTATAATAATAGTCAAAAATATATGACATACAACGTTAATACATTATTCATACACTGATATTGTAATAGACAATATAGCATTTCATACACATAGTATACACAGTTAGTACATTATTGCATACACTCCTATAATGAAATATAGTAATTATTTCATACACAAATAATACAACAAATTTCATGTACTATACTATTGACAAATAAAATCAAAATTAAACACACTTAAACAGAACATTTAAATTTAAATTTCAATAAATCTGTTTACTAACCTTAACAACTTTTTTTGGTTTATTTGTGGCTTGTCTCTCTGACCTACCAATTTCAATACCTTTTGCTTTTTTTGATTTTGTATTTATTAATTCGTCAGCAAAATCAGACTCAGATTCAGATGATGTTTGAATTTCTTTTCCTTTTCTCTTCTTCCCTCTTTCCTTTGCCTCTTTGTTTTTTTTTTTCCATCTTCGATTCAACTGACCTAGACTTCTCTTTTGCAGTTGATCTTTGTGTTTGAGTTTGTGACAAAATATTGAATGAGGGAGCATGAAAGTCCTCAGATCTTGACTCATCGACCAATCTTCTACTTTTACGTGGGGTTTCACTACCTTTCTTCGACATTATACACAAGCTTAGTATGGATATTTGATTTTGGGGATGGACTGATATGTGAGGGATAATGTGGAAGATTTGGGGAACAATCAGGGAATTTGGGGTAGATGACTTTTTAGGCGTGTGGGTGAAGATAATGACGTTTTGGGCGTGTAGGCGTGTGGGGGAAGATTGAGTATAATGGGGGGAGATTGTCATGTATTGGTTTAGATGGGGCTGGGTAGTTATTGGGTAACTGTAAAATAGGGTTTAAAATAAAATAAAATCCCTATTATTTAGTATTTGTCTTTAAAAAAGTAACTATATAATGTGAAATTTAATTAATAATAATTTGTTATTAATTTTAAATAGTTAAAACTTTAAAAGGTAACTGAATAAATAATCAGTAAAAAAGTAAAGAGTTTGGTTTAAAAAAGGTAACTGAAAAAATAAAGGTAATTATTTAAATAAATTAATTATTATTTAAACAATTACTTACAATTTTTTTTATTAATATATTTATTCTTGATATGCTATAATTCGATAATAATATGCTATAAGTAGTTTATTTTTAAAAAGTATGTTTATAACTTGATATATATCATCTTAAATGTGTGTGGAGTGTTATTTTTATTATTTAAGAGGTGTAATTAAGAGATTTTAAGAGTGACAATTTTATTTTTAATAGTATTTACTTTATTTTTAAAAATAATGTAATACTTGGTTTGATATTCATGTGCAATGCACGTGCCTCAAAACTAGTATATATATATATATATATATATATATATATATATATATATATATATATATATATATATATATATATATATATATATATATATAATAGAAAAGAATAAAGAATTGTCATTAAAATAAGTTATTAATGTTGTGAATGTTATTATACATTGTACTAAAGTAATTTGAACATACGTGGATGTGAAAAGTAAGGTATAAAAAGAATTTAAATAAAGACTTGTAATTTCACCTATTTTATCGTGGTATTAATACTCCACCTAAGTGAAGGGATAACTTATTTCGATACTAATTCTTAATTCTGAAACAAATTATTTTGAATTTGTCAACCATACAACAAATTAAGTGGCACCATAATTTAATATCAAAACTATTTAGTGTTATTCTTAACACCAAACGACCCCTAAAACTTCTTTTCTTTTCCCCTTTCAGCTTGATCAAGTACAAATAATCTCCCTTTTAAAATTAAAAATGTTACATTCTCCCTCACTTAACATATTATTCATCCTTAAACGCAACCAAATAAAAAATAGAAATGCCAAAATAAAAACGTCCACTATAAATTATATTTTTTGAAACTCATTTGATTACCTCGAAAATCATGGTACTCATCCCCGCTAATCATAATCACCGATAGAAAAAATAGATAAATTCCACAAAATGACCAGAAGAGTCGTTAGACTCTTAAGGAAAAAATCCAGTTTTAGCAGCTAGAAAAGGACAATACTCCATGGAATAAAATAAATCCAAGGGATGTTTGAATAAGTTAAGTTAGGCTACCAGCAGACGAAAGCATTTAACGGGTCCCTCTATTTCATTTGACATTTACATATAATGGAATATAAAATTAGCCAAGGAATTATATAATAAAGTTTGCAACCTAGAAATGTCCTCCAAATGGCAGCAATTTAAGACTTTTGCTTTCCCCTTCAACTGTTACCTACAGAAGATTACAAGTAGAAAAATTCTAAGACTTTTTCCCCTCTGCAGAATTTAGAAAGTTTCTATAACTAACAACTTAAATATTACCTAGTCATGAAATAGCAACGCGTACAAACATGAATGAACTCATAGTCTCCTCAGTATATCCCCCAACTGGGAATATGCTGGAAGCACTTATTCACATCTCTAACCAAGTATTTTCAATGGAAAAGTTTTCATTTGTACAGATGAAAAACATTTCAACTATGGTAAGAAGGATCAAGATTCTTACTTCATTGTTTGAAGAAATTCAAGAAACATCATCCGCTGCACGACTTCCACCATCTTCCATCCTTTGCTTGGCTGAACTTTCATGTGTCATACAAAAGGTAAAGCTGCTTATAGAAAGTTGCAAAGAGGGAAGCTCTTTGTGGAACCTCATGCAAACAGAGTTGATTTCCAACCAATTTCATGCACTCGTCAAGGAGATGGACAACGCACTTGACATTTTACCTCTGAGGTTGCTTAATGTGACTGTTGACACCAAGGAGCAAGTGGAGCTACTTCACAAGCAGGCGAAAAGGGCTGATTTGTTCATTGATCCTCGAGACATTCAGAAAAGGGAAGAGATTCTACACTTGATGGCTACTAACTGTGATAGGAAAAGCAAGAACAAAGGCCTCATTGACTTTGAGAGAGTGAAACAGAGTCTCAATAGCATTGGTTTGAGAACTTCATTAGACTATGAGGAAGAGATCGCAAAATTAGAGACACAAGCTGAGAAACAGGCAGGCACAGGTGGTCTTATCGCCGTCTTAAATATCAACAGCCTAATATCCTTGATGTCCTTGTCAAAAACTGCAATTTTAGAAGAAGAGCACCTTATGAATAGGCAAAATTTGAAGCAGACAGCATCGATAAATGTTCTTCCTGATCAATCCTCGTCGTGTTATTCACTGGTTTCCGACGTCCCTGATGAATTACGCTGCCCAATTTCACTTGACTTGATAAGGGATCCAGTGATAGTAGCATCAGGGCATACTTATGATCGAAATTCAATTGCTCAGTGGATAAATTCAGGGCACCACACATGTCCAAAAAGTGGGCAGAAGCTCATACATATGGCTCTAATTCCCAACTATGCATTGAAAAGTCTAATACAACAATGGTGCCAAGACAACAACATCCCAATAACAGAAACCAAATCAACTTCTTCAGATTCAGAGAGTAGCACCAGTAAAATTATGAAATATGACAAGGCCATTGACTACATTTCTGCAACTAAAGCTTCCATGGATGCTGTCAAAATGACAGCAGAGTTTTTAGTTGGGAAACTAGCAACAGGGTCTCCAGATATACAGAGACAGGCAGCATATGAGCTAAGATTGCTCGCGAAATCTGGCATGGACAATCGCAGGATCATAACTGAGTCTGGAGCAATTTCATTTCTGATGACTCTGCTAGGTTCCCGCGATCCAAGAATCCAGGAGAATGCAGTCACGGCCTTACTCAACCTCTCAATACATGAGAATAACAAGATCCTGATTATGTCTGCTGGTGCTATCGACAGCTTAATTGGAGTTCTCCAATCTGGGCAAACAATGGAAGCGAGAGGAAATGCAGCAGCAGCAATCTTCAGCTTGTCTGTAATAGACGAATACAAGGTAATCATTGGGGCACGTACCAAAGCCATTCCAGCTTTGGTTGGACTTCTAAAAGACGGAACTACAGCAGGCAAAAGGGATGCCGCCATAGCACTCTTTAATCTTGCAGTCTATGATGCCAATAGGCAAAGTATAGTGCTTGCTGGAGCTGTTCCCCTACTCATTGATCTTCTCATGGACGATAAGGCTGGTATAACTGATGATTCCTTGGCAGTTCTTGCCCTCATCTTGGGCTGCAATGAAGGGCTACAAGCACTAAGAAAGAGTAGAATCTTGGTGCCTCTTCTTGTTGATCTATTGAGATTTGGATCTTCAAAAGGGAAGGATCATTCGATAACACTTCTGCTAGGACTCTGCAAGGATAGTGGAGAGGAGGTAGCGGGAAGATTACTAATGAATCCAAGAAGTATCCCTTCTCTCCAGAGCTTGGCCGCTGATGGCTCTCTGAGAGCTCGAAGAAAGGCTGATGCTCTCCTAAGACTACTTAATAGATGCTGCTTTCAATCTCAGTAAGCCTGACAGATTAGAGAAATGAATACTGTGTTAACAAGAATGTAAATAGATGAAAATACTTTCACCTTAGTTTATTGTTATTGAACCTTTATCCCATTCACCCTCAACCTGATAACATCCAATCAAGTTGTAAAACCATTCTTCAGTAAAGCAACATTGAAATGCAAATTATTATGAGTCAGTATATAGTCTAGGCTTTTGCTCCATCAAAAACCTTCTGATATGACTAAAAAAAGAAGACGACAAAAAATCGGGTCGGGGGTGGGGGGTGGGGGGGTGGCGCAAGAGCACTGCCAAAGTGCAAACGATAGTAACATGAGAATACTTGGACAATAGAACTTTTGATCAAACAGTTCAAAATATAATTGCTTTTCATGGTCCTCTGACAATGATGACACCTTATTGCTTAGCATTAGTAACCAGAAAGGTAATCATGATAATAATAGCGAGTAAAATGCTTCTCTCCAACTTCAACTCCCGATAGAAACAGCATTGTTCACATTTCACACACTAATTAGACCTTTGCCGTGGAAAGAAAAATCTGCAATTTGTTCGTATTTTAGTTGCCTTGCTCCATTATTTCCTCGAAAGATAGCACTGCAACTTCAGTCCAAAGAGAAGAGGATATTCCCAACACCCATCAACCTAGAAACATAAAACTAAACATAGATCCACGAGCATATATCTTTCATAGAATCGATCTTGTTAAAGAAATCAAGAAATATATAACAATGACCAGGAAACCTGGAGTGGAACTCAATTATTCACATTTATACAGGGGTTAAAAAGGAAAGAAAATATACAACTGTGGTATTGAGAGTTGTAAAATTGTGCTTGCACATGATTTACAACTAAATTACAAACAGCCTCAATCACTTTGTTATTATATGGCATTAAGACTCATTATCATAAAACTGATGCAGAGTCGAGTGGTTCAACTTTTGTTCAACCAAGCCTGAACCAGTTACAAGCCCCAGTTGTGAATCATGATTCACAAAAGTGGGTAGGTATCTGTCAATCCTCCTATAACTCCACCAATTCCAACTGAACATGGTTGCCCATTATCTTGTAGTTCCAAAACCAGCTTCCAGACTCCATCAACTTATTCTCAATAGGTTTAAGTTCAACAGCTAACCCTGAACAACAGGAACACAATTAGTATATAAAACTCGGTATTTTCAACCGAAAAAAATGGACATTAAATTTAAGCCAGTCGGTATCAAACTTTAACAACACGGTAGCAGTAATTACATATATACAGGTATGTACACAAAAATATGTGAACAGAAGAATTCTATAAGAAAAAAGATATTTTTTATCATTAACATTTAAACATTGAATGAACCCAAGAACAGACCACAATTGGAAGTCAGAAGGTTTTCTGGGAAGTGGACTAAATATATATCACTAAGATCATTTTCCAACTGAAGCATACGGCCCCAGGAAACTTGCATTTATTTAAGGTGCCTTTCTCAATCCCTCTCAAGACTTACCTCTATTTACCCCACATGTGCCTGCATCAATTACTGATTTCAGGCCTTATAGAACCTAGGTACACATACACTGCCAGGATGACCTTTATTTACCCCATATTTTTGTGCTTGAGAATGTACATATACTAATATCTGTATATACAATGTAATTACTACTACTATGTTAGAAAAGTTTGGTACATGTACAGTTATAAATGCAGGTACATACATACTCTTGTCAGCTTTCACCAGTGCAACATCTTTTCTAATAGTCTAACAAATACCTCACTAAGATGCTTATGCGAAAAGACACGAAGAATAACTCTATTGACAATAATATGTCCAAATTACTTTTAAGTGTCTAGAAGCGCAATACCTAAAACCTGTATTAAAAGGCTGGTTTGGTTTGGTTTGGTTTATCCAAACCGGTTTTTGATTATTTAAAAAGTGATAAGTAGAAAATTGGTTAAACATGGTTAGTTATTAAAGTGATTTTTGTACAATAGCATGACAAATTTTAATGCCACCATTAATAAATATGAAATGCCTCTGTAAAATGTATCTAACAAAATAATGCAAAAGTAAAACAAGCATATATTAAATGTTCTAGAAACCTGAATCTCCAGTTGTTATCTTCATTTTGTAACCATCTGGAACTTCAAAAACATGATTACCCTGCATTCAGAAAAAACAAGATAAAGGAACAATTCAGCATCTGATAAATAAAACAAAAAAGCACAGTAACAGGATTTTCAATAGGGCAGGATTCATGAATAATGAGGAGTCATGTAAGCCATATAGTTCAAGTTCCTTTTAACAGAAACACCAAATCATGGTAGCATGACCAAAGTTAATTATCAGCATAAGTGATATTATCTTGCCCTTTAGCTTCTTTATTTACTTTCAACAAACCCTCCCTCTTCCAAGGGCAATCTGGGACAGAAAACTACAACATACAACTTAACAGAGTCGTATTTGCATAAGTCGGTGTTAACGTAACTCCCAAAGTACAACAAGAATTCACAACTACATTTTTGCATGTTGAAATGCTAATCATATAATCTAAAGTCAAGCAAACCTGCAATGTAACATCCACTGCTTCAAATTCAGCATTTCCGTGAAGTATAACCTTTACTGCCTCAAACCGCTGCACATCGTGCTTCCAGTATAAATTTTCTCTTGCATTCCAATCAATTCCATCATTCAATATCTTGACATTCTCCAGCTTACATCTCCCACACCTACATAGAGGATTTTATCATTAAATGTACATCTTCCAAACTAGTCAATTCAATAATCAAACAATTAGGTGGACTTCAATACCTTTTTCCATAGTGAAGAACGGTTTCACCATTTTCATCAATCCTTGGAGAACCTAGAACATTCTCAGCTAAAATGATCAAACTCCCATCAAGCTGAAAAACAAAGCCAAGTAAATTGGTCATAACGAGCAGAAAAGTATGGCCTGCCGCAGGAACCAAGAATCCTAACCTGCACATCTCTCCACAAGAACTCAGCAACCTCTATTAGCAACTCTGAACCCCTAGAGATAGAACCTCGATAGAACTAAGAGAGACAAAGCAAAAGAAAAGGTTACAACTTTCAGGATAGTAAAGCATGCCAGACTGGAATAATGTAAATTGATTAATTATACTACTAGCATTTTGACGAAGGTAGACGAGTGCCAGGGAAGAACACAGTAGTATGTCCAATGATAAATAAGGTATATCCTTTTCATGGCCAATTTTCAAATCATAGTCACAACTCTACGCTCTGGAGGTTCTAGGGAAAAATTCAAGATCTGAGGGAGAACTGAAGTATATTAAAACAATCCAAGTCAATGAAACACTTTAACAGAAAGGCAATTGCTGGATTACCTTCTGTCTGATTACTTCCCAAAGGGGGCCTAGAGCAGGATGGAGAAGAATTAGAAATGGAGGCCCAGAGTCAACATACTTCTCATTACCTTCAATCTGTAGATATATAAAAAGAGCATAAAGAAGTGTACTAATTTCAGAAGAAACAGGTGCACAGAGGAATCAGATGGGAATAAATTGCTCACTAATAGTCACACACTAACCAAGTTCAAGTAACTAGATAATAATACTCCAACAGGTACGGACACAAATGCCGAAAGTTTAGCCCAAGAATATACCTTTGGAAGTTTGATCTCACAGTGAGAAAGAATATCATAGGCATTACGCATAATATCCAACAGCGATCCATCAGGAGTCTGCAAAGAACAATTTCAATTCCAATGAGTTAAAGTAGTACTTCTGATCTCATCTAATTTCTGAAAAAGTAAACACAGCCATTAAATTACAGATTCACCAAAACTGTGATGTTAGACTTTGGGATTTGACTTTCATTACCAGAAATATATTTCCATTATTTCTTTTCCCTCGGCTGCAAAAAACCTCATAAAATTGATAGAGTTAATTATTTTCAGCCTCATTACCTTTGATTTGAACATTTTTTCTTTGGAGTGTCCATAACTATTGTTACTTCACTAGAAAAAAAAACTATTTTATACACATTGAGTGAATCAAATATTTTAAGTTGATGTTTTGGCATAGATATTTTTACAAATCAAACTCTTAAAAAGTCTTTGTAATCAACTACAGATACTCAGCTTTTTCAACTTAAACCAAGTATTGTTCAAATGGGCATAAACAATCTAATCATTTGAAACCCAAAATGAACAACAAAAGTGCAATGGCTGTTGATAATATCAACTATCAACAATTAACAAGTTAGTAGTCAAGCATTTAACAGAGTACAACACATGCAATCTTTGCCTGAAAATATTCAGCACAACAGTGTTGTCTTGAAAGAGATTGCAGATATGGCATATTCGTGTTCAGTTAATTTTGTCAGCTTATTTATTTATGTTACTTGGACCAAATATGTGAGGATACTTCAGTTGTTGCATGGCGGCAAACTTGAACTCATGACCTCTGCCTGCTCTACATTGTTAGATTGTGTGATCATTACATCTACAAGCTTACCGTGTATATCACATTTCAATTGTGGTAAAAAAAGACTTAAACTATTAGAAAAGGGACACTGTTGTTTATTGTTTTAGGTCAAGAATTTGCTTATCAGAGAAAACATGCTGCACGTTCCGGATTACTCAAAGAAGCTACTATATTATGTATAACCTGGTGAAGCGACGTGTCACCCTGTCTACGTTTCTTCTTGGCAGATGATGTCACCTTCTTTCTTTCATTGTATACAATAAAAGTATCCAGTTCATCTGCACTATAAGCAACATTAGCTCATTCAAAACTGCATCAATCCAGGTTTATGATAAATGCTAAAATAAACTTCACTCAAGATAGCCGTGTTAGACCTTCGACACCATCATAACATTGAGATGAGCATGTATTGAAAAAGTTGTCAGCAAGGTTTTGCATTGTGCATTCAAGACGGCCACCTCGGACACTGGAATAGAAAGTAAAATGCTTGCTTAGTAAAGAATTGCCATATCTGAATTACTGTTAATGAACTGAGAACTCGGTCAAATACTCAAATACGAAGCTACTGCAGGAAACAATTGATGATAAAATGGGAAAACTTCCAAACGCAAGGATAAGAACTTCACATAGTCAAAAGTTAATAAAGGTAACTACATCCAAGAAAGAAAGCTAAGTAGATACTTCTTTCGGAACCATGGATCCATGGATAGAACCACTATACAACTGATAGTCGGCCATAGATTAGGCAATGTATCTTGAGGAACCATTTCAGCCTTTTCCTTGAGTTCTTTAAAAAGTGCAGTCATTTGAAATTTTCTTTTCAGTTCCAAATTACCAGTTTTTTAAGTGTTTTTGAAGTTGATGTCTAAACTTTTAAATAACTTCTAGTCATCCTCAAAATTCTTGATTGTTTTTTGAGCTATGCTTCAATTTTCATTTTTTGGGAAGAGTGACAGCGATGGCAGTTTGTCTTGATCCTAAAACTTCAAACAGAAAGATAATGATTTGACACGGCACTATAACGATTTAAAGTTGACTAGAGGAGCTATATATATTCATGAGAGCAAACTGACGTTGCAGAAACTATTGTTAAATTACAAGAAAACTACATAGAGACTTTACAACTCCCTATTCTTTCAAAAGGAAGTGGTGGCATGAACCAACTGGAAACTACCAGAGACAAACCTTTTTTTCACAGCAGATTTATACCCAAGGCATATGTGATATCCCATCAAGAATAAACTATAGGAAGGGTTACATATGTGACACAATCATCTTTTTTGAAGTCTAGCAGTTCAGAACATGGTGCTAGACCAGTAAATCACAAGGAGCATACGGCAAAGTTATTAGTCAAACAAAATTCAATATACCAACTTTTCCCTCAGATATTTCGCAAGAAACTTTTTTTTTTAATATAGTGTAACATGCATCTGACACTAGCTTTATTGTGAGGATAACTAGAATCCTTAGGTCTTCCAATTTTCATTAAAATATTGATCGCTTTAAGTGCCGCATTTTCACATAGGAATTGTACAAAATTCTGACCAAGGTATTGCAATATTAATGGGGAAAAAATAGATATTGTGCCTAGGTGTAAAAGAACAGAAATAACTCCTTCGTTTCAATTTGTTTTGATTTGGCACAAAGTTTAAGAAAGTAAAGAATGTGGGTGAGCTGGAATTATTTCATGCGGGAAGCATTTTTAATCTATGGTCAATAAATTCTAAGTGAAAAACAGAATGCAGGTGAGCTGGAAGTTATAACAAACCAAGATACTTTCATCTCTGTTGTTCAATGCATTTTTTGTATTCATGGAATCTATCAGCAATAAATTTGAAAATCAGCACATGTCCCAATCATTAAAGACAAAGAGGCCTTTAGAGTAGCTTACACACCCAGAAGATGTATATCTTACCTATGCTTGCTTCCGAACTGGTCCACAAATGTGATTTCCTTTTTCACATTAAGCACCATTCCAGGCAAACTAGTCTCATCATTACTTGAACCAACAAGCTCAGCAGAGGGCAAATCAACATATAGAATGTTTGTATTGGCAGAAAATTTGTCCTGTAAACTTAACAAAGGACGAAGATACGGGATAAGAATTTTCTACAGTGTTAAGAGTAATTATAATAAGATCATCATGACCATAGATAGTTGGAGAGAAGGATGAAAAAGTAATGATAAAACTGTGCTTATAGTTACAAACAAAGAGGCCAGCTTTACACCTTATACAATACTGCCCCAATTCCATTTTATGTGGCAATATTTCCTTATTAGTGCGTTCAAACATCTTTTTATTATTGGAAACATTTCAACTTTACACTTCGCATTTTACCCTTAATGGCATATTTAAAACTACAAGCAAGTCTTTTTTAAACTCTTTGTCCAATCAAACACTGCCACATAAATTGAAATGGAGGGGATATCATGTAAGCATCAACTAAAAAGTGAGGCAACAACACTGGGAATGGAAGGTTGGAAAGGTTAATCTAAAAGGATAATACATTTCATCTAGACAGACGATAGGTGTTCTGAGTCTTCACTCTTATGCACCACAGGTGCCCTAGAATCAATCCAATGGACATCAAGAGAATGAACTACCATAGTGACAAGTCCTCCACACATGCAATAAGAGTCTTAATGCAGTAATAAATCTTCAAGTTTAATATTATCAACATAAAATTAGTTTCTACACTTCCAGAAAAGCTACTGAGAGCATAAGGTAATTTTTAGGCACACCATCATTTGAACTTTTGCATCAGAATTGGATTCTGTTTGACTATACTTGATTGCCAAAAGGTCTTCATACTTATTGTGTACATGCATCACCAACCTCAGATCATGGACCATAATGTCAGGTTCAGGGAAATTTATAGCATCAACAATTAAAAGCTATTTAGAGAAGTAGATTCCAGAAGCTACAAATGACAGCATCAATTTGTAGTAGGAAATTCCTAGTGTCAGCTGGTACTCTCAAAAGACTACATACAAGGTCATTCAGAATGCTAAAGCTATTGTCACAAGCAGAAACTCGTTTTGATACATTTTCTGATGTCATCATTTTAAAACATGTGAATGGACGATAAGTTGACCAAAGGATCCAATTAAAGGAATCATTCGAATTTGAATAAGAAATGACATAGAGTACCTGTAAGAAGAAAGGGGATTATCTGTCATCCCAAACTTGTCAAACTCGGTATATTCTATGCAGGATATACCACAAGTCCATTTCCCCTCAAGATTCTTCTTCTCAATTAGAACATTTATGCCTTCAGTAGCACCAGCATTTCGCTTACACGAAGCAAAGCCCAGTTTCTGAAAATTTTGCATATGACCACATATATAATAAGTAAATAACAGTAAGATTCCAGTCTAGAGCAAGAAAGAAACAAGGCATAAGGTCAACATGGCTAGGCCAAAATATACTCTTGTCCTGGCTTCTCCAAGCAGAGCAAGTTACATAATAAACATATCTTGTGTTCCATAAACTGTTCCTGCTAAATATTGATTTTTCCCAGGGCGGCACTAATATCATGAACTAAATTAATTCATATTTGCCTAATCAGCAAGTCCTATTTGATCTTCTCCCGACTGTCGAAATTGGGTGATCCAGGAATATCAAAAAATAGATTGCAGTCAAATCCAATTCTTTAATTATCTACTGTCCAGACTGCATGATTTTTAAAATAACTGACATGGTATAATTCCATACCTTTCCTTGACGCAAACCAATTCCAGCTAAAGCCAAAAGAGTCACATCTGTCGCTGCCACAACATTACTGCATAGTCAAGAATTTCAACCATATTCAAGACATAGATTATACCACAATATCTCTTTTTATTCTAATTAGTAATTATTTTAAAACACAGTTAAAAATTTGAAGTTAACCTGACTTGTCGCACGGTTGCACCTCGTCTTCCATGATCGTGAAACCACTGGAAAACACCTTCATTATAAGCAAGTTTCCAGATCACCCCATGACCACCTGGCTTGCATACAGGTTTGAATTCTCTGCCAGCCAACCACTGCCCATCTTCTGCACTAACAGCTGGAACAAGAGGCTAGCAATTGACAAGTTAAATCACCAAATGAACAGATTATGTAATATATATAAGAACACACATCAAATCATGGAGTCATAGGAACGGAAAGCATTCAAATTTTTACCTGCTCGAAAAGTTTAAACTTTGATCTTCCCCTTCCAAACCAGCGGAGTTCCTCACAGAGTGTGGTGACATGCTCATGATTGCTTTTTGCTGCACTTGTCATGATTGCAACTGGAGTGATGCATTGTTTTCCGTATAACTTGAAATACAGGTACTCCCTAGCCTTACAGTAGTTAAAGGATATCATCATCTTTGTTGTGATTTGGTTTAGAACACTATGATGCAGAAACAAATCACTTGATAAGGGTATTTCTATTACCTGAAGATCTCTTATAAGACCTTCTAATAGAGTACGCCCACAGTATGGAAGCATTGCAGCTGGAAGACATTCACCTGAGTTTGAGTCAACCAAACCCAGCCTGTCTGCCGAGCCACCAAGAGGATAAATTTCACCCATGTTTGGCAAACCCTTCAAAAGAGTTAAACAGTGAGTAGATCAATACCAGATTACATGCATTGACATCTATAAAACATAGCATTGACTAACTTCGATTCCCCACATAGCTGCTTGACATGCATATTCTAAATCCTGAGAAAGATCAAGCACATTTGGAGGATGAATTTCTGTTATGTCACGCTTGAGAGAACTATTTGAGTTATGGGACAAACACGGTCGTTCAAAAGTTGACTGAGCAAGAAGCTCAAGGACCATGATTTGATACCTGCAGCAAGAACTTTGTATTTCATTATCATGAGTGGCTTGAAAAGCTCTGGACATATCAATAAATAGATCAACGATGGAGAAGGTTTGATAACAAATTATTTTTGAAACAAAATAACAGAAAATCATTTTTTTCTGATTTTCCAAAGATTCTCGTGTACAAAGCTTAAAGGAGAACTTATAAAGTTGAATACTAACAGCTTCTTCTTGGCAAAAAATATCAGAGTATGAAGGCTCAGCAAATATTAGATGAAATGAAGGGGATAAAGCATAAGGAAAGTAACATTTGCGGGTAAAAGGAACACTCAATTCTGCATATCCAAAAAGTTGGAGGTACTTAAGTAGACATATCAGAGTATGACAGCTCAGCAAATATCAAATGAGATGAAGCGAATATAGCATAAGGAAACTAACATTTACTTTCAAAAATAAACACTAAACTCTTCGCGCTCCAGAAAGTTGGAGGTACTTAAGTAGCCTTATACAATTTATGCTATCTCAAGTTTGTCCACAAAAATCAGTAACTGAACCACCTAGTAAAAGGAATTTACTTTTGAACACTTGGTGTTATCTCAAGTTTGTCCACAAAAATCAGTAACTGAACCACCTAATAAAAGGAATTTACTTTTGAAAACTTGGTGTTCTTCTTCCATTATTGAAGCACTTCGAAAGAAACTGAATTGGACAGCAACCATGTTTGATTATATTACATCAAATTTCTGCAAAAGTATTAGGCAAGTTTGATCGTAAATGCTTTCCATATGCTCATTAATAATAAGTAATATCTTCGCAGTTGCATAACAATAGATAGTAAGGTTTTAAATTCTTAAATGGTGGTGGTGTCCGGGTCAGATTGCACGTCTACCCCCAACAGGAACTATTTGAAGTTTTAAATTCTTAAAACACAAGGTTTTATTTACGAGCTTCAAATTTTAACTACGAATTTTAGTTTATAACGCCCTTACACACTAGGAAAATGCAAACTTGTTGTTTCCTTTCATTGTACTTACTACGACTGTTCAGGCACTCACCTATTATACTCTATTGAAGGATCTCAAAATTCTGGATACATACTTGTATGTCAGCGTCCAAGGTTCAGCTAGTTGAATTTAATAAGTAACAGAAGAAATTAAGTCGAATGGGAGTAAAGCATAGAGAACTAACCCTATTATTCCTCCAATGCAATCATAAAACCGCTCAACCTCAGCAATAATTTTCAACATTGACCTCAATGCCTCAAACTCTTCAATTCCAAGGGCATAACCATTAACACCACGGCGATCAATACCTTCATTTACATCCCAATTGTCAATCATCTCCGCCAAAGCATATAAAGCACTCTTCAGTGAACTTGTTGTGGCATCAAACTCTGTACAAACATCACCAAAAACATGCTGTTGCCCGGCAGCAACCACGCATTTAAGCAAAAACACTTCATACTTATCCAAATGCAAAGTGTCCAAAACCCTAGAAAACGAATTCTTATGCGAATAAAAAAAGGAATTTACACGACTATCAGAGTCAATCACTCTGATTCTGTCCTTCAAATTAGTACAACTATCAAGCTTCGATTTCAAATCTTTTAACCTAGCTATTTCTTTGTGAAAATCAAAGTCAGGTGCTGGTGGTACATACTCTACAGGCGCTGTGGTAACGCGCGTGAGTCGAACTAAAGGACGTGAGTATTGTAATGGCGATGAAAACAGAGAAGAGGAAGATGTAGAGGGTAGAGGCTTCGTTACATAATAATTAAGACAAGAGTTGAAGAAGAAAAGTGAATTGGTATATTTTGAGGTGAAAGTGAAAAGAAGGTTGTTGTGCTGCTGAAGCACTGGCGTCGAGGACGCCATTAGAGAGAGAGAGAGAGAGAGAGAAGGATGTAAGGGAGATTTGAATTTGGAGTGAGAATTTGTAAGGGAAAAGAGAGAAGGGATAAGGGGAGATTCGGGAAGCATATGCCTCGGGGGAAATGAAGGATATTTAAAGCAAAGGAGGCAAACGTCACAACAATGTCCGAATAACCGTCGAAAGCCTCATCATCAACATCTTCTGCCTCATTTTCATTGGTTGCTCGTATTTTCCGTCGTTTTTTCTTTTTTTTTGTTGCATGTGTTTTATGGGCCTTAATTTTCTTTCACTATATTCATCATTTTTAACTTTAATTTGGTATTTATTTAAGAAAAAAATAACTTTAATTTAATAAAATTATATTTCGCAGCTACAATAGCTTGAGTTGATTTACGAAATTTCATTATCAGCCATGGAAGAAAGCCTTAAAGGCTAAGTTTTTTTTTTCTCCAAAATGAAGATTAAGAGTGTGTTTAGTATGAAGGAAAATATTTTCTGGAAAATGTTTTTTAATTTTCTCATGTTTGGTTGGGACAAAAGTTGTGAAAAATGTTTCCAAATCAACTCATTTTCCTCAAAATTAAGGAAAATGACTTCCCTTAAAAACTTAAGGAAAACATTTTCCAAAACTCTCCTCCAATTTCAAATTACATTTTTTGGGGGAAAAACATTAATTTTTTTTAAAAAAGTTCAATTTCAAAATTTTATTTTTTCACCCGATCCCTGACACCTCCCACCCCCCCACCCACCACCGGCCAGCCCCCCCCCAATCCCAACCCCACCCCCTCCCCCGAAAAATTGATTTTGGCTTTTAAAAATATTTTCAACTTTAAATTTTTATTTTTAAACTCCTATCCCCCCGAGGCCAACCCCCTACCCACCCACCCCAACCTCCAAAAAATTAATTTTGTTTTTTAAAAATACTATCAACTTCAAATTTTTATTTTTTCACTCCTAACCCCTTCCCCCTTCCCCCACCCACTACCCACCACCCACCACCACCCCAAAAAATAATAATTTTATTTTTTAAAAATATTTTCAATTTCATAAATTATTTTTTACTCTAGTAAAAATAAAGATGTCTCTCAAAAACATTTTTCATTCATAAATCAAACACTAAAAATCATTTCCAGAAAATATTTTCTACACACCAACCAAACATGAGAAAATAAGTCCAAAATCTACTTGTTTTCCAAGAAAACATTTTCTAGGAAAACATTTAATGAAAAATATTTTCCTCCATACCAAACACACCCTAAGTTCAAATTACAGATTAATGAATGATGTTTTCAAAATTTGGATATATTAAGAGAAGTTAATATCTCAAATATGAGAGATTTTTTGTTCAAATTTGATAACTATATGTAGGGGTGAACGGAATCAAACTACGAACCGCATCAAACCAACAAATCAAGTAACTTAAAAAATAACTCCTTCAACACTTTACACACTTGAAAATATTGATAGAGAAACATCTAGGATTTGGGATCATTTTTTCGTTTTTGTTGTCAAAGGAGGTCTATTATTCCAACAAAATAACTTCAAAAATTTTCATACAAATAATGAAATATACAATATGAAGTTAAATAAATTTCGGAAACAAAAATCATATAATCAACAGGATGAAAGAAAGAAGAGACAAGTCTTCTGAATTCACAGAGTTTTCTTAAGGAAATTATTTCCCTCAAGTATATGAGGTTATGGAATCTATCTTCCTAGGATAAAAATGACTCACGACAAACAAATAGTGGTACCTCAAATTTGAAGTCTAATGAACCACTCAATGTCTTGTAATCACACTTGAAGTTTTTGAAAAAACATTAAAAAAATTCTTACTATATGGTGTTTTTCTTCTTGTAAATTGTTTCAAAAACTTATCTAAAAAACTTATATAAATATCTGAGAAGTTAAGTAATTGTTAAGTTTTCGTAGTGCAAAATCTATTTTTTCAACAAAATTACTTCAACCAAATTTCATACAAATAATGAAATATACAATATGAAGTTTAATAAATTTTGAAAACAAAAAAATCATATAATCAACAAAAAGAATGAAAGAAGAATCAAGTCCTCTGAATTCACAGAGTTTTCTTAAGGAAATTATTCCCCTCAAGTACCCGAGGTTATGGAATATATCCTCCCAGAATAAAATGACTCACAACAAACAAATAGTGGTAATTCAAATTTGTTGTTGAGTGAACCACTCAATGACTTGTAATCACGCTTGAAGATTTTGGAAAACAGATTTTTTTTCTTACTATTTAGTGTTTTTCTTCTTGTAAACTTGTGTCAAAAACTTGTATCAATATCAGAGAAAAATTCAAATATTTATAGCATATAGATGAGCACAATGATTCATGCATGATATGTGAAAAAGGTAGTCTAGAAATACGAAAGATTGCATGAAAATATGAAAGGTTGCATTCATCTTTCATGAGTATTCATGAATGGATTAACTTCATTCATACTTGCAACACTTTCACATTTTTAATTCACCAATCTTTAGTATATGTACCATTATCAATTCACACAATCCAACAATCCCCACATGAATGAAAATGGATATAACGCGAAAGATAAACATACACGGAGTAGTGTGTGATTACAAACAAAGACTAGTTACATTGGGATAAGTGGGTTTTCCTTTGAACTTTTCGTAGTGAACTTATATTGGATGCACTCGATCAATCGATTGATGTTATATCTTTGAACCGTCGAACTTGAATGTACACCTAGACAATGTAAGTCGCACAATCAGCCTGCTACCATCTATGATTCTCACGATTTTATTCGTTTTAGCCATGAACACTTCTTGATTTCATTCATGAGAGCTTAGAGAATCGGCCTTTACTAACATTCTCCTTGAAGCAGCTTCCACTTCACTCCCACATAGGTGATTCCTAAATGTTTACTCTTGTAGAGAAATTACTTGGTCATGCCTTGCCAAACTTAGAAACCATTAAAAACATCAATATAAGTTTTATCCTAGGTTACTAAACATTGTCTTCATCATGATTAGGGTTCGATTATTTAACAATGTTGCACCGTTAAACACAACTTTGTTTTATCTATCTGAACCTAACTCTTGGGATCTCCAATCTGCTAGGTAGAGTTACCATCATGATTGACTTATCCTAGGCCTTAAATCCATCCTCTTAGATGACCATTAAACTCCATCTTTAGTTAGGCCTTTTGTAAGTTGATCCGGTACGTTATCTTTGACCTTACATAGTCAATTGTGATAATTCGCCCTACCTATTTCAGCCTGACTATCACAACGTATGCATACATGTGCTAATGGTTTAGGACAATACAGAATATCTTACAAAAAATTCGAAAGTCACTCAGCTTCTTCATCGATTTTTATCTAAAGCGATAAATTCAGATTTCATAGTGGAGCGAGCAATACATGTCTGTTTGGATTATTTCCAAGAGACCGCTCCCCCATCAAGAGTAAATACATATTAACTTGTGAATTTTACTTCATCTGATCTAGTGATCCATTTTGCATCACTATATCCTTCAATTACTGTTGAATATTTTTCATAATGCAAAGCATGATTTTGAGTATGTTTTAAATACCCTAAAACTCTCTTCATTGTCATCCCTTGAGTTTGATTGGGATTACTCATGTACTGACTCAACTTACTAATAACACATGTTATATTTGGTCGTGTACAGTTCATGATGTACATCAAACTTTCCAACACTCTCGCATAGTCCAATTGTGAGTCACTTTTACCTTTATTCTTTCGAAGTGCAAAGCTCGCATCTATTGGAGTCTTAGGCAATATAAGAATCCAAATACCTGAACTTGTCAAGTACCTTTTCAATATAATGTGACTTCAAAAAATCCAAACCTTGCGGAGTTCGAAGAATTTTTTTTCTCAATATAACATATGTCACTCCAAAATCTTTCATTTCAAATATACTAGTAAGCATTTGCTTAGTAGCATTTATGTCAACTAAGTTTCTACTGATATTAATATATCATTCACATACAAACAAATAATGACCTTATGATTTGGAGTGTCCTTAATGTAAACACATTTGTCACACTCTTTAATCTTAAATCTGTTTGCCAACATTGTTTTATCAAACTTTGCATGTCATTGTTTGGTTGCTTATTTCGGTCATAAAGTGACTTCACAAGTTTGCATACTTTTTTTTCTTTATTCAGAACCACAAACCCTTTGGGCTTGATGTTTGCGTAATCAACGACACAACTTTCAGTACAAGTATCTACGATCGTACAATAGTATAGTAACCCAACCAACAGTTGGGGTCGTGTCCCAAGCGAGTGATCGTGAAAATTAGTAAATAATTAAAATTTTATTCTAATTAGTCGTAGATAAAGAAATTAACGATGAAAAACATTATAAATTAGAGAGGGGGTCACGTAAGCATCAAATATCAAAAGGTCTTGTCACAAGTAGTAAAAAATATTACTAAATTAACAAGGAAATCTAAGTAATTAGAGGAGAATTCTTGGGATGTGACCGCAATACGGATTAATCTAAATTATTAGGTACGAGCTCTCAATAGAATATTAATAGAGTAATAGTGACTAGGCTAAGCTTAACATCGAAATAAATTCCCTCTCGCGCAACTTACCCCATTTCAAATAGGTTCCTCTTGGACACCCACTTGTCTAATTAAGACCAGCATACGTCTTACCCCACTCACTCTCTCGATCTGAGTGTTAGGATATGGGACTAGGATTCACTCTATCGAACTAAACCTCATGTCGACCCACTTCTTAGGCAATCATTCTATTGGTCTTGGTTTAACGACTTCTCCCTCGAGCAATCCAAAAACACATAAATAAACTTGTATTTGAAACTACAAATTTGCTAAATTCATCTACAATTACTAGATGAAATCACCATTAAACTAGAATTATCTATCAGCAAGCAAGACTCAACAACAATCTTAACCCATATTTGCTAAATCACACCCCAAGAATTGGGGTTTGTAGCCACACATCACGAAAAATAAATTATACCTTCAATGATGTTGAAATCAAATGGGTATGAGAAAATAAGTCTTGATTTAGGGAAAAACAAGAAGAATCAAAGAGACCCATTTCCAAATTGAAAGAGATCAAACCCTCTTCTTCTTCAAGTCTTCAGAACTCTCTCAAAGTTAGAGTAAAAATGTCAAAAAATAATATTCTAGACAAAGAATAATAATAATTTTCGACTCTTTAACTATAACTATAACTAATATTTATAGTGTTTTCACATATGTGCTGCAGTAGTTCATTTGGCATCGTTAATCGGAATCTCCAATAGACTCGACGATTTGCTCGTTAGTGTAGTTCACCGCCTTCTGGTACATCCTTCGGCATTGTCGTGCTTTGGTCCATTGGGCGATATGGTACTACTTCGCAAAGCTACTTGGCGATGCACCGACTTCTCCTTTCTTTAGCCAATTTGATCCTTTCTTTCAGAGTTCTGCACACTAGAACAAAAGGCAAAGTAGATCTCTTTGGCGATTCACAAAGTGGACTCGACAATCCTTAGGCTTTCATTTCTACGTCTTTTCAGTCTTTTTGCGACATAGTGTTCATGCTTTCCTTCAAACTCCAAGTATCTGAAACTTAAGAGTTTTCATAAGATATTAATATAAAATAAACATTTGAGGATGCTATTTCCATTAAAATATAGCCCTAAATGAGTCCAATTTTGGACTCACAACACCCCAACTTAAATTTTTGCTTGTCCTCAAGTAAAACTCAAGTTCAGCAATTCAAAAAGGATGTCTCAAACAAGGCTACACATGACTCAATCATGAATATACACATCAAGACTCAAATTACTTATGCAAGGATTAATTTTGTACTCAAATATTCAAGTTGTGACACACCATTATCAAAGATTCTCAGGCTCGCATGACATGCTTTAAATGCAAGTTCAAGCTCAACAAAAGCATTTGAATGCCCTCACACAAATGATGATTCTATTTTCACATACAAGGGTATAATTAATTTAAAGTTAAGGAATCAAATACAACGCTCACTCTAAAAAAGAGGAACACAATGCATGCTTTCACCCATAGGGTTGCCCTTATTTTCCAATCGACATTTGTTTCAACTTTCTCAAAATAAAAAAGGTCTTTCTAAGGCTTGTAATGGGACTGAGTGCAAAGGTATGGTCATTTAGTTTTAGTGACTAATGATCCTCATGAATTGTGGTGTTCATAACACTTCCTTTCTTCTTCCTTCCTCATCTTTGTTAGTGCTCACAAGTCATCATATTATTCACTTCCATGAATTGCTTGAAAACCTTATTTCTGTTGTACTTTATTCCACATCATTCATTTTCATTTTCTTTCTTCTTCTTTTTTTCGTTTTTCTTCTTTTATCTCTTTTTTTAATAAATGGAGATTTCCATCTTTTCGCAACACCATGGGTTAAGGGATACTTTTCTTGCACTTCTTTGACTTTTTTTTTTCACCAGACTCTCAACTTAGGATTTTGGCCTAAGTTGGCCATTTCAATCAAACCAATCATTCATGAGGATTAAGGGAGATGAATCAAGAAGGGTCTAGTCTTCATCAATTTCTTCTAAAGAAGGTTAAGATTCAAGAGATGTTCAAGAGAGGTTCACACACTCACAAGGGAGGTCACAAAAGAGGTATATGTCAAATTGTTTCACACTCTAAAAAATTACCTAAGATCATATCAAGAGAGAGAATTAGTTAATTGACTGGACTAATGGGGCAAATTCTAGGTGTTGTCATGCATGGTTCAAGGTAAGCTTATCACACAAGGAATCAATACTTACGAAAAACAAGATTTTACACTTCAGCTAGTGTGCAACGGTCATCACACGAGAATTAATTTGACACATGGCTAGTCACATCAAGATGCAAAGAGTTCACATATTGTCTATGCAACTTTATTTGGTCTCATCGTAGCCGTACTTTCATATTTGTTCGATTGTAAGCATATTCAAGTCATCGGTATTGACTAAAACTGAGACTCAAATTTGCTAATGGACAACCACATTTAAGCGCATGCAATAGGTGACAAAAATTTGCAAATCATTTGAAATTTTTCGGAAGGATCAAAATTATTTTACAATTAAAATCAAAGTGGAAGCCATAAGCTCAAACATCCACAAAAAGCAGATAAACACAATTTAAATAGAATAACCCAAATAAACACAAAAATATGAGTATCAATTCTAACACAAAAAGGGTAGGCTTCACCCCACCAAAAAAATAATATTTGTCCTCAAATGCGAATAAAAGTTTTCAAAAGTAAATAGTAGAGAAAAACAGAGAAGAAGATAGAGAGGGATCCTACCTACAAAATAGCTTTATCTATCTGGGATTCAGTGCTTGGTGCATAAATTTGGATCTGGGTACTAGTGCTCGGAGTTGCTCCCTCCTGCTTTTGGGTTTCAGCAGCTTTTGCTACTTCGGTCGCGGCTTCAGTAGCTATATTTTCTTCAACCATCTTATCCACATCGTGAGCTATTTAAATGCATGGATTGCATTAACGAACCCTCGAGCCCACGAGGGAACATTAGGATCAATGGGGGCTCTCCTCCTGGAAGTTCCTTCCTTTTTCTCACTTTTTGTCCTCTTTATGCTCTTCCTAAAATTTCTTGCCCTTATGTGCCTAGGTGGCATGTTTCTCCCTGCTACCTTTGGTCTAGCCATATCTGCAAAGATTCAATAAAAAGTTAGAGAGTTATTTAAATAGGAGCATGGAAGTTCAAATACATGATCACTTCGTCAAGCCAATGGGCGATACGCGCAGCCACTTAGGCGATTCGCTGAGGGCAATGCTCAAATGAGGCAAAGGTGTAGACAAAGGGTGAATACAAGTTCTTTCGGTGAAGCATCGAATGCACTCGGTGACTTCAGACTTCTCGTCGAAAGTTACAGAAGCAACAAGTCATTTATCATGTAACTAAGGGCGAGATAGGGACATAAGGCGAACGGACGATTGGTTTGGAGCACGACCTAGCTCGCCAAACATCCCAACGTGCCTATTTCCAATCCAACTTCCCAAAATCAACCCCGGAACCCTCAAAAGCTAAATTAAGGCATGCAACATTCAAATTAAGATGGACCTAGTAGTATTTATGCACAACCACATAGCACGTTAACTCGTCTCAAAGCATTAGCAAGAGGGATTCGATCATTTGAGCAAGAATTATCGAATAGTAATTGATGGTATATATAATCACATAAATTCATATAGATCCAACAAGGATTCAACAAGGTTAACATTTCGCAAATGGGTACAATTTCAACAAAATAAATGCAGGGTTCAACCTACCAATCTTAGATGTCGATTAAGAAGTTACCGAGATGCTAGGCAGCAATGTAATCCAACTCCACGCACGATTCAATAACTAAGATACTTCAAGAGTGCTAGAAATATAGAACTAGACTGCTGGTGTGAGTTTTTGAAGAGGAAGAAATGAGGTATAGTGAATGAAGTTGGAACTTTTAAACCTTGTTGCTTGCACAGACTCTCCACTTTCTGTCCATTTGGAGATGTGAGTCGAGATAGACCAATCATTCGGCAACACGCCAAACCTTCACTCTCCTCGCCGAGTTTCACAGGATGCTTAACCAATTCTGAGAGTCCAAACGATGATGTAGATATGGATCACCGAACAGGTTGGCGACACACCAATAATTTCTTAGACTCGCCGAGTTTTACAAACTCTAGCGTAAGATTGCCTTGACTCCAATGGCAGACTGGATCAGGGTCGCCAACATCTTAGGCGATTCACTGACTTACACTTTTGTTTTGTTTGCTAAAACTCATTCTTTTCTCACACTTGTCATGCTTCATCCTGCACAACCAACACACCATTATTTTACCAGCTAAAAATAAAAGCTAATAAGGGTTTTAGGTTGTCTCCCAAACAACGCCTTCGTTAACATCGTGGCACGACGTAAGTCCTCTCATTCATGCTTCATTTTTAGGGTCGACTTTAGTTTTACTAGTCGTCCCTGTGTGCTTAGTTAAGTGGAGATGAGGTAGCTCATAGGTCATCAAAAGCTCAAATAATCGAATGGATCTGGAGTGAGAGCCAACCATTTGATTCAATATTTCAGTGTTCTCTTTTATTTCCTCCAGCCTTCTAACCTGCTCAGTGACCTTTTGGAGAATGGTTGAGAGCATTCCTTTAATATGCTTGCTCCCGCTGTCCTTTGGTCGTCTTCGCTCATGAGGAGGAAAGTACTTTTCCTTTTTCTTGCATTGGACCTCTATCTCGATTAATCTTTTGGCCAACTCATCCACCTGAGTTATCAGTGTGGCTAGCATGAATTCCTTCTCCACTTCTTTGTTTGCCTCAGCCATGTGGTCAAGCAACTCGGCTGCTATCATGTAAAGTTGTTTTGCAATTCTTCCCAGAACTAGTTGATCATGTCATATCCCGAGACCATACCCTAGAAGATAGGGTGCAATCTTGGATTGCGACCAGCGTCGTCGAACTCTCAAAGTTCTAAGACAAGCCTCATTCATATTATTCATCGCATATACATAATGAAAAGTAGTGCGGAATTAAAAATTTTCAGTAAAATATAAAATAGTCTTTAAAACTCTTTCATATAGAAATACTAAGTCTCAATCTCATCAACTTAAGACACAAGAGTACTTTAATACGAAAAATAGAAATAACATAGTCTTGTTACAATACTTCATAAAAGAAACATAAAATGACATATATGCCCTCGAAACAATGAGGACATACTTGAACTCTTCTACTCGGACGATTCTTCTAATGCCCAAGTCTTCTTCTCCAAGCTCCCTTACCTACCAAGGACTATAGATAGAAAAATAAAGCATGGAATTAGTACAACCACATGTACTAAGTATGGCTATATGCATAAAAATCATGAAAACGGACTTTATTAGAAATATGCATCTTTCATTTAGAAATCATAGTTTAAACATAAGAACATCATTTATCAATTAAGAAACACATAAGATAACATTAAACCAAAGATAACATTTAAAGGAACCCACTTTACAGTGAGCTCACTTCACTGTACAGTGAAGTCCCTTCGCTGTTACAGTGAAGTCCAAACCTTCACCCTAAGTCTTCCTAGCATGTAATTCCCTCACTTAAAGTCATCCTAAGATTCACTTAAGTCACACAAAGAGAGACCGCCCATACACCCTCTCTAGATGTGCCTAAACGACCCTTAAGATTACCTACGATGAGTCACATACACACTTAGAAAACAACATTAACCATCTATGTAAGATTCCTCTACCAAAGGTTAATTCCAAGGTTCACTTGAGTAAGTGTGGAGCGACCGCCCATACAATCCCTTTCACACACACACAAGAGATCCTATAGACTACCTTAAATAGAATCATTCTCACTAAACACACCAACACTTAGATTAGAAGACATTCTCCTTCCAAAGCCTATCAAAAGACCTACTTAAGTAAATCAAGAAGATATGTCCATAGTACAATGACCTCTCCAAGATTACCTAAATAGACCTTAAGACTTCCTAAGGTTTAGATCATGTCAACAAGATTAACCAACTTCCCTAACTAGAGTCATCCTCAAGACTTCCAAAGATAAGACATGAAGAGACCATCCTTTCATGTCCTCCTCATACTTTAGCTAAGGAATGCTTAAGTCACTTAGATTAGGTACTCAACCATTTACATAGTTACTAACATAGTTCATTAATTCATTAGTTCATTAAGACTCATACATCATATAAGACACTCACATAAATCATCCCATAAGACACTCACATAATGGATCACATAATGGTCTTTGGACAAGACCTAGGAACTCCACATAACACCTTCAAAGTCTATTGTGCAATGTCTAGATAGCGTCCCATACCACCACCTAAACCTCATAAACTTATCTAATGCTAAAAGGTATTCCACATGATGAGAATAGGCAATAACCGACATAGACCATGGTAGCAAGACATGGAATCCGAAGTTCTATCCTACTTCGATGAGGTTGTTCTACTTGCCAATGGTAGAACTTGGACACATCCCATGTAGGCACATGGTTAAGGAATATGAAGAGTGTACGAAGCATTCAATCTCTTTCTTTAACTGAATCCACTTCCCCCTTACTCATACTCACTCGGTGCTAGCCTTAGTTCTCATAGATTAGTTCACATCAAGG
Source organism: Solanum sitiens (assembly GCA_016801875.1). Classification (NCBI taxonomy): domain Eukaryota; kingdom Viridiplantae; phylum Streptophyta; class Magnoliopsida; order Solanales; family Solanaceae; genus Solanum; species Solanum sitiens. The sequence goes on from JABWTJ010000080.1 coordinate 3,837,148, forward strand.
TTCACATAAATAGGTCCTTATCTAGTTCACGACCTCCTTTACATTCACCCTACCAAAGCAAGTTCCACTAGGGCATATCTCACTTTAGCGACAAGAAGCTCATCGCGACTTTCCTAAGGTATGATATGATGCCGTTCCAGCCAACCATCCCTAAGTCCATCACTCATAGCATGAAGGATACCATTACGGCTAACTACTTCACAATTCATAACCTCGCCACTAAGTACAAGGTTCCACATAACATTGACCTTCTTATCATCAAGGTCTCACTTATATTATTCAAGACTCTTAACATACTAAGTCAAATCATCACATAATAATATTCATAAAAGCATCAAGCAAGGGACATAAGTCTATCTAAACAAGACACCACATATTTCACTTTAACATACAATACAAGTCATTCTAGAAGTACTTAGGAATAACATCTTATAACCTAACATAACTTCATATAAGAACACATATACTTTCACATATAGATAGACATTATCATACATCACATAATCATCATATACTTCAAGTAATGCCGACAAGGCCATGATCATCATATTGCATAAAGTAACGCCGACAAGGCCATATCAATTCACATAACACCGCCACCATAAGTGGACCATACCAATCACAACGATATCAAAGTATAATTAATATCAAATTAAAGAAAACGGGGCAGCATACCTTCATCCCCATATCCACACCTCAATTCAATGCCAAATCAACCAATTCAACATCACAAGGCCCTTACCCATGGCCATAAACAACAATTCAAAGCAATAACCATAAAACTCAATGAATCTACATCAATTCAATCTAGGTTTAAAAATATAATATCAACTACATATCAATTGAACACAATTCTTATATCATTAGAAAGCCCATAAGAAACTACACAACAATTCATCAACATAAGCTTAATATCAAGTAACCCAATAAGTAGTCAAAACTAGGGTTCATCAATTCACATGGGTTCATAGGTAATTTATGTTGAAATCATCAATACAATATCAATTAGATCATAATCAATGTTTAGAAATCATTTATGCAAGAACCCATGGTAGAAATCCCGAAATAGGACAAATCTCTTTAGAAAGCTTTGAAAACATCTTTGAAAGTTGGCTCCTTGATGAAACGAGTTTCAAGGATCAAAGCCATATATTAAGTATGATAATCCTTCACTTTGATGAAGAATTTTCCTTCAAAACTCCACACCAAGATGATCCTTCAAGTTCGACTTCAATGGAGTCTTTGGGTTTTCTAAGGGACTTTGGAGTTTTGATTTTAGAAAAATGAATTATTCTAAGTGTTAAACACTTATATACTCCTTTAAAATACCCAAAAGACCCTTAATAAACCGTCCACACTCTTATTTAGTCATGGGGTGAATTTACAAGTTCACCCCTAACTTGGCAAAAAAATCTGCGCAGGAGACCTCTTGTGACGACCTGTCTGTGACGGACCGTCACGGGTGAAACGGTCCGTCATGGACCTCCATATCCAGCTCCTATGGATTACCAAGGGTCCCCCCTACACCCTTGGACAAGCCCTCCACGACGGAACCCTTGTGACGGGGCGTCACAGCCATGACAGGCCGTCACAAGCTCCGTCGCAAAGGCTGTCTGGGACAGTCTGCCAACAGATTTTGGGTCCTTTCCTCAAGGACCCTTTGATGGTACTTGGGGATAATTTCCAGGACTTTTCCAACCTAAACATGACCATATATGAGTTTAACACCTCTCACATGAATTTCAACCAAAAGGAACACATAAAACTCGACGAAACTCGTCTAGACGTACAAGGTCGACTCAAGGCACATCTTTCGAATGCCTTGGACGTTCTTGATCGTTTGAACTCCAAACTTCACGAAACTTTAACCATTGCCTATACATGCTATAATAACTCTATTTAGAACCTTAAAACACCATTAAACACATATAAACACTTATAACCACATTTTAGACATTTAGGAGACTTAGTCGTCAAACGTCTTAGTCATCCCTTGACGTTTGACTTCCAACACCCCTAATACTTTAGCTACTGCCTATATACCACATATTAAACACATTTAGGACCTTATAACACTATGACCAACATGTTATACTCTAGAGAACTTAAGCTATTTTCAAGGTCTCACAATCTCACCCACTTGGACAACATTCGTCCTCGAATGACACTTGCCACTCTCCGAATACTTCCAAGATTAGAGACTCAACTAGAAGCACATAACCAAGCCATACAACACATATTTAAGAAGAAATCTTCAATTTCACATAATCTAGAGATTCACAACACAACAAGAAACTAGAAAACAATTTTATAACTCGTTACGCTACAAAACTCACATACTTCAATCCAAATAGCAAAAACTCATTTTTTATTCAATATCATACTCATATACATCAGTTCTAACCACATAACAAGAATTTTAGACCAAATCACTTAGTCATTTTCTCAAAAAAATTACAGTGAGCAGTTCACTAAGAAGCAGTGATTTTAGCAACTTTTTCAAAAAATGCAATCTTTAGGCAATTCTTTATATAGACATGCTAGAATGCAAGATAACATCATGTAAACACCTCATACAACATGCTCAAAGATTCATAAATCACACAATGCAAGAAGTAAATGAAATTCAATTTCAACAAAACTCCTAAACATCATGCACATGCAACAATTTAAGAACTTCTATCCCATCTACAAACCATACTCCCCCACTTAGAAGGAACTCATATTATCTAAAGGGAAACAAGAACTTACCATCATCATCATCACCATCACCCGACTTCTCAATTCTAGTTCGGAGTGCATAGAAACGCCTCTTAGTTGGAGCATCATCTTTTGGAACACTAGGCTCGACTCTCTTGCCCTCCTTCCTAGAAGCATTGTTTGGACAAGCTCTCACTTTGTGCCCATCCTTTCCACAACCAAAGCAACTATCGGTACCCAATAAACACTCACCATAGTGTTTCTTGCCACAATTTGCACAAGTAGGTTTGCTATCCTTTGAACCACCTCCTTTCTCAAACTTCTTCTTAGGAACTCTAGGTCCATCTTGAGTTTGAACCCTCTTTTTGAACCTAGGTTGCACTTGGTCACTAGCAACACCCCTCTTCAAGCTACTTGACATCCTCCCAAGATTAGGTTCTTCACATGATTGTGCATATATCAAGTGTCTAGATAAGGCCACATTATCACGTAGTATAGTCGCATAGAATTCTTCCCTCACTAAGTCTCTCAACCTAGATGTCATAGTGCTCTCCATAACCCTAGGCACCATACTCAAATTGATTTGAGCAGTTACGGCTTGAGCCAAAGCCGCCAAAGCTTCTCCAATCACCCTGTTAGACAACTCCAGTACCTCATTACCTCCATTCATATTAGGAACATGATCACCTTGGGGAGGCACATCATCACCTTGCCCATCTTGGACACCTTGGTCACCTTGAGCACCTTGCTCAACTTCCTCAACTTGAGGAAGAACTTCCTCATTCACCCTCTCCTCTTCCATCCTTCTAGCGGCCATCCTCCTAGTAAACACAAGGAAACTAATAAGAAGGATAATCATAACATTTACTCTACCGCACGATATAGGAGTAGAAAAGAAGGGAAACTCTATCATCCTATAGCCTCTCGCCCATAGATGTGTCGCGATTCACACCGATGGTCAAGACTCTACTAGACGTGACTTGATGAGACTTTTTTGATACCTAAAACCACTTTCACCAAACTTATGCTCTGATACCAACTTTGTCACATCCCGAGACCATACCCTAGAAGATAGGGTGCAATCTTGGATTGCGACCGGCATCGTCGAACTCTCAAAGTTCTAAGACAAGCCTCATTCATATCATTCATCGCATATACATAATGAAAAGTAGTGCGGATTTAAAACTTTTCACTAAAACATAAAATAGTCTTTAAAACTCTTTCATATAGAAATACTAAGTCTCAATCTCATCAACTTAAGACACAAGAGTACTTTAATACGAAAAATAGAAATAACATAGTCTTGTTACAATACTTCATAAAAGAAACATAAAATGACATATATGCCCTCGAAACAATGAGGACATACTTGAACTCTTCTACTCGGACGATTCTTCTAATGCCCAAGTCTTCTTCTCCAAGCTCCCTTACCTACCAAGGACTATAGATAGAAAAATAAAGCATGGAATTAGTACAACCACATGTACTAAGTATGGCTATATGCATAAAAATCATGAAAACGGACTTTATTAGAAATATGCATCTTTCATTTAGAAATCATAGTTTAAACATAAGAACATCATTTATCAATTAAGAAACACATAAGATAACATTAAACCAAAGATAACATTTAAAGGAACCCACTTTACAGTGAGCTCACTTCACTTTACAGTGAAGTCCCTTCACTGTTACAGTGAAGTCCAAACCTTTACCCTAAGTCTTCCTAGCATGTAATTACCTCACTTAAAGTCATCCTAAGATTCACTTAAGTCACACAAAGAGAGACCGCCCATACACCCTCTCTAGATGTGCCTAAACGACCCTTAAGATTACCTACGATGAGTCACATACACACTTAGAAAACAACATTAACCATCTATGTAAGATTCCTCTACCAAAGGTTAATTCCAAGGTTCACTTGAATAAGTGTGGAGCGACCGCCCATACAATCCCTTTCACACACACACAAGAGATCCTATAGACTACCTTAAACAGAATCATTCTCACTAAACACACCAACACTTAGATTAGAAGACATTCTCCTTCCAAAGCCTATCAAAAGACCTACTTAAGTAAATCAAGAAGATATGTCCATAGTACAATGACCTTTCCAAGTTTACCTAAATAGACCTTAAGACTTTCTAAGGTTTAGATCATGTCAACAAGATTAACCAACTTCCCTAACTAGAGTCATCCTCAAGACTTCCAAAGATAAGACATGAAGAGACCATCCTTTCATGTCCTCCTCATACTTTAGCTAAGGAATGCTTAAGTCACTTAGATTAGGTACTCAACCATTTACATAGTTACTAACATAGTTCATTAGTTCATTAAGACTCATACATCATATAAGACACTCACATAAATCATCCCATAAGACACTCACATAATGGATCACATAATGGTCTTTGGACAAGACCTAGGAAATCCACATAACACCTTCAAAGTCTATTGTGCAATGTCTAGATAGCGTCCCATACCACCACCTAAACCTCATAAACTTATCTAATGCTAAAAGGTATTCCACAAGATGAGAATAGGCAATAACCGACATAGACCATGGTAGCAAGACATGGAATCCGAAGTTCTATCCTACTTCGATGAGGTTGTTCTACTTGCCAATGGTAGAACTTGGACACATCCCATGTAGGCACATGGTTAAGGAATATGAAGAGTGTACGAAGCATTCAATCTCTTTCTTTAACTGAATCCACTTCCCCCTTACTCATACTCACTCGGTGCTAGCCTTAGTTCTCATAGATTAGTTCACATCAAGGTTCACATAAATAGGTCCTTATCTAGTTCACGACCTCCTTTACATTCACCCTACCAAAGCAAGTTCCACTAGGGCATATCTCACTTTAGCGACAAGAAGCTCATCGCGACTTTCCTAAGGTATGATATGATGCCGTTCCAGCCAACCATCCCTAAGTCCATCACTCATAGCATGAAGGATACCATTACGGCTAACTACTTCACAATTCATAACCTCGCCACTAAGTACAAGGTTCCACATAACATTGACCTTCTTATCATCAAGGTCTCACTTATATTATTCAAGACTCTTAACATACTAAGTCAAATCATCACATAATAATATTCATAAAAGCATCAAGCAAGGGACATAAGTCTACCTAAACAAGACACCACATATTTCACTTTAACATACAATACAAGTCATTCTAGAAGTACTTAGGAATAACATCTTATAACCTAACATAACTTCATATAAGAACACATATACTTTCACATATAGATAGACATTATCATACATCACATAATCATCATATACTTCAAGTAATGCCGACAAGGCCATGATCATCATATTGCATAAAGTAACGCCGACAAGGCCACATCAATTCACATAACACCGCCACCATAAGTGGACCATACCAATCACAACGATATCAAAGTATAATTAATATCAAATTAAAGAAAATGGGGCAGCATACCTTCATCCCCATATCCACACCTCAATTCAATGCCAAATCAACCAATTCAACATCACAAGGCCCTTACCCATGGCCATAAACAACAATTCAAAGCAATAACCATAAAACTCAATGAATCTACATCAATTCAATCTAGGTTTAAAAATATAATATCAATTACATATCAATTGAACACAATTCTTATATCATTAGAAAGCCCATAAGAAACTACACAACAATTCATCAACATAAGCTTAATATCAAGTAACCCAATAAGTAGTCAAAACTAGGGTTCATCAATTCACATGGGTTCATAGGTAATTTATGTTGAAATCATCAATACAATATCAATTAGATCATAATTCAATGTTTAGAAATCATTTATGCAAGAACCCATGGTAGAAATCCCGAAATAGGACAAATCTCTTTAGAAAGCTTTGAAAACATCTTTGAAAGTTGGCTCCTTGATGAAACGAGTTTCAAGGATCAAAGCCATACCTTAAGGATGATAATCCTTCACTTTGATGAAGAATTTTCCTTCAAAACGCCACACCAAGATGATCCTTCAAGTTGGACTTCAATGGAGTCTTTGGGTTTTCTAAGGGACTTTGGGGTTTTGATTTTAGAAGAATGAATTATTCTAAGTGTTAAACACTTATATACTCCTTTAAAATACCCAAAAGACCCTTAATAAACCGTCCACACTCTTATTTAGTCATGGGGTGAATTTACAAGTTCACCCCTAACTTGGCAGAAAAATCTGCGCAGGAGACCTCTTGTGACGACCTGTCTGTGATGGACCGTCACGGGTGAAACGGTCCGTCATGGACCTCCATCTCCAGCTCCTATGGATTGCCAAGGGTCCCCCCTACACCCTTGTACAAGGCCCCCACGACGGAACCCTTGTGACGGGGCGTCACAGCCATGACAGGCCGTCACAAGCTCCGTCGCAAAGGCTGTCTGGGACAGTCTGCCAACAGATTTTGGGTCCTTTCCTCAAGGACCCTTTGATGGTCCTTGGGGATAATATACAGGAATTTTCCAACCTAATCATGACCATATATATGAATTTCAACCAAAACGAACACATAAAACTCGACTAAACTCGCCTAGACGTACAAGGTCGACTCAAGGCACATCTTTCGAATGCCTTGGACGTTCTTGATCGTTTGAACTCCAAACTTCACGAAACTTTAACCACTGCCTATACATGCTATAATAACTCTATTTAGAACCTTAAAACACCATGAAACACACATAAACACTTATAACCACATTTTAGACATTTAGGAGACTTAGTCGTCAAACGTCTTAGTCATCCCTTGACGTTTGACTTCCAACACCCCTAATACTTTAGCTACTGCCTATATACCACATATTAAACACATTTAGGACCTTAGAACACTATGACCAACATGTTAGACTCTAGATAACTTAAGCTATTTTCAAGGTCTCACAGATCAACTAACATTTTATTTTTGGAACTGAGACTCCTATAGAAATAGTCCAGAAGGACTATATAAGGGATGCCAAGATTTGGGCCCTGAATTATCATATCCTTGAACCTTTCCCATGATTTGTAAATTTGTTCGCCCTCCAATTACTTGAAGGGTAGTATGCAATCTCCACACTGCATGACTTCTAACGGAAGGAACTTCATGAGCTTGTGGACTCAACTTATTTACCTCGTGCTATCAAAGAACAACCAAACAAAACAAATTGAAAGTAAGGTGAATAAACTACATCAAGAAAGGATAAAAACACTACTTAAATACATCTTATTACGTAATACTCCCTCCGTTTAAAAAAGAATGACCTAGTTTGACTTGGAACGGAGTTTAAGAAAAGAAAGAAGACTTTTTAATCTTGTGGTCCTAAATTAAAGTTATGTCAAATGTACTAAAATGCCGTTTAATCTTGTGATCTTAAACATGCCACGTGGAAAGTTGAAGTTAAAGTGTTGCCAAAAAAGGAAAGGGGTTATTCTTTTTTAAACAGACTAAAAAGGAAATAGGGTCATTCTTTTTTAAACGGAGGGAGTTCTACTTCCCGACAGCGGCATCATTTTGATATTTGCGTAATCAATGACACAACTTCCAGTACAAGTATCTACGATCATGCAATAGTATAGCAACCCAACCAAGGGTTGGGGTCCTGTCCCAAGGGAGTGGCCGTGAAAATTAGTAGATAATTAGAATTTTATTCTAATTAGTGTAGCTAAAGAAATTAACGATTAAAAATATTATAAATTAGAGAGAGACGGAAGCGTCAAATATCAAAAGGGGGTGGGGGGTTTGTCAAGAATAGTAAAAAAGTTATGAAATAAACAAGGAAATCTAAGCAATGAGAGGAGAATTCTTGGGATATGAACGCAATACGAATTAATCTAAATTATTGGGTACAAACTCTTAATAGAATATTTATAGAGTAATAGTGACTAGGCTAAGATTTACGTGAAATAAATTCTCTCTCGAGCAACTTACCCCATTTCAAATGGGTTCCTTTTGGACATCCACTTGCCTAATGAAGACTAGCCTACGCTTTACGCCACTCACTCTCACGAGCTGAGTGTTAGGATATGGGAGTAGGGCTCACTCTCTCGAGCTGAATCTTATGTCGATCCACTCCTTAGGCTATCAATCTAGTAGTCTTGATTTAACGACTTCTCTCTAGAGCAAGATAAAAATACATAAATAAACTTGCATTTGCAACTACAAATTTGTTAAATTCATCCACAACTACTATACGGAATCACCATTAAACTACAATTATTCTATCAGCAAGCAAGACCCAACAACAATCTTAACCCATATTTGCTAAATCACACCCCAAGAATGGAGGGTTTTAGACACACTTCTAGAAATAGAAATTATACCTTAATGATGTTGAAATCAAAAGGGTATGAGAAAATAAGTCTTGATTTAGGCAAAGCAAGAAGAATCAAAGATACTTTCACTTCCAAATTGAAAGAGATGAAATCCTCTTCTTCTTTAAGTCTTCAAAACCCTCTCAAACTTAGAGTAAAAATGTCAAAAACTAATATTCTAGACAAAAAATAATAATAATGTTTGACTCTTTAACTATAACTCTAACTAGTATTTATAGTATTTTCAGATTAGTCCTGCAGTGGTTAATTTAGCGTCGTTAGTCCGAATCGCCGGTAGACTCGACGATTTGCCCATTGGTATAGTTCACCACCTCTTGTACAACCTTCGACATCGTCATGCTTTGGTCCATTGGGCGATTTGTCAAAAACTAATATTCTAGACAAAAAATAATAATAATGTTTGACTCTTTAACTATAACTCTAACTAGTATTTATAGTGTTTTCAGATTAGTGCTGCAGTGGTTAATTTAGCGTCGTTAGTTGGCATCACCGGTAGACTCAGTGATTTGCCCATTGCTGTAGTTCACCGCCTTCTGGTACAACTTTCGACATCGTCATGCTTTGGTCCATTGGGCAATATGGTACTTCTTCGCGGAGCTACTTGGCGACGCACCGACTTCTCCTTTCTTTAGCCAATTTGATCCTTTCTTTCAAGGCTCCGCACAGTGAAACAAAAGGTGAAGTAGGCCTCTTTGGCAGGCCGCCAAGTGGACTTGGCGATCCTTAGGCTTCCATTTCTTCGTTCTTTTCAACCTTTTTGTCCCTTTTGCGACATAATATCCTTGCTTTCCTTCAAACATCAAATACCTGAAAGTTAAGAGTTTCCATCAGATATTAAGATAAAATAACCATTTGAGGAAACTATTTCCATTCAAATATAACCCTAAATGAGTCCAATTTGTGGACTCATTAGGGTTGTTCCATGTAAATTTCTTTATCAAGCTCTCCTTTTTAAAAAAATGTTTTTACAGTTTGAAGATCATATACTTCTGCTAGCGAAACCAATATCCCAATAGAGGTAATCCATATCATTAGTGAGTATGTATCAAACTAATCAAGACCTTCCTTTTATTTGAAGCCTTTTACTACAGTATTGCCTTGTACTTGCCAATAATACCATCAGTCTTTATTTTCCTTTTAAACATCCATTTTAATCCTAAAGGCTTATTTTTCAGAGGAAGATTAACCAACTCCCAAGTATAACATCTTCTTTCCAAAAAGATGGTCCGTAGAGGACATTGCCTCTTGGAAGTTTTGAGACTCATTATCAATGAGAAATGTTACAAAATCTTATTTGAAAGAAGTAGCAGTCCTTTGATGCTTACTATTCCTTGGATTTTTTTCATTTTGTATGTTTTCCTTTGGTTCATCTTGAGGTTGTTTAGACCCCCCCCTCCCCCAGGCTCTTCATGTCTAGTTTTATATGGGTAAATGTGTTCAAAGAATTCAACATTATTTGATTCTGTTACCATATTATCATGAATATCTGGATGTTCGATTCTGTGACGGAATAGATTGTGTCTTTCTATGGGGCACTCTATTGAGTATTCGATTTGCTGTAAGGATATCTTCCCCTACAAGTTTTGTGGTAAACTTGAACTTATAAGTAAGACGTTCATCATTTCCTTCAAAGTTCAGTTTTTTTTCTTTCTGCAATCCCATTAGATTGTGGTGAATAAGGGGTAGTCGTTTGATTGAGAATTTCATTTCCAAACTTATTTCCGCAAATGGAGTTTCATATTCTCCACCCCATCATTTCTTATCAATTTTATCTATTTATCCAACTGATTTTCAACTTTAGTTTTGTGTAACCTAACTGCTTCGATTGCTTTATGCTTACTTGATGGCAAATAAACATAATAATATCTAGTGCATTCATCAATAAAAGTTATGAAGTACTTTCTCCCACCACGCATTGGTACTGATTTCACGCGTTGGTATTGAATTAAATCTAAAGGATTGGAATTCCTTTCAACAGATATTAAGGATGCTTAGTAAACTTAGCTTCCACACATATTTGATATTGTGTTTTATTGCACTCAAAATTAGGCAATACATTCAAATTAATCAGTTTTCACAAGGTCTTAGTATTGACATGTCCCAAACGTTCATGACATAAACCACTCAACTCAAGCAAGTAAGTAGAATAGGAACTTTGATTATTAGCAATATCTATTGCATTGAGCTTAAACAAACCCTCGCAAAGGTAGCCCTTTCCAACATACACTTCATTTTTACTAATTACAACTTTGACAGAAACAAATACACATTTGAATCCATTTTTAGTAAGAAGTGGAGTAGAAACCAAGTTCTTTCTTAATTCTGGAACATTATGCACATTCTTGAGAGTCAACACCTTGCCAGATGTTATCTTCAAGAGAACTTTGCCCGTTCCTTCAACCTTTAAAGTTATCGAGTTTGCCATGTAAATCATGTCATCACCTTCAGTAGTCTCATATGATACAAAAAGTTCTTTGTTGACACATACATGGCGAGTGACACTAGAATCTATTCAGCAATCTCTTGGATTGCCAACAAGATTGCATTCAGAAAGCATAGCGCAAAGATCATCATTTTCAAACTTCTTTGTTTTTATGTGAGCCTTACAATCTACATCCGTATGACCCTTTTTGCCACAATTAAAGCAACTATCTTTGAATTTCTTCTTAGGTGACTACTTTTTTGTGTAGAGTTTGTCTTATACTCTTTTTAGACCTTCCATTTTCAAAAATATTGACTCCTAATATTATTGAATTTTCACGGGACCTCTTCTATGCAGCCTTATCATCATCTTCAATTCTTAATCTTACAATGAGATCTTCAAGGGACATCTTCTTTCTCTTTTGCTTTAAGTAATATGAAGTCCTTCCACAAAGGAGGTAAAATCTCAATCATAGTAGCTATTTGGAAGGCCTCATAAATCAGTAGACCTTCCGCAAGGACATCATTGATAATCACTTGCAATTTCGGAACTTGAGTAACAATGGATTTGTTATCACCATCTTGAAGTCCAAAAACTTTGCCACAACGAATTTCTTCAATCTGGCATTCTCTATCTTGTATTTATTTTCTATAGCATTCCAAAAGTTTTTGGAAGTTTTCATATTATTGCACACATTGTACAAGTCATCATGAGGACCATTCAGAATATAGTTCTTGCATAAGAAATCAAAATGCTTTCAAGTTTCAATAACTGTCATGACCGGGGAGCACCTCTTAGACGTAACCGGCGTCTTCGTCTTCGAAGAGGCCTTAGACTAGCCCTTAGCATACATCATGACATATCATAGGTAGAAAAAATGCGAAAAAATTAAAAATTTTACATATGAAATATACTTAGACTTCTCGTTTATCATATATGAAGTTTACATAGACTTCTCCTTTATGGAATTTACATAGACTCCTCATTTAACAACATAGTCAATTCAATTAAGTAGTCTAATATTGTCTCACACATAACCATCTAGTACAGAATCATAAGTTTTGGGCATAGCCCTTACACTAGTACAATATGCCTCATATAGGCTTACATCAAAGTCTCAAAGATAAGGAAAAAACAATTGTCTTAGACACCGTCAATACAAATAAAGCTAGAAAAGTGGCATCATCCTCGGACTTGAGGACTCACCAATAACTTGGAAAATATATCCAAGTCTTCCTTTCAAATAGACTTGAAGACTCTTCAATGGCCACAACCTACATATTTGTAGAAATATAAATAATATGGGTTAGTACAAACCACATGTACTAAGTATGGAAACATATGCAATTAAAACCTTTGAAGACATGCACAAAGGGACATTTTCTTTAAAGCATGCTAAGTCACTTTTGAAAGCCTTTTATGCACACATAATAGATACACAAGTCAATGATCACAACATCACTAAAACATGTTCATATTCATATACAATAATAGCATCATCTTTAAATCATATCAATATTTCATGTTCTACAATTCTTATCATCAAACCATACAAGACCCTTACTCACAATCTCAACCCAAGACTACAAGTGCAATGCTCATGTGAAGCCCCTTAACCCCACATAATCAAGTAAACTAGAAAAGAGACCATAAGTAATGCCTTTACCTCATATAACATAACATCATGTGTAGTCATCATCATACATAATAATTTAGACCAATATAATGTTCATCTAATGAAACCAACATCATATAAGATCAACATTATATAGAACCAACATATATACATCTCATTTATAACATAAGTGTATAAGAACAACCTCCTAGGACTCCTCTTAAGGTCAACTTGTGCAATGCATAGGTAAAGTCTCTTACCCTTACCTACACTAAGTAGAACCCCTCAAGTCACCCTAATTAGTGTCTATCTTTATTACTTTCATTCATTAATTTTACTTTTGGGAACATTCACCTTAACCGACAATAGACCATATGAGCTAAACAGGGAATCCGGTGTCATGAAACTCTACACCGAAAGAAGGTGATATACTTGCCAAGGTAGAACCATAACATGAACATAGCATTCTAGGCGGACCACTAACTAGTTTTCCTATGGGGTCACATAGTTAAGGAACTAGGAGATTTGCTATAAACTCATGTATGCACATTTGCATGGTAGTCTCCATCTCATGAGAATCATTGTGAACCTACCTTCCCTCATTGGGAAGCGACACCTCTCATATCTAGTTCGCTCGATTCTAAGCTAAAGTCCCTTTTTGAAATGTCTTTAAGCCATCCTTAACATTAGTTTCCAATATAGGCTTTAGGAGACTAACCCCTTGTATAATCATGATCATAGCTCTTTAGGTTTAGAATAAGAACTTACTTTCATCACAACCAATCATTAGTGAGATCATCACTCCAATTTGGAGGCTCTTAGTGAGGAGCCTAAGTATGGACCAGCGACACCAATCGATGGGTCGTTGTCCCATCGACGGCTCATCTTTTTGCTCCGTCAATGGCACACTGCCATTTGATAGTTTTGAGGTCAAAACATAGGGTCTTCCTCAAGGACTCTTAGGGTTATCCTTGGGGAGTCGTACCCCGGCGTTTTGCCCCTAAATAGAATCTAATATATGTCCACACCTTTCCACCAAATTTGACCTTTTTCTGACTCTTTAAACCCATTGAAACACACCAAGGCACACTAGTTCATTCTTCACAAATCTCCGGATGTCATGGTCGTTTCTTGACGTTTTGATTCTAACCTTTCCTAATTAAGATTACCTTTGTTTAAGCTTAGAAACACTATTTGAGTCTTAGTTCGTCAAGTGAGGCTCTAGACTAAGTCATGGACTTTCGGAGTGTTACATTATCCCCCTTAGGAACATTCGTTCCCGAATGACACCTAAATCTTTTTATAGGGAGAGAAAGAGACTTAATACTAGCTGCCTAACCAACAACAACATAAAATCATCATGAGTCACAACTCATAGGAGTACTTCACAACTCTATTAAACACATAATCGTGACATTACACAGAGCAACTCAATTCACAATTTACCACATGTAAGAGCTCAACACTTCATATCACATAATGAGAAACTACCTTCTCAATATCAAAATGAGCTCAACGTGAACATCAAGAGTTACCATGTAATTAACATGCTCACTGTTTTATCGAAAAAAAGGATATTTTTTAAAGTTTTTGACTTTTGAGAGTCGCCACTTAATTTTTAAGAAAAATTAAGAAAACTATTGTTTTCAAATAACTTAACAGAGAAAATTGTTTGAAAATATTTAAAGGGTTCGGAGATTCATATTAACGTCTTAGGAAGGTTTTGAAAGCACCTAAGACTTTCTGCTAACCTACGGTTATCCAATAACTAATTATTTTGGGTAAAATTTGTTTTTAACTTGACTTGAAAAATATTTAGAAATAGAGAGTTAAAAATACTAACTTATTTTTTAGATCATTTCATTTTTTGCAAAATTATTTTAATTTTAAGTCGATAAAAATATTTATGGCACTTGTGGGGGTTCGGATTTTTCCTAACTTTGAAACTAAACGACAATTAAAGCAAGTAAATACTTGAAAGTAAATAAAGAGAGAGGGAAAGAGACTTGGGTCCAAATCCGGGTTTCTGTCCGCCTTGACCGGAATTTTGGACCCACCTGTATCGAGTTTTTGTCCCATTTTTCTTTCTTTCGTACCTGTCCTACACTAAGCAAATAATAATACAAAGTAAATACAGAAAAGTAAAAGACGACAAGGGCTTAAGCCCATTACAAATAAAAAATGCGATATTCTAAGGAAATAAACTTGGGCCCTTATGACCCACTCTCTTCCTCTTCTTCCACTTCAACTCCTTTCACTTCGGGACCTGTACGCCTTTCGGAACTTATTCTTCTAGTTAATAGACTGACTCGAATAAGGGAATTTTGAGCCTTGATGGCTTACTCGAAACGCGGGAAAGAGAGTCCATGACGAACTCAGACGGATTCACATGCAAAGATCACATAAGTAAAAGTTAGCTTCTACTCACGGTGATAAAATGGTCAAAATAACCTCAGGAAATTTGATTAATCTAAACTCAACGTTAAACGAAGTTCAACCAATAGTGACTAATAAGAAAGGCATGTATGACTCTCAAAGGTAATGAAAGCATGTGAACTCAGATTTAACAAATTCAAGCTTCAACGTAAAAGAAGCAGACATCACAAACTTTCAGATATAAATAAACTTCCAAAGCCGAGCAAGAAAAGTTACCATTTACGCTAGAGACCAATCCTAAAGAAACACGATACTAGCAGACATCTCTTTAAATCAAGTTCTAGAACAACCAGTTCTAAAAGATTAAGAAATGACAAGCTTCGAAATGCTTCGTGAACAAAACCCAACAGTAAATGAATGGCCTTTGAACCTCTAAATCAAAATTAAACAAATCGTGCTGTATGCAAAAATAAATAAATAAAATACCATAAAATCAAGACAATTAGTGAAAAAGACGCGAGTTATTGAACCTGCACCCTTGGCTAAAGTCACATACGAAAGAATAGGTCAGTCACTGGAAATCTAATACGACTTAATAAAGTAATTTGATCTTGCCTTTTGACTTGGTGATAAGAAAATATATTAACTATTTCACCCAATCATACGGTCCATTGAATAATCCCGCAACACGCGGAACAAAAATACTAAATGATACAGAGAATGAAACAAAGCAGGAAAAAAAAACTGAAGTGACCAACAAGCATGTGAACAGATGAGTATTCCCTCTCTAATCCCTTAGAAAATGTTAATCAAGTTCTGACTCTATCATCTAACAAAAGGCATAAGATCTATATTTCCATTTCTTCGAACAAACACTTCAAAGACACTCAAAAAAAAGAAAGAAACAACGACAGAATACACTTGCTAATTGAAAGTAACAAAAGTAGGAAATAACATATGCATCATCCTTGAAGTCGAAATCATCTATAAGACATGAGTTCGAGCTTCACAGATGAACTGCAACCTTACAGCTTGCCTATCAGGATCACAGTGAATCGATAAAATATGAACTCGAAGGAAAAAAAAACATCAAAAGAGAACGGACACACCACAAAAAAAAAAAAAATTTACAGCAACCATGGACTCTCAAATGAATTTCATCATTTCATTTGCAACTAATCAGTGAATCCAAAAGGCAATCCGAATACTAATCACATAAACCACTCACACAAATAGTACACAGACGACAACACGCTGAGAATAAAATATGTTTGAAGCGAGACGAATATTACCTTTAGAGGTGCAGCGAACAAGGACAATCACGAACTTTGAGCGACTTCAACACCAACTTTGAATCCTCAGGAACTCGGCAGATTCTAGTAACTCACAGGAAAATATGTAATTGAAATGGGTTTGGTATGTATTATTCTTGCTAAAAAAAACCAACTAAAGAATCTCAGACAAAATCCCCCATAATTTTCTTTTTCCCTTTTTACTGTTTTTTCCAACCAAAAGAAAAGACAACGATTTCTATGTGTTTCTCTCTAAAGCTAGCCTAATCTTTCCCAATTTTTTTTTCTGTAAACTTTTCTCCCCAATTTCTTTTACTGTTCAAATTTTCAACTTCCAAAAAAAAAATCCCCTCTGCCTATAGCGAAAACGATCTTATATAGGGGGAAGAAAATAGGGCTTCTTCAGGAAACCAGGCCGAAACCCTTTACCCCAGGCCCATTCCACTTCGAAATTCAAATCCAAAAACCCTAAAAAAAAATCATCCTTATCCCGAATTGCAACGGATTGATGGATGAGGTGGAGAGTTTGGATTGACAGGCCCGTCCTTGGAGCCACGCGTTTCAATCCTAACTTTGCAAGGACGAAGGCGCAGGTGCCTTCGATACTGAGAAATCGTACGACAGGGAAGGTCACTGAGGAAAAGGCAGAGAGTCGAAGCACTTTCTGCACGCGTCCGTGTCGCCCACGCGAGGGGAGTATCGCCGACCTCATCGCGTTTGAAAGAGACGCGCCCATGCTGCTTCTCCGATCGTGAAAAAGAAAGAAAGAATTCCTTCACGCCATTCCTTTTCTGGGAATCGTACGCTGCATCTGAATTATCCCAAAACTGGGAGTGGGCCGGGTCAGAGGGTTAAGAAAACGGTCTGGGGTTGAAAAGTGGACTGGCTCTGGGGATTAAATGGCTTTGGGCTGGGAGATTGGAAAAATAAGTGGGCTAAGAGGAAATTCTGGGAGGGGCTGAAAATAGACAACAAAAATGGCTCTTTTACCCGGCTGAAAATCGGCTAAACATTAGATAAATTAAAACAATATAAATAATTTAACGAGCTACTCAATTTTGACGAAATAAATTAATTTAATTTCAAATTAAATGATTTAAAAACATATCTAATCGAACTAATTAATAAAATATTTAAACGAAGTAAAATCTTTTTGAGGCAGTTTTTCGAATAATCATAAAATACACTAATAGTATATATAATTACGTATAACATATATATAGTCTAAAAATTACAAAAGTGATAAGATAAATTTAGAATAATTTAAAAACATTTTAGACTTTATAAAAACTACCTATTTTAAAAATCGTTCAAGTTTAAGAAGCTCGTCAAATAATTAATTATTTTGGATAGGTCAAAATTTGGGTGTCAACAACTGTCCCTCATTTTACTTGCATTGATGCAAGAAATTCAATGAAAATGAAATTGACCAATCCAATTTTGACCATTCCCATATTCATCTTTAGGAAAGGGATTTGGTACGGACTTTGAGAATTATGGCCGAACCCCAGAAATGGGTTTCCTACATATCTCAGGCTATATGAGAATTCGGGCCACTTGTAGTTCAATACGCTTGATTTAACGCACGATTTTGAAAGAGATCAAAAGTCATCTCGATACCGGATTATGAAGGTACCGAAATGCTCGAGAATAAGATTCGAGAGCGAATGTTGGATACAGCCTACATATCCTTGAACCTTAGGAATCAGGATGTTTGTAGTTCGACTCGATCGATTGAAAGGAAATCTATTATGCTAGATAACCTTTGGCTCTGGACAAGTGACAAAATTGAACGAGTATGAAAAGGAGGCTTGTAACCTCTTAGTCATGAATGTGGTGCACTTCACACCCATAAATAAGAACTTACACGGTCATAATTTCCAAAACTCTTGGTGCATCGTCACTCAGATTGGAAACTTACCTCCGATAGACCAAAATTCCGGGTGCAAAACTGAAACTGACAAATACGAAGAAAAGCCCACATGCCTTCTGATAGGGGTGTGGTTTGATTGTGGTGGAAGTCGCTCCTCTGCTCGCGTCCTAAGAGTTTGACATTCCTCCTCGGACTATGTCCCAGTTCGCTGCTAAGAAAAAGTTCCACGTTGTGCTGCATCCTTTTTGATGTCGTCCGCACCTGTGGTTTGTTTTTTTGGAGAATTCATCCTTTCGGATGCTTTCGATAAAGACTGAGATAAAACTCGTCAGCATAAAAACGCAATTCAAATAGGAGATAGTGTCTTTTACCATGTCGACAACTCGATCGGTTTGACGTAAAGCAAATAAAGCTTATGTCTTGTGTTTGCAATGTAATCTCCAATGTACTCTTCATTTGATGTCAAAATAAATAAATGCTATGCAATGCTGATATTTATTTTGATGTCAATGTACTCTTCATGCTGATGTCAACATAAATGAAAGATGATGCAGTGCTGATGCTTATCTTGATGTCGATGTACTCTTCATGTCGTTTACTCTTATCATAAACAAAAAAGTGCAGTTGATGCCAATAAGTGAATATTCTTCTTGAAATGCACGATTTCTACTCTGGTAGTGCATGATTACTTGCGGGGTATGAATATCTTCCTGCGATACGTAAATTCCGCGAGGGATGGAATCTTCTCACGATGCATAAACTTTTGCGAGGGATGAAATTTTCTCGCGATGCATAAATTCCGCAAGGTATGAAATCTTCTTGCGATGTATAAATCTCTGCGAGGCATGAAATCTTCTCACGATGCATAAAATCTGCAAGGTATGAAATCTTTTTGCGATGTATAAAATTTCTGCGAGGCATAAAATCTTCTCGCAATGCATAAATTCCGCAAGGCATGAATTCTTCTTGCGATGATTGGATATTGACTCGCGATGCATGATCTTCCGCAATACATGAATATTGACTCGCGATGCATGTTCTTCCGCGATTCATAAATATTAAGTCGCGATACATATTCTTCCACGATGCATGAATATTGACTCGCGATGCATGTTCTTCCGCGATGCATGAATATTGACTCGCGATGCATGTTCTTTCGCGATGCATGAATATTGACTCGCGATGCATGTTCTTCCGCGATGCATGAATATTGACTCGCGATGCATGATCTTCTGCAGGGCATAAATATCCTCTTGTGATTAAATCTTGATGTCATCCTTGGTACCAAATGAAGATAGTGCTTAAATCGAGCAACGTAGTGATCTTCTGAGTGTCTTCTGGATAATCATGTCGTCTTAATTGACGATAATGGTAAAATAACTTCCGGATAGTATATCATCTTGATCGGCAACAATATAAATGACCCCTCGGGGTAATGTAACATCTTGATCGATAATAAAGTAAATAAACATTCCGGGTAATGTATATATCATATCTGACATTATGATGCAAATGACGTCTTTTAAGGCAACCGTAAACTCTTCCTCGCTTGATTCACCTTTGAATGTAGCTTGACGTTCCTTATAAACTTCATGTTGTTGGGAATTTGACTGAAATAAACAAATCATATTCCCAAGTCTTCGACGTCGGCAATATAACATGGTTCCTGCAATCCAGGAAAACTATTAATTTTGGGAGAGTTTTCTCTTCCCTTGACTTCTCCATATTTATCGATCGGAGGAATCTGCTGATATCAAAGCAAAGATATAAACCTACATCCACAGAAAAATTATTAGTTTTAAAAATGAACTGATCTGTGTCGATTCTTCAATCGTCCGCTCCTCGTCCTGCTATCTCTGGTTGTTTTCCAGATCTCCCGACTCTTGATAGACAAGACAAAATATTTATGCCAAAACAAATAAAACATAAAAAGAAAATCTTTAAGAAAATAAACTTTTGAGAAATGAATTTTGAAAAGGTTCACTACCAAGTGTCATGTCACGTCAGGCTTATCGAACTTCTCTGAGCTTGATGATTGGGAGGTACGTCTGATTATGCGATGAGAAGTATTCAGAGTCACTCTAGATTGTCGATAAACCCATGTTTGAAATTTTTAGGCCATCCTCAAAATTTCTGTCCCAGTTGCAAATCTCCAAGTACCTTCAATCTTGGCTTGTTGAGGAAAAATCTTCTTCTAGAGAATTTTTGAGTCCCTCTCAAAAATTTTGTCCCAGTTTCTATTATAAAGAGGAATAGAAATCTTACGGGAGTATGACCGAACCCTTGTGGCGCCTACGTATCCCGTTGAGGCAGGAATCAGGTCAAACGTAGTTCCGCTCAAAGCTAACAACACTAAGAAAATCACAAAGAAACCGACCGAGGCCGACATAGGCCGCCTACGTATCTCATTCTTGAGAATTCACGTCGAACGTAGTTCAAATAAAAAGAAATATTTAAAGGGATAAAATGGGATGACCGAGGCCGACATAGGCCGCCTACGTATCTCATTTTTGAGAATTCAGGTCAGACGTAGTTCATTACAAGAGGGATAAAATTTCAAATACAAGCAAATGTACAATTACAAGGAAATACTAGAAATGCAAACCGAAGCTTCACACGTAGTATCTCTTGACAGCATCAGAGTTGATCGGTTTCGTCCATGCGGTGCCATCCATCTCCGACAGGACCAAAGCATCTCCAGACAATACTTTGCGAACCATGTAAGGACCTTGCCAATTCGGTGCAAATTTTCCTTTGTATTCATCTTGATGTGGAAAAATGCGCTTAAGTACTAACTGCCCAATTTCAAAAATTATGGCTCTGACTCTCTTGTGGAAAGCTCGGATCATTCTCTGTCGATATAGTTGACCATGACAAACGGCAATCATTCTCTTTTCGTCAATCAAATTTAATTGATCGATTCTCTTGCTAACCCATTTAGCATTACTCAACTCAGCCTCTTGGATAATTCTTAAAGACGGTATTTCAACTTCAGCAGGTATGACCGCTTCTGTTCCATATACCAGCAAGTATGGAGTAGCTCCAGTCGACGTTCTGACAGTCGTTCGATAACCCAACAAAGCATATGATAACATCTCATGCCAACCTCGGTGATTGTCAATTATTTTCTTCAGAATCTTCTTGATGTTCTTATTTGCGGCCTCTACAGCTCCATTCATTTGAGGACGATAAGCAGTTGAGTTTCGATGAGTAATCTTAAATTGCTCACATATATCTCTCATCAAGTGACTGTTGAGATTTGCACCATTATCAGTAATGATGGACTCTAGTACCCCAAACCTACATATCAAATTGTTGCGAACAAAATCAGCTACAACTTTCTTGGTTACCGACTTATAAGAAGCTGCTTCCACTCACTTGGTGAAGTAATGGCAACCAAAATAAATCTGTGTCCATTAGAAGCGGCAGGCTCTATCGGACCGATGACATCCATACCCCAAGCTACAAATGGCCAAGGTGAACTCATAGCATTAAGTTCATGATGCGGCACTCGGATCAAATCACTGTGCACTTGACATTTATGACACTTCTGCACAAACTTGTAACAATCATTATCCATGGTCATCCAGAAATAACCGGCTCGAAGGATTTTTTGTGCTAAAGTGAGCCCATTCATATGCGTTCCACACACTCCACCATGTATCTGTTCAATAAGCTTTGCAGCTTCAACTGCATCGACACATCTGAGGAGACCCAAATCTGGAGTTCTCCTATAAAGTACCTCTCCACTTAGAAAGAATTGAGAGTCATACGACGTATCGACTTCTTCTGGTTGGATTTCGCATCTTCAGGATAATTTTTGGACTCCCAATACTTCTTTATATCAAAATACCAAGGCAAACCGTCTGGTTCTGCTTCAACATGGGAACAATGAACTGGTTGTTCTTTCAACTCTATATCCAAAGGATCAATATAATCAGTATCTGGATGTTTAATCATTGACGCAATGGTGGCAAGAGCATCGGCCAACTCATTCTGTATTTTGGGAGTATGTCTAAATTCGATCTTACGAAATCTCTTGCATAGCTTTTGTACATACTGCACGTACGGTATAATCTTTGGGTTCTTCACGGCCCATTCTCCTTGAACTTGATGAATCAAAAGATCTGAATCTCCAATAACCAATAACTCGTAGACATTCATGTCGATGGCCATCTTTAACCCAAGAATGCAAGCTTCATACTCAGCCA
Organism: Solanum sitiens; assembly: GCA_016801875.1. Classification (NCBI taxonomy): domain Eukaryota; kingdom Viridiplantae; phylum Streptophyta; class Magnoliopsida; order Solanales; family Solanaceae; genus Solanum; species Solanum sitiens. The sequence continues at coordinate 3,859,955 of JABWTJ010000080.1, forward strand.
TATTGTTCGTGCAATTAAATCAGAGCTTAGCTGCCATGGGATAGTGCTGACCAGATTCTGACACTAAGACCGCTCCGACGCCTTTCCCTTGATGATTCGCCGCTCCATCAAAAAATAATCTCCAACCAGGATATGCTTCAGAAATATCTTCACCCACAAACGATACCTCTTCATCGTGGAAATAAGTCTTAAGCGATTCATAATCTTCATCAACAGGATTTTCTGCAAGATGATCAGCCAAGGCCTGTGCTTTTATTGCTTTCTGAGTCACATACACAATATCAAACTCACTTAACAGCATTTGCCATTTAGCTAGCTTTCCTGTCAGCATCGCTTTCTGGAAAATATACTTCAACGGGTCCATTCTGGAAATGAGATATGTAGTATAAGAAGACAAGTAGTGCCTCAACTTCTGAGCAAGCCAAGTCAAAGCACAACATGTTCTCTCCAACAGAGGTAACGAGACTCATATGGAGTAAACTTCTTGCTTATGTAATAGATAGCTCTTTCCTTCTTCCCTGTCTCATCGTGTTGACCGAGTACGCATCCGAAACTGATACGGACAAATATAGCAACAAGGATTCCCTTCTCGCGGAGGGACCAATACTGGCGGACTTGACAAATAGTTCTTGATAGCATCAAAAGCAGTCTGACACTCTTCAGTCCACTTTGTCGGAGCGTCTTTCTTCAACAGCTTGAAGATAGAACACGGTTGATTGAGCTATGAATCGACTTATATAGTTCAACCTCCCTAAGAAACTCATCACCTCTTTTCTCGTCTTCGGCGGAGGTAACTCTTGAATTGCTTTAATTTTAGAAAGATCGAGCTCTATACCCCTTCTACTGACTATAAATCCCAACAACTTGCCGGCCGGAACTCCAAAAGCGCATTTGGCGGGATTTAACTTCAAGTTGTAACGACGCAAACAATCAAAGAACTTCTTTAGATGTGTCAAGTGGTCCGAACTCTCGCGGGACTTGATTATGACGTCATCCACATATACCTCAATCTCCTTATGAATCATGTCATGAAATATGGTCGTCATAGCCCTCATATAGGTAGCACCAGCATTCTTGAGGCCAAATGGCATCACCCTGTAATGATATACACCCCAAGGTGTAATAAAAGTTGTCTTTTCTGCATCTTCCTCGTCCATCAGAATTTGATGATAACCTGCGTAACAATCCACAAATGACTGCATTTCATGCTTGGCGTAATTATCGATCAAAATATGAATATTTGGCAATGGAAAATTATCCTTAGGGCTAGCTTTGTTGAGATCTCTGTAATCGACACAAATTCTAATTTTTCCATCTTTCTTGGCGATCGGAACAACATTGGCCAACCAAGTCGGGTATTGCGTCACTTCTACCAATCGAGACTCAATCTGCTTGGTGATCTCTTCTTTAATCTTTAAACTTAACTCAGGCTTGAACTTCCGAGTTTTTTTGCTTCACCGGATCGAACCCTGGATTGATCGGCAATTTGTGAGACACCACATCGGTACTCAAACCCAGCATGTCGCCGACTTCCCAGATAAACACATCGACGTACTCAGTGAGTAAGTGTATTAGATCCTTCTTCTGAGCTTCATTCAAGTGAACACTGATTTTGGCCTCTTTAACGCACTTAGGGTCTCCCAGATTTACAATTTCAGTCTCCTCTAAGTTCGACTTGTGCTGATTTTCAAACTGCAGAAATTCTTTAGCAACATATTCCGGTACCTCATTTTCCTCTTCGTATTCATCAACCTCATCATCAACTGCCTCACTTTATTCGTTCAGCTTGTGACATGACACGACATTGACAGGTTTAAAACTTATATTACTGAAACCATAAATAGACAGAGTTAGAAAATCAAAGCATAACAGATGATTAAATAAACAAATTTTAAAATAAAAGAGGCTTTCATTAAAATGGAAAATGCAAACTTTGGCCATGGCAGGGCCATATTGCCTTTTTAAACATCACGATGGGAATTTAAAAGTTCAAACAGTTAAGAAAATGCAAAATAGTGGGTCTCGGGCCTCTTCCGGACTACCACCAATTTAAACATGCATAAAACGATGCCCTTCTACCAAAGAGTTCGGGAGATCAGGATGGGCGTGGAGGTCCAGTTCTGCAACATCTCTCTGGGCTCAGCATCACGGAATCCCATCAGCTTGACCTCTTCTTCAATAATAGCATCAATTTCTTCAAAAAGGCCACAGATTCCTTCCCCCAGGTCCTCCTCCTCGGCATGCTCACGAACTGGAAAGGATTGATACAGATGAGGGATTGGCTTGGCTAATGCTTGATCCTTCTTCTTCTTCATCTTCTCATCGTCATCTGTGGGGACATACCCCAATCCATATTTCGCCCCCTTGGCAGGAACTTGAATGGGCTCAACAATTTCTTGGGAATTCCTTCCCAACCCAAAACCTGGTTCAAAACCACCTTCCAACATCACAGTGGCAATCATTTTATACACAGAAGGCATGAGAGGCTGTGGGGCCAAGTCTTCACCGGTGGCATTTACCAGCTCCACCGTGTAGAAATCAGTGCTTCGAGACACTTCATCGATAATCAGCGCCTGTCTGCCAGAATGACTACCTTCGCCATGAATGACTAGCTCTTCGTTTTTCCAAACGAGTTTCATCATCTGATGCAAAGTAGAAGGCACAGCTCCAGCCATGTGAATAAAAGGCCTTCCTAGAAGAAGGTTGTAGCTAGTGTCGATGTCCAAGACTTAAAACTGCGCGCTAAACTCGGCCGGACCCATTTGGATAACCAGATTTACTGCTCCCAAAGTGTCTCTTTGGACCCCATCGAAGGCTCTTACGTTGACTTGATTTTGCTCAAGTTTCCCCGGGTCAAACTTCAACTGCCGCAACGTCGACAATGGGCAAATGTTAAGACCAGATCCGTCATCCACTAAGACTCGATTGATAACCTTTTCACGACAAACAACAGTGATATACAGCGCCTTGTTATGAGACTTCCCTTCAAAGGGCAACTCGTTTTCACAGAAGCTGATGCAATGTCCTCGAATAGCCTGGTGGATCATGGTGGCCACATTATCGCTGCTTGTGCCCGCGGGCACATATTTATCATCGAGTGCTTTCAACAAAGCTTGCCTATATGATTGAGAACTCATCAACCGAGCCCAAACAGAAATCTGGGCAGGAGTCTTCTCCAAATGTTTGACAATAGAATAATCATTCGGCTACATTCTCCTCTAAAACTCCTCTGCTTCTCCTTCACTTATTGGCCTTTTAGTCTGATCCTTCTTTTGACCTCCAAGAGCAAGCTCGTCAGGAGTGTAACATCTTCCGGATCTGGTCATGCCTTGAGCAGCATCAGTTTCAATAACGAACCTTGGCTTGATAAGAGCTTTTGATGGCACCAAGGCAACAGCCTTTGCGGGTGTCAATATAACAAACTCTTTTTTCTCTTTGATAGTCAATGAAGCCACAGACTTTTCCAACTCGTCAGGGACGATTGGAGCTATCACCTTTGTCACACACCAATCGTCGTCTGTCTCTATCATATTCACGTTGCCGCCTCCATGATTCGGCAACGGGTTGGTGTTGACATTTGGTGCCGCTGGTTGGAGAGAGACTATATCTTGGTCAATCAGATCCTGAATTTTATTCTTGAGGTTGATACAATCCTCAGTATCATGCCCAACACTTTTGGAATGATAAGCACATCTCTAGTCAGGTCTGTAGAATTTTGAATTGATATCCACGGGTTTGGGCCCTACAGGGTGGATGTATCCGGCCGCAGCCAGACGCTCGTACAGCTTTATTCAGCTTTCTGCAAGCGCGGTGAAGTTCCTCGAAGGCTTCTTCTCAAACCTAGGTCGAGACGGACCATAATTGCCTTGAGGAGGAGGCACATGTTGGTAACTTTGGTTATTCGGACGAGGAGTTTGATTTCTTGGGTATGAATTTATTTGGTAGTTTGGCATTGGAGCTTGGTAGTTCGGGTGGGGGTTTTGATGTGGTGGAGCTTGGACTTGATATGCAGGAAGGGGTGCTCGGTAGCTCGACTGCACGATAGCACAGTTGGGAGCCACACCCAGATAATGAGGAGATGGAGTTTGGTAGAGTGTAGGGTGATTTGGATAGACGGGAGATGGATTTTGGTAATTTGGGGGTGGACTTTGGTATAGTGGAGCTTGGACACTTGGATAAGAGGGGGCAACATTTTGATAAACTGGAGGATTATTTGAATGACTAGCTTGCGTGTAGCAAGCTTGATAGGAATGTTGGGGAGGTCGAGGACGACTTCGGGAATATGATGAGCTTCTTGGGGTTTTCTTCCCCTCATATGAAACAGCAACAATTTCTTCTCTCTTCTTCTTTAACAACCCTGAAGATCCAGGTGATGCGGCTACATGGGCTATCTTCCCTGTTTTCAAACCGTCTTCAATACTCTCACCGATCTTTACTATTTCAGCAAATTTTGCTCCAACGAGCAACATAATTCTATCATAATATTCGGGTTCTTGCACCCGCACAAACACCTCAACAATTTCTTTTTCAGACATGGGCGGTCTTACTCACGCCGCTTCCTTCCTCCACCTATAGGCAAATTCTCTGTAGCTTTCAGTAGACTTCTGCTTCATCTTCTCCAAAGAGTAGCGATCGGGAACGATTTCTACATTATAAGCAAATCGCTCGATGAAGTCCTTTGCCAGAGCATTCCAGCTGGGCCATTGTCGGGTTTCATGGGAAGTGAACCACTCCAAAGCCTCCCCGCACAGACTTCGACTAAAAAGCCGCATCAGCAAAGCTTCGTCCCTTCCAACTCCCACGAGCTGGTCACAGTAGGCTCTTAGATGAGCCATAGGGTTGCCCACTCCTCCGAAGGTATCAAACTTCGGGATCTTGAAACCTTCCGAAAGGTCCAGACTCGGGTGAATGCACAAATCTTCATAGTTAAGTCCAGTAGCATCGGGGACGCATTAAAGCTCTTTCATAGCCTTTTTGATCTTCTCTTTTATGTCTACTTTTGCTTCTTCCTTCGCCCTCCACTCTCTTTCCTGTTCCTCATAGTGGTCCAACTCAGAACCGTGCACGTCGTGCTCAGCATGGACAGGGATTTGGAAAGTGGTTATTTTAGGCAAGGGTGGAGCTATGGAAGGACTCTGGGCGTTTTGAGCAGCTTGGTAGTTTTGGGGGTAAGTCTGAGGATTGGTGTTCTGATTTAAATGATGGTGGGATGCCTGAGGATTAGAAGTGTTCTGATTCAGATTTTGACTTTAGTTTTGCGGTGGTGGAGCGGATTGAGGTTGGGTATTTTGAAGATGAGAGGGCATTTGGGGGTGGTTGTTTTGAGGAGGAGGTGGAGTTTGATAAGAGGCTGAAGCATAGTGTGGATTTTGGTTAGTTGGGTCTACAGCAGGGGGATTCTGAGCGAGCGGCACGCCTTGAGCTGGATCCATATTTGAGGAAGGAAAGTAGATAGGAGGCCTTCCCTCTGTAGCATTAACAGCAAAACCCGGCAGAGGCAGATCCTGTCTCCTTTTCATTTCCATTCTCATTTCTGCAATTTGCTGCATCAACTGCAGAATCAACTCGTTTTGGTCCGCTATGGTGGGTTGAGCCAGAACAACATCAGTAAGACCAACTTTCTTGCTATTATCTCCCATAATTGTCTTTCCTTTGTCAGAATTTTGCCCTGGGAAAGAATCTGCGAGATCTTTTGATCTGGTGAAGTAAGGATGATCTGCCAGCTTAATCAACACAGATCAGTTCAAAATACATGAGGATAAAAAAAACTCAAAGGCAGATTTGTCAGTTTGGACTCAGAATACAAAACACATAATATCACACATAGAGTAGGTAAACACACAAGTTGCTATGTTTGAGGAATATCTTCAACCCACGAGTAAGGACGGAAACAGTTTTTTTTTTTATTTTTTTTTTACAAGCAGGACTTGCTCTTTTAGTTTGACACTATCTTAGAAAGGCCAAATCGCGTTGAGCTAAGGTCTTCCTGCAGTTGCTCTCTGGCGTCCGTTGATCTGATCTTTGTATCTCCTTGTAATATGAAAGGGGAGAATGAAGAAATTTTTAAAGATAGGGGCCGGGCCTTGGAAGGCTGCCTACGTATCTCACAAGGAGAAAGCAGGCCCAACGTAGTTCGAGTAGAAAATAAAACATTGATTTTTCATTCATTCATTCATTGGGATTACAAGGAAACTTAAAGACAATCAAAGATTAAAAATAAGACTAATGACTCCAGCTCAGTCATTTTCTTCTCATTATCGTCTTGTCACGGGGAACAGTCTTAACTTGAATATTTCCCATGCCAATGAGGGATTCGAGGTCGTGACGAAAGTCGAGACACTTTTCAATGTTGTGGTCTGTGGCATAATGATGATAGGGGCAACGCTTTCAGATTTCATGCTGAAGAGAATATTGCACGTCCATATTCTTGTGGTAATGGGTAAAGACGCCATTCTGAACTAATTCTGAGTAGATTTCCCTCATTGTTTTCTTGAAAGGAGTGAATGAACAATGAAAGAACCTAGTCCTCTCTGTGACCGGTATGTCAAGACGTATTTCATCACATGCAAGGATGACGCCGTCACCCCAAGTATTAGGAGTATTATCCATACCGAATAAACAACGGACAACATTTTTAAACACAATACACTCTTCTATTGTATGTCCTTTCTCCCTTGGATGACATTCACACGTCTTGCGGAGATCTCCTAATCCTGCTTGGGGGGAAGCTTTCTTAACGGGTCTTAGCAGGCCCCTAGACCGATAGTGTTCAAAAACGAGAGCACACGAGATGACCTCTATCTTCTTCCGGCCTTCGGGCGGATATGCCTCGAGAGAAATTTTGTTGTCTCCGTTTGCCAGACGTCCCTCGAAAGAAGGTGGGCGGGCAAGTATCTTCTCATAACTTTCCTCCTCATAATTTCCTTTGTTGATTTCCTCTTCGGGGCTCTCAGGAGGAAATAGTGATTCGTACAGACGCTTTCCGCGCTGCTTTTGCATCTCGATCCTCTCTTCTTTACTTGGTTCAGCTTGAATACCCTTTCCTTTGTCCATAGCGGCGATTTTGCCTTTCCTGAGACAGTAAAGTACTTGTTTTAGGATTTGGGTATGAGAGGTGTCTTTTGAGTGAGAAACTTAAGACTCGGGAAATTTTGGTCGGACATTTTGTAATAGTGACTTGTTTGTATTTTTTTTTTGAAATTTCTGAAAAGAGTGGGTTTTCAATATCCTCATTCACAGCAACACAACACATAAGCAGTTAAATAGCACATATATCGCGTCCTAATCATGCATGTGACCCTTTTGTGCCAAGGGTAGGCCTAGCAAATCTGAAGGATGTATTGCATCATTTGAAACATATTGTTGCACCCCCAAAAATAACTTTAATTAACCTCATAACGTTCATTACATAATTTTAATCAAAACGGGGTACATTTTCAGGGAGGGGAATACAATGCGAATACAGGTAGAAAACAATCCCACGCAGGGGAGTTAAAAGGTTGATGGCTCTGCTTCTCTTCTGGCTTTCTTTATTTCTTCGCGGATAATGCACTTGCTTGTGAACACGTACGGCTCAGCGAACGCAGCTTTGGAAGATGTTGGTACGACTTGTAAAGTGTTCATCTGCTCATCCAGGATCGCATCCAAACGCATCAGACAAGTCCTTGTATCAGCTAATTCTTGTGACGTCCCATCCAAAACCCTCTGATTTTCTAACTCTCGGAACTGGTATTCTTGCTCCTTTTGCTGAAATTCTTGCTCTCTTTTCTGAAATTCCCGCTCCCTTTGCTGAAATTCTTGCTCTCTTCGGTCCCATTATTGCTGAAAATGATATGCATGGATTTGAAGCCTTGTCTGTACATCTTCAATTTCTCGACCTGCGCGTGGTGTTGGGTTCACTACACCACACAGATCATTCTTCAACCATGTCTTGTATTCATCGACATACCCAGCTTCATATCTGTTTTCAGCCATATCCAATTTTATGTTGACACGTCCGGCCCACTCTTGGAGGATGATCTTGGCGAAAGGTATTTTGCCGCTCTTGCTGTAATCGACAATAAAAGAGCTAGCATCCCCTTGGACGGGTATGATTTGTGTTCTACCAAATTGCCGCATCACCCTTGCTGGGTTGTAAGGTCGTAATCCTCTGATGCCGGGAAGGACTAAAAATGGAAGTTTGGCCCCTTGTGCTGCTATCCTCTCGGACTTGAAGTTCGGTAACATCCACTGTATATCTCCTTCTCTCAAATCATAAAATACCCTTGCCCACGCACCCCTGGTGGTATGAATTGGAAATCTGCGGATGCTTAGGTAGAATTCATAATTATCAAGGGGACTCGTCTGGCTTGGCTTGGCCAACTCTTGTGGTCGGGCACCGTCCCTTTTGCAGAGATGTTCAGTCATCCACCATTGAAGTAGAATGTTGCAACCTTGGAAAAACGGAAATCCGTTCTTACACAAACACAAAGATCGATAAATGTCGGCCAAAATGACCGGGGCCAAACTGCAGTATTTCTTTTCTTCTTGTTTCTTACCTATCCCTTTGAAAATAGCGTCCACTACCATCACGACTCGGGTGTCGATATCTTTTTCTTCATCTTTAGGGAACACCATAGTTCCTAAAAGGCATGCGGAGAATGCAATGGCTTGAGTTTGCCTCCAAGTACTGTGATTATGGAATTCATTTGGAAATTGCTCGAAATAGCTATCGTGCTCCCATCTTTCGAAGAATCTCATTAGTGGTATACTCTGGGAGTCCAACCAGTTAGCTCTTACTAGTAACAATATGTCTCTCAATTCTCAAGCAGTTGGCCTATCTGCCAGAAGGATGTGATGATCGGGACATTTTTTCCTCTTACCACATGTCCCAATAGAGTCCATACAATCTTTAACTTTCTCCAATGTTGGTATTATTTTGACATCTCCAAATCGAAACACCATCCTTTCGTCATCCCAAAACCGAGTGATAACCTCGATAAACGTGGGCCAAACCTTGAAGTCCATTATCGAAGGTAAGTGACCCAGGTGAAGCGAGATTTCTCTCTTTTGACAATCTTTGAGGTTGTTCCACCATACACAGAGAATGTCTAGCGTCTTGGTGACCATGTTGAAATGAAGAAACTGACTCGACACCTACAAAAACATACAACCAGTTAATTTCCACCTCCCACGATACAACAAATATTTAAACACGCAATACATCCTTCAGAACACACAAATATGATCGTCCTATCGAGCCGTGGGCTCTTTGGACTCAAAGTGGTCTTTCTAATGGGCCCGACACTCCTTGGGTGTTGGGTCGTCTTAGGCCAATGCGCTATTTTCGGTATTGGGTTTCGCTCTATCTTAGTTTAACTAAGAGTGGGTTGTATTTAGAGTGGAAAGGGTAACCCAAGCGGACTACTTGGGCTGGGACAGTTAACGATCGTTGACTATCAAGTAGCCAACTACGCTCGTCAGGGTGTCCCGAGAAAATATTTGGTTAACGATCGACTGCGAACCCGCATAATCGTCCTTTAGTGGAAATGAAACAATCGTTGTTTGACGGAATTTTGATATGCCATGAATGCAACAGTTCAATAAAGCAATAAATAAACAGATAAACAGTTAACTCACATAGCCAAAATACGTTAGTCTTAAGGTTATAATCCTCCTAAATCCCCAACAGAATCGCCATTTCTGTTTTATCGAAAAAAAAAGGATATTTTTTAAAGTTTTCGACTTTTGAGAGTCGCCACTTAATTTTTAAGAAAAATTAAGAAAACTATGGTTTTCAAATAACTTAACAGAGAAAATTGTTTGAAAACATTTAAAGGGTTCGGAGATTCATATTAACGTCTTAGGAAGGTTTTGAAAGCACCTAAGACGTTCCGCTAACCTACGGTTATCTAATAACTAATTATTTTGGCTAAAATTTGTTTTTAACTTGACTTGAAAAATATTTAGAAATAGAGAGTTAAAAATACTAACTTATTTTTTAGATCATTTCATTTTTTGCAAAATTATTTTAATTTTAAGTCGATAAAAATATATATGGCACTTGCGAGGGTTCGGATTTTTCCTAACTTTGAAACTAAACGACAATTAAAGCAAGTAAATACTTGAAAGCAAATAAAGAGAGAGGGAAAGAGACTTGGGTCCAAATCCGGGTTTCTGTCCGCCTTGACCGGAATTTTGGACCCACCTGTATCGAGTTTTTGACCCATTTTTCTTTTCTTTCGTACCTGTCCTACACTAAGCAAATAATAATACAAAGTAAATACAGAAAAGTAAAAGACGACAAGGGCTTAAGCCCATTACAAATAAAAAATGCGATATTCTAAGGAAATAAACTTGGGCCCTTATGACCCACTCTCTTCCTCTTCTTCCACTTCAACTCCTTTCACTTCGGGACCTGTACGCCTTTCGGAACTTATTCTTCTAGTTAATAGACTGACTCGAATAAGGGAATTTTGAGCCTTGATGGCTTACTCGAAAGGCGGGAAAGAGAGTCCATGACGAACTCAGACGGATTCACATGCAAAGATCACATAAGTAAAAGTTAGCTTCTACTCACGGTGATAAAACGGTCAAAATAACCTCAGAGAAATTTGATTAATCTAAACTCAACGTTAAACGAAGTTCAACCAATAGTGACTAATAAGAAAGGCATGTATGACTCTCAAAGGTAATGAAAGCATGTGAACTCAGATTTAACAAATTCAAGCTTCAACGCAAAAGAAGCAGACATCACAAACTTTCAGATTTAAATAAACTTCCAAAGCCGAGCAACAAAAGTTACCATTTAGGCTAGAGACCAATCCTAAAGAAACACGATACTAGCAGACATCTCTTTAAATCATGTTCTAGAACAACCAGTTCTAAAAGATTAAGAAATGACAAGCTTCGAAATGCTTCGTGAACAAAACCCAACAGTAAATGAATGGCCTTTGAACCTCTAAATCAAAATTAAACAAATCGTGCTGTATGCAAAAATAAATAAATAAAATACCATAAAATCAAGACAATTAGTGAAAAAGACGCGAGTTATTGAACCTGCACCCTTGGCTAAAGTCACATACGAAAGAATAGGTCAGTCACTGGAAATCTAATACGACTTAATAAAGTAATTTGATCTTGCCTTTTGACTTGGTGATAAGAAAATATATTAACTATTTCACCCAATCATACGGTCCATTGAATAATCCCGCAACACGCGGAACAAAAATACTAAATGATACAGAGAATGAAACGAAGCAGAAAAAAAAAAACTGAAGTGACCAACAAGCATGTGAACAGATGAGTATTCCCTCTCTAATCCCTTAGAAAATGTTAATCAAGTTCTGACTCTATCATCTAACAAAAGGCATAAGATCTATATTTCCATTTCTTCGAACAAACACTTCAAAGACACTCAAAAAAAAGAAAGAAACAACGACAGAATACACTTGCTAATTGAAAGTAACAAAAGTAGGAAATAACATATGCATCATCCTTGAAGTCGAAATCATCTATAAGACATGAGTTCGAGCTTCACAGATGAACTGCAACCTTACAGCTTGCCTATCAGGATCACAGTGAATCGATAAAACATGAACTCGAAGGGAAAAAAAAATCAAAAGAGAACGGACACACCACAAAAAAAAAAAATTTACAGCAACCATGGACTCTCAAATGAATTTCATCATTTCATTTGCAACTAATCAGTGAATCCAAAAGGCAATCCGAATACTAATCACATAAACCACTCACACAAATAGTACACAGACGACAACACGCTGAGAATAAAATATGTTTGAAGCGAGACGAATATTACCTTTAGAGGTGCAGCGAACAAGGACAATCACGAACTTTGAGCGACTTCGACACCAACTTTGAATCCTCAGGAACTCGGCAGATTCTAGTAACTCACAGGAAAATATGTATTGAAATGGGTTTGGTATGTATTATTCTTGCTAAAAAAAACCAACTAAAGAATCTCAGACAAAATCCCCCATAATTTTCTTTTTCCCTTTTTACTGTTTTTTCCAACCAAAAGAAAAGACAACGATTTCTATGTGTTTCTCTCTAAAGCTAGCCTAATCTTTCCCAATTTTTTTTTCTGTAAACTTTTCTCCCCAATTTCTTTTACTGTTTATTCAACTTCCAAAAAAAAATCCCCTCTGCCTATAGCGAAAACGATCTTATATAGGGGGAAGAAAATAGGGCTTCTTCAGGAAACCAGGCCGAAATCCTTTACCCCAGGCCCATTCCACTTCGAAATTCAAATCCAAAAACCCTAAAAAAAAATCATTCTTATCCCGAATTGCAACGGATTGATGGATGAGGTGGAGGGTTTGGATTGACTGGCCCGTCCTTGAAGCCACGCGTTTCAATCCTAACTTTGCAAGGACGAAGGCGCAGGTGCCTTCGATACTGAGAAATTGTACGACAGGGAAGGTCACTGAGGAAAAGGCAGAGAGTCGAAGCACTTCCTGCACGCGTCGGTGTCGCCCACGCGAGGGGAGTATCGCCGACCTCATCGCATTTGAAAGAGACGCGCCCATGCTTCTTCTCCGATCGTGAAGAAGAAAGAAAGAATTCCTTCACGCCATTCCTTTTCTGGGAATCGTACGCTGCATTTGAATTATCCCAAAACTGGGAGTGGGCCGGGTCAGAGGGTTAAGAAAACGGGTTGGGGTTGAAAAGTGGGCTGGCTCTGGGGATTAAATGGCTTTGGGCTGGGAGATTGGAAAAATAAGTGGGCTAAGAGGAAATTCTGGGAGGGGCTAAAAATAGACAAGAAAAATGGCTCTTTTACACGGCTGAAAATCGGTTAAACATTAGATAAATTAAAACAATATAAATAATTTAACGAGCTACTCAATTTTGACGAAATAAATTAATTTAATTTCAAATTAAATGATTTAAAAACATATACTATTATATAATCGAACTAATTAGTAAAATATTTAAACGAAGTAAAATTTTTTTGAGGCAGTTTTTCGAATAATCATAAAATACACTAATAGTATATATAATTACGTAAAACATATATGTAGTCTAAAAATTACAAAAGTGATAAGATAAATTTAGAATAACTTAAAAACATTTTAGACTTTATAAAAACTACCTATTTTAAAAATCGTTCAAGTTTAAGAAGCTCGTCAAATAATTAATTATTTTGGATAGGTCAAAATTTGGGTGTCAACACTCACTAACATCTCATGAAAGCAAATATACACATTACATATAAGTTCAAATAGAACATAGGTGCATTTTTCAAGAAAACTCATTTTAGCATAAACCCTTACAAAGGTATGCACATACTTAGAAAAAGAAGTTTAAATTCATATTATTCTTGATTTTTTTTCATTTTATGAGGAACTACTAACCTCAACTTTGACTAGGAGTAAGAGAAAAGAGATGAGGGTAGCGAGACTTCATGTCGGTCTTGGCCTTCCATGTTGTACCCTCAACAAGATGGTTTCTTTATAGAACTTTTATGGAGGCAACATCCTTGTTCCTCAATTTCTTGACTTGACGATCTATTCTCTCAACCGGAACCTCTTCATAAGAAAGGTTCTCGTTCACCCCCAACCCTTCAATCGGGATAATGGACACCGCATCGCCTATACATTTCTTAAGCATAGAGACATGAAATACCGGGTGAATCGGGGCTAATTCACTTGGTAATTTCAACTCACAAGCAACTTTCCCTACCCGTTTCACTATCTCATAAGGAACCACATATCGGGGACTAAGCTTCCCCATTTTACCAAATCTCATCACCCCTTTCATAGGTGCAATCTTCAAGTAGACCCAATCACCTATTTCAAACTCAAGGTTTCTTCTTCTATTGTCGGCATAAGATTTTTGCCGACTATATGATGTTTTAAACCTATCCCTTATCATACTAACCTTTTACAAGGACTCATAGATTATCTCGGGCCCAAGGAGTGAAGACTCACCAACCTCAAACCACCCAACTAGAGACCTCGACTCTTACCATAGAGTGCTTCAGAAGGTTCCATAGAATTACTCGAATGGTAGCTATATTGTAAGAGAACTCAATCAATGGTAGGTGATCGTCCCAATTACCTTGAAGTCAATAACACAAGCTCTTAACATATCTTCTAGGGTTTGTATGGTATGTTCCGCTTGGGAATCCGTTTGAGGATGAAAAGTGGTACTAAATTTCACTTGAGTACCTAGACCCTTTTGGAAAGACCTCCAAAACCGAGAAGTGAATTGGGCACTTCTATCCGAGATGATGGATAAAGGGATCCCATGTAAACTCACAATCTCATTAAGGTACAACCTAGCATATTCCTCCGCCGAATAAGTAGATTTGACGAGGATAAAGTGGGCAGATTTCGTCAATCTATCAAAAATAACCCATATGGAATCATTTTGCTTACGTGTCCGAGGAAAACCCACTACGAAATCCATATTGAAATCTTCCCACTTCCAAGTAGGGACATCCATCACTTTAGTTAAACCTTCCGATCTTTGATGCACGACCTTGACTTGTTGACAATTAGGACATTTAGCCACAAACTCCGCTATATCCCTTTTCAAACCGTGTCACCAATAGACCTCTTGAAGATCACGTATATTTTGGTGGCATCCAGATGAGTGGAATATCGGAAACCATGAGCTTCTTCCAAAATTTGTCTTATTAGGTCATCTACATCTGGTACACACAATCTACCTTGGTACCTAAGTACCCCATCCCCCCTTGGGAGAATGACTCATTGAGCTTGTTAAGAACCGATTCCTTCAACTCCATTAATAGAGGATCAAGATGTTGCTTAGACTTCACCTCAACCACTAAAGACGACTCAAAGTTATGATGAACCATGAAACCTCTTTTTGGAGAATATTCTAACTGAACACCCAATCGGGCCAATCTACGAACATCTTTCACTAGCTCTTTCTTATATTCTTCAACATGAGCCACACTATCCATGGTCATTCAACTTAGAGCGTCCGCAACCACATTGGCCTTACCGGGGTGGTAGAGAACATTTATGTCGTAATCCTTCAAAACTTCCAACCACCTTCTCTATTGAAGATTCAACTCCTTTTGAGTGAAAACATATTAAAGACTCTATTGGTCGGTAACTACATCCACATGGACACCATATAGGTAATGCCTCCATATTTTCAAGGCAAACACTACGGCCGCTAATTTAAGGTCATAAGTTTGATAGTTCTTCTCATGCATCTTGAGTTGCCTAGCGGCATAAGATATCACCTTACCATGTTGCACGAGGATTCAATCCAAACCTACTTGAGAAGCGTCACAATACACTACAAACCCCTTGGTACCTTCGGTAAAGTCAACACCGAAGCGGAGGTTAGCTTATCTTTCAACTCTTGGAAACTTCTTTCACAAGCTTCCGACCACTCAAACTTATCATTCTTTTGGGTTAAGGTTGTCAAAGGAGAAGCGATAGATGCAAACCCATCAACAAATCTCCTATAATACCCGGCTAAACCCAAGAAACTTTGAATATCAGTTGGAGTCAAAGGCTAAGCCAATTCTTAACCGCTTCTGTTTTCTTCGGATCGACCTCTATACCCTCACTTGAAGTAATGTGACCAAGAAAAGCAACTGATCTCAACCAAAATTCACACTTACTATATTTAGCAAAGAGTTGATGTTCCTTGAGGACTTGCAATACAACCCTCAAATGGTCCATATGCTCATCTTCACTCTTAGAATACACCAAGATATCATCAATGAAGACAATCACAAAAGAATCAAGATAATCCCGAAACACCCTAATCATAAGGTCCATAAAAGCCGTCATGGCATTGGTTAGACCAAAATACATAACTAGGAACTCAGAATGACCATACCTAGTTCAGAAAGCTGTTTTAGGTATGTCTTCACCTCTCACTCTAAGTTGGTGATACCCGGACCTTAGATCAATTTTGAAAAGTTGCTTGCCCCTTGGAGTTGATCAAACAAATGTTGATCATAGGGAGAGGATACTTGTTCTTTATGGTAACCTTATTTACTTGACGGTAATCAATGCACATCCTAAGGGATCCATTCTTCTTTTTCACAAACAACACCGGAGCGCCCTATGGAGAAATACTAGGTTGTATGAAACCTTTGTCTAGTAAATCTTTGAGTTGAAGCTTTATCTCATTCAACTCGGTCGGAGACATCCGGTAAGGAGGAATTGAAATAGGCTTCGCATCCGGCAACAAGTCTATGCCGAAATCTATTTCCCGTTTGGGAGGAACTTCGGGTAATTCATCGGGAAAGACTTCCAAGAAATCCTTCACTACGGGGACCGACTCTAAATGAGGAACCTCAGACTCAATGTCCTTGACCCTCACAATATGGTAAAGACATCCCTTAGAAATCATCTTACAAGCTTTTAGACACGAAATGATTTGACCTCTAGGGATTGAGTTTCCCCCCTTTTATTCCAAGACGAGTTCATTAGGATATTGGAACTTAACTACCCTTGTTCTATAATCAATAGAGGCAAAACAAGCATGTAACCAATCCATCCCCAATATGACATCAAAGTCCAACATATCAAGTTCTACCAAATTGACCAATGTAACTCTATTGGACAATAATATCGGACAACTCCTAAAGACTCTTTTAGCAACAACGGAGTCTCCCACCGGGGTAGTAACTGAAAAAGGTTCAATTAAGACATCAGGTAACACATCAAACTTAATGGCCACTAAAGAAGTTACAAAAGATAAATTGACATCGGGATATAGTAAAGCATAGGCATCAATGTAAAAGACTTGTAGCATACCGGTGATGACATCGGGAGAATCCTCTTGACCAGCCCTAGAACGGAGAGCATAGAAGCAGTTCTTCTTAGGAGCACCGGAACTAGGACCATATGCTTGTTCTTGGCTACTCTCCCTCCCCTTAGCCTTAACCATGGGACAATCTCTCACTTTATGGCCACTCTTTCCACAACCAAAGCAATTATTTGTTCCAACAAGACATTCACCCACATGCTCCTTACCATATTTTCCACAAGTAGGTTTGTCACTTGGTGAATCACCACCTCTTCCCCTTTGGGAACTAGGGTTAGACACTCTATCATTACGAGCCTTGGGGAAATTAGAAGGAACTTGGTTGGAGAACCTCTTTTTGAGCTTAGGCTTGTCTTGAATTTCTAACTTACCCTTAGAAGTACCTTCTTCATAAGACCTTGTCTTCCTAGCATCCCTAAATTCCTCTTAAGCCTACTCTCCTCAACTTGTTGAGCATGCACCATCAAACGAGAAATGTCCATGTTGTCATGAAGCATCGCCGAATGACACTCTTCCACAAGATCATCGGACACACCCGTCATAAATGGTTCATTTCATCTCTAGTATTGTACACCAAAGAAGAGGAATACTTAGACAACTTAGTGAATTTCAAAGATATTCTTGCACACTCATACCTCCTTGACGAAGGTTGATAACTTTTCCACTTTGCCTCTCTTTTCTCCCTTGGAAAGAACCTATCAAGAAACGCCCTCCTAAAGACTTCCCAACTTATGGGACCCGCTCTCCATACGTCATGGCCGGAACTTGATCACCTTGAGGAGCGTGTTTTTGAGGAGGAACTTGATTGCCTTGTGGAGGAGCTTAGTTGCCTTGGGGAGGAACTCCCTCATTAGCAATATCTTCGTAAACTCTTCTTGCGGCTTCCCTTCTAGTAGTCATATCCTACAACCACAAGAAAAGGGTTAGAAGAAAAAGGACACATAGAGTTAAGACTCTTGAGGCACGACATCGGAGTATCAAGAAGATAAGAATTTCCTAAGCATCACATAGTCTCTCACTCATAATTGTGGCGCGCTTCAAAATTATGAACAAGACTTTACATAGATGTGGTTTAGTGAGATATCAATCCTATGATTACTCAACCTCATCCTCTGATACTAAGTTTTTCACGATCGGGGAGCACCCCCTAGATGTAACCGGCTTCTTCGTTCTCGAAGAAGCCTTAGACTAGCCCTTAGCATACATCATGACATATCATAGGTAGAAAAAATGCAAAAATTTTAAAACTTTTACATATGAAGTATACTTAGACTTCTCGTTCATCATATATGAAGTTTACATAGACTTCTCCTTTATGAAATTTACATAGACTCCCCATTTAACAACATAGCCAATTCAATTAAGTAGTCTAATATTGTCTCACACATAACCATCTATTAGAGAATCACAAGGTTTGGGAATAGACCTTACACTAGTACAATATGACTCATATAGGCTTACAACAAAGTCTCAAAGATAAGGAAAACACAATTGTCTTAGACACAGTCAATAATAATAAAGCTAGAAAAGTGGCATCATCCTCGGACTTGAGGACTCACCAATAACTTGGAAAATACATCCAAGTCTTCCTTTCAAATGGCCTTGAAGGCTCTTCAATGGACACAACCTACATATTTAGAGAAATATAAATAATATGAGTTAGTACAAACCACATGTACTAAGTATGGAAACATATGCAATTAAAACCTTTGAAGACATGCACAAAGGGACATTTTCTTTAAAGCATGCTAAGTCACTTTTGAAAGCCTTTTATGCACACATAATAGCATACACAAGTCAATGATCACAACATCACTAAAACATGTTCATATTCATATACAATAATAGCATCATCTTTAAATCATATCAACATTTCATGTTCTACAATTCATATCATCAAACCATACAAGACCCTTACTCTCAATCCCAACCCAAGACTAAAAGTGCAATGCTCATGTGAAGCCCCATAACCCCAGATAATCAAGTAAACTAGAAAAGAGACCATAAGTAATGCCTTTACCTCATATAACATAACATCATGTATAGTCATTATCATACATAATAATTTAGACCAATATCATGTTCATCAAATGAAACCAACATCATATAAGAGCAACATTATATAGAACCAACATATATACATTTCATTTGTAACATAAGTGCATAAGAACAATCTCCTAGGACTTCCCTTAAGGTCAACTTATGCAATGCATAGGTAAAGTCTCATACCCTTACCTACACTAAGTAGAACCCCTCAAGTCACCCTAGTTAGTGTGTATCTTTATTACTTTCATTCATTCATTTTACTTTTGAGAACATTCGCCTTAACCGACAATAGACCATGTGAGATAAACATGGAATTCGGTGTCATGAAACCCCATACCAAAAGAAGGTGCTCTACTTGCCAAGGTAGAACCATAACATGAACATAGCATTCTAGGTGGATCCACTAACTAGTTTTCTTATGGGGTCACATAGTTAAGGAACTAGGGTTTTTTCCAAGAAACTTATGTATTCACATTTGCATGGTAGTCTCCATCTCATGAGAATCATTGTGAACCTACCTTACCTCATTTGGAAGGGACACCTCTTATATCTCGCTCGGTGTTAAGCTAAAGTCCCTTTTTGAAATGTCTTTAAGCCATCCTTAACATTAGTTTACAATATAGGCCTTAGGAGACTAACCCCTTGTATAATCATGATCATATCTCTTTAGGTTTAGAATGAGAACTTCCTTTCATTAGAACCCATCATTAGTGAGATCATCACATCATAGTCATATCATAATAAGGGGGCTCACTTGCCCAATGGATGTTCCAATTACTAAGCTGACTACCTTCCCTGCCCTGGTAGCTCTTCAAGTGAGTTTTCTTTGCCTGCCCTCCATGACTAAAGTGAGTAATGGGATAAGGTTCTCCCTCCCCTCCTAGTAGTCATCATAATAATGCAAACAAGAGAATCACTTTCAACCTTGTATGATCATACCCCTATCAAGATCTCACATTCAACATATTTATAAAATGCCATCATATTCATCATATCATCATCTTCCTATTATATTCACATCATCATACTTCAATTGAATATCATCATTACGAATAGACCAACGTAATTGAAGTAGAGAAATCATAATCTCAAAAGTCTTACCAATGGCTTTCAAGAATCTCCTTCAAGATCTTACCCTCAATTTCACCACATTCATCCAATAATACAATCACCATCATCATATAATAGTAAATTAAGAAATAACATATCCAATTGCAACATCCCTAATCATCTATAAGCCTAATTCATAGTTAGGGTTAGGAAAAAGGGTTCATTCATGGATCATTTATAGAAACTAAGTCAAAGACTAAGAAAATACAACAATCCACCATTAAACAATCATAATCTATCAATATAAATAAAAGGAATACAACATTTAAATCAATTTGAATGATAACCCACGAAATTGGATGAAAAACCATAGTTTTAGACATCTTTGGAAACCATTTTTGAAGAGCCTCTTGGGGAAAAGAATCCCAAGAGTGAATAGCTTCCTTACCTTGTCAATTCTTAGAGAATTGGGGAAGAAAACTTGAGTCTTGGATCCCTAATTAAGCTTGAACCTTGCTCTTCAAGGGGGTCTTTGGGTAGTGACAGAAGGTAGAGAGAAGTGGGAGTGAATTGGGTGTGGGAAATAATGAAGTGTTAGGTTAGTTTAATGACTTAGGGGGCTTATATAGTCCTTAATTAACTAATTAAAATTGTCCCTAACCATTAATTAATTACCTAACTAATTAACTAAACTCCCCTAACTTAACTAAAATTTTGACTGTGAACCAGGGTCCAATCGACGAGTCCACGTCGACGGCCCGTTGACCAAACCACGGACCGTACTGGTAAAACATGGTATGGTTCAGAGACTCCATTTTGGAGGCTCTTGGTGAGGAGCCTAAGTATGGACCAACGATAGTAATCGACGGGCCGTTTTCCCATCGACGGCTCGTTATTTTGCTCCGTCAATGGCACACTGCCATTTGACAGTTTTGAGGTCAAAATGTAGGGTCCTCCTCAAGGACCCTTAGGGTGGTTCTTAGGGAGTCTTACCCGGACATTTTGACCCTAAACAAACTCTAATGTATGTTCCACACCTTTCCACCAAATTTGACCTTTTTTGACTCTTTAAACCCCTTGAAACACACCAAGGCACACTAGTTCATTCTTCACATATCTCCAGATGTCATGGTCGTTTCTTTACATTTTGATTCTAACCCTTCATAATTAAGATTATTACCTTTGTTTAAGCTTAAAAACAGTGTTATGAGGCTTAGTTCGTCAAGTGACGCTCTAGACTAAGTCATGGACTTTCAGAGTGTTACAATAATCATAATGCGTTCATCTTTCGGAGTTGAATACGCTAACGCATGAACACTTTCTTTGATGAATCTTTGTAAACTCAAAGTATTTAAATAAAATAACATCTTTTGCTGCTAGTAAATTTTTCATGTCTTTCAACCGATGCTATAGTAGGTGCAACGCTTGTACGACTCGACGAAGCAATATTCATTGCACCAATTTTTGATGTCGTATCAGTGACTTCAATTTCATTATCATCTTACTATCAGAAAAGACAAGCACACTTAGTGTCTTCAAATAAAGACTTGATCTTTATTTCCAGTTTATTTCTAGTTTATAACTCTTAATCGTTAACTGACTTTAATTTTTTGATAAACTTTTCAGGTTCTCCAAGTCAGTATCAAGTTCAAACAAAGCATAAAATCACAAAAGTTTTAATCTCCAGAAACCAATTATAAATAAAGTATTGTCATATATATCTTCAGATTTCAAATATTAAAGTTCCAATAAGCAATTACACAATAACATAATCATAATTTCCTTAAGATAGTTAATTTTCTCGTCAGTTTTCGTAGTACAAAATTTGTTTTTCCAACAAAATAACTTCAACCAAATTTCATACAAATGATGATATATATAATATGAAGTCAAATAAATTTTGGAAACAAAAAATCATATAATCAACAAGATGAAAGGAAGAAGAGTCAAGTCCTCTGAATTCACAGAGTTTCCTTAAGAAAATTATTCCCTCAACTATCCGAGATTATGGAATGTATCCTCCCAGAATAAAATGACTCATGACAAACAAATAGTGGTACCTCAAATTTGTTGTCCAGCGAACCACTCAATGGTTTGTAACCACACTTGAAGTTTTTGGAAAACAGAGACTTTCTTTTTCTTACTATGAAGTTTTTTTCTTGTTAACTTGTTTCAAAAAAACTTGTATAAAAATTGTATTAATATCTAAGAAAAATCCAGATATTTATAGCCTGTAGGTGAGTACAATAATTCATGAATGATATGTGAAAAGATAGCCTAGAAATACGAAAGGTTGCATTTATTTTTCACTATAGTTGTATCAAATGTATTTGTTTGTATTTGATATTGATTAGAAATTTGTATCAATGTGTTATAGTGTATCTACTTCCTGTAATTTCTTTGTATCAATATATTGTGTATTTTGGAACTTGTTATAAATTTGTATTGATGTATTCAAGTTTGTTACTTCCTTGTTTTACACTTGTATCGTGTGTTTGAGTGTATTTTGTTCTTTGTTATACATTGGTATCAATGTATTTGAGTATTTCTATAATATATTCATCACTAGAATATATTTATTTCAATGTTGTATCAATGTATTCAAGTGAAAAAAAATCTATTACAACAAAAAGTTATGTATCGTTGTCGTACAAGTAATAGTTAGTGAATCAATGAATAAAAAAAGATTTGTAATGCAATTTCCTTGTTTATTGAAAAAATATTGTGAAATTTCATAGTTCCATTGACTATGGAAGATCGAGATATTATGCTAAATTTCCTTTTTAAAAAAGATATTGTTGCATAATTAATGCACTACATATAATATTGTATTTATCTTCTAAGTAACTACCTAAAATAACATGTGTATTCTAGAATACAACCAGCAAACACACTGAATACATTTAGGTATATCTAGATAGTCAATTAAAAGTAGTTACAAATATAGTGATTATCTTAATTATAGCAACTAAACTTTATTAACCATTAGGCCTAAACTATATTTATTTCTATAAGTTCCTCTTTATTTATTATTTAAAATGATGTTTTTAAGTCAAAATAAGCTAAAAGCGATAAGTTGATCACCTTTAAAAAAATTACTTAACATTTTTTTGAAAAACAATTGACCAAAATATTATTTTATTACTTTTCAAATAAATACTTTATAAGCCCCCCAGAATCCCCCCCCCCCTCCCTCCCCATATAATTTTTATATTACATTTTTTGTCATTCATCTTTCGCAAACAGTTTTTCTTTAGGAGATCCCCCCCACCCCATATAAATTTTATATAGAATCTTTTGTCGATTCAAGGTTTTTGAGTCATCTTTCTGCCAGAGTTTTTCTTTAGGAGATTTTTTCAAGAAAAAGTAACTTTCTGTATATACTTCATAATCTCTTTCTTGTCTTTCATAAAGAAGTAAGTAGGGTTGTTCAAAATCAAATCGAAATCGATAATTTAAATTGAAAAAAAATGAGTTGTAAAGACAAGATACAAGCGGTACAAATGATATGATCCACGAGCCATGAAAAATGAACCGTGGAAAACTTCTGAGGGGGTGACTTTTGACCTAGTAGGTATGGGACATGCTACAATCCGACAATAATACGAGCCATAGGATGGTGGTCCTAAAAAGTTCCTCATCGTGTGCAATTTGAGAATCAATGGGGGCACAAGTGCAGTAGGGTCGTACTTGCTTTGTACGAGTGATGAGTGACAGATATACACTCATTTGATGTCTATTTACCTTAACAATTAGTGTCCTCAATGCCTAATTATGTCTTATTCTAATGATATTTTGGTTATTTGAAGCTATGAAAGCTAAGAGATAAGATAAGGATGAATATTTGAAAGAATAACTAAAAATATTACGAAGTGTAAGATCTATTTTGTTGATAGCTAGAAAGAAGGGCGGATCGTCGAATGTGTATCGCTCATATTGACACTACACAACATTTGAATTAACTGAGGTAGGCCGGTAAACACTAAATGGAAATGTGACTTGCCAACTGAGAAAGGTGAACATGTTGACCATCCCCGAAGGTGACAAGATAAAGAGAAAAATCGAAGGCTTGAAAGACGAACAAAGGTGGTAATACACCGAGTGTACAAAGCAGACTCAAATGAACTCGCCGATTGAGGTTGAAACACCTGAAGTCTAGAGCAAGAGAAAGATGAACTGAAGAGTAGTTGGAGATTCACTCATTGTGATCGACGAACCCGACTAATGTCACCCAATGGGTCACACATTGAGTTTTGGACCAATTTTAGATTTTGTTTGTAACATTAGTAGTCTTGTGTGTGTTTATTCGATAATACAAAGTGCTAGTTTAATGAAATAGAATCCTTCATCTTTCAATTTTTTTATTTTTTGACACATGATGGGTGATGGCATGTTGGTGTATGGTACACCCTAAGAACAAAACATAAAGGCTATTCTTTTGATTATTCCTACACTATTGTCAAAGAAAATATAAATTAGCTAATAATCATGTTGTAAAACTTTCATAAACATTAAAAATAAGTAGGCTAGCACCAAATTATAACAAGAGGTCTTGAATATTTATACATGCACAAAAATATTATTAATTTAGGATTGTCTTTTTTATTCTTACTTACTACTTGTTTATTGTTTATATCCTCAAAAGGCACTAAGCGTTTAACTTCACATAATAATATCATTATTTATATAATTAAGAACTAGTTCAAGTTAATAAGAGGTTAGAAATTTGTTTGAGTTGTCTTTTTATTTTTACATGTTTTTGAATCTGTGCCAATAACGTTTTAGTAAAATTGTATGATTTGCTTAATAATATAATTTCTATTTGCAATTGAATAGTTTAAATATTTTGTCAAACTAAAATTATTTATTTAAAAATATTAAATTTTAATCACATAATATTTTTAAAATATTTTATTAATATAAACACCCAAATATAATTTTTTTGAATTATATATTTATTATGCATATATAATTGTGAATTGTATATATATTCAAATGTTAAAAACAAACAATCTTAATCATTCAATGTTCATATCTGGAGACAATATCTTAATCATTCAGATTCAGACGTCTTAATCTTAATGAAAACAAATGAAGCCATAGTGAAAAAAAATAAACACTAAGCCTTTAAAATTTTGAGAAAATAGGTACGAGGTTCACATTTCCACTTTCAGAAGTTCTTAGCACTCAAAGTATTTGCTAACATGCGGTTATCCGACGATTTAACCATATATTTGACTAACTTTTGGATTAAAAAATAGGGTAAGCAACAAGTACCCCCTAGATTATGATCGAAATCTCAGAGACACACCTAAACTTAACTAGGGTCTTATTACCCCCTAAGCTCATTTTTTTCATATTTTTGTGCTGGCATGACACTTTTAACCACCCAAGCTGACTATGTTTGTACACACTCGCCTACCACATGTGAGAATATTTTTTAAAATTTTAAAACTTTTCTTAAAAATAATTATTGTGTTTTAAACAAAAAACTTATATTTTTTATCGTATATTTAAGTTAAGTTAATACACATATTTTTTTCTTGTATAGAAATTTGTTTTTACCTCATTCATTTTTCTTTTATTTTTCTATTGATTTTATTTACTCTTTTTATTTCCTTTTGATTCAATTTCAAATGTCATGTATTTAAAATAAGTTTTAGTTTGACTGTATATCAAAATAAATGAACAAAATCAAATAAAAAAAATTAATACGTTAAAATTAAAGAACAGTTTTTAATTATTTATAAAAAAAATACACATAATTTTTAAAAATACTTAACAGTGAAAAGATAAGAAAGTAATGAAAGAAAAAATATAAAAAATTAAAACTATAAAGAATTTTAAATAAATATTTTACAAAGAAATGTATATAATTCTTTATATATATATATATATATATATATATATATATATATATATATATATATATATTGATATTAAACTTATTAATTCTAACTTATTATGTTAGAATTATATGGACTAACTTATTATAAAATTACCAATTAAAAAAGACATGTGTCCATTTTGTTCACTCACCACACGCCTTCAAGAGACTGTGTACACTCTTTATGTCACGTCAACATTTATGATGTATTTATTCAATTTAAATTAGTTTGAGGTGATAATAGGATCCTAGTTAAGCTTAAGTGTGTCTATGAAATTTCGATCATAGTCTAGGGGTACTTGAGTCTTATCCCTAGAAGATCAATCAAGTAAAGAAAACATTATGTGATTTATTTATAAAAAATCCACTTAAACAATTAAAGTAAATTCTAGCCTTTATATGACTAAGTAATGAAAATATTTGAATTATTTTTGAAAGGATAATAACTTAAAATGTTTTAGACAAGTAAAAAATTTAACAAAATATTTGAATTAAGTAAATAAAGATAAGAGTTGATAAATGAAATTCTTTTGATCAAAATAAACTAACACGTCTTCTATTAGGGAAATTAATTAAATTAATCTAAAGTTAAAGATAGTCGAGACAAATTACAATCAAATAATCAAAATAGTGAAGGATATAATGAACTTGGGCCGTCTTGACCCAAATTTCCCGCTATCCAAATTATTGGACTTAAAGCCCAAATTTGTTGAAGATCTGTGGATTTTGGCCCTTTTTGCCTGTATATTGTGTATACAATGAATGTATAATGTTGTATATGATTGTATATCAGATGTATGCAGAGTGTATCTAACCCTACATTTCAAGTTATTTTGCTTTTCGAAATCTGTAACGAAGTTTACTTTTTTCTTGGATGAGTGATGAGGTTGACTCGACAAATGTAACATTTGGGCCTACGGAGCACGCTCAAAATGCAAAAATGGAAAAACAAATCCGGGAACAAAATAAGAGAGACAATTTCATACAAATGAAAAGGAATATGGATTATTATACATTTTTTGAAAATGACACCTTGCAAGTCACAAAAGTCAATAACAAAATAAGGATAGAGAAAAACATATCTCATAACCCAAAACAATCAAACAAAGAAAATGTAATTAATCAAATTCTCGAGCCATGCTCTATGATAAAATTGTAGAATGCATTCGATTAAAATGAGGAATTCTCACATATATACACAAATTTTTTTTAATTATACATCAAATCTATAATTTGCTAATTACGATTCATAGTTACATTTTAGAGGGAGGAGGAGGCGAGCGAGAGAGGACAGAGAGTAAAGAGAGGTGAATTGTATATGTATATCGATCGAATTATATATATATATATATATATATATATATATATATATATATATATATATATATATATATAGTCAAATAATTGAATATATGTAACTGGTATATATATGTATTTTTATATCTGGTGAGCAGATGGGAGAGGGAGGAGAAAGACAAACGAGATTGGAAGAGGGAACAGAGAGTGAGTGAGAGAGGTAAGAGAGTGAAGAGAGGCGAACTGTATATGTATATATGTCAAATGATTATATATATATTCATGCATAGCCACTAAATAGAGGATGAGCTAAAAAATGAAGTAAGAGGACAAAAGAGGTTACCCTTTTCGGAGCAGCTTGCTGGAACATGAGCTTGACCGTGATGAAACTTCCACCACCACCGAAGAGAGTGTTGCCTATCAGAAGAACCAAATTTGGGGTGCCTCTTTTGCCTAAAATGTTCTCCAATTTTAGCTGAATTTTTTTTGTTAAATTTACATTCGGGAAATGACCAAATAGACTACAATTTTAGCCAAGTGAATTAAGTCTCAATGTCCTTGGTTTCTAGAGTAGATCAACAACATAAGTAAAGAAACAAGAGGACCTGCTAAAGTGACAAACAACTACCTCTCAAGTCTCACCAGAAAATCCTCGAACAAAATAGAGAAGATGGCTAGTCACATGGATTCGGGCTTGTAGCCTACACAAGAGTAGAAACAATAGATGACTACCAAACCACACGTACTCAGCAAGAAATCTCTAATCACAAGATAAAACAAAATAAAATATGATTTTCCTTAATCTCAACTGTACTTTCTCAAATACAACCTGCATAGAAATTACCTCAACCTAGCAGTTTCACAATACACAATTCACAATTCACAAGCCTCAACACTTACAATCCAAAAGTCACAGTTTGACAGTCAAAAAGTACCAAGTATAACAATTACAAGTGTCAAATAGATTAATCACAATTATCAAGTAGATCAATCACAATAATCAAACACTTATCATAACCATTTCCCATCGACACAATATCACTTGTCGGAACTATTTTTTATCGGTTTTATATAGAATCACTTGCTAGAACCATTTCCCCACGACACAATATCACTAGCTAGAACCATTTTTCACTACAAGAAAATTGACTTTTAGCTACCACTTCTTACCGAAAGGATATGAATTCTTTCGTTAGTAGCGATAAAATTATTTTTTGATCGTTAAAAGCCAATTTTTAATTTAATATTAATGAGAATATAATATGCAAACATTTAAAAATTAATATGCAATCATTAGTACTAATAAAAATAGGTAGCGTGTATTTTATTCTTATATTTATACCCCACGTCTCTCTATCGATCTCTTCGACTTTATATCACATCACTAGTCAAAACCATTTTCCTCCTACATTATATCATATCACTAGCTAGAACCATTTTCCTTAGACTTTTATATAGTATCACTTGCCGAAACCATTTTCCTTCGGCATAATATCACTAGCCGAAACCATTTCCTTCGATTTTATGTCACATCACAAATCGGAACCATTTTTCTTTGGCTTTATATCATATCACTAGTCAAAACAAATTTCCTTTGACTTTATATCACATTACTAGACGAAATCATTTTTCTTAGGCATAATAATACATGTCTCATCACGAGTCACAATAATTATTGTAAATAAGTAGTTTCAGACCATAAGGCAGACACAACAACTCAAGAAATTCAAGACTACAATAATGCCATAAAAACACTTCAACAATCAACAAAATATGATCCACAACAAGACAATTCACGAAGCATGATTATTTTTCCATTAATATCAATCAAGTGCAATAATTAAATGCATCACGTTATTCTCATTACTCCCCAACACATAATATGAAGGGAAGCACACGATTTTTACAAGTTTTACAAGAATTAGAAGATCACTTGCCTTAATTTAAACACATAATCAATCTGTAACTTTAGTCTTCTTCTTCGTACAATATCCAAATCAAATCAATCTAACCAAATAAGGACTCACAATAAGATTTTGTAAACTAACTACACCTATATCAATAATTTTGATAATTTGGTCAAATTGGCCCAAAAAATCATTTTCAAAAGTGAGGGATAATTCTGGAAATTTGTATAAAATCACGTAACCCAAAGGTTTTCGAACTCAATAGTTAAAATTCCATTGAAAATGAGTTAAAATCATGCTCAAAACTCTTATTTACTTAAAACACAAGTTCATAAGAAAAAATCAAATACTCGGGTCCGAAATTCCGACTTGAAACTAAATTATTTCTTGAAAATATCTTACCCATACTTAGGAAAGTTCAATTATGAAATTTCATTAAAATAATGGAGTTAAAATCGATCTTGAAATCCTCAATTTTTCAAACTTTATTTTTACCGAAGAAAACTCAAATTTCAAGATTATACGCGGTTAATATGATGAAAATAATTGATGAATCAACAATTTTATGTCAAATCCAGTTTACCCATTACAAAAGGATACTATATATATACACTTTTCATAAAAAAATTGAGTCCAAATTGATAAAACTCTGATTTTCTCATAAAAATATATGAATAAGGAAAGAAAATCAAATGAAGAAATCATGAAAAGAAAATATCAAAATGAGGAACGGTTATTAACCAACATATTAAATCTAGAAGAATTTTGCAAGAATTACTTTATTCCGAGCACTAGAACACTCAATATTCTCACAATACCAAATGAATACAATCTGAAATTTAAAATAGCTTAACGATAATATTTATACCAGTGCATCAACAATTTTTAATTTCCAAAAAAAAATCCATAATTTTCTCATACGGAAGCGAAATGACCTGATTCTTTTTCCTAAATATCTTAAATAATGATACAAACATTTTCGTTCAATAAAAACTCAATTTGGTGCTCGTTTGCCCAGTCAAATATCATTTCTTCTTGATAAACAATTATTTCATAATCACGATAAAAGTTCAATCTCGACTTAGCGAAAATGCACCAAACTTTGTAGATCATTCATATAATTCTTTCTCAAACTTCTAGAAGTTTTGGAATGATTTTTTGATCTTTAAAACTAATAACGACCTTTTAGTTGAAACAAATTGCTAAAATAAGGCCTCATCACCCAAAAAACCTCAAAACTCGCTCAAACATCATCTGAAACCTCCCTAACACAAACCAAATATGCTACCAACTTGAAAAATGATATTTCAGAGTCAATAAAATCATCAAAACACCCCAAACAAGGTCCCCTTAACCCGATGTTGATCAAAGTCAACTTTCCCCTAAGAATCTCCAAATTTTTAAATAAGGACATGAAAATGACCTAGTGAATTTATCAGAACTTGAAAATGACCTTTCTAACCTTAAGTACTCACTAAAGTCAAACTCTAGCCTTAACTTTCTTTGCATATCGTCTAATGACTCAAAATCAAACAAAAAGCCTTGGGACCCAAGCCAATAGTCCCACTAACCCTAAAATCACATTCCGGAGCTGATGAAACTAACAAAATATCATTCGGAGACTCGTAGCTCTGGTTGTTACCAAAAATCACTTTTAACAACTTAATTGATCTCCCAAACTCTAAAACTTCCAAATATCACAATTTTATAATCAAATTTCAAAATCAACTTCGTAAACTGATCAAACAAGACGAAGGAAATCTATTGAGAGAGGTAAATTGATTTTAATAATTTTCTAAAAAGTGACCTTCAGGGTCATTACATTCGTAATCTTGACAAAATAAAATCATTAAATAATTATAAACTAATTGATTATGAATATAAACTATTAAATAAACTAAACTAATATTTAATTTATGGTTTACGAGTGTCCATGTTGGACAAGGCATAAAAAAGAGGACTATAGCATTACGAAAATTAGTAGGCTAAACTAGAGCTAAAACATGAGGGTCAACGTCAAGGAAAAGGTCAAGGGACAAGGAAAATGGGCAAGGGCCAAGGCAAGGGGCCAAGGCTGCCCATTTTGGCCAAGGCACTGCCCTGCAAGGGCACGAGGGTATTCACGACCCGTAGTGGAGACCACGAGTCGTGGTTGCCCTTGTGGAGGTGGAGGTAGTAGCCTACTTAAGTTGCCTCAAAACTGACCCCTACACACGAGCCATTTCAGGACTCGTGGGGGTGGTCTTGAACTTTCCTTAGTGGGATGGTCATTGAGGGTGACTTAGCCTAGCCACTGCCTCAAGGTGCACGGGAGGGACCAAGGCTCGTGGAGATCTTCGTGAAGTTTCCTTGGGCGTGTGAGCTAAATGCACAATTTGCCTAGGCCACTACCTCAAGTCCATGAAGGGGACCACGACTCGTGGAGCCCCACGTGGCACGTGGCAACTCACTTTAAGTGAGGGTTATTTTGGGGATTTCATGTTTAAGTCCAATTGAAGTTGAATCATTTTGGGTAAGTTTATGGGCACTATATAAGTTATTTTTAGGTGAAATTTACCCCAGTTAACTCATAATTCCCAAACACCCAAATATTTCCAAAAGTTCATCTCCTCTCCCAAAATTTCTCTGTATAACTCAAGGAAGAAAAAGAGGAAAGTTGAAGCTAGGGATTGAAAAAACAAGACATTTTCACTCAATTTCTTTGGAGAATCATAACTAAGGTATGGTAGTCCTTCATCCATGGAGTCCCTCCAAAACCCTCAATTTTAGAGCTAGAAATCCCAAAAGTTAGGGTTCGACAACAATCTCATGGATTCCTTTCAAATTCGTTTTTATTGATTGAATTATATTTAATTATGTATATATTGATGATTTATATGGTTTTGTGTTACATCTTCTAAGAATTCATGAATTCCCCTAATTTTCTCAAATTGGATCAAAAAGAGTGGGATTGATGTAAATAGAATGTTAAAGAATTGTGAATGTAGTGAATTGATTAATTGAACCATGTTATTATCCATGTGTAATGTAATAATTCTATGTGTTGATCGAATGTGATTTATGGTCCTTGAAGGGCAATGTATGAGAATCATTCATGATTATGAGGGTTATGTATATGGTTTTAGAATACATTGAGAGTGAAGTTTCTATGATTACAATGATGTTGTTGTGTTGATTGAAAGACTATTCTCATCAACACATAATGAACTTAATGTGAAAGGTTTGCCCACATGATGGAGATTCTAGGTTGAAAGGCAATTCTCACCTAAATGAATCTAAATTTATATGTAGACATAGACGGTGAAAGGTCATTCTCACGCATGATATAATGAGATATCCTAATGAAACAAGTTATGACTTAATAAAGACTCCGTGGGATAAAGGCTTAGCACAGAGTGGATATTGAATATGAGATAGAGACTCTCCCGTCAAGTAAGGCCAGGTTTCTAGAAGTAATTTCATGAAATGGAAGCTCCCCCATTAAGCAAGGTTGGAGTTTCTAGTAACAATCTCCTTATCCCATAAACTATGTACTCCCATAGGTCATTTAGCTGGTGGATCCGCCTGAAAGCTAAAAAGTCATTGTCTTACCTTAGGAAAGTATGACAACCTTTTTAGGTGTGGGCAACACCAGATTCCATATTTAGCTCACATGGTCTATGTTAGTTAAGTCTTATTCCCGCTATGACAAGAATATGAAGATTATGTGATCTTATTCATACATTGCACAAGTATGCTTTAAGGGTACAAATAGTATGGTTCTCTTATGATGTGAGTATTTATGTAATGAATATGCTTATGACTTATTCTCTTCCATTATCTTCAAATGATATTTTAAACTAGCAAATGGCACGCATTCAACTCAAATGTCCCTTTTTAGCATGTTTTCATGATTTTGTGCATGACTATCATACTTGGTGCATTTTTGTACTAACCCATATTTTCTACATTTTCTCCAAAGTGTAGGGTCCGGTTCCTAAGGCGGTTATCAATTGGTTCAAACTTGGATTTGACTATTCTTCTCGCTTGTGGTGAATCCTCATGATTCGAGGACGGGAGATTTAGTTTGAGTTTAATTTCAAGTATTTCATTTTGGAACTATGTTGTATGTGCTACGTCCTTTTTCATTTTGAACTATTGTAATAGATGTCTAATTGAGACGAGTCTAGACTTTCAATTTCCTTTATAAAGACATTTGGAATTAAATGTGTTTTTACTCTTATTGTTCTAATACTTTATGTTATGGTATGTTAAGGGGCTTTCATGGGGCCTTTCGAGGTTCTATGAGCCTTGTTACGTCTAGGGGGTACCCTTGGGTCGTGCCAAACTTGGTAAGTAGAGCACAAGGTTTAGAATGATTCTAGGATGATGTCTCATAAACAACGTCTAGTAGAGTCTTGTTCATGAGTGAGAAGCGCACCACACTTATTAATTAGAGGCTATAAGATGTTTAGGAAATGTCCCTTCTTTCATTACTCTTGAGTCATATCTTAGATTTTAACTCTATTAAGTCTCTCTCATAATCCTTCTCTTGTGTCTACATGATATAAACACACGAAGGGATAATGATAGAAGAATGGTGGGTGGCAATGTGAATGAGGAAGCTCTTCAAGCTAATCAAGCTCCTTAAGTTAGCCAAGCTCCGGTTGATCTCGTGGCTAAGAATATGACCTATGCAGAGTTTCGATCTACTATCCAAATATTGGCTCAAGTCGTGACAACTCAAGCCAATAGAGAAATGGTAGCACCGGTCAATCCTAATATAAATTCCACGACTTCTAGATTGAGAGATTTTGCAAGAGTGAACCCTCCCAGTTTCTTGGTTCCAAAATGGAAGAGGATCCCCAAAGGTTCATCGATGAGGTTTGCAAAATGCTTGATGCTATGGGGGTGTCTTCGGAGGAGAAGGAAAAGCTATTCGCCTACCAACTAAAAGACGTGGCTCAAGTTTGGTATGATCAGTAAAAGGTGAGAGACCCGTAGGAGCGGGCCGGTAGGATGGGAATCATTTAAATTGGAGTTTCTTGATAGATGTTTTCCTCTAGAGTTAAGGGAACTAAAAATGTAAGAATTCATAAACCTTCAAAAAGGGGGTATGACTGTGAAAGAGTATGCTCTGAAGTTCACCCAACTATTCAAATATGCTCCAACCATACTGGCGGATTCGAGGGCTAAGATGAATAATTTGTGATGAGAGTGTCTGGCTTGGTAGTCAATGAATGTCTTTCGGCAATGCTTATCCCAAGTATGAATATTTAACGTCTCATGATGTATGCCCAACTAATTGAGGAGTCAAAACTCAAGAAAATGAATAGGGAGGTGAAAAGAGCTAGAACCGGTAATAGGAGCTTCTCCAGTTCTAGGTTCATGGACAAGGGCAAAAAAGGTTTAAACAAAGGTTTTCCAACCAAGGTTCCTCTAGTGTTTCCCCAATAGTCAGCAAGGATAGGGTGTGTAACCCTAAACCTTAAGGAGGTAATAGTGGTGGTGCTTATGTGAGTAAGCCAAATTGCACAAAATATGGGGAAAATCATAATGACAAGTGCCTAACCGACATCGATATTTGTTATGGGTGCGGTAAGAGTGGTCATCAATTGATAAATTTCCCACTACTTACGGCCAAAGGTAGAGAAGTCAAGCAAGCTCCTCCAAGCGGTTCAAACTCCAAAGCCCAAAAGCAATCTTATGCTCTTCAATATCGAGATGACTAAGAGGGATCCCTGAATGTGGTGACCGTATGTTAAGAGTCTTTTCTGTTGATGTATATGCCTTTTTAGATCCCAGTGCTACATTTTCCTTTGTTACACCTTTTGTGGCCATGAGTTTGAAATACTGCCCCGAAGCGTTAGTAGAAACTTTTTTCAATCTCTATCCCAATTGGTGACTCTATAGTGGGTAGGAAATTTTATATAAGTTGTCCCATTTCCTTGTCCCATAAATTTACTTTGGTGGATTTGATAGAGTTAGAAATGTTATACTTTGATGTAATTTTGGGTATGGGTTGGTTGTACGCGTGTTATTTCTCTATAGATTGTAGGACTTGTGTGTTTAAATTCTAATTTCCAAATGAGCCTATTTTAGAGTAGAAGTGGGGAAATTCTATCTGTAGAGGTCAATTTGTTTTTTGTCTTAAAGCTAGGAAGATGATCTCCAAAGGGTATACTTACCATTTTGTTAGGGTGATGGATATGGACTCTGAAACCCCTTCTCTAGAATCACTTCCGGTGGTGAATAAGTTTTTGGAATTTTTTCTTGATGATCTACCACGTATTCCTCCTGAGCGAGAAATAGATTTGGTATTGATCTTCTACCGGATATGCAACCTATCTTTATTCTTCCTTATACAATGACTCCTGCCGAGTTGAAAGAGTTGAAGGACCAATTAAAGGATTTGCTAGATAATGGTTTTATAACACCGAGTATATCTCCATGGGGTGCTCTGGTGTTGTTTGTTAGAAAGAAGAATTGGTCTCTTAGAATGTGCATTGATTATCGTCAATTAAACAAAGTGACCTTTAAGAATAAATATCCCCTTCCGAGAATTGATGAATTGTTTGATCAACTTCAAGGGCCTAGCTATTTCTCCAAAATTCATCTTCGTTTGGGTTATCACCAATTAAGGGTGAGAGGGGTTGATATTCCAAAGAATGCCTTTAGGACCCGATATGGTCACTATGAATTTGTGGTTATGTTATTTGGGTTGATAAATGCCCCGGAGACATTTATGGATTTGATGAATAGGGTATTTAGAAAATACCTTGATATGTTTGTGATTGTGTTATCGATGATATTTGATTTATTCAAGGAGTGATAATGAAATGTAGACCATTTCAGAATTGTATTGCAAATTTTTAAGGGCCAACAACTTTTTACAAAGTTTAGCAAGTGTGAATTTTGGTTGAGGTCTATAGCTTTCCTTGGTCATATCATGTCAAGCAAGGCTACTAAGGTAGATCCTAAGAAGACGGATGTGTTCAAGAGTTTTCCTAGACCTTTAACTCCTTCTGATATTAGAAGCTTTTTGGGCTTTGATGGTTACTATATGAGGTTTGTTGAGGGGTTTTCCTCCATCGCTTCTCTATTGATGTCTTTGACTAAAAAAGAAGGCTAAGTTTGAGTGGTTGGAAGATACCGAGAAAAACTTCCAAGAGTTGAAAGACATACATACATCCGCTCCGATGTTGACCTTACCGGAGGGTACGAATGGTTTTGTTGTATATTATGAATTCTCTGGAGTTGGGTTAGGATGTGTCCTCATGCAAAACCGTAAAATGATTGTCTATGATTCAAGGCAAATTAAAGTACATGAGAAGAATTATACGACCTATGATCTTAAATTAGTGGCAGTAGTATGTGCCTTGATAATATGGAGACATTACTTGTATGGATTCTATGTGGATTTATTCACTGATTATAATAGTATTCAATATGTGTTTAGTCAAAAGACTTGAATCTCCGATGAATAAGGTGGTTAGAAATTTTGAAGGATGATGACATGAGTGTCCTTTACCACCCCGGCAAAGCTATTCTTATAGCGGATGCACTTAGTAGATTGTACATGGGTAGTGTAGCCCATATAGAAGACGAAAAGAAAGAGTTGGTTAGTGATATGCATAGGTTGGCTTGGCTAGGTGTTCAACTAGTGAATTCCAACCAAGGGTGGTGTCATGGTTCATAATGGGTACGAATAGTCATTTGTGAT
Source organism: Solanum sitiens (assembly GCA_016801875.1). NCBI lineage: Eukaryota > Viridiplantae > Streptophyta > Magnoliopsida > Solanales > Solanaceae > Solanum > Solanum sitiens. The sequence continues at coordinate 3,896,607 of JABWTJ010000080.1, forward strand.
GGATGTGTAGTTAAGGAAACCTTGATCCTATAGTGGTTAAATTGAAAGAGTCGGTACTCAAGAAGTCCGTGGAGAATTTCTCCCAAGGGGGAGATGGGGTAATTAGGTACCAAGGTGAATTATGTGTTCTGAATGTTGATGGGTTGAGGGAGAAAATCTTAGAAGAGGCTCGTAGTTCTCGGTATTCTATTCATCCGGGAGCCACCAAGATGTACCGTGATCTACGGGAAGTCTATTGGTGGAATGACATGAAGAGATATATTGCAGGATTCATAGCCAAATACCCTAATTGTCAACAAGTTAAGGTTGAACATCAAAGGTCGGGAGTATTGTCACAAAATATTCCTATTCCTACTTAGAAGTGGGAAGATGTGAATATAGAATTTATTATGGGTTTGCCTCGCACTCGAAGGAAACATGATTCTATTAAGGTCATTATTGATAGGATGACAAATCATCCCACTTTATTCCCGTCAAAGCTTCTTATTATGCGAAAGCTATGCTAAATTGTACATAAGAGAGATAGTGAAGTTACATGGGGTTCCTTTATCCATTATTTCAGATCGGGATACTCAATTTACTTCACACTTTTGGAGGTCATTCCAAAAAGGGCTTGGTACTAAAGTTAAACTTAACACGATATTTCACCCTCAAATAGATGGTCAAGTTGAACGCACCATTCAAACTTTAGATAAAATGTTGTGGGCATGTGTTATAGATTTCAAAAGTAATTGGGATGACAACTTGCCATTAATAGAGTTTGCCTACAATAATAGTCACCACTCAAGTATCGGTATGACTCCTTTTGAAGCCTTGTATGGTAAGAGATGTAGGTCTTCGGTTGGTTGGTTTGAGGTAGGTGATATTGTTATTATTGGTCCTGAATTGGTTTATGAAGCTATTGAGAAAGTTTTACTCATTAGAGAGAGGTTGAGAATGGCCCAAAGTTGGCAAAGTCCTATGTCGATGTGAGAAGAAAGGACCTAGAATTTGAAGTTAATGACTGGGTCTATTTGAGATTCTCCCTCATGAAGGGTGTTATGAGGTATGGCAAGAAAGGAAAACTTAGTCCCCAGTATGTAGGCCCATATCAAATTTTGAAGCATATTGGTAAAGTTTCCTATGAGTTGGATTTTCCAAATGAGTTGGTCCCGGTCCACCCGTTATTTCATGTTTCTATGCTTAAAAAGTGTGTTGGAGATCCGGTGTCCATTATTCCCCTAGAAGGGTTGGGAGTTGAAGAAAGTCTTTCATATGAAGAAGTTTTGATAGAAATCATAGAGCGACAAGTCAAGAGATTGAGAAACAAGGAAATAGCTTCCGTTAAGATTTTATGAAGGAATCATCTAGTTGAGCGTGTTACTTGGGAGATCGAGGCTGAAATGAAGTTCTGATACCCTCATCTCTTTCCTTTTACTCCTATTCAAGCTTGAGGTAAGTAGTTTTATCTAGAGTTTCCTTGTTTTAGAGGTCATGTGGGAATCATGTGGTTTCCATGATTTTCTTATGTTATGCATATTCTTGATGAAATTCATATTTAGTAAGAAGATGTATTTTCGTGATTCATGTTCCTCATGTTGTTGTGCATTTAGTATGAGTTGCATATTTCATTTCATGAGATGAGTTGATGAACTTGTTTTAGGATGCTTTGTGTTGAGCATGATTTTAGTTGGAGAAGGTAGTTCCTCCTATGAATATGTGAAATATTGAATTTCATGCATAATGGATTGTTAGATGTAGTTCATACTCCCTTGTGTTGCATTGACTATGTTTTAGAGGGAGTTGAAGTTTCCCCCTTTTGAGTTGTGCATTATTTTGATGTTTCATGCATGTCGGGCAGCTAGTTTTAAGTTTTTAATTCTGTTAGGTGTCTAGATCATCATTCGAGGATGAATGTTCCCAAGGGAGAGATAATGTAACATTTTGGAAACTAGTAGGCTAAACTAGAGCTAAAAAGTGAGGGTTAACGTCAAGGGAGAATGTTAAGGACCAAGGAAAATTGGCAAGGGGCCAAGGCTGCCCATTTTGGCCAAGGCAATTCCCACCAAGACCACGAGGGTCTTCACGACCCATAGTGGACACCATGAGTCATGGTTTCACTTGTGGAGGTAGAGGCAGTAGCCTTAAGTTGCCTCAAAAGTGACCCCTCCACACGAGCCACTTCACGGCTTGTGAAGCCTTAGACGTCTCGTGGGAGTGGTCTTGAACTTATCTTAGTGGGATGGCCATTGAGGGTGGCTTGTCCTAGCCACTGCCTCAAGGTCCACGAGAGGAACCACTACTCATGGTCTTGACCACGGCTCGTGGAACCCTTCATGAAGTTGCCTTGGGCGTGTGAGCTAAAGGCACAATTTACCTAGGCCATTTCCTTAAGTCCACGAAGGGGACCACGGCTCGCGGTCATGACCATGTCTCGTGGAGCCACTCGTGGAATTCGGGGAACTCACTTTAAGTGAGTGTTATTTTGGGGATTTCATGTTTAAGTCCAATTGAAGTGGAGTCGTTTTGGGTAAGTTTAGGGGCACTATATAGGTTATTTTTAATTCAAATTCACCCAACTTAAGTCATAGTTTCCAAACACTCAAATATTTCCAAAAGTTATCTGCTCTCCCAAAATTTATGTCTCTAGAACTCAAGGAAAAAGAAGGGGAAAGTTGAAGCTAGGGGTTGATGAAACAAGGATTTTTCACTCAATTTATTTGGAAAATCATAACTAAGGTATGGTAGTCCTTCATCCGTGAATTGTTTTCATCCACGGAGTCCCTCCAAAACCCTTAATTTCAAAGCTAGAAATCCCAATAGTTATGGTTTGACTTCAATCTCATGCATTCCTTTCAAATACGTTTTTAATGATCGGATTATATTTGATTATGGATATATTGATGATTTAATATGGTTTTATGTTCAATCTTCCAAGAATCCATGAACTCCCCTAATTCCCCAAATTGGATGCAAGTATAGAATTGTGAATGTAGTGCATTGATTAATTGAATCATGCTATTATCCATGTCTAATTTAGTAACTCTAGATGTATTGATCGAATGTGGTCTATGGTCCTTGAAGGGCAAATTATAAGAATTATGCATGATTACGAGGGTTATGTATATGCTTTAAGAACACTTTGAGAGTGAAGTGTCTATGATTATAATGATGTTGTTGTGTTGATCGAAAGGTTACTCTCATGCACACATAATGAACATAATGTGAAAGGTTTGTTCACATGATGGAGATTCTACGTCAAAAGGTTACTCTCACTTAAATGAATCTAAAATTATATGTAGACATGGACGGTGAAAGGTTATTCTCACGCATGATCTAATGAGCTATATTAATGAAACAAGTTATGACTTAATAAGTAATCTGTGGGATAAAATTTAGCACCGAGTAGATATTGAATATGGGATAGAGACTCTTCCATTAAGTAAGGCCATGTTTCTAGTATTAATCTGATGAGATGGAAGTTCCCCTGTTAAGCAAGGTTGGGTTTTCTAGTAACAATCTCTTTGTCCCATAAACCATGTGCCTCATAGGTCATTTAGCTAGTGGATCCACCCAAAATCTAACAAGTCATGGTCTTACCTTAGGCAAGTCGGATAACCCTTTTTGGTGTGGCCAACACCGAATTTCGTGTTTAGCTCACATGGTCTATGTCGGTTAATGTTTATTCTCACTATGACAATAATATGAACAAGAACATGAATTATGAATGATGGTTACTCAATAAGTTTTACTTATCTTGGGTAGGATTATAGGACCTTATTCATGCATTGCACAAGTATACTTTGAAGGTACAAATTGTATGGTTCTCTTATGATAAGAGTATTTATGTAATGAATATGCTTATGACTTATGCTCTTCCATTATCTTCAAAATGATGTTTTAAACTAGCAAATGTCATACATTCAACTAAAATGTTATTTTTAGCATGTTTTCATGATTTTGTGCATGACTATTATACTTGGTACATTTTTGTACTAATCCATATTTTCTATATTTTTGTCAAAGTGTAGGGTTTGATTCCTAAAACAGTTATCAATTGGTTCAAGCTTGGATTTGACTATTCTCCTCGGTTGTAGTGAGTCCTCGTGATTCAAGGCTGGGAGATTTACTTTGAGTTTCATTTCTAGTATTTCATTTTGGAACTATGTTGTAAGGGTTACGTCCCTTTTCATTTGAACTATTGTAATAAATGGTTAATTGAGACAAGTCCAGACTTCCATTTTCCTTTATAAAGACATTTGGACTTAAATGTTTTTTTACTCTTATTATTCTAATACTTTATGTTATGGTATGCTAAGGGGCTTACATGGAGCCTTTGGGGTTATATGTGCCTTGTTACGTCTTGGGGGTGACCTTGAGTCGTGATAGGAACTTTCACATATAACTACTCAAAAATAGCCTAATTACTCTCCATAGCTGTAGTTTGATAATCACACGTAGCTACATGTTATAGGGAGGAGAGAGGTGAGCGAGACTGGGAGAGAGAAGAGAGATGCGAGCAAGAGAGGGCAAAGAGTGGGAGAGAGGTGAATCGTATATGTATATCGATTATATATATATATATATATATATATATATATATATATATATATATATATGGTAAGCGATATTGGGAGATGAAGGAGAGAGGCGAGCGAATTGGAAGAGGAGGAGAGAGGCGAGCTAGAGAGGGGAGAAAGTATGAGAGAGATGAATTGTATATGTATATCAGTTAGAAAATTGTATATTATACATATGCATTTGTATATATGACAAGCGAGGTTGGGAGAGGGAGGAGAGAGGCGAGCGAGAGGGCAAAGAGTGGGAGAGGTGAATTGTATATGTATATGTATATGTATATTTGTTAGATAATTGTATATTATACATATGTATTTGTATATTCTGGCGAATTATGCATATGCAAAACGTGGCTAATTATACAAACTCAAAGTCAACTCACGTAATTAATGTATAATGTTAGTCGCGAGTGATAATTATAGCAAACTATAGTTATGATGAGTAATTAAGTAGTATACGTTTGCTTAACCCCATAATTTTTTCTAAAAAGAATAGTTCATACATGTCATACCCAAAAGTGGTCTGGCCAGCGAAATAAGAAAAAATGTAACATATATTAAAAATTAAGGAAAATAAAAAAATACATACTTTTTTTCTATTTGTTTTTCCTATTTCAACTTGACATAGAGTTTACAAAAGTAAAATAATAATAATTAAATTTTGTAGTTTTAAATTAATTAAAGATTTGTCAAATATACTAAAATAATTTTTAATCTTATGATATTACAAATATCACTTGAAAAAATGAATTAAAAATTAAAATTGCTAAAAATAAAATGCACCATTTTAAAAGAAAAATAGAACAAATAAATTGAATCGAAAAGTTTTACTAGCTATGAGACCACAAACGTGGTTTCCAAAAGGTTTCAAAACAAGCATGCAGTGTTATTAATTATCATCACAACTTTGACCTAAAAGTTTAATTTGGTTGTAAAATGAGAAAGCAATACATTCTTTGTTCGTGCGACCTATAATATACTTTTTGGCATATGAATTACACGAGCTTCTTGACATGTTAAGCACAGCCGTCCAAGACAAAAACTAACCTTAATTACAGCTATCTATCTCATCTTGTGATCTATACAAAGTGTGAATATATATGATTCCATTTCCATATGCTAGTTACTTTTTTTACTTTATTGATGAATTATAGTTCTCAACAGAAAGAAAGAAGTATTAAAAACACTTTTAAACTTCGGATAAATTAATAGTGTTATCTTCGAACTATTGATAGTCTTAAAAACATATCATTATTTGACTAACTAAACTTCGGTACACCCACGATCTATCACATGTCATAAGAAGTGGTCTCAAACTCTTGTAGAAGCATGAGACTCTTAATAAAAAGCCGAGAAAAGTGGTTAAATCACTTTTAAACTTTACAAGAATTTAGGAATGCATTTCACCATATTACAAGTTCAAGGGTGAATTTAAATTCAACTAGACAAGCTAACGAGTGTTTTTAAGACTATCAATAGTTTGAGAATGAAACTAATAATTTGTGCTAATTTAGAGGTGTTTTCAGTACTTTCCTCTTTATTGATTAATCAGCTACATACCAAAGTTTACAGATCAACAAATTCTTGTTGATGTTTACAAACTTAATTATATTACATTAATACAGATAATAATAATATATATAAGCAAGAAAACATTGGTCAAACAAAGTCATCGACCGAAAAAATTGATGCCAAACAACTTCAACAAGTACTTTCTGAATTTGCTTTTTTTTTCTTCAAATTCAGTAAAATGTTACCAAAAATATACTTTCTGCTTCGTCAATATTAAAACACCGCAATGTATGCTCTAGATAGAGTAATGTAATTTTTTTAAACGCTTATTTATCACTAGAACTGTCAATATGGGCTAGTCCACCCTATTCGGGCTAACTCATACAGGCTTTTACATTTTACGGATCAGGCCGGACTAATCCATATTTTCCATGGGCCAGAAAATGATCGGTCCAACCCACAAGTACGTAAGTTACAAATTTGTCGGATCAGTCCAGTTTTTAATAAATCATATTTTTTTTATAATTAATAAATTAAATTATAAATTATAATCTAAAAATATTATCATAAATATCAACAAAATAATATTACATGATGTTAATGTTACTACTTGTTAATCAAATCCACAAATAAAATTGTCTTTATAATATTTATTAAGATTTTTTTCAAGTAAAAATATAAATATCTAAATAGAAATATTTACCTAATTGTTTTGAGTTTGGACTCTCTTTAATTTTAAATTTTAATATTGTATTATATTTTTTAATTAATTTTTATGGCTCACGGGCCGGCCCTACCTATATCAAGCCCACAGATCAACAAGCTTGTTCAGGCCGCGCTAAAAAATCCTTTCCAAATGGGCTCAATTTTTTTGGCGCAGCCCTATTAAATCTCGGATTAGTCCAGGCCGGTCCAACGGGTCTAGCTCATATTGACGACTCTTTTTATCATTAAATAGAATATTTAGCGGCCTTTTATTAAAAATAAAAACGGAAAAGGGCCTAAAATACCCTCAAAATATTGGAAATGGTACAAAACCACCCTTCATCCACCTATTGGCTCCAAAGTGCTCTTCTCATCCACCTATTGGCTCCAAAATACCCTTCTCATCCACCTTTAGGTTCAAAATTGACCACTTATTTAATGATTTCAAATTTAAACTATTTAAACATTTTTTAAAAATAATTGGCGTTCAACTATTGGTTATAATTTTTTTTTTAATATCATATATCAATCAACCCACTACCCACCCATTACTAATTAAATTCACCCAATTAATAAACCAATTCTAATATCAAAATCGCCCTAAACACTACTAAGACACGGCAAAATCACAGATTCTTGAAAATAACATCCAAAATTCTTGGAGTCCGAATTGAAGCCCCAATGAAATTTAGGTTTAGCCTCTTATTTAGGAGGATACTTTCAATAGGATTTTCTTTCAAGCTTGAATTCAAAATTTATGATTAAAGATAAAGAAGTAGTACATCCCGAATTAATTAGTGCACTTTTTTTAATATAGTTTTATAAATATACATGATTTATTTTAAATATTAAAACTATAATATATTATTTTTAAAAAGTTATCTATTAAATAACATCACATAATGGAGATGAAGGAATAATTAAGATGAAGGTAGTCAGACTTTTAAGTTTATCGATAATTATTATTTAGACACTTGAATTATAATATGTTTTGATTGAGGACTTGAATGTATGATAATGTACTTCTATAAATATTTTCACCTCAAAATTTTACAAACATTCATTGGCAGTATATTTACTATTGTTGCATTAGTAAAGGAGCGGGTTTAATTAGTAATGGGTGGGTAATGGATTGATTTATAAATTATATTTATAAGTTAAGTTATAAAAAAGTTGAGGGCCACGTATTTAAGAAAATATTTAAATTGTTTAAATTTAAAACTGTTAAATAAGTGGTCAATTTTGAGCTCAAAGGTGGATGACAAGGGTAGTTTGGAGCCAATAGGTTGGTGAGAAGGGCATTTTGGAGCCAATAGGTGGATGGATGGTAATTTTGTACCATTTCTAATACTTCAAGGGTATTTTAGGCCCTTTTTCGAAATAAAAAATATCAATAAAAATAAATACACACAAGGGGATATCCAAAAAGATTAATGGTACTCAATATACACTTGAGCGTGCTTTTCATTAACCTTTTACCACTTTATATACACATAGGGGCCGTTTGGTTACCGTATAAGTTGCATTTTATTCATGTATAAGTAGTTGCATTAGTTTTTACTATATTTGGTAGAAGTTTGTATTAGGTGAAAAAGTCAATATAACTTATACCATGTTTGGTTGGTAGGATTCAAATAGGCAGAATGACCTGTTAGACCCTTATACTTGTATTAGTTTGTAAGTTGGACCATTGTCTTCTGATTTTGCCAAACCCTTAAACTCATTCAAACACAATATTTCAAACCTCTTTCTCATCATTTGTGTGTGCGTGTATTACACTCAATTTACACATGAAATTTTACGTCATTTTTTAATGACACATTAATATTTTTATTACTTTTTAATGATAAATCAGAAATTAAATATTTAAAAATAAATAATATTTTTTAAAAAATGCAAATTTTTCTCTCTGTCTATACTCATTTTTCATATTCCACTTTACCTTCTTCCTCCCCACCCTCTACCCTTCACCCCAAAAAATAAAAATTACCATATTTCGTCTTCCTCACACTCAAAAAAAAATTTATTGACAAAATGTAAAAGATTATACTTAGCTCTTACACATACTTTCGCTTTTATTTATTTATATTTGGTAAAAAGATATATCAAGAAAACTTCAAATTGAAAAAAATATATGTTTATAAGTAAATTCAAGCAATAAATCTTGAAAAATTAAGTTTTAAAAAGGTGAATGAGATGCATTTTAACAAAAGCTTTTTATTGTGATTATGTTAATGGTGTATATGTCAAAAGAGAAGAAAAGAAAATGGATAGGGCAGGGGGTGGGTGGGTGGATGGGGGATCTGGGGCTGAAAAGAAGAGGAAAAAGGTGGGACTGGGCTAAAGAAGAATAAGAAGAGAGAAGGGGCTGTGGCAGCGATGGGTTGAGTGGGTTGAAAAAGAAGTTTTTGATTAATTTTTGAAAAAGTGGTGTGGGAAAGAATATAGATTTTTTTCTTTTTTAATTTTTTTTTATATAATTTTAATAATTTAAAATTTAAAACTTAAAGTTTAAAAAATGATGCTCACTCGCCTTAAATGCGTCTGGTCACACTCTCTCGCCAAGTCAGCTATTTTAAGATCACATAAGCATGGTCAATGGTCAGAGGGGTTAATATATTGTGTTTTATTTAGTTTAGGGATCCAAATGACAAAAAGGTAAATAGAAGGGTTCAAAATACAAACAGATACAAGTATAAGGGTCCACCAGACCATTCCGCCTTCCAAATATTGTATAAAAGTTATTCATGTATTAACTTTATGTTGTGTTTGGTTGCGATTTTTGTAGTCTTACATAATTAATACACCATAACTTATGAAGAAATCTATGTATAATTTATGCAGGGTAGAAGGTGGAATAAGTTATGCAGATATTAGCTATACATTTATTAAAATAGTAAATTACACATTTACCCATATTAATTTATTTTTGCTCTTTTTTATTGTAAACTTTACCTAACTATACTATTTTCCTAACTTTTTTCTTTTTTTTACCTTTTTTTAATTCACGAACAACCATCTTTTTTCATGTTTTCATTTGAAATCCAAATGTAATATTTTATTAATATTACAAATTGAATGGTGTATATTTTGCTGACAGCCTGACACATATGTTAATAATATATTAAGGTTATATATTGTTAAGTATATTCCACTTAATTAATTAACATGTATTATTATTTGTTTGCAATGTGAATTTATACATAATCTATATATTCAGTACATTAAAATGTATAAATAATATATATAACATATTAATAGAGTATTTACATTATATAAAATAGATTATTATAATGTACTTGAACTATATTAATGGTATTTTATTTTTATAAGTTATAAATATAAAAAATAACAAAATGAAGGAAAAAATAGCGGTCCCAATTATAAAGGATTTTTTTTCCTTTACTTTTTATTCAAAAAGTGGGAGACCCTCTCTCCCCCCCCCCCCCCCCTCTCTCCATATATATATATATATATATTTTATAATAAATTTAATATTTAATAGTTAATAATTTATGTATTGTGATCTCTACATAACTAAATAATACTTGCATAACTAATATATGCATAACTAAACTTTGCATAACTAATACCTGCATAACTAAAACCTAAATAACTAATACCTGCATAACTAAATCCTGCATAACTAATACCTACATAACTAAACCTTCATAACTAATACCTGCATAGGTCTAACTAGTTAACCAAAAGGCCCCATAATTCCTTTAGGGATATCCAATAAAATTGAAAAAAATACACAAGCAATGATTAGCATGGTATTACGATATGAAATTGTGAGATGGAATCGGTATTTGGACATGTGTTTCACGTTGATTCTATCTCATGAGACTGGATCTCATATTCTCCAAAAATCATGATTTGGAAATTTCATAATTGGCTCACAAGTTTATATTTTGTTGGAGCAACCCCACATTCATATTGACTAGTCATTTATTTTATATGTAAATAAAATTTATAATCATATCATTACTTTTTAAAATTTATTATCCTCACCAACATAAATTTATTATTACTTTGAGTCAATTCATACTTTATCATTTATATTCATCAAATTCATTGTTTTTAATCAAATTTATTTATCAGCAAAAAATTATTACAACTACTTGAATGTTTTATTTTAAGAAAAAAACAATTTTTCATTGACATAGAGTGAACAAGACTATCCATAATGACTTTGTAATTATTTTATCATGCGACTTCATATTTTTGTTTTTTTGTTGAGATTGAATTAATAATCATGATTATTTTAATAGTTTTACAACTTATGAGATTCTTATGTTTATGAAAAAATATACAACCAAAAACCCATACTGTGTGTCCAAACAAAACCTCAACTCCATATCATGATTTCATATTATGATTTCATATCATGACTTCATATCGCATGGTCAATCGAGCCCCCTTTCCATTAGAAATCATGTCCCTTACTTTAAAATTTATTACTTCCTCTGTCTCAGTTTATGTAACACATTTTGAATATCGAGATTCAAACAACTCTAACTTTGGTCATAAATTTTTTATTGTAACATCTCGTAAACCGAAATAGCTAGGATTAAATAAAAAAACTAAGAATAGTTATTTTTGGAAAGAAGAGGAAAACATTCTGGAAAATCTCCTAAGAGTAAAAGTAAGTTTTTGGTCATTTTCAAACGGTCATAACTTCTAGCTCAGGATGAGTTAGGACCAGTTCTTTATATGGTTGGAAATCCCTTGAAGATATCTTTCCAATGCCGCCGAGTTTGCACATTTTTGATATCGTATGAGGGAGATATGCCTATCAAAAGTTAGACTGTTGGATTGAGGAAAGTCCAATACGGATTTTAGTAAGGGTAAAGAAGTCTTTTTGCCCTACTATTTCCTAATTTGTTTTAAGGGCTTATTAGGGGTAAAACTAAGTCTTAAGTCAGTTTTAAAAAATTGAAATACGCTTAGGGCTTGGGAGAAGAGAGAAGAGAAGAAGGAGAAAGGAGAAAAGACCAATAATTCGTCCAGAATGCCAAGATCTTCGAGTAGAATTCATCAGGGGTGATCCCTATAAGGTATGTGAGATCTTTCTGTGTTGGGTTCTTTCACCCACACACCAATATGTTTAATTCAGCGCATTTAGAGTAGATTGAATGATGAACATTGAAGCTCTTGATGAACAATTGTTGAATTCTTGTTGTTTGAGTTGGAGTATACTTTTAGTTATTTTGATTCGTGTTTCCAGGATGTTTTACGAGTATAATTGATTGGGTATTGAAAATATTAGTGATCCTAAGTGTTTGATTAAAGATCCATGGGAGTTAAGAAGGTCTAGAGATGAAAATCGGAGAAAAAAAACAAAAATCCGGTCTGATAGGCCCTGGGGCGCCGCGCCAACCTAAGCCCCTCAGGACAGACTCTGTCCGTCATGCTCTGGCGCGCTGCGCCAGCCAAAGTGCCTAAAACAGTGTTTGTCTGTCGGGCTTTGGCGCCCCGCGCCTCTCAGAGCGCCAAGGTCACCTGGAAATCCATTTTCCCCCATCTTTTCGTACTAGTTGATGTACCTATGTTTCTTAGTTGATTCTAACACTCTAAGGTACATCTAAACATCATGAAATCATCCACAAACATGAGATCATGATCCTTGAATCCATAATCCAATTCAAGTGAAGTTAAGATCAAAGTCAAAGAAGCTAAGAGTCAAGTCTAAACATTAAGGAGCAAGTCAAAGTAAGTTCTTAAAGTTTTCAAAGAGTCTTAAACAAACATTTTAACTTTGTTTTAAGGCTCAATCTAAAATTTGAGTAAAGAGCAATGAGTTAGAACTAAGTATTCCTTAAGAGTTAAGTTTCAAGTAAAGCAAAGAGCAAAGAGTTATTACAATTCTCAAAAAGCTACAAGGGAACTAAGTAGTCCCTAAGAGTTACAAATGTTTTCACATTTGGAGAAAAGAAAGGAAGCTAGACTTCCACGGAGCCTTTGGCTAGTTTTATAAAAAGGGAACTATGATTTCCAAGAGAGTTTTTAAAGTTAAGTTTGAGCAATTACCTCAAATCAGAGAAGAAGTTGTTTTAAAAATACATTACCTAAGTATTTTGGGACTAGTATTGAGCACCGATATGGGAACGCGTGTTCTTAAAAATTCAAGTCTCCATAAATCATGTAGCCAACATGGACAGAGAAAGGATCATACTTTTTAGATGATTCCTTAGTGTTTTTTAGCATAGACTAGTGGATGCACTTAGTATTTCAGGTTCTATACCGACGGCAAGGTATAGAGCGGTCCTCTTGCAACGCGAGGTAAGATATTGTACAATCGCTTAGGCTCATGATGATGGTTGTCGGTTAAAGAATCTCTCACAGAAACTATATTACTTTTATTATAAGTAAAGTTGAGTTTGTTATTGCATTATCTTTAACGAACTAAGTTGTTTACACTGTTTTACAAGTTTTATTATATATATTGCATGTGTCCTTACTGCTCTATATTGAGTTAGTATTTCATAAGTTGAGCAGAGCCAAGGTAAGTTCTTCTTAATCCTTTCAAGCTTTAAGTTGTTGTTTAGCATTCCAACCGCATACTCGTACATTTAATGTACTGATGTCAGTTGGCCTGCATCGTCTTATGATGCAGACACAGGTAACCAGGATCTGCACCCAGCACCTCGTTGATCTAGTTGAGCATTCGGAGTCAGTCGTGAGCCTCCTTGCATTCTGGAGGACACTTCTATTCACTTTCTAGTATTTCATTTATAGGTTGTTGTGGTTCTGTCCCAACATCCATCTTAGTATTGTAGAAGCTTCATAGACAGTCAGGTAATCAGTTTGTGTCTCTTCCTTGAATTGCAGATGTTTTGCTATGAGAATTTGAGTGTCATTTTGACCAAACTATAATGTTTTAAGTATTTCTTTTAAGAATGTTCTTATTTCATATTTGAGTTAAGTTACGACTTTCGCTGAGTTAAGTAAGCCAGGCCAAGGGTTCGCTCAAGACCAGCAATGGTCATTGGGTGTCGGCCACGTCCAAGGTGTAGGCTCGGGCATGACATTTCATATATCTTTCAAATATTTTGGATTGTCAATTTATGACTATAGTATTTTGGCAAAATATCATATGGACCATGTACTTGTACCCGTTTGTATTGTGAATCCTTCTACTCATCCCTTTGTCATCTGGACTCTTACACTTAGTAAAACACAATATGTCAAACTCTTCTAACAATTGGCCATGATTATGTGACATTAATATGGTTGAGTTGGCAAAAGAGTGAGACCACACGCCTATTAGGACAAGTGAACATCATATTTAAATTTTAAAAATTTAATTTAAAAGAGTAAAATAATAAACTTAGAAAAGAAAAAAGAAACCCTTCTTCTTCCCCGAACAACCTACTTTTTCCAGCCATCTTCATTTTTGTCCAACACTCTTTTTTTCTTTCTTTCATCTTCTTCAGGTGGTCTGGTACACTAGAGGCGGCGAGGAGCATGCTGGTAAACAGGAGGCAACAATGAATTTTTTGGCCTTCTGATACACTGGAGAGGATGGACAGCATGGAGGGGGGGGGGGCCTGCTGGTTCGCAGGAGTCGTCGATGGTACAGAAAATGAAGACATCGGAGAGCGGAATGAGGCTGGTGAGTGGCAAGGAGTTGGTGCAGCGGCTTATGATTTTTGAATATGTGGAGGTTGGAGAAGAAGGAAGTAAGAAAAATGGTGAAAGTGTGAGACGAAGATGGAGACAAATGAGGGAGAGAGTATTTGTGGTCTCGCCATCAAGAGGGTGGTGGCAGCGATAACTTTCTCCGGAGATTGGGCCATTTCAAGATGAAAGTGACAGATGATGTAGGGAGATACCCAAAACTTTAACTTAAAAGAATAAATTAAAATTTTATTTTGTAAACTTTACATCAAAACTTTATGATTTTTTGTCTAAAAAGAAATTATTATAAAAATAAAAAATGATGTGGAGAAATTTATCTGACATGAAATGTGACATTAGCGCGATTGAGAGTCACAATCAGTTGAAAGGGTTCAAATGGTTGAGTCTAAATGAGTTCGAGGATTCATATGACAAAAGGGTAAGTAGAAGGATTCACAATACAAATGGATACAAGTATAAGGGTTCACCAAACCATTTTTCCTAGTACTTTTAACGTAGTTTATAAATATATGAATTTAACTTTTAAAAAAATAAAGATTTTGCATGCAAATTCTAGGTCAAACTTAAATTGTTTGATTCTTAAAAAATAAAATGTATCACATAAATTGAGATAGAAGAAAGTACGATATTATGATTAATTAGCAACCTTGTATTGGAATGAGTATGGTTGTTATCCGAAAGAATGTGAGTAAACCCTTTGAGGAGCTTGCAAAAGTTGAAGGGGGCAAAAGTAGGTGTATTGGCTTGTGAACATTATTAATTAAAATACAGATTGGTTCACTTCCAAGCAACCAACCTGTAAAGTCAACTCCTAACAGTACTTATGTTTTCTTATATTACTTAATTTTCTAATTAAACACTGCCCTCCTGTTTATTTTTATTTTAATTATATGATATGGCTGAAATTGGTGAAGCTATTAATGCGGATCTATCATCCTTAGAGAATTAGGAGGCATGTCTGTCCTTTACTTAAGGTCAAAACACATATAGAAAGACACTTAACTCGATTTTGTTTCATTTTAATCTTCTCAACTTTATTTTTATACTATTTAAATAAGAAAAGTTTATTCGGTATAAATATTTGGCGCCTGTTAGACAAGTATTAAAAAGGTAAGCTATATCTAACTAAATAATGCTATGTATTTTATTTTCTTCAACTCCTTTGGATTAACTTTATGTTTACACTGATTATATCAATTTATCATTTTTAAGTGACATAAAAATATATAATTAATTAACTATATATATTCAATTGATTACAAAATGTATTGCTTAGATCGATTAGTGTCACTGATTAATCTAAGTATCAAGTTTATATTATTATGAATATATCAAATTTTTTTCAATGTATGTGTCGATAAAATATTTGACATAATTCTAATAATTATAGTTTTAAATTTTGACATAATATTGTTCTCCTCGATCTACCTCTTTACTTATCATTTAAACAATTTGTTTAGTCCTTTATAATGTAGAATATCTGATATTTGGAATTTCATATAGACCAAGTGAATTATAAAAATTAAAATAAAAAGAATATTATCTTTAGCATAGAAAGAGTTAAAAGAAAAAAATGAGGTAGATGAAGAAATAAAAAGTAAAGAAAGAGTTAAAAGAGAAAAATGAGGTACATGAAGAAAATAAAAAGATAAGTACTTAAGTAGATGAAGGAAGAGGAGATAGAGGAAATAAAAAAAGGAGAAGCTTGTTTAGGATAGCAAACGAGCGAGTCGAGTCGAATAGGACTCGATTCAAAAAAGAGTTAAATAAAAATGAATAAGTTACCCGACTCAACTCATATTTTAAATGGGTAAAATGGATATACCCAATGGATAATATGGATAATCATATTACCCATATTATATTAGAGATTTTGTTAAAAGCTTTAAAAACAAAACAAAAACAAAATTATCACTTAACTCCCCCCTTCCCCCCCACGCACCTCCCAAAAAAATGTAGAAATAAAGAAATAAAAAAATAAAAACTTTCACCCAACCCCTACCAGCCTCCACCCCCTACCAGCCACCCCCCTTCCCCACACCCCATCCCGAAAAAAATTAACAAAATTTTAAAAAAAAAATCATTATTTTTTTAAAAAAAAATTACCACCCCATCCCCCTACCAGCCACCCCGACCCACCCCAACACCCACTACCAGCCCCCCTCCTACCCCTACCAGCCCCCTCACCCCCCACCCACCCACCCTCATCCAAAAAAAATCATTAAACTTTTATAAAAAATTTCATTAATTTTTATTAGAAAATTTAAAAAAAAATTACCCCCCCCCCCAATCCCCCCAAAAAAAATTAACAATTTTTTAATTTTTTCATTAATTTTTTTAAACACCCCTTACCCCCTACCCCCATCCTACCACCCCTATCTCAAATTAAATGTAAAAAAAAATATTTTCTTATAGATTTTTTTTTTAAAAAAAAAAGCTTTCTTACTAACCCTTTATCACTTTTTTTTATTTGCTTTTACCCATTTTATTCGCTTAACTATCCATTTTTAAATGGGTAATATGGGTATTACTCGAATTTACCCATTTTCAAATGAGTTGGAGACCCAATTCATTTAATATGGGTAATATGTACGAATACCCATATTATTTACCCATTTTGACACCCCTAAACTTGTTAATGATAAAAAATGTTGAATATTAACATTAAAAAAGATGTCTCATTCGCTTAAAAGGTGAGTAATCTTGTCATTTAAATAAAAGTTGATGTATGAAGGGTTAAAATGAAACAAGATTTAGCTCAAGTGCAAAAATGCAACTTAGAAACAAATTAAAGGTCGGGGTTGCATATTTGTTTGGCCTTTTCTTAATATCCACAAGTTAAAAAGGTACTCATTACTTACCCATCATCACCACAAGATTCAGTGATCGAGCTAGGATTTTTAATAAAGAGATTCAAAATCTGAAGAACTAAACACACGAACTAATCTATGAGAGTTCGACATCTACTATATATCATACAAAATAATTTTAACCATATATAAATAGTAGTATTTTCTGTCAAAAAGGGTTCGGATGGACCCCAAACAGAAAGTTCCGCCCTTAAGTCCACAACACATACATAAAATGCACACATGGTACATGACATGCATAAACATATAGTAGTATCACATTCGTACATGATAGAGACATGCATATATCTAGCTAGTCCCTTTATACTTCCAAGAAACTTCAAAAGAGCAGTGAGTCACAACTACTACCATATTAAAAAAATTAATATGTCGATGGGGATCGAGAAGAAATCCATATTCCCACTTATTCCTTAGTGTCACATCATACATTATATTATATTAGTATATATACCAATTAAAAATGATAGGATAAGGTGGATCGTTGATGGAGTGAAGGTTTGTTGAAATCGGAGGGGTGAAATTCCCTGCATGAATACCTAAAAATGCTTCTAACCTAACGAAGAATTCAAAAGGCATATTAAATTCATGTACCCTAAACATATATATGCATGAGTGAATGAGAATTAAAATGGAGGGATCAATAATTATTCTGTGCCAAAGGTATATTGTTGGTCTCTTGGTTGTTCATTGACTTGTTCATAAAACTAATGTATACTTAATTAACTATGTTTAAAATTTAGCAAGTAAAAATGAATTGGTTATATATTAAGTATCAGGTGGAAGTGATTTTCATTAATGGATTAAATATCACTCCGTCTATTTTTACTTATTCACTACTCATGATTTCTATTTTTAGAGTCAAACTATAATAACTTTGACTAATATTTCAAGATGTATTTTTCAACATTTTGATATGCAAAAAATTGCAATTTATAGTACTTTTCATATAGTTTTTGAATATCTAAATTTTTTATTTAAAATGTCGAATTAATGTAATCTAATTTAACCTTGAAAATTAGTCAAATTGACTTTCGAAAAGCGCAACATGACAAATAAAATGAACGGAGGGAGTATATTGTTTGGGATGTTTAACGATATTTGTCCAGTTTATATAATCAATGAATAATTTATCATGTTGTGCCTTATTTTAGACATGCTATTAAGTACTATTCGTTTCTCAGTTTTTAGATAACTTGTATTTTAATATGGGAGATTTGGTAAAATTATCCCTATCATTTACTTCTTCTTAATCCATGTGTCAAGTCAATAGTGGATAAGGAGTAGTGTACCATATGAAACTTAGCTGACTGTCCAACTCTTTTGAAACTTTTTCTTTTCACCCCTTCCTAGATTTCCTACCTTTTTGTGCTCTTGGTGACTCGGACTCGCAATCTTTCAGTTGATAGTGAAGGGTGCTTACTATCGGAGCAACTCCCTCTTTTATATTTTGAAACTTCATTCGATCAAAAAGTTAACTATATGAAAGTTATAATTCATAGTGTTGTCAACCTAAATGATGATGGATGCTCCAAAGGCAGTTCTAGGAGAGCAAAAGGTGGTGAATTTCTTAGAACATGCTCATTGCATATGCTAAATTGTATGGCCAAAAAGAGTAATAATTATGCAGATAGCGCCCATTGCTATCTTATCGGGTATTCAAATTTCGATCTGTCATGGAAATAACCTCAATCAAGTCACTGTTGAATTAGACTCTATGTTGACTATTTAATTTTAGATAGTCCCAAAAAGGTTTTTGCCGAAAAGCCACCTCTTATACTCTTTTTGCGAACTTATCAATAGATTGGGGTCTATACCTAACCCTCCATCAAAGGAGTGGAATTAAAAACTCTGTTATAAAGATTATATACACAACAAATATCTTGGTTTGATAAAACACAAGTTGATGCTAGTAGATAGATTACTCCCTGCACTTTATAAGAAATGAGAAAGTTCACAAGTACTAATATAATTAGCTTGGGAGATGGCATAGTATGTACACATAACAAACTTATGGTACAAATATACTACATGAAATGATCAACTTGATCTTAATTAATTATGATTCTATCCAAATGATCTTAAAATTTGAAACTGATATAATCATTTGCATATATATTTTCTTCTTTCTATTATATCAGTTTCAAATTTTAAGAAATTAACCGATGACTCATACCCTTGAATATAAAAGAAATCATGATAAAGTTATGACAAACATATACAACATTAAATTGATCGAGTCCCCTATCTAAAACTAAATAAGCAAATTCATTGCTATAACAATATTATTGTAGTATCTTGTTGAAGAGGCAACATATATATTCTATCAATCAATTTGGAATTTTTTCTCAGCATTATTTCTAAAACATGACTTTGGTGAGGACATCTTAATTTCTTCACAAAAAATATTCTTCATATATGTCATTCACTCTTATTTTTACTTTTATAAATATTTACTGTTAAAACTAAAATGAATTTTTTTTATGAATTACTATAATTAATTTTTAAACTAATCCCATTCTACACTGAAACATATACACATGCATTCAAGGAAATTCCCAAAATAAAATCAAAGTATTTCTTAGATAATTATTTTTACTGCTAACTGACAAAGAAAGTAGTTTTACAAGAAAATTAGGTGGATGTAATTTATTTTTCAATTATTCCCATTAACCAACAATGTTGAAGAGCAAAATTAAATTGATGAGATAAATAAAACTAATTAATTGTTACCTAGGTTTCCTCAATAATATATGCGTACAAATTGTGAATAACAACAAGACAAGTAATATACATGGGACAAATTAGATGATAATGAAACAAGTACCTCAAAATCTCACTTAGAATTAATATTGTCTTCATTCACAAAGTCAGATCTAGGGTACTTGCCTTTTTTGCATTATTTTCCTCTGAAGTAGTACTTGATGAGAACAATGAAAGGGAAAGAAGATCCCCAACTTGTTCACCTTTCAATCTTTTTTGATGATACTCTCTTGTTGTTTTCAATGAAAGGTTCAAATCGAGATCGATGTCTGAATCTTGAATCTTTCTTTTATTTGATGAGGATGTGTTTATTGTCGTTGTTCCTACAACTTCTTCACTCATCCACCATTTCCCCCTTGAGGAAAGATAATTGTTCTCTTTAGCACACATTTGTGCCATCATTTCTTGTTCTGATGATCTCCTGTTGAATTGTTTGATTATCTCATCTTTATCTCTATTTCTATTACCTATAGGTAATGTGATTAGGAGATTTTGTTTTGCTGAGCTTGTTCCAATTTGAGTAATTGGCGGCCAAAATCTTTGATTATGACGATTTTGGTTTTTCTCAATTTCAATGTTTTTATTCCATGAAAATAATTGTTGATCATGTGATGAGTGACCATTGATGTGACTTGCAAAACCATGCCTTGTACTTATACTAGACCCACCCCCAGTATTCATGTTATAAGGGTTGTACAATGAATTAGCTTGACGATTCCATAAAGCATTATCGTACCTGAAATATAATCATAGAGAAATGAAATTCAAGTTTCTTTAACAAACTTGGGATAAATTATTTAAGATATTATAATTTGTACCTAAAGCTCGAACTCGAAGTTTGATTGAACCCTTGTAACCTAGGAAGTTGTGTAAGATTGAAAATATGATGATCTCCATTCTCAAGTAGAAATCTTCCGTCTGTAGAAACTGCTAAGTCATATAGAATTTTAATAAGACAGTTATTTCAGAAACCCTAATTTTGGCAAAACGTAACTAATTAATGAGACAACAAAAATTTTTGAACAAAAAAACTTACTTTGATTTGGGTCATCAGTTTTCTTGCTTCTATACATCTAAAATGGTACCCAAATAGAGAAATCAGATAAGTTTGCTAAGCAAAATTAAATCGTAAAATTCAGATACTAGTGAGATTTATATATGTTTCTATATTATATTACCTGTAGATGGCTCTTGACATGTGCTATGCTGAGGCCTTTAATGTTCATAAATTGAAGAACCAATTTTGGTGTAGCTCCTAAAAATAAAACAAATTCATTACAACTTTTTTGAATTAAATTACAGTTTTTCAAAAGATCTATGTGAACGAATATTTGATCAATGACTTATAATTAAATTTTTTTGTAATAATTTGAGATAAAATAATAAAATGGAGTTTGAATAAGATTATGTGATGAACTTACTATCTTGGCCACCTAATCTTTCAACAGCATGAACAAAGCGAAGATGGAGCTCAGGCGTCCACCGTAGCCTCGGTGTTTTGGAACGGACATATTGTCGTACACTTCCTGAATTGGTAATTCTTTTACCGTTTTCTTCAACAGTACTATTACTAGAGCTGGATCTTGTTGTACCTTGAGCTTTACTATTTTCTTCTGTCTCGACATCATCTTCTTCCTCCTCCTCTTCTTCTTCGAATTCAATTTGGTTTTTAGGATTCGATTTTGAATCTTCTGTACTACTACTACTTCCACCTTTCATCTCCGGGAACAAATTAAAACACTAATTGTGGCTATTTATTACAAGATGGATGTTGAAAACCATATAATAGAAAGAAGAGAAAAGAATTTGTGTTTGCAACAAAAGTAAGAAAAAGTTGCTAGAATTAGGAATGAAATTTGTTGAAGAGGCATATAAAGAACAAAACAATTGTTCTCTCTCTACATTTGTAGACTTTTTTTTAAATCATGCGTGATTTGCATGGATGATGTAGTAAAGTATACATGTACATGTGTAGTGATAAATACTTGTATGTGTACGTGGACTCTTTATGTCTATGTATATACATAATAATTAAATCGTACATGTTAAATTCTAGTCAATTGAAGTAAGTAAATGGCACATTCAAAGGATAATAATAATGACATATATATAACATACCAAGTTGTATGTGTATCCACAACTCAACAAGATGTTCTTCATCATATCTATTACTCTCACTGTCTCAATTTATGTGACACTTTGCGTTTTTCGAGAGTCAAATAGCTTAAGTTTAATTGTTAATTTACGCATGGAATCTTCAATTTTATTGAAATAAAATTTATATACTCCATTTATAAACTACATAAAAAGTATTATAAGAGTCACAATAATTGACAATTCAAAATATTTTAAAGATGTATAAAAAATTTACGGTCAAAGATAAACTTGTTCAAATCTCGATATTTGAAAAGTACCACATAAATTGGGTCGAAGGAGTATATTAAAATTATAGGAATAAAATGCTTTCCTTTATATAATTTGTTTAAAAAAAATATATAACCCGTATATGTTTTCTGCAACACTTTAATTTTAGTTTTTCACGTGGCATATTTAAGAAAAATAGATCATTCTTTATTTTATTTTCATCAAAGTCTTCTATATCTTTATCTTCATATTGTTGACGAAAAATTAAAATTAATGAAGCAAAGTATGTTTTCCAGCATATATAAAATATTCATGCTTGACTCGGAGTTGTACTAGTGATAAGATTTGTCAATTACTACTAACTTGTTCCTTTTTATATAGGGTTTGGCAGTACACGAAGTTTAAAATGTCAATTTGGTTTTGTATTTAATTGTGTATTATAAATAGTGAGAAAAATATGATGAATAAATATTTTAAATTTTAAATAATGGAATTGTGTCAAAGAATAATTGTGGAAAGAGTGAAAGTATGTTATTAAGACTTTAAGTCTAGAGTTTTCTTATAGTATTATTTTGCGATAGGTTTGAATGCAACATTTGATATATTTTGCAATGTAAAGTTGGGAATCTAGAATAATATTGGGGTTTTTATAAGTCCTAAAAATTAATTAGAATTGATAATGAACTAGGATACAAACTTGATAATGAACATAGCAATAATCTAGAATAGGATACAAACTTGATATATAATATAATGAACATAGTAATTAAAGAATAAATATATTTTCTTGCTTTTCATTTTTATTTTGCTTCTTGTAGTTTGTTGTTGGCAGTTTGCATTGAAGACCTATTCTACTTAAAGTCAAAATTAAATTTGAGACGTCTATACATTGTACCCTTTTTTGTTTTGAGGTCCATGATTCTTAATAGACCATTTGAAGGTTGTTTACATTCGATTTTATTACTAATATGTTAATTGAATTAAAAAGGTAGGAGTGTATTGACTTGTTCTTCTTTCTAATAGTTGTAATATTAATATTGTTTCTTATTCTTCGATTTTAGTTATTATGCATTGATTTTTAGTTATTAATATTGTTTTATGTAGTTGATTATATTACTATTTTACTATGGTATATATATTGCTCATTTGCTCTGTTACTACAAAAAACAACTGTTCTACTTCTGAAATAGCTAAAGGTTATATATGTATAAATATGATTGTTATAATATATAAGATAAGATTTATACTCTAGCGTTATATATATTATTTTATCTCGAATAAAACAATCTCACATAAATCGATTTAACAAAGAAAAATCTTAGTGCATCGTGATCATCTTGTTTGGTGCTTTGTAAGATGAAGATTCTGTAAGTAAAGTTAGTAGGTGCAGACAAATTCTATAAATTAAAATAATACTGCTAATGAATAAGCAATTGAATTCTTTTTTAACACTTTGCTAACTTATGTCATCTATATCAGAATTATATATATTCAGTCAGACTATGTCTCCAGTGGTACTTAAAAGACAGAAATTGTCAGATCTATTTCACCTTTTATTAATTAATTATCATAGACAACAGTATCTTTAAATTAAATTAGTATGAAATATGATGATAATAGATGATCCAGATAACTACTTTCATATGTCTCAAATTATAAGATTTGAGAATCTCAGATGCACATGCCCAATATGCTTTTATAATATAAGCTATATATTGCAAATTCCAATGTTACATACCGCATCTCGATTGATCACATACTAATGATATATATAGTTTCTAATAATTCTAATTCTGATAATATATGTATATAGTAAAAATCATGATTAGAGTTAGTTTGAATAAAAAATTTCTTCTGCTTGACTTATTGGCCTTTCGGAAAAAATTCTTCTTCTGCTTGACTTATTGGCCTTACGACGGGCTTAATAACAGTACCCTAGGCTAAGGGTGAACCTTCAAGTATTTGATTCATCTCATCGATAAAATTATGTGTGCCCCGCGCTGGATATATGAATATATATATATATATCACATTTTGACTATATAGGCTAATTTGATCAAGTGCTAGTCAAGTAACTATAATTATTAATTCAATTATCAGTCGTTTCTCATAAATTATGACACATGTTAAAAATTGAATTCATTAAATTCAAATTTTGGCCTTCTCTGGCAGGATGTAGGACATTTTAACTGCCCAACATGATAAAAATGTTTGCCAAAAAGTTTTGTTATGAGACCACAAACGTAGTTTCCAAAAGGTTTCAAGACAACCATGCAATGTTATACATTAATTTTGATAAAAAGTCATAAAAAAAATTATACATTAATTATCATCACAACATTGACCTAAAAGTTTTTTTTTTCTTGTAAATATGAGTAGGCAATACATTCTTTGTTCGTGCGAACTGTCATTGAAGGAGCAGCTATAATAATAATAATATATACAAAGCTTTCTACTTTTGCTATATGAATTACACGAGCTTCATGACATATTCACAGCCGTCCAAGACAAAACAAACCTTAAAGCTATCTGCTCTTGTGATCAATAGAGAAAGTGTAAATATATGATTCTTTTTCAAATATTATGGGAGGTAAAGGTGATTTTTTAAATACGGGTGGAATAGGTGAATTCAAAATATGATAGACTTTTGGTGCACCAATAACTCTAAAGTGAAAAATAAAGAAATAATTTTCTAGCTAGATTTAAACCCTAGTCTCGCGAATGGTTAGTTTAGCTTGTACTAGCAACACAAGGGAACTTCAATACTCATCATGAGTGAACTATTAATTATATCTTAGTTTTGGTCAGTTTTTCAAGATATATATACATATATACACATGATTTTTTCCAAAGTTGAAACGGGTGCACATGCACCCCTGACATATGAATATGTTGATCTATCTCTGTGATTGACAATGAGATTCAATCTCAGAACCCTTACCTATTATGATATCATGTTAAAGTGTGTAAACATAATCTTATTATTTAATCATATTCTTAATAAAGATGATATGTGTTGGAACGTTACAGGTTACTACTAATGTGGAATGTCACATGTCTAATTTATTTTTTATATTTCCAATAAGTTATTTTCCTCATCTAAATAAAATTATTTTTTAAAAAAAAAAAACTCAAAAAATTTAATCAATCTAACGAGAGAGAAAAATTCAGAAAAATATTCTCCCCCCGTACCTTTGATGACAAGCTTGCAAAAGTTGGAAGGGCAAAAGTAGGTGTATTGGCTTGTGAATATTATTAAAATACAGATTGGTCTGCAAGATTCACTTACCTGTAAAGTCAACTCCCAACAGTACCTATGTTTTCTTATGTTAATTAATTTTCTAAGTAAGCACTGCCTTCCTATTTTATTTTATTTTTATTATATGATATGGCTGAAATTGGTGAAGCTATTAATGCGGGGATCTAGCATCCTTAGAGAATGAGGAGGCATGTTTGTCTTTTTCTTAATTTCCACAAGTTGAAAAGCTATTCTTTATTTAATTCCCCATCATCATTATCACATACACATACAATGCATACATGCTACATGACATGCATAAATATATAAGGAAAAGATATAAATTTCCTCTTGAATTTATTATGAAAAATCAGTTACACGTTTATATTATTGTTACGATCTATTACATAGTTAAATTACTTAAAAATGAATTCATTTCAACCCTGATACACATACAACCAGTCACATGATGAGAAAATATTTCATATTTGTGCCACGTCATGACCATGTTACTACTATATCAATAATTACGTTAATTTTTTTTAAAAAAAATTCATGTCACTCAATTTCTTCTGCTAAATCCAGATACACCATTAAATCACTACCATTGTTGCTATTATCATCAAATTCTCCTCTCTACCACCATAGATTTCACCAATCATAATCAAATTCACCATCGGAATCATTCCACAATCACTGCCATCATAAAAATTCGATAAGAAACATCATGAATTTAACTAAATTCACCAGCGGAACCATTTCACTATCATTGAAATTCATCACAATTAGTGTTGGCAATTTAAGCTCATTTTTCACTGACCCGCCCAAATAGCCCATCAAATATGAGTTGAAAGAGTGATTTTAAATATGGGTAATATTTGGGCTTATACCCTTATTTTACCCATTAAAATATGGGTATATTATGGGTAAACTACGGGTCAAATATGGGTATTTCAAGTTTTCTCCAAATTTCCAAAAAACCTTCTGTTACCAAGTTTTAGAAGTGATTTTTCAAAACTTTCATATATGGGTCCCTATTAATATTTCAACTCTTGACCCCCACCTCCACCCCGCCCAAAAAAGTTAAAGTTTCTTTTTAAAAAATATTTTGAACTTTAAAATTTTATTTTCTTCACCCCTACCCTCGACCTCCCCAACCCCCCCAACCCCATACCATCCCCTCACCATCACCCCCACCCCCCCCCACCCCCCAAATTTTTTATTTTTTAAAGTTCTTTTTAAAAAAATGTTTTCAACTTCAAAATTTCATTTTTTCATCCCTACCATCGTTCCCCCATCACCCCCACCCCCACCCCCAAAAAAAAAATTAAGTTTGTTTTAAAAAAATATTTTCAACTTTAAATATTTATTTTTTCACCCTACCCTGGACCCCCTCCCCACCCCAGTCATCGTCACCCCACCCCCTACCCCCCTACCAACCCCCAACCCCTATCCCCCCCCTACCCCCAACCAACCCCCACCCTTCAAAAATATTAAGTTTGTTTTTTAAAAAATATTTTTTAACTTCAAATTTTTTTTCACCCTACCCTGGACGACCCCCCCCCTCCATTTTTTTTAAAGTTTTTTGTTTACTTTTATAATAAAATAAAACTAAATAAAATATTTTCAGCTGATTTCATCTAAAAAAAGAACTAAAATATTTTTCTCCATATTGAATTCTTACGTAAAAAACTATTTATTCATGAAATATGGGTAAAATATGGGTAAACTAGTATTTTAACCAACCCATTTATTATCCAACCCATTTTTACCCATTTCAAATATGGGCGGGTTGTATGATTATCCATTTTATGTTTACCCATTTTCAACCAGCTCACATTTGACCCAACCCGCCCATTTGCCACCACTAATCACAATCATAATTATAAATTCACCATCCACATCAAAATCACGAGTTTCATTGACATTATCGAAATTAAAGGTTATACCACCACTAGTTTTTCATCCATCACCAGACCCACCACAAAAAAAATCATATTATACAAATTTCAGTCAAGCTCAAAGAAGAAATGTGAAAACTTGCAATATTTATTGAAAAAATTGTAGTCAGACAATCGAAAAACTAGTGCTCGATTTACTATTACTGACTCTGAAGAAAATCTAGAGAGAATTCTTTTGAGAAAGAAGAAAGATGTATGAATATACATTAAAAAAATAAATTTTGTACAAAAACACAGAAACTTTTTACATAAAAAGAGCAAGATTTGAAAATTTTCTTATTTCAAATGCTCACAATAAAAAAAAATTGTGCTTGATGAATTTGTTGTGGGAATAACAAGGATTGGTCAATTTTAGATGTCTCGCCGAAATCAATTAAACAACTTTGCGATGAATTTCTAACCCGCAATGTTTTCTATTTTTCTCTTGGAAATTTATCATGAAAAAAATTATTTTCCACATTAGTCATAACAAAAAGAGTGTTTGTGATAAGAAAAAATGGAGGAAGAAGAAAGGTAGGGTAACGTGAAAGAGGAGGATGGGGGTGGGAGAAAATTTGCCTTTTTCTACTCAAACGCGACTTATTTATTTTTCATCTTATTTCCATATCAGCTTTGACAGTGATATTAAATTCACTTTTTGAGTAGTATATGTGTAGTAGATCACTTCAATAGTTTAAACGCGAACTGAATTTTTGTTACAACTTCAGAAATCAATTTATATACCTTTTCCTAAATATATATCCCTCCACTTAAAAAAAATAGCATTTTAAGCTTGAACGCACCCGTTAGGAAAATTATTCATTCACAAAAGGTTATATATACATGCACGAATTTTCTTAACTTGTATCTACATTTTATTTGATAGATTATTCACCTTTTGAAGTATGTGGAGATATTTTGTAACGTTAATATTTAGCATTTTTATCGTTAACAACTTTTACCATATTTATATTCTTTATTTTCTCTTCAACCCCTTTTTTCCTTCATATATTTTACTTTTTTCATTTTTTTCATCTGCCTCCTTTTCTATTTAACTTTCTCTATGTTAAAGATAATATTCTTTTATTTATATAATTTATTTTTTCTATATAAAGTTTAAAATATCAATTATATTCTTTTTTGAAAATTTAATGTTTAAATAATAAGTAAAGAGCTAGATAGAGGAGAATGATATCATATCAAAATTTGGAATTATAATTATCCGAATTATGTCAAATATCTAATTTTTTGATGCCACATAAATTGAAAAAAGATGAATATATATATATACATAAACTCGATATTTATATTAACCTCGACTAATTGATCTCAATAAAAATTTTTATAATCAATAATATAGCTAATTAATGTATATTACTATACTGCTTAAAGATGATAATGTGATACAATTAATGTAAATGACAAGTAAACCAGATGATTTGGGGAAAACAAAATATGTGGTGTTATTCAATTGGACTTTTATTTATCCTTTAATGTTTATTTAACATACATTGAACATTTATATTGAGTTAAGATTTTTTAGGTTTAAATGATACATGAAAAATGAAGTTGGAGTGTAAGAATGGAATAAGATTGAGTTCAAATGTAAAAATAAAAGGTCAAGCAAATATATATCATATTTGATTTGTTCTTAGATTTCATTTTGACACTTTGATTCAATTTTGTTTCATCAACTCCGATCCGTTTTTAATGTGCTATTAAACACAAAACACTAACGGAATAAATTAATGAAATTATTCCCCTTTTAAAATATGTGATGGATCCTTTTTATAGAGTTAATATTTAACATTTTTATTGTTAACAACCCTTCTCCTTTATATAATTTCTGTATCTTCTTTTCAATCTCATTTTATCCTTCGTCTACTTTACTTATCTATTTATTTTGTCCATCTACCTCGTTTTCTACTTATAATCTCTATTATAAATATAATATCCTTTTGATTTTTTTATTTATATGCATTTTGTCTATATAAAATTTGAAATATCAATTATATTATATATTATAAATGACGAAGTAAAAGGTTGAATATATTTATAGAAGCATAAACTCAATATATATATTAACATTTGTGATGAATCGATCTCTACATTATAATTAATTAATAATCAAGATGATAAATTGATACCATTATGCAGATGTCAAGTAAATTTTGATGATGTGGAGAAAACAAAATATATAGTGTTATTTAATTGGATGTTTTTATTTACCTTTTTAAAGTTTGTCTAACACTCACAACATTCATACTGTGTACAACATGAAAAATGAACTTAGGAGGGTCAAAATGGAACAAGGTTGAATTGAAATGTCAACATAAAATTTTAAGGCAAGTTAAAAAGTTGTGTAAATGATTGGCCTAAAAAATTGATATGTACTTTTACTAATTACCCCTAATAAATATTTTGAAATAATCATAATTCTTTTATAACTACATAGTTATTGATTATCTAAAACATTATTTAATTTAAAATCAAATGAAAAAAGATAATACCATTTATTCCTTAGTGACACATCATGCCTTAAAAAAAATATATACAAGAGTATACTAATTGAATAAAATAATAGAATAAGAAGAGTATATTAATTGAAAATAATAGAATACCTAAAAATGCTTTGTAACATAATGAGGAATTGAAAGGCATATTAAAATGGTATTAAATTCATGTACCCTAACGTATGCATGAGTGATCAATAATTGTATTGTGCCAAAGGTATTGTTCGTCTCTTTATCAAGCATTTTTTTGTGTCCCACGTGAGTGACATCTCACCAGCCATGTTCATTGATGTGATCCTTAAACTAATCTTTACTTAGAGCAAACATGACAGATTAAAATTAATATTTCTTTTCACAAAAAAACCACTTAACTTTTATTTATAATCTTAAAGTCATTTATAATCAACTAATAGTTCTTTTTCACATACTATGAATACTTTAACTACAAAGTCATTCAATTGTTGATATTTCATTCAAAAAGTCACCCAACCAATTTAAATGATTTTTTGATTAAGTTTTGTTATAATACAATTTATTGTTCAAAATAATAATAATAATAATAATATGCTCATTTTAATCATTTATATTAAATTTTATTAAAAGATAATTTTTTATATGAACTAACTTCTTTTAAAAAATAATAAGATTCTCATTTTAATTATTTTATTAAATTTATTGAAACACAAATTTTCTTTTAAACTAATTTCTTAACAAATAATAAGATACTCATTTAAATTATTTTCTTTTATTTTGTTGAAAGACAATTTATTAAACAAAAAAAATTAAAAAAAAATGTTGTGCTGCCAGGCACCAGCACTAGTAACGGTGGATGCAATGCAATCCATCATTTTATTTTTCGATTTGAAAAAATGCTGTGTAAACCTTATTGCTTGTGTATCAAATTTACAATAGTAATTATTTCTTTAAGAAATTAGTTTAAAATAAAAATTGTGTTTCAATAAAATTTAATAAAATAATTAAAATGCCTATCTTCTTATTTTTATTTTATTTTACAAAATTGTGTTCAACGAAACTTAGTAAAATAATCAAATGAGCATCTTATTATTTTTTAAAAGAAAAATTAGTTTAAAACAAATTTTGTATTTCAACAAAATTCAATAAAAACAATATATAAATTGGTTTGATGACTCTCTAAATGAAATATCAATAGTTGAGTGACTTTGGAGATAAAATATTCATGGTTAAGTGACCTCGAGGTTATAAAAGAAAGTTGGTGACTTTCTATGAAAAGAACTATTAGTTGAGTGATTTTTTATGAGAAGATGGAGTGACTTTGAGGTTATAAATGAAAGTTGAGTAACTTTATGTGAAAATATTCATGGTTAAGTGACCTCGAGGTTATAAAAGAAGGTTGGTGACTTTCTATGAAAAGAACTATTAGTTGAGTGATTTTTTATGAGAAGAATTCGTAGTTGAGTGACTTTGAGGTTATAAATGAAATGAGTAACTTTATGTGAAAAGAAATATTAGTGATGAGATCATTTGAGATATTAACTCCAAATATGATCTTGTTGAAAGAAAAGGACAAATATATTCAAGAATGAGGATTTAATATCGTAGGAGTAAATATGACCCTTTTTGAGAGTACAAAAAGAAATATGAAGATTTAATGAAAATTGACAAGTATGTTGAAAAAATATAATGAAGGATAAATATAACACATTTCAAGAGTATAAGAACAAATATAACCATTTTTTGATTTAAAAAAAAAAACGTTACATCAAACATATAATATTTCATGCAAGAAATTGACTAGATCAAGACTAGCCTTTCAAGTGAGATCTTGATGTATCTTATAATAGTAATTAATTTGGAATTTTATTGTTAATTATGTTCAAATCCAGGTATTTTAGAGATTGTTTATATTGAAGGTGGGATTCTTGAAGTAATGGGGAGATTCTTTTTTTTATTTTTAAAAATGGTCCGTGGCAAGTATATCTGTCCCTATGGATGCATAATTTATTATATCTTAAATATTAAACCTAAAACAAATGTACGGATTGAATTTTACAATTCAACCTATCATAGACAAGTGCTCCTAAACATAACAATTCTTAATTTAATTCAACACACTTCAAGCATAAGTCATATGCATGTCGTCTTATCTAGTCAGAGATTATAGTAAAATTTCTAAACAATCTTTTCCCAAATTAGATTTTATTTCAAATATTCTAATGGGGAAATTATGTCATGAATAAGTAAACATATACTAGTTAATTAACTAACGTAGTTATAGTTTAAATTAATTACGACTAACAACTTAATTTTAGTTCTAATTGTGTTGCCTATCTCCTCTCTACCTCTCTCTCGCCTCTTTCTTCTTTTATACATATACAAATACAAATTATACATATACAATTATATGACAAATATACAAATACAATTAGCCTCTCCCTACTCTTTATTCTCTCTTGCTCGCCTCTTTGCTTCCTCTCCCATTCTCGCTAGTCAGATATACAATTACATATGTATACCAACTACATATATACAATAATCTAACAGATATGCATATACAGTTTGCCTCTCTCCATTCTTTGCCCTCTCTTACTCGCTTCTCTCCTCCCCCCCGAATCTCGCTTGTCAGATATACAAATACATATGTATACTAGTTACATATATACAACTATTTGACAGAGATATACATATACAATTTGCCTCTCTCTATTCTCTGCTCTCTCTCCTCCCTCTCCGAATCTCACTCGCCTTTCTTCTCCCTCTAACATGTAGCTAAGAATCGTAATTAACAAACTATAGCTATAGAGCATAATTAAGTTATTTTTGAGTGACTATATGTGAATTCCTCTTTTAAAAATACTATTTTAGTATACTTTTATTTGCAATATGTTGAGTGTAGATAAGTCTAGGCGTGGCAATAAGGTTGGTTGGGTCAAATTTGGACGTGTCATAATAGGTCAAGACTAGAGTTAGCAAATGGGTTGATTGGATCGGATTTGGATGAATTGAGTTAAAATGGATTACACAATCCACCCATATAAAATATGAGTAAATATGATTTGGATAAAATGGTGGTAACCCACTTTAATCTTCTAAAGCAAAAAAATATTAAATCAAAGCTAAATTATTAATACCTCAATCCCTACCACCCTACCCTACCCTAATATTTATTATTTTTTAAAAAAAGATTTTTCAATATAGAAAAAAAGTAATTGTTTTTCTACCTTGTACCAGCCCCTACCCCCACCCCCACCCCAGGACACCTCCCACCCACATTAAATATTTTTAAAAAAGAATTTCTAAAAAATTCTAAAAAAAAAAGAAATCCCCCCACCCAACCTATCCACCCCAACCCCTCAAATTTTTATTTTTTATCTTCAAAGACAAATACTGTGATTAGAGATTTTTATTATAAGTGGGTGATATATTGGTATATATGAATTCTCATGTTTACTCATTTTGTTCATATAATTTGTATGAGTTTAAATAGGTTGAAGTCCATATATATTAACGCATTTAAGTAAATATGATCGATCCATTTAATTCAATATGAAAAAATGGATTCATTTCACGTATATGAGTTGAAATTGTCATCCCTAGTCAAGACAATAAACGGGTGAAGTAATTCAATTCAAATTTATTTGGATCAAAACGAGTCAAATAATAGATAATAGAACAAGTCAAGACCCAACCTAATTCAATTTTTACTACGTTTTAATTGTTTTATTTCTACTTTTCAAATATTTTAGTGCCTATAAATAAATTTATTTTTTTATTATGCCTATATAAACATATAAAAAATAAAAATATTTTTAAAAAATTTCTCATGATTCAATTTACGTTACATATCAATCCAATTTTAATGAATTGAAATAAATTGAGTTGAAATAGTTTGAACTAATAAATAAATGGATCAATAACCTACTCAAACTTATACGAAGTGGGCGATTTGAGTTTAAATTTGTCATCCCTAATCAAGTCTATTTAAGATGAGGTTACTAGAACTAGTTTAAAATTATGCCACCTAAGTTAGTTTTTTCCTTAATGATCACCCTGATGCTTTTTAATGAAATCCTTCACTTCATAAAAGGAAGTGACAACTTGTTAAAACGAGTCAGAAGCTAGCAAGTGGATTATCAAGGACAGATCTAGAACTTGAATTTGGTGGGTGATGTACCGTGGTTTTACGGTACTTTCAATGTTTTTTCCTTAAGTTTAGTGTGTGTCTAGGGCCTTTTTGTAGTAATTTTAATGTGTTTTTATCTGTGTTTTGCATGAAAGTTGTCCAAAATGGAAATGCAGAAGACTGTGCAGAAATCAGTGCAGAAGTGATCCACGAAGCCATCGACGGCCCGTCGTCTCATCGACGGACCATAGGTGGTGACCGTCGACTGAAGGTTCGAGCATCTGGAAGCAACTCGGGGAATTCTGACCAAGTGTGGGGCTACGAAAGTATCGACGGTCCGTCGACTGATTGACGGTCCGTCAACTGATCGACGGACCGTGCTAGCAAATCGTCGATGTGATCAGAGACTGCCCCAGTACTCGGTGTTGGAGAAAAGCCAAGTATGGAACGACGATAAGCATCGACGGACCGTAAGTGCATCGATGAACCGTGTTGTTGGTCCGTCGATTGGATCAGAGAAGGTGCGATTTGGAGGCTTGAAAAAAATGCTAAGTGTGGACCGACGGAGGCAGTCGACAGTCCGTCGTTTCATCGACGGACCGTCTGTGGAGTCATCGATTGAAGACACGTTTTGAGATAAACTTTCCTTATTTTGAAATCCTTTTAATTTAGGACTTTGTTATTATAAATAGGGTTAAATACCTCAATTTTGGGGTTAGACTTTTTATTATTTTTCATCCTTTTGTTCTTGGAGATTTGATTTTGCAATTTAGCAATTTATTCAAGTTTTCGGAATCGATTATCAAGTGAATTTGGTTGTTTCAATTGTTATTTCTGGATTTTCTTCAAACTTGTCAAAGTAAGTACATGAATTATTGTTTAACAACTATGAATTGTGTTTTTCTAAGCATGGGAGGCCGGATTTGGACATGGATGTCATCGGGTTAAGAGTGTTCCCTCTTTCACTGACGGGAGAGGCCGCGACATGGTTTACTGAGTTGCCCTACAACTTAATCTATACTTGGGACCAGTTGAGGGATGTGTTCCTAGCGCGTTACGATCCGGTATCTAAAAAGCTCAACCACAAAGATAGGGTGAACAACTTTGTGGCATTACTTGGGGATTCGGTGAGTAGCTCTTGGATAGATTCACCTCATTCGTAAGAAGTGTCCCAAACCACCGCATTGATGATGATTCGTTGAAAGAGTACTTCTATTGGGGGCAAGATGACAATAATAAGGCAGTGCTTGATACGATTGCGGGTGGTTCTTATGGGGAGTGTACTTATGCAGAGATCGCCGAAAAGTTAGAGAAAATCTTCCAAAATAATAAAGCTTGGAGCACTAGGAAGTCGGATACTAGGAGAAACACTTTTGCAGTGCAAGCTACACACAATCCGGCCGCCGATGAGATTCGTAAGGAGATGGCTCAAATGAGAACTGAGCTCGGGTTGGTTTTGAAATATGTCACTGGAGGAGCGGAAAAGGTAAATGAGGTAAATTACTTGACTAAACCACCACCGCCGGTTGATGAGTACTACTATGAAGAAGATTCTTATGCAGTGAATGAGCAGACGGGGGGTTTTCGACAGAACGCTCAAGTCTCCAATCAGGAGAATTGGTGCCAAGGTCAAGGAAATCAAGGTCGGAACTATGGGAATTACAACAGAGAAGTCCATTATGTTCGAGAAGGAAACTACAACCGCGACAACAAATTCAATCGGGGTAACTATGGTAACAGAAATGATCGAAGCGGGCCTTATGTTCCGCCTTGAAATCGGGAATTTGCTCCTAGGGATGGTGGAGGTAGTGTGGCACGAGTTGAAGATATGTTGCAAAAGATGATGAGGAGGTTTGACGCGAGTGATGAGCACGCCTAGGAGTTGAGAGGTGATTTGGCTAATATTGGTCAAAAGGTGGATTCACAGGCAGTCTCAATCAAGCAACTTGAGTTGAAAATGGCCCAATTGTATACTACTGTGAACCCTCGTCAACCGGGTACTCTTTCTAGCAATACCTTCCAAAATCCGAAAAATGATGGACATTGTATGACAGTCATGACTCGAGGGGGTAAGCAAACCATTGATCCACCTATGCCGTCTGGTGTAGAAGATGAGGTGAGAAGAGATGAAGAGGTAGTAGAAGCTAGTGGTGAGTTGGTAAATGACGCGGTGAAAGAAGCAGAGATGCCCCAAAAGGTGGTCCCCGTGCCTAGACCACCACTATCATTTCCGCAAGGATTGTTAAAGAAAACTGAGGATGGTAAATACCGGCATTTTATTACTATGTTGAAACAGCTTTCCATCAATGTCCCTTTGATAGAAGCTCTTGAACTAATGCCCGATTACGCCAAGTTTATGAAGGATATGGTTACGAAGAAGAGATCGGTAAGTTTTGAGGATGATGACCGAATGCAATATTGTAGTGCCATTTCTACAAGGTCTTCTGTTCAAAAGAAGGAAGATCCGGGTGCGTTCACTATTCCATGCACCATCGGGTTGTTACACTTTGCTAAAGCACTTTGTGATCTAGGAGCAAGCATAAATCTCATGCCTCTCACGATTTACATGAAATTGGGTTTGGGTGAACCAAAGCCTACAACGATGTGGTTACTGATGGTCGATCGAACGGTGAAGAGGTCTATTGGGATACTCCATGATGTATTAGTGAAGGTGGAGTCATTTATATTTCCGGCCGACATTGTGATTCTTGACTGTGAGGTCGATTTCGAGGTGTCCATTATTCTTGGGAGACCATTCCTTGCTACTGGTCGCGCTTTAGTCGATATGGAAAAAGGGCAGATGAAGTTTCGGTTAAATAATGAAGAGGGGCAACTTTTAACATTTGTAGGTCCATGAAGCAGAGTGATGAGCTCCAAAGGGTATCTGCTATATCTTACAGGGTTGAGAGTTCGTCTGAGGTAAAAATCGAAGAGCGCCTTGGTGTTGAGGAACTAGCGGCAATGATCATGAATTTTGAGAGTGATGGTATTGAAGAGTATGGGTCATTGGTTGCGGCACTTGATCGAGGTGATTTTCGGTTCAAACCAAAGATATTGGAGTTAGATATGAAGCATCGCGAGTCTCCACCCGCAAAACCATATATTGAAGAGGCTCTAAAATTAGAGTTTAAGACTCTACCGCCTCATCTGAGGTATGTATTCTTGGAAAAAGATGACACTTTGTCGGTAATTATTGCGTCGGATTTGAATGTGCAACAAGTAGAGTGTTTTGTGGAAGTGTTGATTAGGTTCAAGAGAGCTATTGGGTGGACTATTGCAGATATTATTGGGATCCCCCCCGGTATTTGTTCACACATAATCCAACTCATGACCGATCATAAGCCAAGTATTGAGCACCAGAGACGTTTGAATCCACCTATGCACGAGGTAGTGAAGAAGGAGAATATTAAGTGGTTGGATGCCGGAGTCATATATCCCATCGCAGATAGTAGTTGGTTATGCTCTGTTCAGTATGTGCCCCAAAAGAGGGGAATGACAGTGGTATCAAATGAGAAGAATGAGCTTGTTCCCATGAGGTTGGTGACCGGATAGAGAGTATGTATGGATTACCGAAAGTTGAATGCATGGACTGAGAAAGATCATTTTCCTATGTCCTTCATGGATCAGATGTTAGATAGACTCGCGGGAAAAGGATGGTACTATTTTCTTGATGGCTATTCGGGTTATAATCAAATCTCTATCGCACCAGAAGATCAAGAGAAAACCACCTTTACTTACCCTTATGGGACTTTCGCATTCAAGAGGATGCCTTTTGGCTTGTGTAATGCACTGGCTACTTTTCAGACATGTATGATGTCGATATTCTCTGATATGGTGGAGGACACCATTGAGGTGTTTATGGATGATTTTTCTTTTGTTGGAGACTCTTTTGATCGTTGTTTGAGTCACTTGGCCGAAGTTCTCAAAAGATGTGAAGATTGCAACCTTGTGCTAAATTGGGAGAAATGTCACTTCATGGTGAAAGAGGGTATTATATTAGGCCATCGCATCTCATAGAAGGGAATAGAGGTTGATCGAGCAAAAGTAGAGGTTATTGAGAGACTTCCTCCACCCATCTCTGTAAAGGGTGTGAGAAGTTTTCTTGGGCATGCGGGCTTCTATCGGATATTTATTAAGGATTTCTCAAAAATTACACAACCTCTGTGCAAATTACTTCTATCGGGAATCATAGTGCATACTTATCATTCTGCTTTGATATATTTGATGGCAAATAAGAATGCGAAACCAAGGTTGATTAGATGGGTATTACTGTTGCAAGAATTTGATTTTGAGGTGAAAGACAAAAAGGGGACCGAAAACTAAGTTGCCGATCACTTGTCCAGATTAGAGGATGAAGCTATGCGAGAGTTGGGTGAAAAGACTGAAATTGATGATACTTTCCCTGATGATCATGTATTGGCCGCTTCTCATGACTTGATCCCATAGTTCGCTGATTTTGCGAATTATCTGGCTAGTGATATAGTCCATCGGACTTGTCCTTTCATCAGAGGAAAAAGTTCATGCATGATGTGAAAAAGTTCTTTTGGGATGAGCCTTACCTATATCGGAGTTGTGCCGATGGGCTTATTCTCCGATGTGTGCCGGAAGTTGAGATGCTAAGTGTTTTGGAGGCATGCCACTCCTCGCTTGTGGGAGGGCATCATAGTGGTATCCGGATCGCCCATAAGAGTTTGCAGTGTGGGTACTATTGGCCAACCATCCACCAAGATGCTCATGAGTTCGCCAAGTCATGTGATAGGTGCCAACGAGATGGAGGTATTTCGAGGAGGCAAGAGCTCCTTTTGAATCCCATTCTATTAATTGAGTTGCTTGATATCTGGGGCATTGATTTTATGGGCCCTTTTGTGAGTTCTCATAGGATGAAATATATTCTTGTGGCGGTGGATTATGTTGTCAAAATGGGTGGAAGCCATATCACTTGCAAACAATGAAGGGAAGAGTGTCACCGCGTTCTTGAAAAAGAACATATTTTCTAGATTTGGCACTCCTAGGGCCATTATTAGTGATGGGGGATCCCACTTTTGAAACAAGTTGTTCAAAGGTTTATTGGAGAAATATGGGGTTCGCCACAATGTAACCACTCCTTACCATCCACAGACTAGTGGGCAAGTTGAGGTGTCAAACAGAGAAATCAAGCAAATTCTGGCGAAAACGGTGAATGCTAGTAGAACGGATTGGTCAAGGAGGCTTGATGATGCTCTTTGGGCCTACCGGACAGCATACAAGACTCCCATAGGTATGTCTCCATACCAACTTTTATATGGGAAGGCTTGTCACTTGCCAGTTGAGTTAGAGCACAAGGCCATGTGGGAGATGAAGAAACTGAAGATGGATTGGAATGAAGCAGCGAAACCGAGATTACATGGGTTGAATGAGCTTGATGAGTTTAGATTAAAGGAATATGAAAGTTCAGTCCTCTACAAAGAAAATATGAAAAAGTAACATAACCAAAAGATTGAGAAGCGTAAATTTGCGGTTGGGGACTTGGTGCTTTTGTTCAACTCTAGGTTGCGCTTGTTTCCGGGCAAACTCAAGTCCAAATGGACTGGTCCATTCTTGATCACTAAAGTGTTCCATCATGGTGTGTTTGAGTTGGAAAGCAAGGAGGGTGCAAGGTTCACGGTAAATGGGCAAAGAATCAAGATCTACCTTGGGCATACGGAAAATGCAAATGAAGTGGTTGAGGCATATCATCTTGATGAAGTCTGAGTAATCAAGAGTCTTGCGTCGTCCCGCGATGTTAAATCAAGTGCTGATTGGGAGGCAATCCAATGTGTATCCTCTAGCCAACAATATGTTTTTCTTGTCTTTGTAGGAATAGTTGCATTCTTTCTATTTTACTCACTGTCATGTGTGAATTTTCTTTTATTTCTTTTAGACAGTTGGCTAGAGAATAATTTAGGGTCCGTGTATAAAAAGTGTCCAGAAAACACAAAAATAATGGCTTGTTGGATGTTCAATGTGCAGGGACCAAACCACCAAAAATATGCAGAAATTGGTCTGGTGCATTGATCTACGGACAAACCGACAGGCCGTCATCCCATCGACAGACCGTCGATGGTGTATGTGGATCCCAGGTATGTTTTTCAATATCGTTTAAGTTAGGTCACAATCGACGGATCAGTCGACGGACCGTCGACTGACTTACGGTCCGTCGATGGGGAATCGTTAGTTCCCAAAACCCGTGACCCGACCCAACCCGACCGGCTGTATAAAATCATAACCTTTAAGTTACCCTCCCACACCTTTTCAAATTCTCCCCCAACCGTTTCCCTCCCCTTAATACTTTATTCCCCCATTCACTCCCTCATTCACTCACACTAAATTCCCTTTTGATCTTTTATTCTCTCCATTTCTCCAAATTCCTAGAACCCTAGTTCCTCAATTCCCCATCCAATCCAAGCATTTTCCGGTCGGTGTTTGAAGGCGGGATCATCGGTTGTTGTTGAAAGTTCACCCACATATTCACTCCACTACAAAGTACAGGTATGTCGTTCTCATCTGCTCACTGAATTCACATTAAATTGCCAAAAATCCGAATAGATTATATGTGGGTCTTGAATCCGGGACACCTCTACATGATCAACTTGTTAAAATTGGGTTTAAAGTCCCTTAGAATGATAGAAAGTTATTGGGTTGGGGGTGCTAACTGTCTATATGAACTCTGAATGTTGTTTGATTGGTTGTTTTCCGACTTAGGGCTTGATAGTCTCTTAGACTCTAGGATAGAAATTTGCAAAATTGAAGCCCTAGGAATGACGAATTTGTTTGCTGATGGTTATTGTATATTTAGTGTGTTAATATATGCTTGATATTTTCCATTTGGGGGTGCAAAGAATGTCTTGAAAAAACTTGTCTCTGACCGACAGCACGAGACCCCGTCTACCGACCATCGATGGGGTACGTCGATAGCTGCACCTTGTCTTTTCCTAACTTTGGGACGAAGGAAGTGGACTACGGTTCGTCAATTGATCGACGGGACATTCTGTACGTCCGTCATTTTTGTCTAAAACTATGCTTTGTGTGTTTGAGAAATATTGTTCTAAGTGTCCGACGACGAAAGTGGATTACGGTCCGTCGATTGATCGACAGACCGTTCTGTACGTCCGTCATTTCTAATTGAAAGTTCTAATCAAGGATGAATTTTAAAATTTAGCTAAGTGTCCATCGACAGACATTATCGATGGACCATCGATAGTGCCCGTCTACTGAGTCTGCAGTTCTGCACTAACATGTGTCCTGTCTCCCGATTTTGTTCTGCTTCTATTGAGTGTATAGGTTGATTACAATAAGACTAATAACTCTCTTTTGTAGGTACCAAAGGCCCAAGCCGGATATTGTCTATTCCACAGGACGTTCAAAGTCGTGGCACCTTCACGCCGAATAATTGGCTCGTCTAACGATGAGCGTGATCCCAAGTACGTGCCATCAGGCATCCAGACCCCGACACCAGCTGCTAGGGCCACTCGGGGCACGCCCAAAAAGGTGGCATCCGGCGTAGTCACTGCCTCTCAGTCTGATGAGGAGCGCACACTGACCGACACACCGTCTGGGTCTGCCTCGGGTTCTGAGGGAGCATCTAGCTTCGAGGAGGCTTCCAGTTCTAATTCGGCCCACTCTACAGGGTCGAATGAGGCCACTGCCTCCGGATCCGGATCACAGGAAGCCACTCTCCCGGATGCGCCTGCACACCATGCCTCGTCTGATGAGGACCAGAGTTTGGAGTCTGCTTTGGCACCCCAACATGAGGACCCTGCACCGATTGCTGATCATCCCAACCGGTGGTGCGTAGAGGGGGAGTACCAGATCTACAGGGATGCCAAGATTATCAATGATAAGGGGGTGATGACTCGTACTCTGACAGTTGAGAGACGGGTTCTTACAGGGAGTCTACACAATGTCCCTGCTATACATGACCTCTTCACCCGCCACCAGCTCAGTGAATGGCTAGGAGTGGGGGACGCTACAGTGAGGAGTTGGTGCGAGAGTTCTACGCCTCTTACGTAGCGACTCTGCTAGTTTCTTTGGATAGGCGGTCTAACCCCGCTTAACAGGCACCACTCACTGAGGTTCGAGTCCGTGGCTGCCGGGTGGATATCTCTTTGCCTACCATTCGCCGTTTCTTATACGGTGCGGATACAAAGCCAACAGGGTTCCCCTCACTCCCGAGTTTGACTACAGGTGGGACGCGGTCAAGAAGGGTCATTTCCAGCACGACAAGGATCTAAGAGAGACCATCAAGAGGTGGATTGCCCAGTAGATATCCCTAGACCGTGAGGGCGCAAACTGGGTGCGGAACCCCAGAGGCCTTATCAAGAAGACCAACCTCACATTTGCAGCCAAGTTCATCTGGATTTTGGTCCGCCACCGCCTATCCCCCATAGCTGCAGACAACATACTTACGTGGGATAGATCGGTCTTGGTAGCTTCTATGGTCTCCGGGTTCGAGATTGATTTTCCAAGCCTGTTGCTATCTGTCATCCATGAGAGGACTTTTAAAGCCTCGACCACTTACCCTTTTGCCTTGATGATTTTTCAGTTGTGCAGGGCTGCTGGAGTGCCCATTTGGCACATAGATGTTCTCCGTACTTCTACTGGGACAGTGGACATAGGTCTCATCAGGGATGAGGCCGATAAGGCGGCACCAAATACAGGGCCCTGATTGGATGTGCAGCCGTTGCGTGAGAACCTGACAGATACGGTAGAGCAAGCCCAAGGGGCTGATCATGCTACTTTAGAGCCTACCGACACCACCCCGATTGAGTATGCCCCTGGCACTAGTAGGGCACCGATTTCCTCCCGGTCTACACCACCATCAGCAGCATTGGTCCCGATTGCTAGGGTCCAGAAGCTAGAGGCCAAGATGGACACATTGCTGCACCATATCCAGCCTTGGATGCAGAAGTCCATTGCCGAGGCTGAGGACCGGATTGAGAAGAAGGTTGCTCAGCAGACTGAGAGGAGGATTCAGGCGGTCCACCAGCGCCTCGATGCTTTTGAGTTGAGGGTCCTAGCATGCCCTGCCCCCACCATCGATTTGACGACTCTCCAGGCGGCTGTTGCGAGTCTGCGGGCTGATGTGGATGCGATACTTTATGTGAGAGTACCCGAGCTTGAGTTCGCACCTGCGGAGGATACGGTGCTCACTGCACTGCTCCAGACCACCACTGCACTACCGCCACCATTCCAGCCACACTAGTGAAGGTGAGGGTGAGGGTGCTCGGGCTAGGAAGATGGAGCAATCAGAGATGGAGGCTATGAGGAGATCATCATTGGTTGATGAGGAGGCCCGAAAGATGAGGGACCGTGAGTTAGATGCTGGGGTGTCTAGCTTTAGATTGGAGGCTATTGAGAGAAGCACCACTGATGGTGCAGATGTTGCTGCGGACACTGCTGATGATGTCCCTACTACTCATGGCGGGGGTTCCGAGAAACCGGACCCACCTACTTGTTGATCTTCGGCGGTATGCGCCTAATGTTTGCTTCACTTACAACCTTGTTTTTATATTTCTTATGCATTGGGGACAATTGCATGCCTTTTTGTTGGGGGTGGGGTAAATGGAAAGTTAGTGTTTGGGTGAAGTCTGAGTAGCCCAACTCATGCTTCTCTCTTGGTGGTTTTCTTGCCTGTGTTCTTTTGCCCCAAGAGACTGATTACTTTATTGTTGAATCGGCATGTGTAGTATCTTGTACAAAGTATGAAAT
Source organism: Solanum sitiens (assembly GCA_016801875.1). NCBI lineage: Eukaryota > Viridiplantae > Streptophyta > Magnoliopsida > Solanales > Solanaceae > Solanum > Solanum sitiens. The sequence goes on from JABWTJ010000080.1 coordinate 3,940,537, forward strand.
GTGAAATCTGAAGCATGATGGATAAATATAAATGATATTCCATTCTAAAAAGAATGCTTGCATGATTAGTCTAATGAATGTTGAATGTGTTGGCTCTAAGCATGACATAGAGATGCACTACTGCATGACCCTCAAATCTAACACTCGAACTAGGTGTCTGATAATATGATAGGGTAATGAAATGTCAAGAGAGTGTGAGGAAATTTGATTGTTCTGCTGTTGGTACCTAGCTAGAACTTGCCCGGTTAGTCCTGCAAAAAAAAAAAGAATCTGTGTTAGACATTTAGGACAGGATCATAGGCCCTTGTTCAAATTAGCCAATCTTTAGCCTAAATAAAAGAAAACCAAATGAAATCGATCCCTTTTTGATCCAAATCTTTTGAGTTTTAAATAGACCTTTCTTTTCTACACCAAATTGTCTTCCCTGGGTATAATGTGTTGGCCCTGGTCCCTCCTTGGACATGTGCACCTCAACTTAGGTCAAAAGCATAAGTTGAGGGTGGCTAATGCAGAAACTGACCTCGTCTTGGCCCTGACCCAACCTTGGGTATTGTGTACCTTGACTCATGGCAAAGCCATAAGTTGAGGGTGGCTATTATGAGTAATTTACCGAAAAGTGGGGATGAAAAGAGTAATGTGGAAAAGAAAAGAAACAGTAAACAAGAGAAGTGACTCAGTCAAAATTATCAATTGAGTATAGAAAGAAAAAGAAAAAAAGAGATTAACAATGAAAAAAAAGGGAGAGAAAAAGAGTGTTGAAGGAAAAGAAGTAAGAGGTAGGACGCTTAGCCGTAATGTCAAGGAGGACAACAAGTCACTAAAATGTATCCATATGTACCATACCTGACCTTGATCCTACGTTACAAGCCAAGAAAGTCCTATCGTGATCCTAAGAATATGGTGAACTTAAAGTAGTGAAAATAAGGGCAAGCCTATGACGACAAGTATCAATTAGGTGTGAAGTTTTTCTGAGCGTGAGTGTTGAATAATGATCCTTATACTCAAATTTGAAATCAATGTGTAAAAAGGAGGATATTCTTTTGAAGTGAGGGCACTAGTTGCAATATTGGAAAGTTGGTACCTTGGTGAGAAATAAAAGAGGAGAGGAGTCGGTGCTTGGTGAGTTTGTGTCATGGTCTGATCCACATGAAGGAGCTTAGTGAGCCTAAGAGTAAAAACATGCACTAAAACACTAAAAAAATTGGGATTGATAGCCATATGATTGTGAAAGCTTAAAAAGAGAGTACTTTTGTACAAAAGTGTTGTGGTGAGTCATAGTGCATCGCTTGAGGACAAACAACGAATTCAAGTTGAGGGTGTTGATGTACCGTGGTTTTACGGTATTTTCAATGCTTTTTCCTTATGTTTAGTGTGTGTCTAGGGCCTTTTTGTAGTAATTTTAATGTGTTTTTATCTGTGTTTTGCAGGAAAGTTGTCCAAAATAGAAATATAGAAGACTGTGCAGAAATCAGTGCAGAAGTGATCCACGAATCCATCGACGGCCCGTCGTCTCATCGACGGACCGTAGGTGGTGACCGTCGACTGAAGGTTCGAGCATCTGAAAGAAACTCGGGGAATTCTGACCAAGTGTGGGGCTACAGAAGGATCGACGGTCCGTCTAATGGTTGAAGGACCGTGCTAGCAAATCGTCGATGTGATCAGAGACTGCCCCAGTACCCAGTGTTAGAGAAATCCAAGTATGAAACGACGATAAGCATCGACGGACTGTAAGTGCATCAACGGACCGTGCTGTTGGTCCGTCGATTGGATCAAAGAAGGTGTGATTTGGAGGCTTGAATAAAATGCTAAGTATGGACCGACGGAGGTAGAAACGACGAACCGTCTATGGAGTTGTCGATGGAAGACACGTTTTGGGACAAACTTTCCTTATTTTGAACTCCTTTTAATTTAGGACTTTGTTATTATAAATAGGGTTAAATACCTCAATTTTGGGGTTAGACTTTTTATTATTTTTTATTCTTTTGTTCTTGGAAATTTGACTTTGCAATTTAGTAATTTATTTAAGTTTTCGGAATCGATTATCAAGTGAATTTGGTTGTTTCAAGTGTTATTTCTGGATTTTCTTCAAACTTGTCAAAGTAAGTACATGAATTATTTTTTAACAGCTATGAATTATGTTCTTCTAAGCATGGTAATTAAATCCACAACTAGGGTTGTGGGATCCATGGGTGATTAACAAGGTAAAACTAACTAAATAACAATTCTAGAATAGGTTTTTGCATGTATTGATAATTCTTTTGTTTAGAAGTCTTTTTAACGAGTGCACGCGTTAGAAATTGCCCTATCTCTACTTGCGAACCAAGGGGGTAGTTAATAGGAAAATAATTATCAACATAGATTTAGTGGACACTATCTAATAGGCTAGTTTCAATTGGTGCGAAGTAGTAACTAAGTTATACATTGAATATGATGCTTAATATGAAGTAAAGGTAAGGTTTAGTAACTTAAACACACGTAGCCGGACCAAGGTACGGGGTGAAATTCTCTAAATGCCGGAATAAGGATTTAGAGATACATAACTTATCAGTTTGCATGCAAGACACTAGGAAAGAATTGTTATAGCTAAGATTACCGCGTTATGAACCTATGGGGAACACTTACACCCTAGTTTTTCTCATCACTTGATAAACACCAAAGTTTTAATTTTACTACTTATTTTACTTAGAAATAATTGAACACTTTTGTTTCACAAAATCCCCCCTTTAATTAACTGATTTCGGAAAGGACTTGACTAAATAGACGTAATTGTAGATTGAAGTTAAGTCTAAACCATTTTCCTCGTGGGATCGACCCCAACCTAATTGTTGGGTTCTTTACTTGATACGACCGCTTATACTTCTGTAAAGAAGTGTAATTTGAGTGTATCAGTGGGTCCTACTAAGGCTAAAAAGGGACAACACGATATGCTAAACTTTCCGTATGCACATGGTTTAGGGAAGTGAAGACCCCATATGACTGATTCTGCTTCCAAGAGCGGACTCCAACACCATTTCCTTTCATCATACTCCCTTCATAAATCTCCATATAGTTGCATGATTTGATTGGTTCTCTATCCCCTATTTGAGATTTATCTTTAGATTATTACCACAACCCATGATCCTTCACAACTAACTTCCAAGGTCATGTTCTCGGAATGTCTCTACTAAATACCCTCAAGTTCCCAACCACTACACCTCCTTACTAGGAATGACATTGTTTCCCTATTAATAAAATGATACTTTTTCTCCATCCACTATCCTAATTTTTTTATAAAGGTAAAATTACTTCTATATATCCACAAATATACTACATTAAAGTATAGTCCCCCTCCAAAAAGTTATACTTACTCAGCTTAAAGATCTTCTAGTTACAGCCAGTCAATAACATTAGAAACATCATCAAATTTTCTATAACTACTTGCTTACACCAAAAATAATAAAGACCTAGGCAGTTTATTGCTTAGTTGTTTTTTCCAACCTCTGGACTAGACACAATACAGATGATAAAGACATGTTGTAAGTCGGATAATCTAAGTTCGACCTATACTGTAGGAGTTTAGATAATTGTGTACCTTATTATTCGTAGAGAAAGTCAATTGTTCCAGAGTCCTGCTTTGAATCACTAGGAATCAAAGATTGATTCACAAACTAAATGTCTATCTTCAGACAGAAAAAGTTCTCCTTTTTATTTCTTCTGGTTTGTGTTTTCTGTTGTTTGTTACACTGTTCTTTCTCTTTCCTTCTGTAAAAGAATTAATAGGGGTTGGGAAGTTTTCAGTTTATTAATTCTTCCCTCCCTTCTTTTTCAAATAAGAGATAAGTAATTCTTATCTCTTATCAGACAATTAATCTCTTGGGTCGGGTCAGGTCAGTCCACATGGGAAATCCACGACCGTAAACTTACATCTCCCACTTCGCATATGGTAGATAAAATCCAAGCTAATACAACATCAACTAGACACGCAATTCATACAACAAATAGGTTGTGCGACTTGTGAGCATCAAAAGTTTAACTTTAAAGTTTATCAAACCCCAGATAGGAATTCAATCACATTTGGAAGGAATTCACTAGTTATATGAGAATACTATTACTCATAGTACCCCAGACTTCATTCACTACTTCAGTAGTTACTTTTTTAGCCTCATCCTCTTAAGGAAATTAACTCGAGTTCATATTTAACTTTATACACAAAATTACACTCAATGCCAATATGGTTAGTGCAATAGCCGGCTTGTGTATATAAGTTTATTATTAATTTATTGTCTTTCCTTTCTACTTGAATCTATATGCTCCTATTCAACTGCTTTCCTAGACATGCACTGCATTGCCGAATCACCCATGGCTATTAGTAACATGCTAAAGTACAAAATCGATTGAAACTTCAAGAAACAACAAAAGGTCAAAGGATATTTCATTGTAAAGTCATTTTAACTTTTTTGGGTTTCACATAATGAACAAACAAGAAAATTTCTTTTATTGATCCATTGATCGCTAGACACATGTGGTATGAAACACGTGCTACGATGTTTTCACCTTATACTAGTGTATGTGTCTCATCATCCGTATTATTCAACATCGTACAAATCTCGGTCTAAACACTCGTGTGAGAGAGTCAATTCTGCGACTTTGTTCGACACACTTTATTTCTAATAAAATATCACATGCATACGAAATATGAACATAAATTCAATTATTTTATATATAGAAGAGAATATTATAATAATCAATTAATTTTACAATACTGAAATATCATCATACTTAATGTAAACCTAGAGCCTTAACATGTTTTTCAAACAAATATCTAGAGATGACCTTCGTAAAATGATCAACTATCATTTCACGTGTAGGAATGTATTGCAAAGTTATTTCTCCATTTGTAACTACGTCTCTCACAAAGTTATACTTGATGTCGATGTGTTTGGCCTTGCTGTGATACTTAGCATCCTTTGTGTATGCGATAGCCGCTTGACTATCATAATAAGAATCATGGGACCCTTAGAATTCTTTGGAATACTCAAATGCTCAAAGAATCTCTTTAACAAACAACTTCTTGTACTGCAGATGCACAAGCCACAAATTCAGATTCCTTAGTTGAAAGAGTTGTGCAAGTTTGCTTCTTAATTTTTCATGAAGTAGCACCACTATTTAGTGAGAAAACATAATCGGATGTTGATTTTCTATCATCCCGGTCACCAACCCAATCAACATTTGTATAACCTCTTATGAATAAATAAAATCCACTAGTGTATGATATGTAAATCACTTCAGGTATCAAAATATTCTCTTTACTACTTTCCAATGATGTTTTCCAGGATTGGATTGATACCTGTTAACTAGACTTACGGCATAACAAATGTCTGGAGAGTACACTTCATAACATACATCAAACTCCCGCCAGCACTAGAATAAGGAACTCGAGACATGTCTTCCTTTTAAGTTTCAGTCTTTAGATACATTTCAAGGCTTAAAATTTCACCCCTTGCTACATGAGTATCCATGAATCTGCAACTATTCATTCGAAAACATTCTAATATTTTTTATATAAGTTTTTTGAGATAAAATTTCTTGGAATGATCTCTTTGGATCTTAACACCCAATATATTGTCTGTTTCACCCACGTATTTCATATCAATTGATTTTGAAAGCCATGACTTGCAGTTTTCACACACTCCAAATTAAGTCCAGCTAATAAAATATCATCTACGTAAAGAGAAAGAATTACATAATTTCCATTGGACTTTTTCACATAGATGCAATGGTCTTCATCAATCATGGTCAAATCAAGTAACATTACTTCCTTATGAAATCTCAGATACCACTGCCTTGAAGATTGATTTAGGCGATAAATTGATCATTTCAATTTACAAACTTTCTTTTCTTGACCTTTAACAGCGAAACCAACTGGTTGTTCCATGTAGATTTCTTCATTTAATTCTCCATTGAGAAAAGCGGTCTTCACATCCATTTGGTGTAATTCTACATCTAAACGTGCAACAATAGCTAAAAGTAATCGTATGGATGTAAACTTCACAACTAGTGAAAAAATTTCCTCATAGTCTATTCCAACTTTTTGAGTAAAACTTTTTGCAACCAATCATGCTTTATGTCTTTCTATTGACCCATCCGGTTTATGTTTAAATTTAAGAATCCATTTATTCTCAATAGCCTTACATTCCTTAGGAAGGTCAACTAGATACCAGAATTTGTTGGTTTTCATGGACTCTAATTCTTCTTTCATCGTTTTTAACCATTCTTTCCTTTCAGGTCTCGATAAGGCCTCAGTTACAAAATTAGATTCATCCAATTTTGTGGGAGATACCAGAAAAACATAATACTCAATCTCATAAGATCGTTTAGGTACACCTTTTTTTGTACTCTTACATATTTGAAGTTCAGATTCCTCTATTGGATTTTGAGATTCATAACTCCCACTCAGACCAAAAATTATTTCTTCATCCATTGAATTATCAAGTATGTTTGATAAAATTACATGATCTTCTGAATTCAACATTTTGTATAGAGGCTCAACTTCACCTATTTTACCTTTATGGGAAAACCATTTTTCAAAAATCTGATATCTCGTGATACAATTTCAATAATATTTCCATCCTCCAGTTCATAGATGAACACATATCCTTTAAAGCGTTCAGAGTACCTTATAAAGATACATTTCTTTCCTTTTGGACTTAGTTTACCAAGCTCACCGAAATGATCTTTAATATGCACAACCCCACGGTCGTAGATCATTCAGGTTTGTTTTATGACTAGATCAAAGTTCATAAGGAGTGGAAGACAGTGACTTAGAAGGCACTTTGTTCAATATGTAAGCCGCAGTCAATAATGCATCTCCCTAAAAAGAAATAAACAAATTTTCCTACGCCATCATTGATCTTGTCATGTGTAATAATGTTCTATTCATTCTTTCAGCTACACCATTTTGTTGAGGTGTATAAGGAGTAGTTAACTGTCTGATAATACTCTTTTCAGTACCTAATTCTTCAAATTTATTTGACAAATATTCACGTTCTCGATCGGTTCTTAAAGCTTTCTTGCTTTTATCTAATTGATTTTCATTTTCACTCAAATATATTTTAAAACACTCAAGTCCTTCAGATTTATGAGAAATCAAATAGACATAACCGAAATGCGTGAAATCATCAATAGAGGTAATTAAATATGTAGCACCAGACCTTGCCCTTATATTCATTGGACCACAATTATCAGAATGAATTAATTGAAATGGAAACTCAACTCTCTTAGCCTTTCCAAATGGTTTACGTGTAATCTTTCCAGCAAGACAATTTTCATAAGTTGACATTTCAATTTTGGTGAAAGAACCTAAATTCCCTTCTTTTGTCAACCTATTCATTGGATCTTGCCCTATATGACCTAATCTAGCATGCCATGTAATAACATCAACATCATTGTTACTTGAATAACATGTCATTACACAACGGTCAACATAATAGTCATAAGTTGAGGATTACAATCTAATACGATAAAACAGTCATAACAAAGTTCAAAACCATATAAAACATTATCTAGAGTTATTCTAACACCATTACGACTAAAATTTTTTAAAACCAGCGTCTAAAAGAACAGACACAAACACTAAATTTTGTCGAATCTCTCAAATATATAAGACGGCATGCAACATCAAGGAATGACCACCACGCAAGTCCACTTTGCAAATGCCTATACCTTTGACTTCAAGCCTAACATTATTTCTTACGTAGATCCACCTTGATTTAGATGAAACTTGACGAAACTTCACAAATGCCTCTTTTTCTCGACTCACTTGGTCGTTGTATTCGAGTCTACAATCCACATAGGATAAGATTCAGTTAGTAATGACGTGCTAGAAACATATATAGCACTTAGGGATGCGTTATTTATAAATGCTATCTTTTTGGGTTCAGTGCATTCACGAACGAAATGTCCCAACATTTGACAATTATAGCACTTCATTTTCTTTTGTCTCTCTTCTTGAAAAACCATTTTCCTTTATTGGAATTTGGTTTCTTCTTTTTCTTAGAGGGCCCTTCTCCAGTCTCTTTGTATTTTCCATTTCTTTTCCAATTTCTCTTGCGCTTGAAACCGGAAAATTTTGTACTAGTGGACTCTATCACAAAGGCATTAGAAGAGCCCTATCAGTACCAAGGCTCTCATCTTCAAGTTCAACATGACGTGCAACATCGGAAAAAGTTTTGATGCTATCATTATGGGTCAAGTTAACATTCAAATGTTCCCAACTATTGGGTAGAGACCGAATTACTTCTTGAACTTGTTGCTCATCTGAAAAAATATGACCAACACTCTTAAGTTGAGCTATCAACATCACCCTAAGGTGTTGTTTGATATTTTGATCATGACGCTTTCTGTAAGAGTCAAATTTGATAGTTAACTGTTAGAGATGGATAACAGATGTACCCCCATATGTTCCTCGTAGATATGACCACATAGCATGAGCAGTAAGGTATTCCTCACATTAATGTATGAGGTCATCAACTACAGAACTAACTATTATTCCATGTGCAATGGAGTTAGACTTTTTCCAAGCTTTGTAAGCTTCAAGATCTCTTCTGTGTTGTGCAGTATTACCCTCTTCTGGTTGATTCGAAACATGATTTATACCTTCCAACGTATTTTTCTCTTCTAGTACATACCATATTTTAGGACTCCAGATGTCGTAATTATCACTGTTAAGTTTTTCACCTTTGTTTAAGTCAGCAATGATACTTTTTGATGTCATGTCTATTATTGACATATAATTAGGCAAGAATTTTAACAATTATGCATGTGACATACACATTCAAGCAAATCAATTCTCATGATGATTTCATATTTAAATGTAAAATCGAAAAGACAAATAAACATCCATTCATCATCTACGAACTAAATATTTGACCAAAATTCAAAACTAACTTCTTAATATGTATTTTAATACATTGATGACTTTAATAACAAGGACTTTTATATGTCTAATAACATAATTTGAGAAAAAAACAAACACATAATTCATATCTTGAAATACAAATAAGCAATGAATTTTACAAGTAATTCAAAGACTAAAATCCTCCCACAAGTCTTTAAGACAACAAATGTAAATCCTAAAAGGCTGACTGGGCCAAATGTGATGATAAATGTCAGTCAATATACTACCCCCAAGGTTCATGGAGAGCGTCTGTTAAATAAGCTAAGGCTCTCCAATATGAAATTTTCTTATATTCAGCCACTTCAGTCCATTTTATTTTTTAAAAAATAAATAAAATCACGTGCTGACATATTAGGAGACATCTTCAATTACTCAAACTCTTTAAATTTTCTTTCTGTTTCCTTAGAATGACACGTAGGTTCCTTGGCATATATTGTGTCGCTCTTGGGATACCAATCTGTATGATTTCACACCCTCGGAAACATGTGTTACGACAACTTACTCTTCTACCTTGTCCCTTTGCTCGACTTTCAGAACTTCCACTTGGATTAATTAGCATGTTCCCGTTCAGCCATATCTGAAATGGGAACAAAATAAAAATATGGTTAATACCATTTTAATGCGACAACATATGTCACAAATTTTTGTAAAAAGGTAAGGAACTGCTTAAAGAACATAATGATTTAATCAAATTTATCGAGATCAATTTTAATACACATATTTATAAAAATCTAGTCAAAACAATTGATTAACCGCTCAAAATGACTTTATAATTTAATCATCAAAGTCAAAAAGAAAGGTCATATATATATTTTTAAACCGCTCAAAATTAAATTATAGAACTGTCGTAGTCATATAAAAAAATTTCCTCAAAGTATTGAGTAAGAGGTACTATTAATGATCCAAGTACAAATAAGTTTGTTTTTTTTCATAAAAGAAAACTTGTACAACTTATTGCAAATTAATTTCAATGGTAAGTAAAATTAATAGTGACTGCTTTTTCATATAAATAAACATTTAATTTAAGGTACATGTTCTTTCAAAAAATAAAGTATAATTGTACTTGATCTTGTATTTACTTACTAAAGAACAAATTAGTATTAAATTCCTTTTCTATTTATGTACGGAACAACTTTTGAGGAAATAAAGGAAAAAGAGACCTTTTCAAACCCAATAAAGTTTTTTTCTTTAATTTAAAAAACGCGACAACCCAATTTTTGGGTTCTTTTCTACTATAAGTAGGTCATATCTCATATCAAGAAACAAAAAAAAAACGTCATAAAAAAATCTACGCATAATTTTTTTTTCTTTTTTTAAGAACACCGGACAACATTCGAATATGTTGGAGAAAAAAAATTATCTACCCCTTTATTTTAATTTTTCAAATCAGATTTTCAACATGAATTGTTTCTAGTTCTTTCGAAATTCATGAAAGAAACAGAGTAAATCCCAAATTCGCGATGGACTCTAAATTTTAATCAACATATGTTCTCTTATATTTTCTAACAAGTAAGTAACACTTATTTTGTATTAAGAGCTTTGTTGCACAGAATTCGATAGATATTATTAACAACTATCTCATAATAACAAATTACAAACAATAACTTTCAACATAGATACCATTTGTAGGATTTATAGAGAATTGTATACCTTATTTTTCGTAGCGGAAGTCGATTGCTCCAAAGTCTTGCTTGAATCATTAGGAATCAAATATTGATTCACAAACTAAATGTCTATCTTCAGACTGAAAAATTTCTTTTTCTTTATTCTGGATTGTGTTTTCTATTGTTTTTGTATTTTTTACGTTGTTCTTTTTCTTTCCTTCTGTAAAAGAATTAATAGGGGTTGAGAAGTTTTCAGTTTATTAACTGTTTCCTCCCTTCTTTTTCAAATAAGAGATAAGTAATTCTTATCTTTTATCAGAAAATTAATCTCTTGGGTCTGGTCGGATCATTCCACATAGGCGACCAACGACCCTAAACTTACATATACATAATAGGAACTAGAAATAGAGATATTTTCAATGGTATCATCAAAACAAATCTACAGCTTATGAAACCAAGGAAAAGACAAGTAATCCAAGTTTTAATCAACCAAGCTCAGTTCAAAAAGAGATGAACCTTATCAAGATAATTCAGTAGCTGAAGTCGAAATCATTGTTATTTGACACTTTTCAAGCTTTCAAAGATTATCAAGCTTCCGCAAGAGAAATGTTCTCAGTGCATCCAACAATCAAACAAGTGTTATATCCAAGAATAAATTTTCAACTAGTTTCTTTTTCTACTGATTTTATAATTTGTGGTTGTTTTTCTATTCGAAGTTTCTAGATGTCACATGTCATTAAAATTAACAAAATTAACTTTCAATAGTAGACCAAGTAATTCCTCTCATAACATGTACAAAGCAGCAAGATAACACTAGAGATCTCTTTACAAAAAAAAAGCTCAAATTTTGGGGGTTATAATTACATATTGTGATGGTCAATAATTTCAGTAATTTAGCGTTGCACGAGTTAAATAAACTCATGCAATTAGGTGTGTCACAATTAAGTCACGGGGTTTCTTGGCAACTGCTGGTACAATTATCAAGGGTTTACTAGCGGGGTTTTTGAACCCTAACCGCATTTCAAATTTTAGGATTCAAAATTCAACAATTTTTGAACTTTGGGGAGTCAAAATCCCCACAATTAATGAATTATACATTAAGATTATCAGGAGTTTAAACCCCTGCAATTTATGAAATATAACTTTTTATAGCATTTGTCAGAAATATTCAATTTTTAGATACTAATAATAAATTAATTAACTAAGATACACATCATTGTCAAACCTAGTAACACAATATTTCAACACAAAAATATATCATAAAGTGTATAATTAATTTACAAACTAAACTGAAACATGTCATTCGCTTCAACCATTACGATTACACGACACTTCATATCACTACAAAAACATGCTTAAACTTCAAATCGCTTGAAAAACTTGCTTTAACTTGAAATCACTACAAAAACTTGCTTAAACTTCAAATAAATAGCACCCAAACTCAAGAAAGGATCTGCAGCAGTTGATGGAACTTCAACGGGTTTCATTGCGATTATTGTCACTAGCATCAGCTGGCTGCAAAGGAGAATACACAATAAGTGAATTTATCCAAACTCAAAAACATGAATGAATGGCGAAATTCGAACTTTCTAACAATTTTCTTTTATGATCAAAACCTAGGTATTAAAGGAAATAGCTTAAGCCTTAAAATCATAGATCAAAATTCAAATACAAGAATATACTTGCTTCTGTAGGACTTGTAAAATATAGATCTCCAACTTTGTAAAGTGTTAAGTTAAAGAAAAAATTACAATTAAAATGGATATCAAAACTCACATATTACCACAAAACAGGGTGCTAAAAGGTTATAGCATATACCTTAACAAGTTCCTGAGTATACAAGACACTCCAAAGTAAAGCAGGCTTTGCATCCCCTGTTTCACTTTGGTCCTCTGCCAAAATTATTATTCCCTGGACTTTCAGATACAAAAACATGAAACAACAAATTGATGGTTGCATGTAATAACTTCTTACCGTGAACTTCATCCTCACATATAGCTGAAAGTCAAAAACCTGAAAGAGAAAACAATGGAGCGATTGAGATAGAGTAAGAAGACACTCAAGGAATTAATCAAAAACGTGTAACTCCATTCCATTGAACTTAATAGTATCAATTACTACTATATTTATATATATTCACGATCAAACTACTGAAATCATATTCTTAGAGTTGCCAACATGGTTTCAAAATCTTAACATGGAATATTTGTTATATAGGTCGCTGAACAAACTTGATAGATGTCTGGGGATGAAGATTGATTCATATATAACACTTAAGCATAACAAACTTGGTGTTTTTCAATGTAAAATTTAGCTTTTGAATAAAGGTAATTAACTTGAGCAGTAACATTCTAAAAGCGGAAGAAAAAGGTCGTTAATTGTGAGCATAACATTCTAAAAGTAAAAGGCAGACTAAAGAGCACATCCTAAAAAAGAAAATGAATTTTAAATTTGATACACAAAATAAAGAGATATAAACTAATATAACACGTCTAATATGTGTAAGTGATGTGGTGCTTATAGGGAAAAATGTGATATAGAAAGCAAAATGATATTTTGAATAGCATTGTATCTGAAATATCAAAGATATTATAACGAATTTACATTTTATTCCTATTCTAAATTAATAAATTTGCAAATGGAATGGAATATCTACACAAAGATATGTTCATTATATTCCTAAAAAATAATTGCTTCATATTATGACAATGATAGGACTTCTAAGCAAGAAGATAATCACGGGAAATTAAACTTTTCCTTGTTTCTCCTAAGATATATAAAATTCAAGTGGATAATGGAAGACAAAAGAAGATATTATGATAAATTAATTTTTTCTGTTTTGATGGAATATCAACTTCAACACATCTAGTTAGTTCATTTAGTTAGAAATTTTCTTATCCTTGTTAATAATGTTGACAATATTTTGAACTTCGTTAATTCCCTGGTTCTAGCATAGACTCTCATATATTGGAGCGCCTAACATTGTTTTTGGTCTTCTGATTTGGACCTAACAGACTTTTTTGTCTTTTGGAATCTTCGTGGTGCCTTATCAATGATATTTTCTCACTTCATCAAAAAAAAATGTAGTCTTTCAAGTAAACTTAGGATATATGTACACTTTTTTTTTAGAATACAAATCTTAGTATCGAAAACACTAAGTTATTTACGGTACATGAACTAAAAGTAAAAAAAACTTAGTTATCAATATCAATACTGACAAAATAGAGGTGTGCAGATGAGAAATTTAAGGATATCATCACTAGCCTTATTAGGTCTAACACTTCCACAAAATCATGTTTAAAGTTAAGAATTTCAAAAGAATTATATCTTAGTTTCTTCATGTGCAACAAATCAATGTTTATTTAATATCATGAAATCATGAAGCTATTTGAACATTCTGCTAAAATTTAAGTTAGAACAATATGGCTAACGCATATATGGTATTTGGTAGACACACTTAAAAATTGTCAAAGTGACAAAAACACAAAATGAAAGAATATATGTATACCTCATAATTATTGTTTCCATGTCATCTAACATACAAGTTCATTTTTGGATACGTAATTATATGATATACAACCAAATAAAAAAAAAAACAAGCCATAAATTGCATATAGACATAGGTATGAAAAATAATTCAAACTTTTAAAACTGTTACAACTAATTGATCTACTAAAAAGTTAAAACACATAGAAACAAAGTCATGAAGTACCACTAACACACCTTGGGAAGAAGGGCATGAAACTCGAGTATAACAAGAGAGCTAGGTTTGACACCTTCAGCTCCTTCACATAATTTAGAGTAGCAAGGAAAAGCTTTATTTTCCACAAAGTTTTCATCCCCATTTGGGGAACTACAGTGAGGTTTTCAAGAATTGTACAAAGTATCACAAAGAAGAAAATAACTGTATATAGAACTCTAAAGTTTAAATAAAATTTGAGCATTAACGCCATTAAATGAAAAAACTTGGAATTGAAACAATCCAAAGAAGTAAGGAAATACGCAACAGGTGGTAAATCCAAAAAAGTAAGGCATTATGGATGAATTTGAGAAGAATAACAAAATAAATTGATCAATTCAATATTTTTCATTGCTAATCTCAAAAGAATTCAGTTTTACAACTTTGTCCCGTATTCACAAATTTAGAAAACATATTACTTAATCTTCTATGAAAATCATATTTCAAAAGACTTTTCTACAACTAGTCCCATTAATAAACAAATTCGCAACTTTTCACAGAATCAATGCTCCCAATACCCATTCAATGTATGAAAATCAAATATCAAAGAATAGAGTAGATCGCATTAGTCAAAAATTGCATAATATGAAAATGCTCCTAAAACCCTGAAGGAAAACTCTGATTTGACTAGAATGGTTGTTCCTTCGGCTCAATAGAATTGTCTTCTTCCACTCTTTTCAGTTTTCCTAACACTAACCCTCATCATCTTTTCACAAACTTCCTGCACCTCCAATGATTACATTTTTTCATGAATCCTGTGAATTCCATAACAAATCTAGAACAATTTATAATGGCATTATAAGATTTTATTCACTACTGAAAAAACTATCGTAAAAAGACGTCCAATAGTGACGGAATGCGTCACTTTTCTGGTCAAAATCAATGGAAAAGCAACACAGTCATGTCCGTCCCTTTTTGGCTCGACACTTTCTAATAAGCGAAGGAATGTGTTGCTTGTTAATTTTTTTAACAAAACGTTGCTTTTTATAAATTTTCATTTTTTTAATTTCCGAAAAGCGACGCAGTCCGTCACTTTTCTAGAAATTTAAATGTTGAAAATCTCAGAAAAACGACGAGCTAAAGGACCCTGTCCGTCACTCTTCTGGATATTATTTTTTTTAATCGCAGAAAAAAGCGACAGACTAAAGGACATTGTCCGTCGCTTTTCTGGGTTGTTAAAAAAAAAAACCTAAAACGATGGAATAAACCACCTTGTCCGTTGATGTGAGGCCAAAATTGTATTTTCTTATCGTTATTTGCCTCACATTATTACTTATATTTGTGCCTTTTTAGCATGAATTTAATGAATTGTGCTAAATAGTGTATTTTATTTGTAGGAGGAAATTGATGTAATGTTAAAGAAGTTTGGAGTTAAAACGAATTAAATATGAAGAGTTGAAGAAGAAAATCAAGAAGACAACGTAATGGATTATTTAATATAATAATATTATTATATATATGCAGCAGAATGGAATTGGAATTGGAATTAAAGTTTGTCGTGTGGCAGATTCCGATGAATTGAGGCGGCGGTACTCTTTTTAGCTCAGATGATTCTTTTCTGCTTGGTTTTGGTTATTCAATTTGCTTAGGATTCAATTATTTTACTTAGGGTTTTAAACATCTATAAATAGTTCATAGAAATATATTATAGGATATCAATAGGAGGAAATTATAGGGAGTAGAACGTTGTCAACACCTTTTAGGGTTCTTTTCGTCTTCTTATTTCTTAGAGATTAGTAGCTAAATGCCCTTGTTTTGGGGTTGTAGCTACAAATCGAATGTAGAATATTTAAGGCTTGTTTATTTAACTCTTGGTTGTCATTATAAGTTAGTTCTATATTATTGTTTTAGTATTTTATGATTCATCACCATAAGATAAGTATATTGTTAATCTTAAATCGAGATAGGGGGGTTTAGATAGACTAGAGAATATAGAGAGCTTAATCGACCCATTAAGTTGAGGTGATTTGTGTTCAGGAGTGACGCCCGGACGAACAACTCGCTTGGTTACGAAATAGGATAAAATATAAATGCTCGCCAGTTAGTCTATTTATCCCTGCTCAACGATGTAGTTAGATAGTTAACTGGGGTAGGCGACTAGAGGTGTAAACTTGACTCATACAATTAACCCTGTAAATCAGTAACTTGACAACTAAAATTAGTTCTAAGACAACAATATGATACATGAGATTCAATACATGCTGCAGCCTGGGATTTTCTAATTTATTATTTTATTTATGTATTCTTTTCTTTTGACACTCTTAAATAAATAATTAGACCGGTATAATTTAGTAAAGATATTTAATTGATAATTCCTTTGGGATTGATAATATGGTTCTTTTAAGAGCCATTATATTACTTGCGCGATCACATACACTTGCGTGTGCAATTGGGAGCAACATTCGTTGCTTTTTTTGCACTAGTTTCCGTTGCCTACCTACAAATTCAATTCAATTCAATCCATCTCAAACAAACACACAACATTATAAAGAAGCTACACAAAACATAAAACAACAAACTTAAATTAACATTCAAAATTATCTAAATCACAATTTAAAGACTTATAAGTCTTCCAAAATTTATTTCAAAGGTTCATAAAAGAGACCTAAACTAGTGAGTGCGATCTACAAAATCATCATCCTCGTCACTCTCGTCGTCGTTGTCCTCGAGTGGAGAAGATGTAGTAGGTCGACGAGTGAGGTTTTAAAACTTGTTCTTTGATAACCTGAACGATCGCACTCATGATTTGTTGTTCAGCTGCTCTTCTCCACTTCAACTCTGTCAGTGCTGATGTAAGTTGTGTTATGTGAGCCTACATAGAAGCAATCTAAACACCATCAAGTACCTCGGTTTGATGTGATGATCCAATGTATTGTAGCCTGACTGGAGTTGTCTTGCATTATTTCGAGAGCCTAGACCATAGACTCTACCCTTATGAGCCCTCCCTATCACTTTTTCTCTCCAAATTTGGGTGGACAATTTTAGGTGTCATTTGGACCGAACTATCTAGATTCTAGCGAAGTACTGATGAATCATTCTGCATATTAAATATAAAAATTGACATCAATATATATATACACATCATAAATATATTTACTATAATATATATTGTTCATATTAAATAACTTACAAAAGTTCGTTCAACCCTTTCCTCTACCCACATATTTGGATCCAACTCATTTTCTTTCTTCTTCACAGAGTCTTCTTGCAAACCTCCGGTCCAATGGGAGGATGCCCCAGTTCTTTTTCCCATGAATTAAAACTAAAATTTATAACGATTTATATGAATCAAATAATTATTTATTTAAAAGTTTGAATTTGAACTTACCATCTATCTTGTAATTGTTTCAATGGTCTTTGATCCTCCGTGTGCAACGAGCCCCCCATAAGACTACCTCTAGCCTTTTTGGCTGGTTCTGACATTGTATCACAAACTTAGTTGTGTTTTAATTTTTACGCCCCGAGCCTACACCCTGGACATGGCTGACACCCAATGACCATTGCTGGTCTTGAGTAAACCCCTGGCCTGACTTACTTAACTCAGCGGAAGACTTAACTTATTCATAAAGCGAGAAATATTCTCATAAATAACTTAAATAAATGTCTTGGCCAAAATTACACTTAAGTCTCAAAATAAGAATATCTGACATGTAAGATAAGAAGAGACTCAAACTGAATAATCTAATTGACTAACTGTCTATGAAGCCTCTATAATGCTAAGATGAATGTTGGGATAAACCCCTCAACATTCTATAAATGAAAAGACTGAAAACAATAAAAGAGGCCTCCGGAATGCAAGGAGCCTCACCACTGACTCTGAGTGTTCAAACTGGATCAACGAGGTGCTGGATGATGTTGATCCTGGTTACCTGCTGTCACAATCGGAGTCTAGACCCCAGACGAGATCGGCATCATTGACCTCTCAGAGGTCGCAGACAAGCCTACATACGTCATCATTACTTCATCTAGGTTAATTTTAGCGGAAAATTTGAACTTTTTGTTACTTAACATTCCTATAAGACATTCTACTAAAACTCATAAACGTTCACAATCAACCATCTAATATGAAGATCATCAAATGAAAGAAATAGTTCAATACTGCATTAAGTGTATACTTGCCAAAATGGCACCAATAAAATGTCTGAAATAAAATGAGAAAGAAACGCTAGTAAAACATACTCCACTAACTCAAACCTATATCTAAGCTAGAATATAATGGGCAAGCGTCCTCGAAAGCATGAGGCCTACCAAGTCCGAATGAATGCTCCACGTCCGGATAGCTTCAGCGTCGACCTGCAAGCTCTAACGTCTACCTGTGCCTGCACCTAAAAATATAGAGTTGTATGGGATTAGTACACACTTGTACTAAGTATGGGTATATGCAAGCACACACCAAGGACATGCATGATTAAGAAGAGCTCTTTCCTAACAATATGAATTATGGAAAGTCAAGTCAGTGGACTTGCCAAATTCGGATTAGGAAAGTCATGCCATGAGAGTAACATGCATCAACATACTTATCATTTTGCAAATAACACATAACATATTGCACATACCATATCACATAGTTCATATCATTCTTTCATATGCCATGAGACCTCGAAATCATGGATTTGACATTAGGACTTCCAAAATGAGGGCTCAATATATGAGACCTCAACTAGGGAGCCTTCTTTAGCAAACACAGAGTCTGCTTCATTCATTTATACGTACTTCATTTTCATTCTTTTCATATATTAGTGCAACCACCAGTCATACCTAGGATGTAGTTTAAGACTCTCATCGGGTTCGCTGTGCAATGACCAAGAGTAAACTAGTCTCATTACTTAAGTCTAGCTCACTACTTGATTATCATATCCTAACACCTTTGGTATCATTCATTTCATTATATGTATTCTTTGAGGCTGGCCTCATTCTTTCTTTGGGAACTTTAACCTTAACCGACATAGATCATGTGAGCATCATAAAATCCAGTTTTTAATCCCCACACAGAAAAGAGGTGGAATCACCTACCAAAGTGAACCAAAATATGCTAGCGTATATAGGGAATTGAGCCCTGCTAGATCCCTATATTGGCAGTATAGGTTCAAAGACTAGGAGATATAAGGAGACCCATACCCGGCATGCCGGACAGTCTCATCTTATGAGATTTACGTGAACCTCCACCCTTCCCGAAGGAAGGCATCACCACTCATAGCTAGCCTATCGGTGCTCAGTATAAAGTTCCATTACATTCAACTCATACATCATGGAAGCTGGCTTCTATCATGAGGACATCACAGCTCATTAGATGATTTCTCATCTCATCATTAGTATTAAGTATGCGTTAACTTCAATACTTTCATTAGAGTTTTCATAGAGACTGGTCTCTTCATTAACTTTACACTCTCATAGGTGAGTACGTTTTGGTAACATTTACTTAGGATCATTTGAGATTGCTCTCATCTTTCACATTAGCCTCTTATCATGTTGTCACCACATTCTTTAACTTTAGCACATTTACTCTTCATAATTACTCACCACTTTACGTGAATGTTCATTTCATCGTATGCCAATGCACTTGGCTCTTTAGTGTGTATCACACTCTTACTTGACCCCTCTGGGGTTTCATTATCTCATCACAAAATATCTTAGGTTCACTTACTTTTTAAATGTATGCTAGACTTATGAGTCCACACATACAAGCCATGAGGCTTCATTTATAGTTTGTCTAAGTGATTCATATTTACCCAAGATTATGTGGTACAAGACTTATGCATCTTGTAGGTATACCAAGATATTGATTTCGATCTTTAGAGGCAACATTCATTAAATATTTGTTTACGTATGACTTATGTGTCAATACGGAATTGGGCAAGGGAACCCAATTTTGAATCCCTTGGGCAACACTTAATCTTATATTAAACTTGGTGATTGCATTTTTTAGATTTGGGGGACCCTAGTTCGATCCCCATCAGCCCCATAATATTTCCTTTCTTTTTTTTTTCTCCTAACTCTCTCATCTATTCAAGAGGTTGGGGGTTCAATCCCTACTCTCCACATTTATTTTTCTCCTAACTCTCTCATCCATTCAAGAGGTTGGGGGTTCAATCCCCACTCTCCACATTTATTTTTCTCCTAACTCTCTCATCCATTCAAGAGGTTGGGGGTTCAATCCTCACTCTCCACATTTATTTTTCTCCTTTATTTTCTCCTAACTCTCTCATCCATTCAAGGGTTGGGGGTTCAATCGCCACTCTCCACATTTATTTTTTTTCCTTTCATTTTTTTCATGAAATTTTTATGTAATTTACATTTGGTGAGGTCTTGGGTTCCATTCTCAACGACCTCATAATTTTAAAAAAAAAATTAAAACATAGTCATTTTTCTCACCTCTTGGCCGAGACTTCAAATTTCCAGCAAGCTGGAATTTGGTCTCTTCCAATCCATTTTCTCTCATTCTTTTGTTGATTTTTTTGTAGTATTTTGAGTGACATTCAGTCAGCCACCTTAACCTTTTATGAATATCACGTTTTTAGCATTTTTACACACGCAAAACACAATATTTAACATACAAACTTCAGGCAGCAAACATAGTCAAATTTTCAGCACACACATCTCAAAACAGTCCACTTAATACACTTTTCCAGAATATATTTTTCATCCTTTACATGATTTTCTACCACACATTCAACACATAATCACAACCAGACCTAACATTATCTACCAGAAGACATACCAACGCATGCTTTGAATCGTTCAGAGTATCTAATGACAGGAGCATGCAACGGGGACAACCTTAGTCTTTCAATCACGATTTAAACTGAACCTCAAGGGTCTCTTGGGAAAGGGACCAAGAGAGAAGAAAACCCATACCTTAATGTCGTTCAAAATATGTTTAAATGCTGCAAATTTACCACGAAACCAAGCCTCACCACCGAAACTTCAAGCAAAATCCCGTCAAGAACTTGTTGTTGATTTTCGTTTTTACCTTAGTTTTTCGTTTGAGTTTTTGTGTGTAAGTTCTTCAAGTGTGAAGAACTTTGTTTTTCTTTCCTGATTTTTCTCTTTTATTGATGATGAGAACGTGAAAGAGATGGGGGTGGATTTTAGACGTGAAAGAGAGAGAGATGTGAGGTAGTGTTCCCTTAGAACTAGGAATTTTAGGCAAGACTTAGTCAAATAAAATATATTAATTAATAAATAATAATTAATAATAAAAATCTGATTTTCTTTTTTCTTAAATCAGCAATTAAATATTAATTAATTAAATTAATTCACCAAATTAAATAAGTCAAATTAAATCATTGCTCCCACCTAGGTTCGAACCGGGGTGGAGCAAGATTTCGATCAAAGGGCCAATTTCGGCCCTTTCTCCCCAAATTGCCCCTCAACCATATTAAATAATTAATTAATTAAATATTTAGGGTAATTACAATACTACCCCTAGCCAGGAAAAGACCATTTTACCCCTAGACCCTCCAAACTTAAGATTACCCCTTTTTAAGTCCGGTTAAGACTCATCCGGGTAAATCTTCATATTCGGGTGCCCTACATGGCTGGACCCAACCTTTCCTAGCTCAACTAACTCACCAAGTTGGTTGGCTTGGCTGTTGCAAGGGTTCAGAGGTCTGGTTCTACGCGCATCAATCCGTGTGAACCTGGTCTAATCGTAGGCATTCTAGACACATTAAGCATTACTTCGCATAGTTATTTTCGGATTGTTACACCTGCGTCCGATCATAAGACGATGCCGTCCAACTAGCATCAGTACATTAAATACGAGTATGCGAGTTGGAATGCTAAACCATAACTTAATCTTGATAAGAATAAGAAAGAATTTACCTTGGCTCTACTCAACTCATGAATACTCAACTCAATGTATATATATATATAAACCAATTAAAACACATGTGATATATATAAAGCTTTGTAAAACAGTAAAAAAAACTTAGTTTGTTAAAGAAAATGCAATAACAAAATGAACTTTACTTATATATGAAAGTAATATAGTTGTGTGGGAGATTCTCTAAACGACAACCATCACTATGAGCCTAAGCGATGGTTCAACGGCTTACCTCACGTTGCAAGAGAACCGTATTATACCTTGTCGTCAGTATAAAACCTGAACTACTAAGTGGATCCACTAGTCTATGCTAAAAAGCACTAAGGAATCATCTTAAAAGTATGACCCTTCATCTGCCCATGTTGGCTACATGGTTTATGGGGGCTTGAGTTAATATGAACTCGCGTCCCCACATCGATGCTCAATACTACTCCCAAAATACTTAGCTCATATGTTTTAAAAAAAACTTTTTCTCTGGTTTGAGGTAATTGCTCAAACTTAGCTTTTAAAAACTCTCTTAGAAATCATAGTTTCCTCTTTACTAAAGACTAGCCAAAGGCTCTGTTGGAAGTCTAGCTTCCCTTCTTGCTCAAAATATGAAATGCATTTGTAACTCTTTGGGAATACGTAGTCCCCTTATAAATTTTGAGAAATGAACTCAACTCTTTACTCTTTACTCAACTTGTAACTTAACTCAACTTGTAACTTAACTCTCAGGGAATACTTAGTTCCCTTTTAACTTTTGAGAATTTTAACTCAACTCACTACTCTTTACTCAATTTGTAGCCTGAGCCTTAAAACAAAGTTAAAATGTTTGTTTAAGACTCTTCAAAACTTTTAAGAACTTACTTTGACTTGCTTCTTAACTTTTAGACTTGACTCTTAACTTCGTTGAATTTGATCTTAACTTTCCTTGTATTGGATTATGGATTCAAGGTTCATGATCTTATGTTTATAGATGATTTCATGATGTTTAGATGTACCTTAGAGTATTGGAATCAACTAATAAATGTGGGTACATCACTTAGGAACTGGTACAAAAAGATGGGTAAAGAATGGGTCTCCACGTGTCCTTGGCGCTCTGAGAGGCGTGGAGCACCAGATCCTGACGGACAGAGGCTGTCCTGAGGGCTCTGGATGGTGCGGCGCGCCAGGACTTGTCGTACAGAGCCTGTCTTGTAAGGCTTTGGCAAGCGCGGCGCCCCAGGGCCTGTCAGACGGGATTTTTTAATTTTCGTCTCCGTTTTTTATGTCTAAACCTTCTATACTTCCATGGATCTTTCCCCATTCACGTAGATCAATAGAGCGAAAACAACCAGGAAAAACAAATCAAATAAACTAAAGGCAACCAACAACTCAACCAACAATATTCAACAATGTTCTTTAAGAACTTCACTATTCATCATTCAATCTATTCAAAGAAAATTGAATTAAACAAGTTGGTGTGTGGGTGAACTAAACCAACACAGAAAGATCTCACATACCTTAATAGGATCATCCCCGATGAATTCCACTCGATGATCTTGGCGTTCTTGACGAATTCTTGATCTTTTCTCCCTTTTTCTTTCTTCTCTTTTCACTTTGTCCAGGACCTAAGCGTAAATAACCTTTTTATTCTGAATACCAACTTATTTTAACCCCAAATAAACCCTTAAAACGAATTAGGAAATAGATTGGTGAAAAGACAAGTTTGCCCTTACTAAAATGAAAGACATATCTCCCTCATACAATATCAAAATTGTGCAAACTCGGCACCATTGAAAAGATCTTTCCGAGTGCTTTCCAACCATATAAAGAACTGACTCTAACTCATCCTGAGCTAGAAGTTATAGCCATTAGAAAATTACCAAAAATCACTTTTTAAACTTAGGAAATTTTCCAGATTTTTCCTACTCTTTCCTAAAATGATAAATTATAGTTTCTTAGATAATTTCTTGTCTATTACGAGTTACGAGATGTTACACTAATATAGACACAATTCATCAAAAACATGAGGCAACATCCAACCCGGACGTTAATCAATATTCCAAACTTTCTTTAGCCAGCTAGACAGTCTCGCGGATGCCCTCCTCTCAAATGTGGTCGCAATGACCAAATTGAACCTCAACTCTCAAGTACACATAGTTTAAAATAAATTGAATAACGTTAATTTGATCGATAGTAAAAAAGAGTAAAGTATACTAAAGTTATTAAACTTAACTAAAAAATATATACCTTAAATTTATTAAACATCATCTGGTGTATACTGTTTGGAATCTTCCTCGAAAAGTGATAATCATGTGTATAAAGTCTTTTTACACAATATTTTAATGCCCGACCAGCATCCTTTGTAGGATGCAACCTGTAAAACACATAATAAATATGTTAGTTCATGACTAATATATTGAAGTATAAGAAGTAAATAAAATAAACTAACAAATTGATAACAAAACAAACTTACAATGATCCGTCTAGCTCAATCATGACTTCATTAAGAATTTTCCTTCTAGCCAGGAGCCAGAGCTGACATCTCATCATCTGGTGTAGCACTAGGTGCAACTGTAGATGAAGGTGATACACCAGAATGCACATAACGCCAAGTCAATAGAGGTGTACCGACCACAACATCTTGCCGCTCTTTACTAGAATCTTCAATCCTCATGGTAGATAGCTGAGGATATGTATCTGTGGAAGATGAAGTACCATCCTATATCCTACGTGTCGATAAGGGTCGTGACCGACGAATAAACTGTAAAGGTAGGTCCTCATAGTGTCGTGAAGTCAATTCCTGTGAAGTAGAGGAAGCACCTACTGGTCGATGATAAGTAAAATAATATGCCCGAGAATTCATAACTAAAAAAAACAAATAAATAAGTATCTTGACTGATGCGCTCTGGAGCAGAAGAAATAAATTTTGGAAAATCCTCAGGATCTATGGGTCTTCTAGACTTCTTGTTGTTAGCCTTATTAGTCTGGATAACTCCAAGATACTCGCGTTGTCTATCACTGTCACCGTCTAATGATATCTCTATGCAAATTTACATGTATAATATATAAAAATCAGAAATTAAATAAAATTAGCAAAATAAATTAACTTATAATATGTAATTTGATAACATATTTTTAACACTTACTTGAAATATGATTGAATCTCTAGACAATTAAGCAAAATATGTGTCACACCTGATTGCATTTTCATATTAGTGAAGTCTCGCTTTCCATGCTTTTTAGATCCCCATTTTGATTAAAAATTAATATCGATGGAAATAATGAATCAATATTGCCTTCATAATTGTGATTGGGTCTGTTTCTCCTACATGCCACGTTATCACCAAAGTAATATGAATAAAAATCACGAGTTTCTTTCCCACTATGACATTGAACAACTGATCCTTCGTTCTCTCCCCTTTGCTTCATTGTTTGCTTAGAACTGCCAATTTTTCTGCATGTATATATGTATATATATGTTAAAAAAAGACTTGGTGAATATATATAACTTAGTGAATATTTTAAATGGATACCTCTCAAATAGATACATTCATCTTGCTTAAACTGGTCCGAAGCGGGCCTCTTGTACAATGCTAATTGGAAGGTGCTCCATCACATCAAAGAAATCACATGGAAATATCTTCTCCAACTTAGTAGTAATAACAAGAATATTTTCCTCCATCCTATATAAACTACTCTCCAACAACTTTCCAGAACACAAATCTTTTAAAAAAGATTTATCTCTGTGATTGGTTTCCATATCCTTTTGGGTAGATGGCTAAAAACGATAGGAACTAAAGTTTCCATGAACACATGACAATCATTACTTTCCATACCTATCAATTTTTCTTCATTCGTATCTACCCGATTTCCTAAAATCAGGATATACATCATCAAAATCCTTCCATCCTTCATGATAAAAATGGATTAGACAAGACACTCAGTGACCTTCTATATTCACGATGTCATCTCATTTGTGGGGTAGAACTCATTGATGCATACAACCTCTTTAACTTAGGAATAAGAGGTAGATAATGCATCGCCTCAACTGGGACAATCTTTCCAGACGGATTCCTCTTATGACGAGCATGTCCACAAAATTTATAATTTTTTAATTCATTATCAATCTTGTAAAACAACATAAAACCATTAACACAACAATAAATTCTATTATACGTCAATCCTAACTTGGAAACCGAACTCTTTGCCTGATAGAAGTTCTTAGGTATGTTAAACTTCAGATTAACTAGTTCACCCAAAAGATCAATAATTGAGTCCATAGCCGCATTAGGAACATTCCAATCGATTTAATATTTTTATTAATATAACTGCAATTGACAAGATAGAATTCGGACTCCCTTCACATAGTGAACGACTAGACTCTTCTAATTGATCATAGAAGTGTCTTGCTTCTTCATTAGAAGCTTCATCAAAATATTGTTCGGGTTTCGTCCCACCTTGAACCCCGAAAGAATCATTGATAATTTGATGAACCCTATCATGTCCAACCCTAATTTGTCCATGTGGTGCAAGAATATTATATTAATTCACATGCATCGAATTAGAAAACATACCATTCAATCCATCTCTTTCTCCATATTCAATCCATAAAAAATATCTAGGCTTAAATTCATTATGGTACAAATGAACCCTGATTATATCTGGTCAATTTTTTTTTTGAAAATGTCAATTGTCATTGTATGTTCAATAAAATATCTTACACCGTCAATAAGCACCAGTTTCATAATATATATTATACATCCACAAATGATGATCCGTCTACAAAATATAGATATTCAATTATATTATATATTAAATTTAATAATAATTTTACTGCATTAAACTAATTTATATTGTTAATATATATTTATAATAATTACTTTATATATATATATATATATATATATATATATATATATATATATATATATATATATATATATATATATATATATATATATATATATATATATATATTAAGTTCTAACAGTTAAGGTAACCGAGAATTAGTTTTATTCAAGATCAAATTCTAAATTCAAGTCCATATGTAATCAATAAAATTAGTTATATATAAACTTCTAATCCAACAATTAATTATAGATATTCAATTTCTAGTTATTAAAAAAAAACATGTTCATGACATTCAAACATTCATCAATATATATTCATAACATTCAAACATTCATCATATAATACTCAAAACACTTCAAATACTAATCTCACATCAAATTAACACTTTACTAAGTAACAATCAATCAAAATTTAAGAAAATCCTAAATTCAAAAATCTTCTATTCAAAATCCTAATAAAATCCTAATTCAAAATCTTCAAAACCTTAACAAAAATCATAATTCATTCACTAACTAACAGTGCTCAGTTCAAAATCTATCTAATTTTTTTTAAAAACCCTAAATTTCAAAAAATCTTCAATTCACTATACCTAACTAACAATAATCAAATAAAATTGACAATTGATTAAACACAACCCAATAAACTAAAACAATAATATACTAACTAAAAACAACTATAATCAGTAGAATTGAAAAAAAAATCTCAAATTAAACACTAACCTTATTAAAGAGGAGAGAGGCATCAACAGGTGGCGGCAGCGACGAAATGAGATGGGGCGGTGACGGGCAAAATGTAGAGAGAAGGGATAGAATAAGAGTGAAGAGAGAAGAGAGAGAACAAAGAAATAAAATTTTGATTTGGTGAAAGATATTTTAAGAAAAGTGACGGATTTCGTCTCTTTGTCTGTCGCTTTCTTTTTAAATAGTTGACCAAATTTTGACATAAAATGTAACGGACTAAGAGACATCCGTCACTTTTCTTAAATATTTGACAAGACATTTTGATCAAAAAGCGACGGACTTTGAGATGTTTTCCGTTGCTTCTTTAAAAAAAATTAATTAATTATTAATTTTATATATAGTTGGTGCAATAATTCGCAAAAAAAGC
Organism: Solanum sitiens; assembly: GCA_016801875.1. Lineage (NCBI taxonomy): Eukaryota > Viridiplantae > Streptophyta > Magnoliopsida > Solanales > Solanaceae > Solanum > Solanum sitiens. The sequence goes on from JABWTJ010000080.1 coordinate 3,968,565, forward strand.
GACTGACTAAGCGATGTCATCCGTTGCTTTTTAAAAATTAATTAAAAAAATTATTTTTATTAAAAAGTGATGGATAATGTGGCTAATGGCATCACTTTTTGGAGTGACGTCGTCCGTCGCTTTTCTGTTCGTCATTTTTAGTAGTTTTTTAGTAGTGGTTGCACTAGGCATGGGATTTGGGTTACAAGCAGGTCATTCTTGAAACAGATTTTGAATATTGTTTGCATGCTGTGATTCATTTGATTTTCTTTTATCACCTTAAAGCTCAATTGATCCAAGCTTGCAGTTACAAAACCCTAATATATAATACGATAAATTTTCTTACACTGAAAGAAGAGAAATCAGACATGCCTGTCGACTTTTTCAGCTATGACATCAGATCAACTTTCACAAATGTTTCGAAATTTCCATTAACAACTCTTTTCTGTAAATAAAAAAAACAAATGAGAAAGCCCATAAAACAAAATCAATATCAAATATACAAACATCTCCCTAATTCAAATATTTCAACATTTTTGTAGTTTAGGAGTAATTCTTTTTTTCAGAGTTTTACTCAATTCAATTTAGCATGCCCCCATATCACTGTACCGAAGATCTTCGTAATCTCATTCATGGCCAAAGAAATCTTGAAATCTGTTTTGGCTTTTATCCTTCCAAGAATTCTTTAGAAATATATTTTTTGGGATTAATGAATAAATTGTGTGCTCTGACACACACACACACACACACACACACACACACACTATATATATATATATATATATATATATATATATATATATATATATATATATATATATATATATATATATATATAATATATATATAAATTATTTTTTTTCATATTTATTAATTGTAATTTTTTACTTATATACTACTAGAATAGTCAATATGGGCTAGGCCCGTTGGGCTAACCTGACCTAACTCGTGATTTGATAGGGTTGAGCTATGATATTTGAAGTCCATTTAAGAAAAGGGCATTTAGCCCGAACTGAATAAGTCAACCAATTTGTGGGGCTTGAGAATTATGTATAGGGCAAAAAAATAAAAATTAACTAAAAAAAAAATAGAGAATTAAAAATAGAAAAAAATAGCAAACTAGTCAAACTTCCTAACATAATTATTAAAAATATCTATAGTATAAAGTAACTAGTGAAAATGTCAATATGTCAATATTTTACCAAATAAAATGTATCCTAATATAATTAATTTTCTTTCCTTTTATTTCTCACCCCAAAACTCTCATTACTCACTTTCCCCTCTTTCTAGGTTCTTAACCCCAAACCATGCTCAAGAACACGGCTACACACTCATTGCACACATTTTCATCATCACATAAATCCGAACATAAATACATGTATATAATCATCATGAAAACACGTTACATCCCTAAATTCTACTAGCAAACATACCCAACCTACAATAATCGATGGGAGCTAGTGATAGAGACATGCAAAGGGGAATATTCCTAGTTTTCAAATTAGAATTTGACTGAAACTTAGGGGTCTCTTGGGAAAGGGACCAAGAGGAAGAAAACACATACCTTTTGTCGATCAACACCCTCAAAATCTTCTCCAATGGCAGCCCACTCCACGACACCAAAGCCTCACCACCAACCTTCAAGCACAACCCGTCAAGAACAATGTTTTTGCTTTTCGTTTTTAGTTTTGTTTTTCTTTTGAGTTTTAGCGTTCAAGTTCTTCAAGAGTGATGAACTTTTGACTTTTCTCTTTTTCTGATAATGAACGTGAGAAAGAGAGTGGATAGGCGTGAGAAAGAGAGTGGAGAGAGATGAGAGTAAGTGTAGGAGTTTTAGTTGAAGACTTAGTCAAACTAGGGCTCCTTGTTATTTATTAATTAAAAATCTGATTTTTTAAGGTTTAGGTGAAATGACTCATCATGCCCTTACTTAAATCAGATAATTAATATTAATTAATTCAATTTAACATTGCTTCCACCAAGGATCGAACCCGGGTGAAGCTTAACTTGCGAAAATGGTCAAATTCGGCCAACCCTACCCGAATTGCCCACCTTTCTATATTAATTAATTAATTAATTAAATACTTAGGGTAATTACAATAATACCCCTAGCCTGGAAAAGACCATTTTACCCCTAGACCCTCCAATGATTACCCTTTTCAAGTTTGGTTAAGACTCATCCGGGTGAATCTTAATATTCAGGTGCCCTACATGGCTAGACCCAACCTTGCCTAGCTCAACTAGCTCACCAAGTTGGTTGGCTTGGCTGGTACATGGGTTCTGAGGTCTGGTTCCACCGCATTAAGCCGTGTGAACCCGGTCTAATTTAGGCATTCTAGGTACGTCTAGGCATTACTTCGCATAGTTATTTTCGAGTTGTTACATTATCCCCCCCCCCTTAGGAACATTCGTCCCCGAATGACACTAATTTTTACTAGCAACAAGTAAGTCATCTATAGAACATATGCATACATAGTCAATTCAATACTCCTCATTGGTGAATATCTAATTCACATATTAATCATGATGGTGCACATCCTTGAAACCTACTAGCAGTTTTACATTAATAGACTAAGGAACTCTTTCCTAAACTAGTCTCATCAAAGCATACAATATAAGTAAACACATAAGTCACACAAATCAGCAACCAACATGATGGCTCAAACATATTAACTTCATACTAGTGCATAAAACCATACACAGTCCAACACATGAAAGACTAATTAAGGCTACGCACCCGAGACATCACCAGGAGTGTCTTCCCCTGCACCCCTAGACTTGAGTGCGAAGAATCGTTGCCTCCTTGGAGCCTCTTCACTTGGACCATTCAGCTGAACTCTCTCCTTCCCTTTTTCTTGACCTCTCCTATTCGGACAATCCTTCCTCATGTGACCCGGTTTGCCACAACTGTAACAAGCGTTAGAGCCCATCATACACTCTCCTCCATGCAGTTTGCCACACTTCCCTACAAGGTGGCCTCTCCTAAGGTGTATCTATTTCATTGTTTCTCTTAACTCTGGACTCGAAATCCCTATCATACCGACCCTTGGATGAACTTGACTCCCTTTGGTGGGAGAGTCCCTTCTTAAACCTGGGCTTATCCCTGATTTCAATGCTACTCTTCCTCAAAAAATTCTCCTCAACTTGCCTTGACATGTTCCCAGCCCTAGTGTGCTTTTTCTTTCTGCTTTCCTCCACTTGTTCGACATGGACCATAAGCCTGGAAAGGTCCATGTTGTCATGCAGCATAGCTACCCTACACTCCTCCTCGAGATCCTCAGCAATCCCTATCAAGAATCTACTCATCTCGTCTCTGCTGTTACACACAAGAGAAGTGGCATACCTAGAAAGTTTTACGAACTTCAGGGAGTAATCCCTGACTGACATCGAGCCCTGCTTAAGGTTGATGAATTCCTCAACCTTAGCCTCCTTCATTTCTCTGGGAAAGAACCGCTCCAGAAAAGCCGTCTTGAAAAGATCCCAAGTCATAGGACCTCCTCCTAAGGCCCTGCTATCCTGCCACATCTTATACCAGGATTGAGCTACATCCTTTAGCTCGTAGGATGTCAGCTCAGCCTTCTCCACCTAAGGCAAACCCATTGCACACAGTATCTTGTGGATCTCATTCACAAACTCCTGGGGATCCTCCGTAGTCTTAGATACAGTGTAAACGGGAGGATTCATCCTCGTGAAGTCCCTTAACCTACTAGCCATGGTGCTGGCAGGTGGGTTCTCTCTGGGAACACCTCGTTGCTCCGCCTGGGCTGTCATAGCCTGAGCTTGTAAAGTGATGGCTTGGGCCATCTATGCCAGGGCTGTCCTCACTTCCCCATCTGTCAATACAGCTGGGTTAACAGGCATCTCCATTCCAGCAGTTGGGGCCTGGGGTGGAACTTGGTTTCCCCCAGCAGCTGCTCCTCCTCTTCCCCGACCAGCGTTCCTCCTTGTGTTCATTTTCTGAAAGATAAGAATTGATGTTAGATACGCTCATAACACCAAGTAGTCAGACATTAGAGAAGGCACGATAAGATCAGAAGAAGGGAATTTTCCTAAGCATTATGCAGTCTCTAATTCATGGTAGTGGTGCACTTCACTACCATAACTTAGAAACTACTTAACGTGGTTGATATGAGCCTGATGTCTTGGATATTTAACGTAATGCTCTGATACCAAGTTTGTCACGACCGGGGTCTAGACCCTAGTCGAAACCGGCGTTGTTGACCTCTCAGAGGTCGCAGATAAGCATATTTACGTCGTCATTACATTCATTAGGTTAATTTTAGCGGAAAATTTGAAACTTTTTGTTTTGTTTGAAGTGTACATAGATTTCATAGTTATAACATGCATATGCGTATAAAGAATTTCATTGCTCATATGTATCAACCATCTAATAAAGAATCATTCAATCTGGAAATAAATAGTCTTATAGCATAAGAAACAATTGCCAAAATGGTTCCATTACATAAGTCTAAACAAAATAGGAAAGAAATACTAGTGGAACGTGCTCCACTAGGCTAAACCTATTACTAAGCTAGAAACATAACGACAGGCATCCTCGAATGCATGACAACCTACCAAGTTTGGATGAAAAGCTCTGATGTCAAACAGCTGCAATGAATGTCTTCAACACCCTCCTCAACCTGCACCTAAAATAGTATAATGTATGGGATTAGTACACACTTGTACTAAGTATGGGTGTATGCAAGTACACACCAAGGACATGCATGATTAAGAAGACCTCTCTCCTAACGATATGAATTATGGAAAGCCAAGTCAATTGGACTTGCCAAATCAGATTAGGAAAGTCATGCTATGAGAGTAACATGCATCATCATTCTTTTCATATTGCACACAGCATATAACATATTTCATATAGCACATACATATATTATATATCATTCGTTCATATGCCGTGAGACCTTGGAATCACGGACTTAACATTAGGACTTCCCAAAATGAGGGCTCAACATATGGGACCTCAACTAGGGAGCCTTCTTTAGCAAACACAGAGTCTGCTTCATTCATTCATACTTACTTCATTTTCATTCGTTCGTAGGCTGGTGTGAACACCAGCTATACCTAGGATGTTTTTAAGACTCTCATCGGGTTCACTGTGCAATGACCAAGAATGACCTAGTGTCATTACTTGAGTCTAGTTCACCTCTTGATTATCCTATCCAAACACCTTTGGTATCATTCATTTCATTATCTTTCATACTTTGAGGAACTTCAACTTAACCGACATAGATCATGTGAGCATCATGAAATCCGATGTCTTCCCCACACCGAAAAGAGTAGAGTCACTGGCCAAGGTGAAACCAAAACATCCCTAGCTCGCTTTGGTGGAAAACCACTAGCTAGTTCCCTATGTTGGCAGCATAGTTCAAAGACTAGGATATTTAGGGAGACCCATACCCACCTTGGTGGACAGTCTCATCTCATGAGAATTACGTGAACCTCCGCCCTTCCCGAAAGAAGGCATCACCACTCATAGCTAGCCTATCGGTGCTCCGTTTAAAGTTCCTATTTACATTCAACTCATACATCGTCGAAGCTTGCTTCTAGCATGAGGTAGTCATAGCTCATTAGATGATTTATCATCTCTTCTTTACGTATTAAGTGTGAATTGTCCTTACACTTACATATAGAGTGTGACTGAGACTTGTCTCTTAATATTCAACACTCTCTTAGGTGAGTACTTTTGATGACCTTATATTGGCGTAGGTACAACTTGTCTCACTTGCACTAGCCTCATATTGTGATGACACCATGTTCTTTCTTAACATCTTTTCATTTCATCTTTACTCACCTTTCATTATTTGTCATCGTATAACATACATATGCTCTCTTGGAATTTACATTAAGGGACATTGATTCTAGGCGTAGATACAGCTTGTCTCACTTGTACTAGTCTATCCTAATGTAGCCACTCTTTCTTGATTTATTCATCATTTAGCATAAATATACTCTCTTAGAAATTTCATTTAGTGACATTGATTTTTAGGCGTAGATGCAGCTTGTCTCACTTATCCGAGAGGTTGTGGGTTCGATCCCCACACACCTCATTTTATTTTTCTTTCATTTTTCACCTCTCTCCCTCACCTATCCGAGAGGTTGTGGGTTCGATCCCCACACCACTGATTTTATTTTTCTTTCATTTTTCTCCTAACTCTTCACTTGACTCTTACCCCATTTCGAATCCCCCTTACCTCATTTTTATTATTGAATTTTTTTATAGCTTCCATATGGTGAGGTCTTGTGTTCAATCCCTAAATGACCTCACATTAAAAAAAAAATTGAAATGCACCTCCCTCAACACTGCTCAACCCGAGCCAAATTTCCAGATTTCTCAAAATTTGGTCATCTTTTCAATACCCCTTTTTCAACATTTATACGATAGATTTTTATGGCAAATTCGTTAGTCATTTCGTACATTATTATACGCATCGTTTCTAAGTAATTTTATATAAAAACACAAGGATTTAAACATGCCATTTTCATGCTCCAAACCAAGCTCAAGAACACGGCTACACACTCATTGCACACATTTTCAGCATCACATAAATCCGAACATGAATACATGTATATAATCATCATGAAAACACATTACATCCCTAAATTCTATCATCAAACATACCCAACCTACAACAATTGATGGGAGCTTGTGACAGGGACATGCAAAGGGGAATATTCCTAGTTTTCGAATTAGAATTTGACTGAAACTTAGGGGTCTCTTGGGAAAGGGACCAAGAGGAAGAAAACCCATACCTTTTGTCTATCAACACCCTCCAAATCTTCTCCAATGGCAGCCTACTCCACGACACCAAAGCCTCACCACCAAACTTCAAGCACAACCCGTCAAGAACAATGTTTTTGCTTTTCATTTTTTCGTTTTGTTTTTCTTTTGAGTTTTAGCGTTCAATTTCTTCAAGAGTGATGAACTTTTTACTTTTCTCTTTTACTTATAATGAACATGAGAAAGAGAGTGGATAGGCGTGAGAATGAGAGTGGAGAGAGATGAGAGTAAGTGTAGGAGTTTTAGTTGAAGACTTAGTCAAACTAGGACTCCTTGTTATTTATTAATTAAAATCTGATTTTTTTAAGGTTTAGGTGAAATGACTCATGATTCCCTTACTTAAATCAGATAATTAATATTAATTAATTCAATTTAACATTGCTTCCACCAAGGATCGAACCCGGGTGAAGCTTAACTTGCGAAAAGGGTCAAATTCGGCCAACCCTACCCGAATTGCCCACCTTTCTATATTAATTAATTAATTAGTTAAATACTTAGGGTAATTACAATACTACCCCTAGCCTGGAAAAGACCATTTTACCCCTAGACCCTCCAAACCTAAGATTACCCTTTTCAAGTCCGGTTAAGACTCATCCGGGTGAATCTTAATATTCGGGTGCCCTACATGGCTGGACTCAACCTTGCCTAGCTCAACTAACTCACCAAGTTGGTTGGCTTGGCTGGTACATGGGTTTCGAGGTCTGATTCCACGCGCATCAAGCCGTGTGAACCCGGTCTAATCTAGGCATTCTAGGTACGTTTAGGCATTACTTCGCATAGTTATTTTTGGGTTGTTACATCTCTCTTGAGTTTTTCACCATTGTTCTCTTCTTTCCTTGTTAAAATCACTTCTTCTTCTTTTTTTCAATTTGTTCAAGAAATCTCTCAATTCCTTCAAAATATTTTTCACCCCAATGATAAAGGTACATACATTGTCGTATCTTTTGAGATTTCCCTCTATTATGTAAAGACAATATCAATAAAATATAAATAATATTTTTGGGGTGCCTGAAGATTTCGAAAAACTTGTTGAAGACCAAGAAAATTTTCGTATTAGTTTGTTTTGTATTTCTAATTTTTTCTTAGAATTTTATATCATTTTTCAATTAATACTCAAAGTAGTATGAATGCTTTTAATATTTGTAGTCATTCAAAATCTCATGTTGTATAGCTTATGAATCTTGTATTTGTTTCTAATTGAATCCATCACGTATACCAACAAGATATGTATTTTATTTATATGAAGAACAACTTCTTATTAGTTTCTTTGTTTCTTTATACTAAAAAATTCAGAATTTTGTATCCTTTCTCAATTTGTATTTAAAATCGTATGTACACAATTAATATTTATCGTCATTCAAAATCATGTTGCATAGTTTATGAATCTGATATTTGTTCCTAATTTGTATTCATTCTAAAGTTGTGTCAACTAGTTATGTTTTATTTAAGAATGATTATAACAAATATTCACTTATTCCTTTTCAATTTAATATTCATTCTCACTTTTTCATCATACTATTTTTTTGTATTTTATATATTATTATACAAAATTCTAAATAAAAACTAGAATAAATAGAAATACAAATAAAATAAATATTGAAATGAATACTAAATACAAAATTTTTGAAGAAAAAATAAATACACACGAAAAAAATATATGAATACAAATATGTTTCTTAAATAACTATAGATTTATTTGGTATACCTATTGGAATGAACACAAACTAATAAAAAAAATACAAGTTTCATTATACAAAGTAATACATAAAACTATAATGAATATAAATAGAATACATCGTGTAATGAATACAATTTAAAAAAGATTAAAATTCTGGAGAAAAAAAAACAAAGTTTGAGTTTTCTTAAAAAATGTAACTGATGAGAAAATTAAGCAATCCTTACCTTTTTTTGAAATATTCTCTATCTTGATTTTCTCCTTTTGTTATTAAATAATTGTATTCTTTAAATAAAAACTAATAATAAAAACATAAATAAGATACATAACAAATTAAAATTTTGACATTTTTACTAAATATTGAAAGTGTTGTTAATGAACCCTCTTAAATATTAAAATATTGACATTTTGAAAAATTTCCCTTAAAAATAATAAGATTCTAAACTTATAATCCGTTTAAAGTTTGAAATATTACAATTTAAATACAAATTATGTTTATAAAATATATTCTAAATAAAATGAAAACTTCCTAAAATTTCTAGGAATCACTACATAGGACATAACTTATGATATATTGTCATAGTTTTTGTGTTTATTATGATTATTGGAAAACTACTAAGTTAATATTTCTATTTCATTTTTTTATAATTTTATTTGAAATCAAACTTTACTATGAAGATAATTTTATTTGTATATTTGATTAAAAAGTAGTAACACTAACATAATTTAATATTGTCTTGTCTATAATTATATCAATATTTTAAAGCTATAATTTAATTTAAAAAATTATAAAAAAAAATACACTTTTAAGAAAAGAGGACTGTCTGGCGCTGACGTACTTGTAGGCTGGGCCGACCATTTTTTGGCTCACACAAAAAATGGGCTAGCCCGGTCTGACCAGTCAAATTTCAAAATTTATATTGGTTAGCCCGAATGGAGTGGGTCAAACCATATTGAACGCTCTAAATATTACTCCCGCGTCTCATTACATGTGATACTTTTCAAATTTTGAGATTCTCACAAGTATATTAATTATTGTGAATTATACACTTTTAGGTAGTTTACAAATATATATATTATATTATAAAAAATATAATTAAAATTGTATGCGTAAGTTACGGGTCAAACTTAAATTGTTTGACTCTTGAAAAAACGAAAAGTGTCACATAAATTGGGACAGAAGGAGTATATTATTATTTTTCAAAAAAAAATAATTTTATCTCAAATGCCCCCTCAAGCTTTAGCCATATTTCCAACTACAGACTTAACCTTTGCGGGGGGTCCTATTACCTCTGAACCTTTTTTATATATATTAGTTCACCCTCAGACGCTGACGTGGTCATATATATCAGATTTATAAAAAATATTTGTATACACGCGTTGTACACGTATATAATCGTGGATCCCACGACTTTACAAGACTTAAAAATTGACACGTGTGACAGCTTTACCTTTACCTTTTGACAAAAAGTCTTCTTTTTTCTTTCCCTCCAAAACAAAACTAAAACCCTTTTCTTCTTTCTTCCTTCTTTCTTCTTTCTTCTTCCAGTCGCGTTGAGTATCCATTATTGAATCGGAATGCTTTCTTACGATTTCTTCTGAGAAAAAGGTTAGATCTTTACTAGTTGAATACTATTTTGATGGTAGTGTTTGATTAGAGTTTTATTTTTACTATGTATTTAAATGTTATTTTGACTGGTGTGCTATAGTATGTAGTTTATTTGGGCCTTTTAATGTTTATTAGGGTTATTCTTTACCAACTGAATGTTATCTTGATATTTGATTTAGTTTTTATGGTAGTGTTATTTTAATGTTTATTTTAGGTTTTGTTGAACTGGGCATTCAAATGCCATTTTGATATGTGTGTCGTAGTATTAGGGGTTTTGTTTATTAGTGTTTGATTAATAGTGTTCGATTAGGGATTTTCTTTCTTTTTCTTTTCTCTCTAGTTCTGCTGCCTCTAAATTTTTTAAGCAACTAAATAATTATTTACTTGTTTTCGTGAACTTATACAGTAAGTGATAAAGTAAAATAGATCTTAGAAACATACTTTCTCATTTCCTTACTAGTGTTACCTTGTTCAGGTAGGAGATGAGTGGATTTATTTTGGTTACATTAAGATGGTATCATGGTGGAGTCTTAGATTTGAGTAGTGGACAATCAGTTTACAGTGGTGGGCGAGTCATAGAGTTTTTGGATATTGATGTGGATAGACTGTCCTATTTTGAATTAAGAGGGTACATAAAAGAATTGGTATACACAACAACTTGCACATTTAGTATCAAACCTCCTAACAGTGGCATTTTGGAATATATTCATAATGATATGGATATTTTAGACTTAAGTTGTTCTTTGGAAGATGGAGATATTGTGGAGGTATATGTAAAGCACTTGATTGATGATGCAGTTCTGGACTCCACCCCTATTCTATTAGAAAATGTCCCTCATGGGGATATGGAGGAATCTGGTTCAGCTTTTAATAAAGTAAATGGCCAAAGTGGGGTAGGTGAAGACCCCTTTACTACCTTTTATACTAGATCTCAATATACCTCAACTCCTTTCACTACTCCTGCTGCTACTGGATCTGCTTCTACCCTAACTCCTCCCATTACAGCTGTTGTTCCAAAATCTCCTTTCACTACCACTCATTCCACTACAACTGCTCCTTCTAGATCTCCTTCCACTACTGAGGCTGTTACTGAAGATGTTGATGATCTAGTTTCAGGCCCTGTTGAATCTGATTTCTTAGAAGAAGAGGGTTCTGATTACTCAACAGAAAATAGTTCTGAGTCTGAATGTGGATTGGCGGGAGATGAGGAGGAGACTATGGTAGTGATATACATGAAAAGAGATTTTTTCAAAGAAGAAAAAGAAAAGAGAGTACCAACTGATACTGAAGATGTACCAATAGGTGAAGCTGGACCAGATTTCGGTTTTGATGAAACTCAAACAGGTAAAGTAAGTGTTGAAGGAAGATTAGAAGGTGATAGAGCCTTATTTTGCAAGTTCTGATGATGGAAGCTTTGAAATAGATGAAGGTGAATTTAGCGATGAATGTATTGAATCTGAAAGAGTAAATTTACCAAGAAGTGTAAATTTACCAAGAAGAAGGAGGCCAAATAATTAGAAAATTATACATGACCCTACTACCAAGAAAGTTGTATGGCAGTTGGGTATGGTCTTTTCAGATGTGAATGAGTTTAAAAGAGCAATAACTAAATATGTTGTCCAAAGGAGAGTTCAAATAGAGAAGTGTGTGAATGAGCCAAAAAGAGTTAGATGTAGGTGCAAGGAAGGTTGTCCATGGCTTTTGTTTGCATGTCTTGACGAAACAACAAATAATTTCATGATAAAGACTTACAATCCAAAGCATAATTGTAATAGCACAACTAGAAGCTATTTGTGTAATGCAAAGTTCATAGGTGCACACTTTAGAAAGAGGATTAATGAGCAGCCAAATATAAGAGTTTTCATGTTGCAAGAGTTGATAAGGAAAAAATTTAAAATTCATGTTGGCAAGACTACTGTTAGGAGGGCAATAGCTAAAGTGTTGAAAGAGATCATGGGTGATCATGTTGTGGAATTTGGGAAAATTCTTGACTATAAAGATAAACTGTTGAGGACCAATCGAGGGAGCACTTGTGTTGTTAAACTTGGTGAACTTGATGCTCTTGGTAGGCCAGTATTTCAGAGCTTTTACATATGTTTTGATCCATTGAAGAAGGCATTTCAAAATTGCAGAAAGTTCATAGGTTTAGATGATTGTTTTCTTAAAGGGGTTTGTAGAAGACAATTGTTAGTTGTTGTGGCCAAAGATGGTAATAATCAGATGCTGCCACTTGCTTGGGCAGTAGTTGAGTATGAAAAAATAGAGACATGGACATGGTTTATCAAACTTTTGAAGGATGATCTAGGACTAGGAGATGGTGAAAATCTTACCCTGATTACAGATATACAGAAGGTATACGTACTATTTTATTTTGTATCTGTATTTATCAATTTCCATGTATTTGTTATTATAACATATCTAGATCTATTATATTTATTAATAGGAGCAATTCAAAATATTTTACCTGTTGCTGAACATAGAATGTGTGCTAGACACATCTTAGCTAACTGGGCTAAGGACTGGAGAGGTCTCTAAAGAAGATAACAGTTTTGGTCTATTGGTTACCTTTGAATCTCAATTGAGGAAAAATGTTGCAAAGATGAAGTTGCTTGGTCCAGAAAAAATGATGGATGATCTTATGTACTACAACATAGAGTTCTGGTGTAAGGTTTACTTTAATAGTCAAGTAAAATGTGATTCAGTAGATAACAATTTGTCTAAGTGCTTTAATTCATGGATCTTGGCACCTAGACACGAGACAATTATCACTATGCGTGAAGAGATAAGAGTAAAGATGATGACCAGAATAGCCAAGTTAAGAGAGTTTACAAATACTTGGATGTGTGATTTTTCTCCAATGTGTCTGAAGGTACTACAAGAAAATATTAATAGGTCAATGAATTGTAATATTGAATTTAATGGAGTTGATGGGTTTGAAGTGAGACCATTTCAACACAATGTGGATCTTGGTAGGTGGATTTTTAGTTGTAGGGTATAGAAGTTAAAAGGCATACGATGTGCACATGTTGTGGCTACCATTTACTTCAAGAAAGGTGAACCCCTTGACTACATTGACTACTGCTATAGTAAGGTAACTTACTTCAGGACTTATGCCAATGTCCTTCAACCTGTCACAAACATGGAGATGTGGCCTGAATCTACTAACCCCATAGTTGCACCACCTGAAATAAAAAGCATGTTTGGCAGGCCAGGTAAACTTCGAAAGAAGGAAGCTGGTGAGAGTAAAAAATCTGGAGAGCTACCTAGAACTGGACTTGCCATGACATGTAGTAACTGTAATGTTAGAGGCCACAACAAGAGAGGATGTTCACAAAGGGTTGAGTCATAAGCAAGGGAAGAACCATCAAACACAGACAAGGGAAAGGGCAAAACTTCAGGTTTAGGCAGACCAAAGGTAAAATCTTTAAATTTAATTTGGTATGTGATATGAATTTCATATGTAATAATTACATTTATTTTAACCATATGTATATAGAAAGCACAAATAGAAGGTGAGCATTCTACAAAGAGGTCAAGAGGAAGACCATATGCAGCACCTAGTGCGTCTCCAGGACCTGCAAAGAGGTCAAGAGGAAGACCATCTGCTACAGCACCTAGTGCATCTCCAGAACCTACAAAGAGGTCAAGAGGAAGACCATCTGCTGCAGCACTTAGTCTATCTCCAGGACCTGCAAAGAGGTCAAGAGGAAGGCCACCTGCTGCACCTAGTGCATCTCCAGGACCTAGTGCATATGCAACACCTACAAAAGTTGCAAGAGGAAGACCACTTGCCACACCTAGTGCACCTAATGCATCTGCAACACCTGCAAAGAGTGCAAGAGGGAGACCACCTGCAGCACCTAGTGCACCTCCTACATGTCCATCGTCTGATAATAGTAACAAAGGAAGAGTAAGGGGTAGGGGAAACACAACCTCATACAAAAGGCAAGCAGTCATTGGAATGGGTGTGTTTCAAGCTGAAGATGGATTCAAAGCTCTTAATGTAAGCGTTTTCTATTGTTTCAGTTACACTATTTTTTAATGTTTAACTACAAATCCAATCAGTATTATTTCAAACTTTGAATATAGCCTGGGATGTCAAGTTGTAAGATCTTCTCTACTGATTCAACAAAGGTGACAAAATCTACTGATGTTACTGGTGATATTGGTTACAAACCGAGTACTGCACCCAAGTTGAAATGGAATGGAAAATCAGCAATCAGAACAAGAAAACTTCAACAAATGAGAGAGGAACAGAGAAAATCAAGAGGAAGTAGTTCAACCAATCCAATCTAGGAAGTAATAATATTGCATTACTGTTTTAAGTAGGCATGAAAACATTTTTTCATTTTGAATGATGATGTATTAGTATTGAACATCAAATTTTGTTTTTGTTTTGATCTTTTATTGTAATTTGACCTTGTGTGAGGCCTGTTTTACAATCGATTATGTCTATTAAAGGTCGTTTCTCTTACAAATTGTGTTATGCTTATGCTTATTTATTGTAGTATAGACACTAATATAGACACTCTTAAAAATGGTGTTATGTCTATTAAAGACATGTTTTACAATCGAAAAGATTCATGATATTGATATACAAAATTTCTCATAATACATATGACAATCAAAAGAGAGTTTCAACTCCTTTCACTACTAACTACTCACATACGTTATGGCAATTCAATTAGTTCAATACTTGAATGAACCCTACTTTGAAATATGTTGTTCATGAACAAGGCTGCAACACAAATTAAAAAGCATAATATGACCTTCCAATCAAACGTACACCATTTCAAATTTCTTCGTTTGAACCTCTTCTCTCTTGTCAAATTATCAATCAGAACTTGTTGCTCATTAATTTGAATTTGTCTCTTCCAAACTTCATCTGCCAACTCTTTGATTTTGTTCACCAATTTGGGAGGATAAATTGGGATCTTGGATCGATTTCTTCTCTATGTCTCCATCGAAAAAATTACAATTGTTCGATTAAAAAAATAAAAACAATATATTAACATTATTAGCATTCACATCAGTTAAACAAAATCAAATAACTGAAGAAAAGTAACATACACCATAGTAGGGGCATGACCAAAATCGTCTATCGGGATTCGACTTCGACCAAAAAGTCTGCATATGCAACAAACTTCCATGTTTGCATTGTACTATGGTTTTGAGCATCGGGTCTGATTCTTCCATGCGTAGCTTATTCAATTTCAGTTAGACATTACTAACCCTAATAACAAAAAAAATCAATTTGTCGAATTGGGGGGAAAATCAAGCTGAAATTTGAGAAAATTGAAAACCCTAAATTCATCTTAGTTGAAGAAGTTACGAAAAAGTTTGTTAATAAGAGAAAATGGTGGATGAAGAACAAAGAAGGAGGGAGCTTTTGTTCAAGATGAACAAAGAACAATGGTGGATGAAGAACAAAGTGAAAATAATTAAAAAAAATAAATGTATGGTTAAATAAAGAATAAAGTTATCATTGGGAGGCTTATTTGGACTCCACATGGACATTTTATCACGTTCTTACGCGCCTCACGGAGGTGAGTTCACGCATGTGACCACGTCAGCGTCTGAGGGTGAACTAATATATAAAAAAAAAAAGGTTCAGGAGGGTAATAGGACCCCCGCAAAGGTTAAGTGTGTAGTTGGAAATATGGCTAAAGCTTGAGGGGGCATTTGACCCTTTTCTCTTTTATTTTTAAAAAATTGTGACTTAGATATGAAAACAAAAATATCACAATTCTAACGAGATTTTAAAAAAGAAGAAGATGAATTGATAATATAAGAATTTAAAACAATTTAAGAGAAATATTATTAAGAAAAAATGAAAAAATATTGAACTAATAATTGTAGTTTAAGAAAATACATAACCAATTAACAAGACAAATATTTCAAAATAGTATAAATATATGGGATCAAAAAAATAATTTGACATAGAATTATATATAATTATACTTAGGAAACTTCCACAATAGATAAATTAAGTAATGACTTTCAAATAATAGCGGCATTACAAGAAAAAAAGTCTTTAGCGAGGGAAAATTTATTATACAGTCATTTAATTTCAAAGACGGCCGGATTTTATCCGGCCGTCACCGTTCGTTAAAAGCCCTGACGTTAAAAGCTAACGACTAGATTTCAATTACACCATTAAAATACAGTTAACGACCACATAAATTCTTGTTGTTATATGTCCCTTTTAGTGATCGAATTTTTCCTCCGTACAAGTACTTTTAACGACCAAAATTTGTTTCGTTAATCGTATGTTCGTCCAAACACCAATGTATTTCATTTGTAAAAGTGTAACCCAATCCGATCCATTTTTTTAAAATTCAAATGACCTTACAGGGCCATAATTTATTAAGAATAAAAAAGGAGACCATCAAGACCTCCAAAAGGCCCAAGACAAAATAATAAAAAACAAAAATAGAAATAACAACAAAAAAGCTCATTTAGAGAAAGTGGAAAGTGAATCTTCCTTCAAGCTAAGAACAAACAACATAATAGAGGTACAACTGAGTGTTTAAATTCTCTCTAGTGAATAAAGTTTAATCAATGTCTGCCTTTGTGCAACGATAGTTTCTCACGAATTCCAATTGTCGCGCAGGTGTTAACAGGGGTGGGCGTACGTATAGCTCGGGAAGTTCACCCAAACCCCCTTGTCAAAAAATTACACTGTATATATAAAATAAATATATAGTTTTAAGCGTATAAATATAAAAATAAACCCCCTTAATAACAGTAGACGAGTCTGGCTCACTGGTTAGGGGTTTCATTCTAACCTGAAGGTTCGAGGTTTGATTCTGGGTAGTGCAACTCTGCGTCATCCTCAACATCTCTTGAATCACTTTCACCTTCTCCATAGTTTGGTGAACTAAATTTGGTCCTATTAACCCTGCTTCACCAACTTCAAACCATCCATAGGAGATCTGCAGCTTCTCCCATAAAGAGCTTCATATGGAGCCATTTGAATGTTAAAGTGATAATTGTTGTTGTAAGCAAACTCAATGAGAGGTAGGTGATCATCCCAATTTCCTTTGAAATCAATCATGTAAGCGCTCAACATATTCTAATATCTGAATATATGCTCTGCTTGATCATCTTTCTGAGGATGAACGGCAGTACTCAAGTTGACCTTCGACCCCAAACCTTTATGAAAAGATTTCCAGAATTGTGCAGTAAATTGCGCACCTCAATTTGAAATGATGGAGAATGAAATCCCATGAAGTCTTACCACCTCCTGAATATACAACCTGACATAGTTTTCTGTTGAATGAGTAGTCTTTACCGGCATTAAGTGGGATGATTTTTTCATTCTGTCGACAATCACCCAAATAGAGTCATGCTGCCTGCGAGACCTTGGTAAACCTGTGATGAAATCCATATTAATCATCTCCCAAATCCATTTCGGAAGTTCTATATTCTGAGTCAAACCATCGAGACATTGGTGCTCTACTTTAACTTTTTAGCAATTCGGACACTTAGCAACAAATTATGCAATGCTCTTCTTCATGCTACTCCACCAATACACCTCTATCAAATCGCGATGCATCTTTGTGGAACCTGAATGAATGGAAATATAGATCTATGAGCTTCCTCCATGATCCTCTTTTCAAGTCTATCCACCATTGGCACACACAACCTACCTTGATAGCTCAATACACCATCTCCCCTTTGTTTAAAAGCTAATACTCTTTTCTTATGAACATTTGCCTTCAATTCAAGCAAAATAGGATCTTGGTCTTGCTTTAATTTCACTTCTGACACTAATTATGACTCATCTCCATTTGTCACCACTATTCCTCCCTTTGTGGAGTCCATAAGTCTGACTCTCAGGCATGCAAGTCCGTGCACATCTTTTGCTAACTCTCTCTTTCCTTCTTCAACATGGGTGGTTCTACCCATAGACAACCTGCTTAAAGCATCAACAACCACATTAGCCTTACTTGGGTGGTAAAGAATACTCATGTCATAATCTTTGAGTAATTCGAACCACATTCTCTATCTGAGATTAAGTTCCCTCTAAGTGAACACATATTGAAGGCTCTTATGATCAGTGAATATATCAACATGAACACTATACAAGTAATGACGTCATATCTTCAATGCGAATATTATAGAAACCAACTACAAGTCATTGGTTGGGTAGTTCTTTTCAAGAACCTTCAATTGTCTAGAGGCATAAGCTATAACTTTGTCATTCTGCATTAAGACACAACCCAAACCAACTCTAGACGTATCATAATACACCATAAGACCTTGAGTACCTTCCGATAAGGTCAAAAGTGAGGCAGTAGTCAACTTTTTCTTCAATTCTTCTTCAATTCCTAAATGTTTTTATGACAATCTTCATACCGTTAAAACTTCATTGTTTTCTGAGTCAACTTCGTCAAAGGAGACGAAATAGATGAGAAACCCTCTATAAACCTTCTATAATAGCCAGCCAAACCCAAGAACCTTTAATATCAGTTGGAGAAGTGGGTTTAGGCCAATTCTGCGCTGCCTCAATTTTCTGAGTATCAACTCTAATACCATCACCAAAAATTATGTGGGCCAAGAACGCCACAGACTCAAGCCAAAATTCAAACTTAGAGAAATTGGCATAAAACTCTCTATCTTTCAATGTCTGAAAACTATTCTGAGATGACTAGCATGATCTTTTTCATTCCCTGGATAGATTAGTATATCATCAATAAAGACGATAAGAAACATATATAAATAAGGTTTGAAAACTATATTCATAATGTCCATGAATGTTGTTGGGGCATTAGTTAAAGCGAACGACATCACCAGGAACTCATAATGACCATAATGGGTTCCTCCCTTACTTTAGAATGATGGTAGCCTGATATGAGATCAATATTGGAAAAATAAGAAGCACCCTGAAACTGATCAAAAAGATCATCAATCCATGGAAGAGGATATTTATTCTTGGGGGTAACCTTGTTCAACTGACTGTAATCTATTTACATCCTAAGGAAACCATCTTTCTTTCTCATAAACGAGACCGGAGTGCCCCAAGGTGAGACACTTGGTCGAATGAAGCCATTATCTAACAGATCTTTTAACTAATCTTTCAGCTCTTTCAACTCTGTTGGTGCCATTCTGTATGGTGGAATAGAGATGGGACGAGTATCTGGAATGATGTTTATGTCAAAGTCTATTTCTCTCTAAGTAGGGACTCTGGTTAGGTCATCAGGAAAGCCTTCTGGAAACTCTCTTACTATAGGAACTATCTGTATGGGAAGTACCTCAACACTTGAGTCATTAACTCAGATTATGTGATAGATACAACCCTTCGAAACTAATTTTCTCGTCTTAAGGTGCAAAATGAAGCGAACCTTAGGCACTGCGGAACTACTACTCCACTCTATGATTGGCTCATTAGGAATTTGAAACTTGACCACTCAATCTATGGAGGCATAACCGTCATGAAGTCAATCCATACCCATAATGACATCAAAATCTACCATGTCAAACTCAATTAAATCAGCCATGGTATCTTTTTTATTGATGTAAATAACACAATCACGATATACTCGCTACCTAGATTAGACTCCCCAACAGGTGTAGAAACACAGAAGGGTTCACAAAGTTTCTCAGGAATTACATCAAGCTTATTTACAACATAAGGGGTCACAAAAGATAAACTTGCTCATGGGTCTAGTAAAGCATAAACATCAAAAGCAAATACTTTGATCATACCACTGACAACATTTGAAAGTTATATTTCTCTTGGCGACTAGTGATTGCATAGAGGCGGTTCACTCCTCCGCCAGTACCAGAAATAGCTCCTCTAGGTGCAGCCCTGTCTGGTATAGCCACTGATGAAGATTGGGCTCTATTGCCCGGATTTCAACCACCTTGCTTATTCTTAGGATACTCTTTCATGAAGTGACCCTCTTGACGGCACTTGTAGCAACCATTATGTCCATCACGATACTTACTTCAGTGGTGTCTACCACACCTAGCACATACAGGATCCCAACTACCTCCTGGTGCCACACACTACCTTGAGATTGTTTTGTTCTAGCTCTGAAATTCTGTGAATTCAGGCCATGATGCTCACCTTTATTTCTAGGTGCAGGTGCACTAGAAGATGATGGTGCAGGTCCCTTATATTTGTGTTGGAACGATGACCGATTAGCATTATTCTTCTGCTTCCCAAACTCATTCTCTGTCTTAGCCCTCTTGTTCATGAACTCCTCTTTATCTCTTAGCTTCTCTTTCTCAACCTGCTGCACAAATACCATCAACCTTGAATCCATGTCTCCAATAAGAATTGCTGCCCGACCCTCTTTGTTTGATAGACGACTTAACCCAACAACAAACAAACTTATTCTACTATTCATATCTTTAATCATTTTCGGAGCATAACGAGATAGTTGGGTGAACTTCAACCCATACTCATCACACTTAAAAAGTCCTGCTTAAGTGTGAGGAACTCACATACTTAGGCCTCTTTCAGTTCTCGGGCAAAGAAACTCCCCAAGAAAGCTTTCTCAAAATAGGCCCAACTCGCAGGTGGTGCATCCTCATCTCTACCCTCTTTCAACTAGTCAAACCACATCTATCAACACCCTTCATTTAATATGCATCTAGCTCAACTCTCTTAGTATCATCAACATACATCACATCGAACACCTTTTTTAGTTCCTCAATGAAGTTCTATGGGTCCTCTACAGTGCTCGAACTAGTGAAACTTAGGGGATTCCTTCTCAAGAACTTACGAATCCTTGAAGTGTCAGCCTCCTCTTATCGAGCTCCTCTTTGCTGCCCAGCCTAGTTAGCCGCAGCTTGGCTCAACATCAGGATAGCCTCACAGAATTCCGCATTAGTCACTTCTCCTTGAGGTTATACGTTTGGTGCATTAGGTACCCGTTACACTTGTGGTTTATCATTTTTCCTCGTTGGACGACCTCTGACTTCTCTTCGTCGAGGCATGGTTATCTAAAAACACGTACAAGCACAAATTAGAGAGAAACTTTTTAGATATCAAATTCTAAAGGACGAAAGGAATTTGAAAAAAGTGAAGAAATTCCTAGATGTTGCAGCCTCCTAATTATCGATGGGGCGCGCTTGACACCGATAACTAGGACTCTACAAACACCGCTTCATAGATTTCCTAGGACTCTTGAACTCAGGGCTCTGATATTGAGTTTTTCACACCCCGAGCCTACTTGTTACACCCTGAGCCTACACCCTGAACGTGGATGGCACTCGAAGACCATATTGGCCTTGAGCGAACCCTTAGTCTTGCTTACTTAACTCAGCGAAAGACTATATGTATATTTATAAGGATTAATAACATCTAACTGAACTGAATAATAACATAATCTGAGAATGTTCAAAGATTAAACATTCAACTTGGCCAAAACTAGTAACCCAAGTCTTTAACATAAGATATGAAAATGAAAAAACTCAAAGGACTAACATTTGACTATCTATGAAGCCTCTAAATAACTGTGATGCATGTTGGGACATACCCCACAATATCCTAATATCTAAAATAGAAAGCAAAATAAAAGAGTTCTCGAGGATGCAAGGAGGCTCGACAACAGACTCTGAATACTCAAGTTGGATCAACGAGGCGCTGAATATTGATCCTGGTTACCTGCATTTGCACCATAATACGATGCAGGCCAACTGGAATCAATACATTTAATGTACGAGTATGTGAGTTGGAATTCTAACAAACATAGGCTTGAAAAAGATTCTAAAAGAAACACTTACCTGGCTCTTTTCAACTCATGAATACTTGACTAAACTCATTTAATTATAAAGTAGTTTAAAACAAATGAAATATAAAGAAAAGATTGTGTAAAGACATGATGTCAACTATGTGTATATAAAGGGATATAACATAACTCTGAATGTATATAAAAATTCAATAAGCTGATGTATATAAAAATACAATAACTTTTGTGGGAGGTTCTTTAACCAATAACCATCACCATGAGCCTAAGTGATGGTACAACGTTTTACCTCACGTTGTCAAGGACCATCCTATACCTTTCCATCGGTATAGGACCTGAACTCACTAAGTGGATCCACTAGTCTATGTTAAAAATACTAAGGAATCATATAAAATGTATAATCCTTTCTCTGCCCATGATGGCTACATGGTTTATGGGGGCTTGAGTTAATATGAACTCGCGTTCCCATATCGGTGATCAATAATACTCCCAAAATATACTTAGATCATATGTGTTTAAAACAACTTCTTCTCTGGTTTGAGATAATTGCTCAAACATAGCTTAATAACTCTTTTGGAGATCATAGTTTCGTCTTAAACTGAGAAACTAACTCAATGACTCTTTTGGAAATCTCGGTTTCCTTTCTTATTTAAATGTGAAAACATTTACAAACTCTTAGGGAATACTTAGTTCCCTTATAAACTTTTGAGAAATGAACTCAACTCTTTACTTTTTACTTAACTTGAAACTGGAGTCTTAAAAACAAAGTTAGAACATTTGTATAAGACCCTTGAAAACTTTGGTGAACTTCACTTGACTTGACTCTTAACTTTACTTTAACTTACTCTTAACTTTACTTGAATTTACTCTTAACTTTCCTTGAATTTAAATTATGGATTCATGGATTATGAATTGTGATAGGAAAGGTCTCTTGATGTTTAGGAATGATTTAAAATAGCTAAACTACAGAAAAGTCACGAAAACACCGTCTTGGAGCAGGACCACAACACAGAAATGTTCCTAAATAATTATTCACGAAATTTAATTTTGAGACAGTGGAGTCCGCGTCATCTCCACGGCCTGGAGGAAATTTTGTTCACCAGGGGACACAAGTCTGCGACGCGGACTTAATTCATGGACCCTGCTATACTTTTTCCTTCTTCGTTTTTCAGCCCCAATCAATCTAAATTTGATTATCTTCCTCAAATTCGTTTTAAATCCCGATGCCCAGTATGTATACTTAAGAAACTAACACAAAACAACCCTAAAACTCAATGTAAGGATCTTATAAACTTCTCAATTCATCCTAATTCAATAACAACATTCGAATTAAGAATATATATGTCAAGAACATCTATTTTCCAATTTTGTTAGGACGAATTTCACTGAATTAAACATGTTTGGCACGTGGGTGAACGAACCCAACACTATGAGAGACTCACATACCTTGTGGGATCAAATCCTTGAAGAAATCCGCAATCAAATCCTTTCGAAATGATGAATCTTGTTTTTCCTTCTCTTTTCCCTTGCATTCTTTCTCCAAAAACCCTAACTCTATTTTTCAAAAGCGTAAACTTAATCCAGTCAGTTTAGCCCCTAAAAATATTACCAAAAATGAATTAATTAAATTGGGTAATGAAACTGCCCTTTAAAATTCTGGATTGGACTTTTCTTATTCCAGCAGTCCGACTACCAAAGGGCATAACTCACTCATTCGAACTCGGAATCACGCAAACTCGGCGGCGTTGGAAAGATTGTTCCAATGGCTTTCAACCATATGTGGAAGCATACCTAACTCATCCTGATCTAGAAGTTATGATTGTTTCAATTTGACCAAAAATTCACTTTTCCTAACTTAACTAAATGTCCAGATTTTTAATTCTTTCCAAAAATGACTATTTCTTAATTTAAGATTCTTCCTAGTCATTTAAATTTACAAGATGTTACAGACCATCAATCAAAGTTGGGTACCAATCGTTAGTTACATACCTCCATACAAGTCAACAAAATCATTAGAAAACCCCATCTTTCTTAGAACTTTCATTAGAAAGAACAAAGATACTCTGTCATAAGCTTTAGGCATGTCAAGCTTAATGACTACATTAGCCGGCTTACCCCTCTTCTTAATATTTGTTACAATCTCCTGAGTCAGTAGAACATTCTAAATAATGCTTATACCTTTCACAAATCCACATTGGTTGTTTGAGATCAAATTAGGCAACATGGGGTCTAGTATATCATGAATAATCCTAGAAAGAGACTTGGTTGATGAAGTTACTAAGACTAATAGGTTTCATATCAGAGAAAGATTGTATGTTTTCTTTCTTAGGTATAAGCACCAAATTAGTATGCGTTATAGACTTAGGCAACGAGTTACGCGCCTCAATAAAAGTCTTGAACCATTGTTACGACATCATTCCCAACAATATCCCAACAAGATTGATAAAATCTTCCTGTCAAACCATCAGGTCCACTGCACTATCTCCATTTAAGCTAAACACAACCATTTTAACCTCTTCTAAGTTTAGCATTTTATATAGAATGGTGTTCTCATCTTACTAACAGAACTAGGAATGTTGTTCAATAAAGAGAAATTTGTAGCATCCCTCTCCGGTGAAAACTGCTTATGATAGAAATCAATAGCTTTAGTAGTTATATCTCTTTTATCTTCTAACCAGATCCCCTGACTATTTTGGATTCTCTTTAGATGTAGTATTTTCCTTCTACCCTTTACCCTTTACTATGTTGTGAAAAAATCTTGTATTTAGATCACCATCATCAGACCATTCATAACCTGTTTTTTGTTTCCAAGAAATTTCCTCAAATCGAAGATATCTTTTAAGTTCAGCTTGAGCCTTTTGTAACACAACTCTATTAATGGCAATTTGATCTTCTTCAAATAACTTCTCTTTAATTCTTACAATCTCCTCTCTGATCATCAATTGCTTGAATATATCGTCATATGTATCCTTGCTCCATTTGGTCAAAGCAGTTCTGACTCTACTGATATTCTCTTTAAAAGCTATAAAAGGATTCTCGGCAATATTAGGAACCCAATTCCGCCTAACAGTCTTCTTGAAATCTTCATGATTTGTCCAAAAATTAAGGAACCTAAATGGTTTTTCTATAGTTTGAATTACTCTCTTCACAAGAAAGAACCATATGAGCATGATCAGACCCTATTCTTGATAAATGTTCAACTTCAGAGTGGTTGAACCAATTCTGTATCTCTTGATTAATTAGAATTCTGTCCAATCTTTCAAAGATACAATCATTACCAACTCTACCATTCCACCATGTGAACGGGCTACCTTTGAAGGGTGCTTCTGTCTACTAACAATTTGAAATGCAACATTCAAAATCTTCATGATCAACATCTACTACTGGGAGACCCCCTATCTTTTCTTCAGCATTCATCACCACATTAAAATCACCCCCAACTAACCATGGTCTACTAAATTTTTCTGCCAATTGATAGATATCATTCGATAATATGCTAATCGTTGTTCTGCAATACGTTTAGCATACACAATGGTGATATAAAAGTTATAAGGCATGGTCTGGTGATTCATATTAAGAGTTATATATTGTTTTGTATCCCTAATTATTGTGATGTCATATTCATGATTTGTAAACACCCATAGTTTTCCATTACAGTTGGAAGTTGCTAGAGGCATTTTCAACCTTCTTCTATACTTATTGATGTATATCTTGAAAGGGTTCCAGAAGACCAATAAAAGAAAACTCATGGTGTTTATATAAAATTTGAACTCATTGAAAAGCTTGTTGATACTTCAACGATTGTATATTCGAAATTAAGGATTTCATCATTTAGAACTGGTTAATGTAGTTCTCTTTGGCTAGATTCTGATAGGCTGAGCCCTTTCTCCTTCTCCTTGCTTTTTACCTTTTCGTGAAGCTTTATCACTCTTGGAGATAAATCTACTTCATTGGCTATGTATTCTACATCATCTTCAGTGTTTTTCACAACTGCTTCACCATTTTGTTCATGAACTTTTGCCATATCTTTCTCCTCCACATTATGAGAAATGATAGAATGCAGTACTTAATTAGGGGAAGTTCTTTGTAGGCACAACATTTGGTATTCATCTGTCTCTACTGCAGTAGGTAGTAATATTAATGCCTTACTATTACTTCACAACTTCATCATCATTATTATCACAATCATTCATTTGTGGGCTTTGTGTGACCTCTAAACTTTTTGTAATATTTGAATTGGCTTGCTGCTAACAACTTATCGTCCTTCAACATGATCATTGTGATGACTAGACTGTGTGCTACTATGTTGACTAGGAGTAATGTAATTAGTCTTGTCATTGTTCAACATGTTCTCTTGTTGTTTGTCGTCTTTGTCAGTACTCTTTGCACATCTCATACTACTTTCACCTACTTTATTTTCATATTGTTATTGTACTTTTATGGTGCTCAGGAACATCTGTCATGATATGGCTTATGCTTGCAATGTTTGGATAAAAGATTGTGCAATCCATTCCTTTGTTGACATACTTGTTTCTCCTTCATCCCCAATTTTGTGAGCTGTATTATTCTCATTTATAGGACTGTTGCATTTATTAACTGATGTGTTAATTGCTGCTACCCCCATACTTCATTCTCATCATATGCAAGGGCCTCAAATTTGTTCTTAAATGTGAGGGAATTATCAGTATGGCATCTATCCCTCACCACATTCCACTGCCCTGGGTCTCCAACAATCCGCCCACTAGAAAGGATTCTAACCTTTTCTTTTTGCAATCTATGCACCTGTGCTACATGAGACGGAATATGTTCCAAAATCTTTTTTTCTTCACCATTGTGTTGATGTTTCTGTTCTTATTTGTACATTGGTAGCTTCCAATTTCTATATTCCTCCTCATTATGATGACAACCATGGTAGACCTCACTTCCCCTGTAGTTTCGTTCTCTATCTTTAATTGCACGGACTTAGGGAACTCTCTTTTTAGATCAACTATCACGAGCACAACTAGGTCTAGTCTTTTTTATAGTGGCTTGATCTAATTGTATAGATTTGCCCACAACAGATGCTAATATGAATAAACATTCTTTGACAAAAAAGATTAGGAAAAGAAATCTACGCCATGGTCATCGAGGTTTCTTTGTAAACCTTAAACCTAGAATCATACATCAATGTTCTCCCTTAAATTTGGTTTGTTTTGGTTTTCCTCTATTCGGTTCGGTTTTTTAAATTTTGTTATTCGATTATGTCAATAATTAATAACATAACCAAAGTTATAATATTTAATCCCTTAAACGTACTTTCTAATATAAATAATAAGTAAAACTTAAAACACAATACTTACAAGTATATCTATTATCATGTTTTAAAAAATGTTTTTGGGGCGTTTTTAATTTATTTTTTAAAATTTATTTTCCTTAAATCATCAATTATTGTCTAATGATATTTCTCAAATACTAATTATAATTTTTTTTTCTTCATTATTGATTATTAATACTTAACTCAAAAAAAATTATAAATCTTTGAAAGATTTACTTTTGCTTATTTTATTAGTAGTAAAACTATAAAGCTGAATGTACATGAGACTACGCCCCGTAGATCCATAAGACTTACGTCCCGTGTATCGAGGCTTATGCCTCGCCCTATACCGTATAAAACGTCTCGTCTCACGCCCCCGCCTTTTAAAACACTGCCTATTATAGATGTAATTCGAACATAAAATATAAACGTAATCACCATGAAAGGCAATAACCAAAAAGGGACAAAAATGGTTAATTCCAACTAATTATATATATATATATATATATATATATATATATATATATATATATATATATATGTAAAATTTGCTTTTTCGGTTTTACTTTTTTAAAATCCGAATCAAACCAAAAAATTAAACAAAGTTAATTTATTGATGCAAAACCAATCCACATAAAAATCCTATTTGATTTGGCTTGATTATTCGTCTTAATACGAATAGTGCACACCCCTATAGTTTTAATTTGTTTCTTTTTCTATTCATAAAAACATCTAACTATTATTACTATCATAAAAAATTACTAAGAGCACCAAAAACTGCATTCACTCCTAATTAACATGACACATCACATTAAAACTCTATTATTTTTAAGGAGAATTTTCACATATAGTCACTTAAACAAATTTAATTATGCTTCATAGCTATAGTTTGTTAATTACGAATAGTAGTTGCATGTTAGAGGGAGGAGTAGGGCTGGGCATAATATGGTTCAAACCAAAAAGACCGACCAAACCAATTTTTTTTCATTTCGATTTTGATTTTTCGGTCGATTTCGGTTTTGAATTGTAATATTTCAGTTTTTCGATTCGATTTTTGGTTTTTTAGATTTAATATTTTGGTTAACCGAAAACCGAAATTATATGTGTATATTTGTTATTTGTTACCCCATTCCCAGCCGGCCCAATAGCCCACAACCAAAAGTCCTCAACTTAATAATATTCTCAGCCCAACTGCCCAAGCCCAACAGCCTAAGTCCTAAATTCCTAAATCCTAATCCAAAGTCTTATTCCTAAAATCTAAATTGATAACATAATATATACGCTGCCACACAGCAGTTAGCACGCTGGTCTCTCCTCAGTCCTCTCATCGCCGCCCGCCGCCCGTAACTCGTTAGTCATAGGCTCATAGCATACGCGGTACGCCGGTCGCCGCCCATAAATTCCGTCTGATCGTCACTCATCTCTCAACTCTCAGCTCGCGAATCGCGTCACTCGAAAGATACTAGTAATATTAAAGACTATTTAAGTTTTATGATAACAAGATGATTTTGTTGCTCTTTTTTTTCCCTCTTAAATTATTGATTGCAAGTTGCAACCTCCCAACCGTCAGGAGTCACAGAGAAGTAAAATTCTATATGATATTGTAAGTTTCTAATTATGAATTTTTAGATTGAGACCGTCTGTACATGTATATATATGTGGTTTGACTTGTAAGGTGTTCAATCAGATGCGTATTTTGTGCAGGGAGTAGCTTAATTTCTGGAACGATGAAATGTCACCTAATTTTCCCTATGTAGGCGATAATGCACAGGCTCCTAATGATCAAGACGGAGGTACAGATGAAGAACAAAATACTGATCAATTTGTTAATTAATTTTTAGAGATGTTTGACAGAGACTTTATTTTAGGTAGTTTAGCTTTTGGCTTTTAAGTCCCTTAAAAAAACTTATTCAAATGATCCTAATATATAAATTTGTTAGATAAGAAGTACTAAAATCCACCTGTTAATTACATTTAGTTAAACCGAAATCAAACCGAAATAAACTGAACCAAAATTATAATAAGCGAACTGATCGAACGCCCAGCCCTAGGGAGGAGAGAGGAGATCGAGATTGAAAGAGGGAGGAGAGAGGGCAGAGAGTGGAGAGAGAGAAATTGTATATGTATATTTGTCGAATCGTATATGTGTATATATATATGTGTCAAATAATTATATATATGAAACTAGTATACATATTATTGTATATATGATGAGCGAGAATGGGAGAGGAAGAAGAGAGTCGAGTGAGATTCAGAGAGGGAGGAGAGAGGCGAGCGAGAGAGGAAAGAGAGACAAACTGTATATGCATATATATTAGATAATTGTATATATGTATTTGTATATCTAAAGAGCGAGATTAGGAGAGAGAGAGGAGAGAGGCGAGCGAGATTGGGAGAGAGGGCATAGAGTGGATATATATATATATATATATATATATATATATATATATATATATATATATATTCTGCATTTGTATATGTATAAAAGAGTACATGTAATTACATCTAAAATTAAGTTGTGAGCCGTAATTAATTCAAATTGTAACTATATTAACTATTACATGTTTATTTATCCGTGTAGTGTTCCCATTTTTTCAATAAGAAATCAATTTAATAACTAATATACATCATAACCATTTAGCTCAATCCAGCCCATGTCTTATAAACAATTTTATACCTGGTTAAAAAAGGTTCAAGATGCATCCAATTTGGGGTTAGGCATAAATACTGGAAAATCGAAATATCGAACCGGACAGATTATTTTGGTACTCGATTTCGGTATTCAGTATAAATTTTTATTTTTTTGATATTTCAATTCGGTTTTCAGTATGTGACTTTTGTATTATTTAGTATTTCGGTTCGATTTTCGCTATGTGACTTCTTTATTATTTGGTATTTTGATATATCGAAATATATAATATTATAATTATAATATATATTAATATTATATGAACTATTAATATTAATTATTAAATAATAAATATTAGTATATGCGCAATTGAATACCCACGCTTCACTTTTAACTTGAATTTTCATTCTTCACTGACCCGCTTTCCCACTTCCACCAGCATCATCGCGTCGACCAGCGACCGACCGACTAGCAGTCAACCAGCAGAAGCCGCCAGCCGACCAGCAGTAGCCGCTAGCCGACCATCGGAGCAGCACTCCAGCAGGTAGTGCAGCATCTTAGTACAACATGTAGAGAAGAAGATTGGAAGCTAGCTCTCTTTCCGTTGAAAACAAGCACCGTTCTGTTAGTGATGCTTATTCATGATTGACTATCAAAAGTCAAACTGAAATAACATAAACCCAACCGAAATAATAAAAATTGAAATTGAACCAAATTATTTTAGTTCGATATTCGATATTGTGGTACAAGAATCGAAATCGAAAAAACAAAAATTGAACTGAATTACCAATGCCCAGCCCCTATGTTAAATATGAATTTTTGGCAACTACAAGCAATTTCAGAGTTTCAAACTTACTTTTTTTCTTTTGCCTCAATAATATTTGTGTGCGCTAACGTGCATTTTAACTCGTGGATTTAAAAATGATATATGTGTTAATCAGCTAAATGTATCTTAATTCGCGGTTGATAAAATATATGTGTCTATTAAAGTAAATCAGACACATAAGATTTTAGATGAAAAATCTCTTGCTCAAGGGAAAAGAAAATCACAATTTGTATTCACAAGATTTTCAACTAAACTCTATTTCACTCAAAATTGAGTAAAGATTTAGATTACATACCAAGTAATCTAGGAATTATTAATTCCTTCCCCCTTACCATAACAACTTTGTTGAGAAAATGGTCAAAATGGTCCTCAATGTATAAGGGTTAAATTATTTTGATCCTCTATATATATCATGCTATCTAAATAATCCTTAATGTATACAAAATCATAATCATTTTAGTCCTTAGCCCTAAAACTAACTAAGAAAATTAAAAAATCTGTTAACTTTAACAGTGGGTCCTTTCGAATTGAGACCATCTTCCTCAATTTGCTCTTTCACCATTACCACAAGCCCACCCTTTTCCTTAACTTTTTTTCTCCATTTGAGGTCATGCTCCATATACATTACACCCATTTCTCGTCTCCCTCTAAAAATCTATTAACATAAATAAGAAGAAAAATATCAAGATTACCAAAACAAATGGGAACTAAGTAAATTGGATAAAAGTCTCTATTTGCTCTCCGAGGAGATCGACATAAATAAATTATTTTTAAATTGTATCCAGTTATTCTCTCTTATTAAAGTGGTCTATGATGAATATAGTTATCTTTTCGTTTTAACTTTTTCAAAATTAGTAAATCTTTCAAGCATTGTTCTTCATTCCATTTTTAAAATAAAAGGATAAAAATTGAACACACAGATAGGAATAAAACATCTTACAAATGTTCAATTAAAATTTAAAGAAACTTTTGCAAGTATGAGAAGATTTTTGGCAGTGGAAATTGTAAAAGAATTGGTAACAGAAAGAAGAAGAAGGAGAAGAAATCCCAGAAAAAGATGATGGAGGAAGAAGGGTTCACCTAGTGTGGGACCCACTGTTAAGTTTAACAATTTTTTTATTTTTTCTGTTAATTTTTAGGACTACGATCAAAATGATAATTTTTTACTATACATTAAGGACTATTTCAATAACATGAAATATATAAGGGACCAAGATAATCCAACCCCCATACATAAAGGACTATTTTGATCATTTTCTCACAACTTTTTTATCCAATGAGACTAAGCAACACCTTTGTTTCCCAATGCACCAGTTAACTCTAGTTGATATAGACTTCAGCTATGATACCTGGAAATGTATAGATAGAAGTAGGAAGTGCACGTGGACTATAAAGCTCCTCATCCACTAAAAAGATATCCTTTATAGCTTAGGAATAGAGTTTACAAGAACGAGCATTGGAATATAAACCCTAACACCTAAAAATAATGATATCTCTATCAGGTCCCTTGTTGTTTTTCGAGTAATATTTCCTTGAGAGAAAATGACTTTCGCTTCCGAAATTCCTGATTTGCAAAAACTGCTCCACCAACTTATATATCCAAACACTATTTCCCAATTTTTTTTCAAATATATTTGTGATCAAACGGGTTCGTTGGTCATTTGGAGGAGTGAAAATGTAATATTTAGAAGTTTTGGGGCAAAGTGAAATATAAAAGCATATGAAAGCGGTCTCCTAAAATTCAAATTAGGTTATGTGTTGAATACCAATCTTTGCTCTCCAATGTCTGTAATGTACAATGAACTCTTCTCTTCTCTGATTTCCGACATCAAATCCTACAACGGCAAAGACCCTCTTCTCCCTTGGCTCCGGTAAGTACCCTTTCTAACAAAAACTCTAAATTCTTATGAATCCATTTTTCTAACTTCTCATTTTGTTTTGATTTCATAAGAGGAATTAAGAAGATGAAAGAGTCACTTCCTCCGCAGCTGCTTAAGGAGAAACTCCCAAGATTTCTTCAGAAATGTGCACAGACTTTTGAGACCGATCGCCGTTATGCTAATGATATGCGTTATCTTCGAGTCTGGTTACAACTGGTAACTTTCTTTTTCGAATTATTTTTTCTATCTGAATTTATTGAAGAAAATGTTAGACTTTGCAAATATAAATAATTTAAAGAAATGAACAATTTCATTGATTTACTTTACATTTTGAGTGATTAACTATACTCAAATTTTCATTTATTTTTTGTTTATGTAGATGGATTATGTGCATGACCCAAAATCGGTACTTAAAACGATGGAGTCGAATCGTATAGGGATGAAAAAGTCTCTGTTTTACCAAGCATATGCTCTTTATTATGAAAAGATTAAAAAGTTTGAGGCTGCGGAGAAGATGTACCAATTGGGTGTGCAGAAGTAAGTAACTAAGAGCTAGTTATGATTTTAAATTTATTGAGTTATTGATTTTAAGAGTGCCTTTATTTAACATACTTTTTGCATCCAAAACTTTTTTTTTAATTATAGAAATGTGGTGAAAGAGTTGTTGACAAATGTTGTGTATTGATAATTTTACATTCCGTTCAATCGGCATTGCAAATTGTTGTCGCATTTCAATGAAAAAATTTATCCGTTGATTTGCATTTGTTTAGGGGTAAATCGAGAGAAGGGGGCAGCCTTGGAGAAATGGTAAAGTTGTCTTTCTTTGACCTATAGGTCATGAGTTCGAGTCGTAGAAGTAGTCACTAATGCTTGCATTAGGGTACGCTGTCTACATCACACTCCTTGGGGTGCGTCCCTACCCTGAACCATGCTAGCAGCTTTGTCAACTGGGCTTCCCCTTTTTTAAGGGAATATCTCAAGCCATATTATTCTCTAGGGATATGTTAACCCTTTTAGAAAACCATGTTCATTTTGTCATACTTCGTGAAGATTAATTATCCTTTCAAAAGTGCATTGTAGAATTTAATCGTAGAATGCAAACCAAATGTAACTCTCAGCAAATTGATTATCCTATTTACACAAACTTTCTTCTTGAGTTATCAATATTTGATACTCTAGAATGTCCGGTCGTAGTTTCTTTCGTATGGCCTATTTCGTGATGTGATCAAGCAGTATTAGAGCACGTGAATGCATTTGCCCCATTAGTTTTGGTAATTTAAGCTGATTCACTTTACTAGCTTCGTAGACATTGTCTGAACTTTCATGGTGAAGTAGCTACATTGTGTATTTTTAAATATGTTTTCAAATTCAAAATCAGCATTGTTCCATAGAGCTATTTAGAAGAGAAGTGTCATCTGGTGCCCAATGTTTTTTCTTACTCCTTTTCCCTCCATGACTTGGGGATATTTGTAAGGCTTCCCTTCCTCTGTATGGATTTCCTTTCTATTATTCCTTTTTAATAGCAGGGCCTGTTATCAGAGTCCTAACAAATTATCTAATCTTTTGATCCTGGTGAATTATGGAATCCTTTTTTTAATCATTATCTGATTGCAACAACTTAACTAGGTGACAGCCCCTTTCCCCTTGCTTAATTACTTGAATAGTGATGTTGGTTATGTTTTTTCCACTAAACGCATGAATGACAGTTCTGGAAACAAGTGCTTTCAAACGTTTCTTACAGATTTCTGTTTCATTCTTCAATGAACAGGCTTGCCGAGCCACTTGATGAGTTACATACATCATATGAGCAGTTCCTTCATCGCATGGAACAGCGTAAGAATAAGAGGATACAGGTTGGTTACAATGGCCATATTGTCTACCAAATGTCTTCCTTTTGTTTATATGAGCCATTAACTGATAATAGGGATATGTTCTGCAGCGCCAAGAAGGGAAAAATAAAATATGTTCTCTTGGTGCTAAAAACTCTACTTTGAGGAACAATGAGATCAAGGAAAACAATGAGAATTTAAGTGGAAATGAAAACAATCCTGTCATCACTGAGGATCAGTTACCCAATGCACGATCCAAGCATTTAAATATGAAAAATGAAGTTGCCATTTCACAGGGCTCCAGGAGAGAGTCACAAGTGAATGAAACTACTCATGGTGGTCCAGCCCTTCAGAAGGAACTCAGGAGTGATCTCAGTCGAAAAAATTATGTTGGAGACACTAAAGAAACAGATAGATGCCGAAATTTTATTGGTGAAGACACAGTTGTAGTTAAATTTGTAGGTAATGCCATTGTTGGGAAGTCTGATGTCGATGATGCACGACATCATGGTCTGGTGGAACCTACCGTTAATACAAAGGAGGTCATGAATGCAATTAATAGCATGTTTCGTGAGCCATTAGAGCCATCTCTAGCTGGAAAGCATTCACGTAGAAATCTGCCAAAAGTTGATCAGATATCAAACAATGGTTTTGAGGTATTTGTCGACGAAAACACTGATTGTGCTGTTGGATCTTCTCACCAAGCCATGGAAAATGGTGCATTGGTGACACAAAGCACAAGAGTTGAAACTCAAGAGCCCATGCAGGATCCATTTCAAATATATATTGATGATGACGACGCCAATGATGGGATGGAGGGAGTACATGAGGTGGATAAATTAGATCATGAGGTGGATAAATTAGATATGGGTAACCTTCATTTGATTGGATGTAATATTGAAGGTGGAATCGTTAAGGGTTTTGTATTTCCTAGTCCAACTGATATTACCTCAGAATACTCTAGAGATCCAAATGTTGAAAGGCCTCCTCAAGGAAGACTCCGTAGGGAGGACACAGTTGTATACAAATTTGTTGGTTCCACCATTTCAGAAGAATCAGCCGTTGAAAATGTTTGCCATCATGGCCTTGTAGAACCAACAATTAACTTGAAAGAGGCTATGGATGATATTAATAGCATGTTTGGAAGGCCAATTGAGTTTACAAGGAAAAGCAAACCAAAGAAACAGGGATTAGCACCTAAGATGGAGAGAGATGGCAGTAGGTTCTTGATACTTCCAGATGATGAGCCACACCATCAACCTAAGAGTTCCCTGCCAACTTTGTCGTCAAAAAGGGATAATGACTTGTTTGAGAAAACCGTGTGCACAAAGGAGGCTATGGATGAGATAAATAAAATGTTTGCGATGCCATTGGATTTCTAATATGCTGGTAAACTCTTATTTTTTCTTTCAAGCTGGTGATTTATTCTTTTTACCTTTCAATCTCTTTGTGCAACATTCTTCACAAAGCTGCTGGTAATTTTGAGACGTGTGAGATGGATCTGACACATCTAATTAGGCCATATTTATGTCGAAGGTTGAGATTTCACAGTACAAATTTATATATATATATATATATATATATATATATATATATATATATATATATATATATATATATATATATAAAGAGAGAGAGAGAGAGGAGAGTCAATTATGAATTGAGCAAAATGTTGCTTGCAATGTGAAGAATGTTGCACAATTGGCTTACATAGAAAAGGAAATTTTATACTCAATACTCTTATGAAAGCATAAAACCAGTAAAAAGTTCAAAACATAAAAGTACATGATGGAAATCAATTAATATTCTGGCTTAGGAGGACAGTGATCTGGTCGGAAAGCAAAGGGACCTGCAGCATAAATTACAGTCTCGTAATTACTTCGCTTCAATGTCTTGTCTAAAAATCGGAGTCGAGCACCGGTGATTCCATAGTTGACATTAGTGAACACATCACAGTTTTCGAGAGGAGAATCAACCAATTTTACGCGACATGAATGTAGAGGATGGTCAAGATAAGAATGGCCCATCTTGAAGCCATCCAGCTCTGCAAATAAGTAGCCAGTTTCATCTGTTTTAAATGCCTTGTAGAAGCTGACTCTTTTCATGTAATTTTTGCAGATAACACTAACTTTAGCTCCTGCAATGGGCTTAGCTTTTGACAGAGACCATGATCCATAGTTATCACAGCTCTGGCAGTAGACCATGCCTTCAACCACCACTTGGTCAGTCTTCTCTACTGACTTAGTTGGCACTTTGTCATAGGCATTTATCAGTGGAACGGCTAATGCAAGGAGCAACGAAAAGATCAGGACAAGTTGGCTGCTTGCCATCTTCTTGAAAAGATATTGTGAGTTTTTTGGAATGTGATTCTGCTTTGATGTTAAGTTCATTTGAGTTAGATTCCTTTATATAGTTTTTGGAATGGCTGTTATTTGTAATGTTGTCAAGAACGTGAATGCTACTAAACCACATTTGTTGTTGAGTGAGTATTGATCCTCAATTGTTTCCAGACGTGATGACCATCATCACAAGTTTATGCCCACATGGATTCTTCTACGTGCAAACCACTTACTTCAAAATTTAGTGACAAGGGCCAGGAGTATCATTATACTTTATCTCATCCTAGTGTCATACCAATAAAAGGAAGGAAATAATATACTGTTGCTATCACAGATTGAATGTTGATTTCAAAATATAGGATTAGTATTGGAAAAGTTAAATAGAAATAATGCTTAATATTCAATTGCTCAACATGTGAATCCATATGGTTGACCTTTATTTATCTATAATATAATAATAATAATAGAATGAAATTTCTGAATTAAGATAAATTAAATATAATTTCATGTTACTCTTGATGTTAGTCCCCCAATCTCAAGAAGTGAAATATGGCATATGCAGGCATAATTAAATTTGTTATGAGGTCAAAGACATGTATATTGATTTAAGTCGATGATTTCTGTATTAACAATTAAATTAATTAATAAATGAGCTTAGTATATAAGAAAGTAATGAAGCAAAAATAAATCGAATGAAATGGTAGAGCTCAATCGCTTGATGTTTCAAGCTAGATGCGGATATGATTCAACCGGTAAAAAGGTAAAAAAATGCCCTTAAACTATGTGAAAGGAACAAAAATATTCCCCGTTTATAGTTTGGCTCAAAAATGCCTTTACCGTCAATATTTTGGTTCAAAAATGCCCTTGCAGTCAATACTTTGCTCCAGAAAATGCCCTTATAGTTACAAATGGGTCAAAAATGTCCGTTTCTGAATAAATAAATTATATTTTTTCTACTTAAACACAACTTCTTCCTATTTAAAATATTATTAAAGAACAATATTCTTGTTATCTTTCTTCTAAAATCATTTTAACAAATAAAAATGTAGGAAAATTCTTCTTAATCTCATTTTATCAATTAAAATAGAATAACTTCATGTACCCTTCGACATATAATCTATGTCATATATAAGATCATAATATATTGATCATTAATTTATATTTATATAACGATAAAAAACAATGATAATAAAATAAATTTTTTTTTTCTGAACTGAAGATAAACATTTGCTAGTTCTTTTTTTAAAAAAAACATTATTAGAAAAATGTGTTGAAAAGAAAAATAATAATAATATATTCGTTAGAAAAATGAACATTTTTCACTCATTAAATAACAATAAGGGCATTTTGGATCATATATTGACGGTAAGGGCATTTTTGAATCAAAATACAAACGTAAGGTATTCTTGAACCAAATTATTGACGATAATAACATTTTTTAGCCAAACTATAAACGGAGGACATTTTTGTTCCTTTTACATATAATTTAAGAGTATTTTTGATCCTTTTCCCTTTAATATATGATGTTTAAGAACTCGGACTTCGTAAAATATGGATAACTTGAAGTACAAAGTATGACTGTATTGACAGAGGGAATTGCTCGGAAGGTAAGTACCCATCACTTCCAACCCGAATGTTGATTGTTCGAGTCAACAAGAGAGTAAAAGGGATAGAAACTCTTAAGCAGAGTAAAAAAAGAAAAGAAAAGAATGTGTATTATTTTTTTGTATTGTCAAGAATTCAACCCCTTAACAATTAAATAGAGGCTATTTTTTTAATATAGGAAACAAAAGTAATACATTAATCAATAGGAAAACTCACTCGTTCACTAAAGTACTATGTTGAATAGAACATTCCATCTGAGAAAATATTGTTAGACATACCATCTTATAATAGGGGAAAGTATACAAAATGGATTCAATTGTGAAACTATTAATTCAAATTGGACTCAATTCAAACTATTTACTCTTAATGGATTCATGATCCAAACTATTTGTTAGTGAAAAACTTACAAGATAATAAAATTGCAAGATTACAATTGAAAAATAAAATAAAGAAATAAATTTCTTCAGACTGAGGCGCGGATATCTCGCTCTCTTTAAGGAGATTCAAGCTCACTGCAGCAAATGTTTTCACCGGTCCAGCAGTAGTCCTCTTTGACTTGTCCCCTCCAGGACACAACAGTCTAATCACAATATGTAACTCAACTAATCTGGACAAGAGTTGAGTTCAAAGCTCCACAAAAAGAACATCTCGCTTCAACTAATAAGAACTCTCTTTTTAGACTAACAATTTATGCACTCTATATTTTCTTGTATGTTGTGTGTCTAAACCAAATGAAGATCACCACTATTTATAGTTGAGGATGTCTTCCTAGCAATGAATAGGAAGATTATGGTGTAGTAAATAATATAGATAATGGTCTTAGGAGTTACATATGTTACAAGGTATTATTGAGGAATAAAGAATGAAAATAAAGAGAGGGCAACAAATGCCCCCAACTGAAAATTAACATACTGCCTAATCTCAACGTTCACTAGAAATTTTTGCTACATTTTTATTCACTTAGTCAATGACCAATCATGAGTTAAGACAACAAAATAATGTGTAGCTAGGCAGAGTACAAATGACATATAGTAAATTATAATAATATTAAAATGCCACAACTATCCCCCACTCATTTTAAGTATTAGATAAGAAAGTATATCAGCTGAAGGAAGACTATCATGCATAATGAAGGTGTGCTCTGCATTGAACCTCCACTTAGTGAAACAGTAACTTTTACTCCAGAGTCGTAGTGGTCTCAGACTTGAACTATGACTGCTTAAGGGAAATAAAGTATCATTGATCACACATAATAGTCAAGGTGTTGACATGAGCGTTAAAGCCAGCACGTTATGTCCATGTGCTATCCCAGTTTCATGATTGCTTTTGAGAATAAGCCAATTCTCATAGAAAGCGACCTACTTCCACACATCACATAGGTGAAATCTGTCCAGAGTGATTTTGTAAGCTTAACACTCCACCCATACGGGCTACAGATATACATTAAGAGTTTTATCAACTCAACCTTCACAAACTACAGGAAACAATGCACTCACATCATAGGGAGAGAATAAAAAGATAGTGCATTTTCACAACAAGTCATCATATGATTAGTTTTTTCCTTTGAACCTGGTTATATGATCTCTAGTCCCCAGGTTAGGTTTTCTCATATATGACTCAAGGATTTGTAGGATTCGATCCCATCTCCCTCAATGTGCTCCAGACTTTATCTCTCGTGAAGGCCTTAGTAAGAGGATCTCCAAGATTATCACAAGGTTTGACATAATCAACATTAATGGTACCATTTGTCAAATATGATCTTACATTACTGCGTTTCCTTCTTATAGGTCTAGATTTACCGTTGTAATAACGGTTTTGAACTCTACCAATTGCAGCGGTGCTATCACAATGAATTAAAATAGGAGAAATTATTTTTTCAAAATAAGGTATTTGAAATAATAAATCTCTTAACCAATTCGCTTCCTCACTAGCTGAAGCTAAAGCAATTAGTTCAGCCTCCATGGTAGAGTTAGCAATTATAGTTTGCTTTTTTGATCTCCAACAAACAGCACCACCACCCAAAGTAAAGACATAACCAGTGGTAGAACAGGAATCACCTGATGAAGTGTTCCAATCTGCATCACAAAAGCCTTCAAGTACAACAAAATATTTTTTAAAGAACAAACCACAATTTTTCGTTCCAATTAAATATCTCATAACTCTTGTTACAGCATGCCAATGTTCATTACCTGACTTTCTTGTAAACCTTCCAAGTACTCCTACTGCATATGCAATATCAGGCCTAGTGCAATCAGTCACATATTTCAAACTTCCGATTATGCTAGCATACTCCTTTTGATTTATTACATCATTATCACTTTCAACAGGAAATAAGTGACTTGAATCAAAAGGAGTAGCAACGTGCTTGTAATCATGAAAATTATATTTTTTCAAAATTTTCTCAACATAATGTGATAGGTCAAGGAAAATTCCCTCACACGTTCTTGTTATTTTTATTCCAAGAATAAAATTTGCCTCACCAAGATCTTTCATATCAAAATGGCTTCTAAGAACATTTTTAGTTTCATCAATAATATTCATGTTAGAGCAAAAGATCAACAAATCATCAACATATAGACAAATAATCATATGTGAATTATTCCATGACTTATGATATATGCACTTATCACACTCATTTGTTTTAAAATCATTTTCAATCATGCAGGAATCAAACTTTTCATGCCATTGCTTTGGTGCCTATTTCAAGCCATATAGGAATTTAGTAAGTTTACATACTTTACTTTCTTGGCCTGCTTCAACAAAACACTCGGGTTGATCCATATAAATTTCTTCATTTAGGTCTCCATTTAGAAAAGCAGTTTTTACATCCATTTGATGAATTTGCAAATAAAAAATTACAGTCATAGCAATTAAAAGTCTTATGGATGTAATTTTTGTTACTGAAGAAAAAGTATCAAAAAATTCAAGGCCTTCTAGTTGTTTAAAACCTTTTGCAACTAGCCTAACCTTGTATTTATCAATAGAACCATCTGGCTTCAACTTTTTTCTTAAGACCCATTTGCAACCAATTACTTTACAATCCGGTGGTAAATCAACTAACTTTCAAGTTTTATTAGAAATTAGAGATTCCATTTCATCATTTACAGCTTCTTTCCAAAATATAGAATCATGTGAAGATAATGCTTCTTTCAAAGTGAGAGGGTCATCTTCAACATTAAACACATAAAAATCAGGACCAAAATCTTTTTCTACTCTAGCTCTTTTATTTCTTCTTAACTCAACTTCATCAACTTTTTTATTTTTCAAAGTAGAAGTAGATGAACTAGGTAATGACAAAATATTTTGTTCAATCCTTTGACCCCCACTATTTTTAGAATCAAAAGGAAATTTATTTTCATGAAAAGTAGCATCACCAGATTTTATCACAATATTATCTTCAAGATTAAAAAATCTATAGGTTGTGATATTCGAAGCATAACCAAGAAAAGCACAAGTAGTAACTTTCTTACCCAACTTTGTAATCTTGGATCCATTAGCCTCACAAAGGCTAGACAACCCCAAACTCTTAGATATCCCAAACTTGGTTTGTAACCTTTCCACAATTCAAAAGGTGTCAATCTAGATTTTTTATGAGCCACACGATTCAACACATAACAAGCAGTTAAAATAGCTTCACCCCCAAAATTTAAAGGTGCATGTGACTCAATAAGCATGACATTAGTCAATTCAACCAAAGTTCTATTTTTCCTTTCTGCTACTCCATTAGATGATGGAGAGTAAGGAGGATGAGTTTCATGAATTATTCCCAACGATCTAACAAATGAATTAAACTCATTTGATTAATATTCACGGCCTTTATCACTTCTAATTCTTTTTATTTTTCTTCCAAACTGATTTTCAACCTTATGGAGATAAGTTTTGAAATTTTCAAAAGCATCACTTTTATTTTTCATCAAGTAAACATATGTAAACTTAGAAAAATCATCTATTTATTACCTCCACGAGTTAGAATTCCACCAAGTTCACAAATATCAGTATGAACTAATTCTAACAAATCAGTTTTTCTTTCAACTTGAAATGAAGTCTTTTAGTGATTTTAGCTTTACTACAAGCCTCACACTTTTCAAAATTCTTTTTAATCATTGGGATTAATCTTAAACTACTCATGATTCCAACATATCGATCATTAATATGACACAAATGAGCATGCCAAATTTTGGTAGAAGAAAGCATATAAACAGAAGTAGAAGTTTTATTATCTCAACATTCAACTTAAACATCCCATCACATGCATACCCCTTACCCACAAAAATACCCTTCTTCACTATTACATATTGATCAGATTCAATAATTTATTTAAAGTCTGCTTTATTAAGAAGAAAACTAGACATCAAATATTTTTTCATAGGAGTATAAAGTACGTCTTTCAATGTTAATACCCTTTTAGAAGTAAAACACAATTCGACATCTTCCTTCCCAAGCACTTGAGTAGTATGAGCATCACCAAGCATGATGGTTTTGGAATCCTCAAAATGAGTATAGTTTTTAAACCAGTCTTTGTCATAACAGACATGACGATTTGCACTAGAATCAGCCCACCATCCATCAACATTCTCAACCATGTTTATGTCGGTAATCACCGCCACAAAAGGTTCTTCGATAACGTTTGCCTGAGGGTTAAGATCATGTTTCTGAAATTTGAAAAATCGAGCAATATGCCCACTCTTGCCACAAACTAAGCATGGTCCCTTTTCTTGAACTTGTTGATTTTGTGCTTGGTGATTTTCACCATTATTTTCTTGGGAGGTCTAACATTATTTTTCTTGAATTTTTTCTTCTTAGGCTTTAAAGAAGTATTTTTGTGAGTTTCAGGAGTAGCATTATTCAAAGTAATTAAATTTACCTTCATTGTGATGTTGTTGTCTTCTATTTGTAAAAGTGCATCTTGGCCCCTTGCTTATTCTTTCATCCGGTGATCAAGGTTTCAAGAGAGGTTTCCTTTTGTTTGTGGCGCATAGTCTTTTGAAGTTCCTTCCAAGAAGGAGGAAGTTTATCCACTACGCCACAAACAATAATGTTATCTCTAATTTTATTCTCTTCAGACCTAAGCTCTCCAACAATCATGACAAAATTTTGAGCTTGATGTACCACTGATTTGTTGTCCACCATTTGGAAATAAAAAAATCTACTAGCCGCATATGTATTCGCTCCATACTCTTCGGTATCATACTTACTCTGCAATGTCTTCCAAATTTTCTTTGCACTAGAGTAAGTTCTATCATAATAATCATACAAATTATCAGACAGACAATTAAGAAGATAATACCGACACTTATAGGAATCACCATCGTACTTTTTCACTTTCTCTAGATGAGAAATAGTTTCATCATCATTCATAGAGGTGATGTCTTCTTTATTTGGATTCTTCTCAGTTAATACATAAGAAACATTGAAAAGACTTAAGTAGAAAAGTACTTTACCCTTTCATCTCTTGAAATGGTTACCATTAAAAGGAAATGACTTGTTAAGGTCTCCCATCTTGACATCCGCGATTTTTTCAATTGTAGCCATGATGATTCTCCTTAAAATTGTTAGTGAAAAACTTACAATATAATAAAATTGCAAGATTACAATTGAAAAATAAAATGAAGAAATAAATTTCTTCAGGCTGAGGTGCGGATATCTCGCTCTCTTTAAGGAGATTCAAGCCCACTGCAGCAAATGTTTTCACCGGTCCAGCAGTAGTCCTCTTTGACTTGTCCCCTCCTGGATACAACAGCCTAATCATAATATATAACTCAACAACTTCTGGACAAGAGTTGAGTCCAAAGCTCCACAAAAAGAACACCTCCCTTCAACTAATAAGAACTCTCTTTTTAGACTAACACTTTATGCACTCTATATTTTCTTGTATGTTGTGTGTCTAAACCAAATGAAGATCACCACTATTTATAGTTGAGGATGTCTTCCTAGCAATGAATAGGAAGATTATGGTATGGTAAATAATATAGATAATGGTCTTAGGAGTTACATATGTTACAAGGTATTATTGAGGAATAAAGAATGAAAATAAAGAGAGGGCAACAAATGCCCCCAACGGCAAAGTAACATACTGCATAATCCCAACGTTCAGTAGAACATTTCTGCTACATTTTTATCCACTTAGTCAATGACCAATCATGAGTTAAGGCAACAAAATAATGTGTAGCTACGCAGAGTACAAATGACATATAGAAAATTATAATAATATTAAAATAATAATAATATTAAAATGCCA
Organism: Solanum sitiens; assembly: GCA_016801875.1. Classification (NCBI taxonomy): domain Eukaryota; kingdom Viridiplantae; phylum Streptophyta; class Magnoliopsida; order Solanales; family Solanaceae; genus Solanum; species Solanum sitiens. The sequence goes on from JABWTJ010000080.1 coordinate 4,012,965, forward strand.
CAACACTATTTATTCGTTTAACTCACTTATTTTTTATTTCGCGCATGACATCACTACTATGAATTAATCCTCTGTGATGCTCTGTCCGTATATACTATATAAATATCATATAGAACTAAGCTTAATCTCATGTGATATTCTTTCGGTGTATTGATACCTTATTGGTATCATATAGGGCCACTAATGAAGACACATAATCGGGATTGTTGCACATACTGGTATTTGGTGGAGGGTGCATATAATTCCTCATATGTTTTAATTAAAAACTCCATTTTTGATTTCATTATAGTATACATATACTCTAATGGCATTAAGGATTAACTGAGCAGTGTTTTCACTGAAACGTAACTTCTTCCTCTTTGATATCATCATATTGTATACAATATATATTTGATGGTATCAAACATTAATTTGGCTAGTTTTCACTGAATTTTTGTCTCTTCTTTCTTGATACCATCATAGTATATATAAACTCTGATGATATCAATCAGTAATTAATCAATCTTTTTCACTGAAACATTGCATGTCTCTCCTTGATGTCATCATAGTGTGTGTGTATATATCAATAGACACACTCTAATGACATCAAAGATTAACTAAGTACTGTTTTCACTGAAGCGCTGCTTCTTCCTCTTTGTTACCATTACGGTATATATACTGTGATGGTACAAGCATCAATTTAGCTAGTTTTCACTAAATCTCTACCTTTTCCTCCTTGATATCATCATAGTACATACATACCTTGATGGTATCAAGGATCTACTTAGCTAGTTTTCACTAAATCCTTGCATCTTTCTCTTTGATACCTTCAGAGTATATATAAACTCTTGATGGTATCAAACAAATTGTGCAATCTTTCTCACAGAAGTAATGTATGTCCTTCCTTGATGTCATCGTAGTGTGCATATGCATATATATATATATATATATATATATATATATATATATATATATATATATACTATGATCGAAATCTCAAAGACACACCTTAACTAAATTAAAGTCCTATTAACCGCCTGAATTTTTTTTGTAATTTTATACACCTGTTGTCTTACGTGGCACACTCCGTGACTCCATGAAATTGAGGCGCGTGAGAGATATTTGGATGCCACGTAAGTCAAAAAGGTGCACAAAATTACAAAAAAAAATAATAATAAGTTAGGGGTTAATAGGACCTTAGTTTAGTTAAGCTGTGTCTCTGAGATTTCGGTCATAGTCTAGGAGGGTATTTGTGCATTTTTCCATATATATATATATATATATATATATATATATATATATATATATATATATATATATATATACACTCTAATGTATTAAGGAGTAACCGAGTAGTGTTCTTCACGGAAGCATTGTTTGTTTCTGCTCTGTGATACCATCATATATATATAAATGTATATTCTATGATGGTGTCATACCTCTTTTTTTACAAGATTTTTGAGTTTTGATATTGAAATTTTTGCACTCAGGAGCGTAGCTACGTACCTTTTAGGGTGTCTAATTAGACACCCTTCGTCGGGAAATTATATCGTATATACAAGTAAAATATTATATAAAATAGTTAAATAACATATTTTGGACACCCTTAACATAACAAGGTGTTGTAGACTAATGGTTTAAGGTGCCTTGAAAGAGCCAAACTTTTATGAGTTTGTGAGTTCAAATCTCGCTAACAGCAACTTTAAAGCCTCTTCTTTCTTTTTCAAAATTTTTCATGTATATTACGTATTTTTTTCAAAAACTTTCATGTATATTACGTAGTTAAACTTTTAAAATTTCTAGGGCACCTTTCATCTTTTTCAAAAATTTTCATGTATTAACATACTTTTTTTCAAAAAAAATTCTTGTATATTACGTAATTTAATTTTTAAAATTTCTAGTTCAAATTTTTTACTCTTTTTTTCTTAAAAAAATTTCATGTATATTACATATTTCTTTTCAAAATTTTCATGTATATTATGTGGTTAAATTTTTAAAATTTCTAAGGCGCCTTTCCTCTTTTCCCTCTTTTTTTCAAAATTTTCATGTATATTACATACTTTTTTTCAAAACAATTCTTGTATATTGCGTAGTTTAATTTTTAAAATTTCTAGTTCAAACGTTTTTCTCTTTTTTTTTTTAATTTTTTTCATGTATATTAAGTATTTTTTTTCAAAATTTTTATGTGTATTATGTAGTTAAGTTTTTTAAATTTCTATGGCGCCTTTCATTTTTTTCCTTTACTTTTTCAAAATTTTCAGGTATATTACATACTTTTTTTCAAAAATTTTCTTGTATATTATGTAGTTTAATTTTTAAAATTTTTAGCACACTATTCAGCCAAAAGAAAAAATGTATTCATGTATAATTTCTGGACACCCTTCGTGAAATTTCTGGCTACGCCGCTGTTTGCACTTAATGTTGTTCTTGAACTATTCTTTTACTGGATTTGTTTTATCAATTCAAAATGGACTCTCATGTTCATGTTATTGGTGATTTTCAATTGTGGATATCCGTGTGAAAGTGCATATTTGATTTCAACATGGCTTGTATCAACATCTTTCTATAGTTGTGTTGCTATCGTTTCGATCAAATTTGTGAAATTATAAGTAGAATCGATTAAAGTTGCATCAACGTGATAAATATTGTAGTTAATCTCAACTTCCATTGTATTGCACTAAAATTCCATCACTAATAGAAGCTAGCTTGAGAAAGAAGAAGATATTTTTGAGAGAAGGCGGCAAAATTCACGTGAGTAGTTTGGCGCTAAGTTATAGTTAAAAAAAAGGGCATAAAAGTAATGATATATGAATTTGTAGATAGTTTTACTTTTTGAGGGTACAAATTAAGATTTCCCTCATAATATTCAGATTAAGCACATTTTAGTTATTATTGTTTGAGATTAAAAAAGTTTACCTTCAAGCACGGACATTCACTATCTCCCGATTAACATAGTCAAATTTTGAAAGCTGCTTATTTTCCTCTACTTCTTTTACGTAATTGAATTTTGCATGTTCATTTAGTAACTCTTTTAGGTGATCATTCTTAAAAAGTAGCGCTACCATTTTTCGGAGATATCTGCAGTCCCAGTCTTATACTCATGAGACTAATGTAAATCACATCATAGATTTGAGTCTTATATGTTTTGAGAATTGATCCTCTTTGATATTTCATATGCCCAATATTAAAGGGATCAGACCGATGTTGATCGCAATGCTCAGATAGCTTTAGAATTTCTTTAATATCTAAGATCAAATTTGAGGGTTCAATATTCTCTTTGCTTTGTAAACTGGTGTGTCTCCTTACCATTATGCTTATCAATTCGAGGTTTATCCATTGCTTGAAAGCCTCGTCTTGGATTTGAAATATGATCTCGTTTGTTTCCCCCTTACACAGGTCTCACAGACTTTGTTGTTAGAAAACTTCAGCTTAGGTAGTCTGTGGACCACGTCCCCTGCAACAAGTTCAGCAGTGACGAGCGTTCATGCCACAATTGTCTATGCCATAGATTTGCATTATCAGTTTGAGCACTTAGACATGTAAGAGTGTCTCATTCTATTGAGTCAATATCTGCAACATACATATTTTTTACTCTTTTGGCAGACATGACAACTTTATTAGTTACACAGTAACTGGGCACCCGTTAGACAAGAATTTTGACTTCAAGAAATTGTATCTCAAATCATTCACATAATGAACATTGTTTATGGAGTATTTTGCTAATCTTTCTATTTTCCCAATTCCAAAAATAAAACCCTTCTTTCCGTTACCAAATAACACACCACTGCTCTGGTGTGCTTCCAAAAAGAAGAAGTTTTGAGTGTCTCTAGTCATATGCCTTGAGCATCCACTGTCCATGTACTAGCACTAACTGTTTTCTCTCTTTTGCACAAGATCAATCACTTATTAGACTTAGAAAACCACTTGAGATGGAATTTCCAAAAACTGTCAAAAGGTTTTATAAGAAACCTATCTGTCCATGGGGGCAAAGTTTTCTTGCTAAAATGGTATCTCGGACCAGGTACCTTTTTCTTTTCTACACATCCGTTTCTCGACTTGAGAAAGTTCTCCTACCTTTCTTTTACTCTTTTTAGAGACTCACATTTTTCTTTCAAATGACTATTTCTTCCACAATGGATACACAGAAAATAGTCAAAAAAGAGACATATTTACGGTGTGGATTGTAAGGAGGTTCTATCTGTTGACAACCTAAGCCATTTTTGTTGTTAAACTTCTTATTAGCTAATTTTGAAAGGATCTTAGACGAATCAATCCATTTCACAGAATGGTTCAACTCTTCTTTGATCTTACTAAGGTCCTTCATTAGTTGAGAATTCTTTTCAAGAGATGCAACTAATTTAGACTCAGATGCCTTTAACTTCTCTTCTAATTCGACCTCAAAGCTATTGAGTTTCCGTTTCCCACCCTCATAGGTACTAGGCTCCTCGCTGGGCTGCATGCTCTAGTTTCTATAATACATATCCTAACACTCATTTTAGACATTTGAAAGTTAAGGGATGCGTTTTTATCCTCAGACTCCTTATCATTATATTCTTAATGTTTAATTCATCTGCTAAGTCAATATGTACAACAAGAAGTTTTCTTAATCTTTTAATGGATAAAGTATCTAGATCACTTTTGAGATCAAAGAGGGTTACCTCATCCTGATTCTCTTCGTCGTTCGATTTTTCCATCAGTGAGAAAATGGAGTTGAACACAGTTTCGTCATCTTTGACGGCCATATTGAGACATCTTCATGACTGTCCTCTTCTTCCTCTTAGAGACATTTCCCTAGTCTGCAAAGGCTTTCTTCACTACTTGATTTGTGTGAGCCTTTCTTCTGGCATGGTATGGGATCTGGTCTCTTCTACGAGTTTTGGAATCCTGCTTCAGGCTTTGACACTCCCTTATAAAATGACCAGACTTCCCACATTTGTGGTAAAGATCATTTGAATTTGTTGCTCAGCTGGTAGAACCTTTCTTTTAAAGCCCTCAATGTTTCTTGATTATATTTTGGAACCTTGTGAGGTATGTCATCTCATCCTCCTCTTCTGATCCATCGTTCAGAGACATCTTCAAGGCTATTGATTTCTCTTTTTTTTCCTTCCTTCACAATTTGACCCCTGTTGCCTATTCAGCCGGTAGGTTTAAAGGTTTTCGATTAGATCATCTATGGTGAATACCTTCAGATCTCTTGCTTCAGTGATAACACACTTTGCTCTCCCATGACTTGGAAAGTACCCTGAGAATTTTTCGAATTTGTTTGCTTGATTCAATAGACTAACCAAGACATCTTAATATATTCGCTGGTAATGGAAGTGAACCTTGTATGCATCTCGTGAATGGTCTCACCTTCTTTCATACTGAAATTCCCATATTGAGTTGTTAACATATCTACTTTGGACTCCTTTACTTGGGTCGTTCCTTCATTTGTTGTTCTGAGACAGTCCCATATTTCTTTAGTCGTCTCGCACGCAGAGATTATGTTGTACTCATCTGGACCGAATCCCATATACCAGCAACTTAATTATTTGCTTTATAGTTCTTTTCTATCTTTTTCCCTTCTGGTTTTGGGAATCACTTTGGTGAGTTCTCCTTCCACTGCATCTTTGGTGGGAATGTATGGCCCGTCAAGAATCATATCACACAGCTCAGGCCTCAGTGTCTTCAACATTGATGTAGTCATGCATGCACGTCTTCCACAATCCATAAAATTGTCCGTTGAAGCAAGGTGCTCTAGTAGTGGACTGACCTTCTTCTACGCTTGGTGGAGAAGTCATTCCTTCAGGATCTTTTTTTTTTTTGGTGTTACCCAAATAGAAAAGTCAAGCTCTAATACCACATGTTGGAATGTGTGCGTCCACTAGCTACGGTACGACCAGGTCCTTGACACAGTTATGACAAACAAAAGACGACACTGAAAGTAAAGATATCATACACAACTTTAAATGAAAACCTCCTCGCTCTAGGGAGTACAACCACGACCTGTCTCATAGTATTTTCAACTTGTTTTTACTGATTTTCTCAAGAAAAAGTAAAACACAGTTTACAACCACACAAAAGATTAACCTCATAATCTCTATTCATAGTAATACAACTACTACTCAACGAGTCAAAACAATGTCTGCATTTCCCAGTATACTACTCCACACTAATTAATATAGACTTTTATCATAAGGCACAAAATTACCCTCAACTAAGTTCTTACTGTGATTCATCCAAGTTTTGAAATGTTTCTATCATAAGTGAAACGAATCTTACAATATAAGCACAAATACAAGCAATCAAAATAACATCAGGTTCATAAAGCAAATCGACAATCTATGAGGTCCCTTGTTGTTTGTTGAAGCTTAAAATGCTCTCTTGGAATGAATGAGTGATTTGTTGTTTGTGATGTAGAATATATATATATATATCATAAAGAAGTATTATCCGCTGGACAAACAACCTCGTCCATTATGATTGGAGTGGTACACTGACGATCTCACCAACCTCTGACGAGATAGCTTTCCAATAGTATAGCACATAGACCTGGACAAGCACACTCTGCAGAGGCCCGAGTCCTTGCATTTGTGAGGAGATCATCAAAACAGCTGAGAGTGTTAAGACTTATAAGATATATATTCTCTAAATCATCCTTATCTTAATCGACATTTGTAGTCTGGTCCTCCCGAAGACATATCTAGTCTTTAGTAGCAATAGAGAGTTGCACTTCAACTACATTATTGTTGTTTTGGTCCATGATTTCTATGACTTGTTCCTAGAAAACAAACATATTTAAGCTAATAACAAAGTAGATTAGTGAATTAAATCAACACACAACTGTCTTGGACCCACAGTGGGCCCCAGATTGTTTATCCAAGGAATGGTACAAGTGAATTTGTTATGAGGTCAAGACACATATTGATTTAACTCGTTGGTTTGTGTATTAAAAGTTAAATCTATTAATGTATAGTCTTAACAAGAAAAGTAATGAAACAAAAATAAATTGAGTGAAACAATAGAGTTTAATTACTTCATGTTTTAGTTAGATCCGTTGACGATAAAGTATGACCAGTCTCAGAAATGAAGATGACTTAATATATAGTGCTTGAGAGCTACGACTTTATAAAATATAGAAAGCTTGGGATTGCAAGAATATCAATGTATTGATTTTGTATTGATTGTCTAGAGAATCCAACCTTCTTTAAGAAAACGGAAAAGGGTTTAAAATATCCTCGAAATATTGAATAGGATAAATGACTATACCCCATTCACCTATTTGGTCCAAAATGCTCTCTCCATCTACCTATTAGCTCACAAATACCCTCCCATCCGCATTTGGGTTCAATTTTACCCACTTCACCAACTGAGCACCATTTAAAATAATGAAATAATCATTTTAATAACGTGACACTCAACCATTGGATGCAATTTAATTTTTTAATATAATTTTAAACCTACCCATTACCCATCCATTTTTAACTAAACCCGCCCAAAAATATTGAGCATCAAGTCATGAATGAGCATCAAAATATATTTTTGATGCCATGATATTAGAAACATCTTTCTAATGTCATGAATGAGCATTAAGAGATCTCCTAGAAGAGCAAATTCAATGAATAAGCTTAAGATTTACTAATTAATATAAATTATAAAAACATACATTATATACATGATAAAATATTTTATTTTTTTTGTTCATGTGGAGTTAAATATGAGTTGCTAACATAATGTATGTACAGTTCACATTTGTTGATTATCTGGAAAAAAAAATTATAATGGTGATAGAATTGTAGTCATATAAATCGAACAGACAATCACTACGACATATAAAGAATTTAATGATAATAATAAATTTTTTGTTATATTATAATTTTTAGGGCAATAATATATATGTATGTTCATAGCCAATATTTTATTTAAATAACGCTAAAGACTTTAGCAACTTTGAATGCAATAACATTAACTCAATTTCCACTAAAAAAATATATTGTCAGTAAATATCTTCTTTTTTTTTGTAGTGAATAAAGTCAGAGGTGAATTCAACTAAATTCAATAGCTTTAGATTTATATTTTGAATTTTTTATATAAATTTCTAACTCAATATATATACAATTTGTCCCTTTAAAATAATTTTTTCTTTGTAATCTAATTATTTTAGATTAATATAATGGTCACACTATGGTTATTAAACCTGCACGACCTAATACAAAAAGAACACATGGGTTCGATCAAGCGGGTAATATGTGGGTTTAAAATTATATTTTAGTGTGGGATAAATAAGTTGGGGCGAGTTTAGTTAAAAATGGGTGGGTAATGGGTGGGTTTAAGATTGTATTAAATAATTAAATTGCAACCAATGGTTGAGTGTCACGTAATTAAAATAATTATTTAATTATTTTAAATGGTGCTCCGTCAATGAAGTGGCTAAAATTGGACCCGAAGGTGGATGGGGAGGGTATTTGTGAGCCAATAGGTAGATGGAGAGGGTATTTTGGAGCCACTAGGTGGATGAGGGGTAGTTGTGTACCCTTTTCAATTCTTCGAGGGTATTTTAGGCCATTTTTCGTTAAGAATATAAAAATTACTATCTATAAGCAACATAATAATAAATCAGACAATAAGAAGGCTTCACTCGAGTCCCAAAGTACTACGTCAAATAGAATCATTCCACCGGAAAATATCATTATAGGGGACAATTAATATTCCTTTGCAATTTACATGATATCGTATGAATATATCTGGCGCATCTCTCCTTTTATTCTATCTTCAGGACACGAGTCCTTCACTATCTTCGAGCTATGAGTTCCTACCTTTGCTTATTTTCGATAACATCATCTAACAAATTTAGTAATGAGGCAAAATCAAGTTAACCAACCAACATTTGATCTAATCACTCGGTCAACGATACTTAGACCTCTCCTCTATGCATACTGTTAGGAGGGCAGACTACTCCACCTTAATTTCGTGCAAGAAGTTAGCCCAACCTAATGGCAGTCAAGTCTCACTCAATTCAGCCCTTTCGCAGTCTATTCTGCCTAACGTTTAAGGACATTTTTCTTTTTTTTTGCCTTAGATTATTTTTCAGACTTTAACATGAAATAACCACATAAACATACGGGCAAACCCAACCTTTATATTTATACTCAAAATAATACAAAGGACTCACTCGTTGAACAACAATTCAATCCAACTTCGACTTCGACTTTGATTTAAGGCACAATCACAAGTCGATTGCTGCCTTAGACACTTTCTAAAACCCTCACGTTTTATTCTAAGTGTCTTGGTGAAATTTCAGACTTAATATTCTCTCTTTCAAGTTAGGATAACAAGTCTATCCTCTATACTTTGCCAAATTCGTCCAACACACAAGACTGTCCATTTAAAGAACATGTGGCAGCCTTGTTTTACATAGCATAGTGTTGTGACACATGTCTAACACTTATCAAATGCTTAGCCTACTAAAATATAATTCAGTTGACATCCCCAACTGATAAGAACATTCAAAATTCAAATTCAAAAAGCATACAAGAGATACAACGAATCTGGACACAAGCGGTTACAAAAAGGTAACCGACGCATGTGTTTGGCATGTGAGCTTGCTGACTGGATTTCGTTTCTTTGCTGCATTTTCCTTCAATATTTTTGACTCTAATATAATGTCCAAGCATTATATAGTCATTGCCTCATCAAAGTCCACCCGAATCCATCTGCACATTTTCCATGCCTACGCACCACCGACGCCCTATCGCTGCCTTGCTTTGGCAATGCTAACTTTTAATTCACTCGTGCCATTTCTTATTTTCTTGCTGCGTTTCATTCACAATTGACAATGCTTCAATTTATCTCAGCTCAATTTTCTCGTATTTGACCAGACCATGTGATTTTCGCATGCCAACTTTGCCCACAATCGATGTCGGCCAGCGCCCAAGTCATGTCATAGGTTTTTGCCTTGCCAACGCCCATGTCATGTCTTGACACTGTCCTACCAACATATTTTGAACCCATTTGATCATGCCAACACTCTTCTCACACAACGCATGCTTGATTCCACCCGCATTTTGACTTTTGGCAAAGTCATTTATGCCAACCCTTTGTCACGCCCATGCCTATGTTGAGTCACTTGGTCAGGACCCTTACAAATTTTCCCCACCTAATGAAACTCGACGTCCTCATCGAGGACATCATTCATCTGAACCTATTTGGGTCCTGGACAAGGATCATATCATGTCCATCATCTTCATCTTCAACCAACGCCAAAGAATTCACTTTTCCTCATTGTTCTTTTCCCTTTCCAATTCGGCAGCAAGTATGGCATTTACTTTCACTTGCACTGGACAGGCCCTTTTCAAATGAGGACCACCATAAGTAAAGCATCCCCCAAACTTTCCCTTCTGTTATAGAAAAGAAGACTCCCATTGTCTAGTTTTCCCACCTTCATCTTCCTTTTCGGTAGCTTGACCCTTCTCATTTTTCTTCCACTCCTTCCCATTGTCTTTTTGTTTGAAGTGCGAAGAATCTCTTGGGTCTTCACCCTCATCGAAGTCAGCCAACTTATCTGCTGTCACTGTGGCAGAATTAAGAGTTTGGACATTCTGTCTCCTTAACTCTCTTTGTGCCCATCGTTTTAACCAGCTTATGAAATAGTGCAACTTATCTTCTTCGACCATGTTGCCTATGTTCAACATCAAGGACGAAAATTCCTTGATATAAGCCCTCACTGTATTGCCTTTTTTTGAACGTCGCAGCCAATCACTTGCCAACCAAGACGACTTATTTGGAAGAAATTGAGTTTTCAATTCTTTCTTTAACATTTCCCACGTTTTAATTTGTGGCAAATTCGAACTTTATACTTCAGCAACCCTTGTTCTCCGCCAAATCTTGGCATCATCACTTATATACATTGTTGTGACTGACACCTTTTCAGCATCTTGAACTTTTGCTGCCTTGAAGTAATTTCGATATACCAAAGAAAGTTTGCCAATTCCTTGGCACTCCTCCCACCATTGTAAACCTTAGGTTATGGAACCTTCATTCTTATGGGGCCAATTGTTCCTTGCAACGCCCGACGAAGAAGAAGAACTTCACCACGCAGATCTTCTTTCTCCCTGCGAACAAGTTCCATCTCTTGTTGGACAGTTTCGTGTTTGGATGCATATTCTGCCTCCAACAACAAAAAAAATTCGTTCATCACCTCTTTAGCCAAGGTTAATTCTGCCTTCACTCTTTGAATTTGAGTGACCAGATCAACCAAGTCCTCCCCATCGTTTGTTCCACCAATTAGTGTTTCCAATCGTGTCACCCTCTCCCGTAGTTCAGCGTTTTCTCTAGCCATCGAATAATCTAAGCAATGCTCTGATACCAACTGTTAGGAGGGCAGACTACTCCACCTTAATTTCGTGCAAGAAGTTAGCCCAACCTAATGGAAGTAAAGTCTCACTCAACTCATCCCTTTCGCAGCCTATTCTGCCTAATGTTCAACGACGTTTTTCTTCTTTTTTGCCTTAGATTATTTTTCAGACTTTAACATGAAATCAGCACATAAACATACGGGCAAACACAACCTTTATATTTATACTCAAAATAATACAAAGGACTCACTCGTTGAACAACAATTCTGTCCGACTTCGACTTTGATTTCGACTTAAGGCACAATCACAAGTTGATTGCTGCCTTAGACACTTTCTAAAATCCTCACGTTTTATTCTAAGTGTCTTGGTGAAATTCCAGACTTAATATTTCCTCTTTCACTTTAGGATAACAAGTCTATCCTCTATACTTCGCCAAATTCGTCCAACACACAAGGATGTCCATTTATAGAATATGTGGCAGCCTTGTATTTACATAGGATAGTGTTGTGACACATGTCTAACACCTATAAAATGCTTAGCCTACTAAAATATAATTCAGTTGACATCCCTAACTGATAAGAAACATTCAAAATTGAATTCAAAAAGTATACAAGATATACAACGAATCTGGACACAAGCGGTTACAAAAAGGTAACCGCCGCATGTGTTTGGCATGTGAGCTTGCTGACTGGATTTTGTTTCTTTGCTGCATTTTCCTTCAATATTATTGACTCTAATACAATGTTCAAACACTCTATAGTCATTGTCTCATCAAAGTCCACCCGAATCCATCCGCACATTTTCCATGCCTACGCACCACCGACGCCCTGCCGCTGCCTTACTTTGGCAATGTAACTTTTAATTCACTCGTCCCATTTCTTATTTTCTTGCTGCGTTTCATTCACAATTGACAATGCTTCAATTTAGCTCAGCTCAATTTTCCCGTATTTGACCAGACCATGTGATTTTCGCATGCCAACTTTGCCCACAACCGATGTCGGCCAGCGCCCAAGTCATGTCATGGGATGTTGCCTTGTCAACATCCATGTCATGTCTTGACACTGTCCTACCAACATATTTTGAACCCATTTGATCATGCCAACATTTTGCTCACACAACGCATGCTTGATTCCACCTGCATTTTGGCCTTTGGCAAAGTCATTCATGCCAATCCTTGCCACGCCCATGCCTATGTCGAGTCACTTGGTCAGGACCCTTACACATATCTAATGTAACACATGCGGTTGCGGAGTCAATAGGGTAGAATATATGTAGACTTAAATAGTAACATGAGTGGAAGGATGACGAACTATGAGAGTAGTGCCTATACTGCTACAGTAAAACCTCTATAAATTAATATAGGTGGGACCATGAAATTTTATTATTTTATAGAGATATTATTTAATCGATAAATTAATATTTATCAACTTAAAGAACGGTTTGAGATTTAATGAAGGTTAGTTTAAAATATATCATAATCATTGTATCTTACTAATTTATATATCATATTTATTGATTTCACATTTTAAAAAAAGTATACATAAAGTACAACGAATACATAAAAATCATTGTATCTGACTAATTTCAACCTTGTGATATTGGATAATAAAAACTTTCAAGATATATTATTGAACAGATTTTATCGTAGGATATTAGAAGACTATAAAGTGGGACAAACTAATCCAGGAAAGATTAATATTTTGGATGCTATCAATTTTGCAATTCATGTTTGGACAACAAATATATCTAAGACAATAGCAAGTTGTTTTCGACATTGTGCAATTCGTTCAGGGGATGCAATAAATTTAAATGAACCTACTTGTGAAAACATCATTCATGAACTTGAGGTTATTGACGAATAATCCCTGTTACTACAATAAAATGGATTTCAATAACCTGTTGAATTATTCGGGTGAAAGTGATACATATTAAGAGGTCCGGAGCTTAGAAGAAATTGCGAATAGCATCGAAAAAATCAATGTTGATGATGAAGTTGGAGATGATACTATATCTTTCGAACCAATTACGCATAAGGAAACGCTTATCGCATTTACAACTCTTCACATTTTATCGTGCAGTTCGAAAAGACAACACAGGAGCTCTTGGATGCAATAAGAAAAGTTAGAGATGAACTTCAACTAGATTTAGATTTTAAGAAAAAACAGAACACAATAGAATCATATTTCACTAAATTATTTTTGATATATTAGTACTTTTATAAGAATTATTAATTTATGATATTAATGGGATCATATATTTATATAGGGGTCTTCTGAAAATATATTATCTTATTATCTTATCGAAATTGATGATTTTTTCCACTGGCCCAAGTCGATACCGGAGAAAAATATTATTTTAGAGAGATTATTAATTTATAGAGGTTTTACTGTACTATGAAAGGAGTATAAGTATTAGGGCATCAAAGTATCACCAAGCCTATACCATAGGAAAGCAAGACAATATTCAACTACCTATTAACCTTCTTAGAGGCGAACCTATAATTTAAGAACTCCGGGAACCTCAATATTAAGCTAAAAAAAATGAAGAGGTTCTAGATAGAAATATGGTCGCATGAGCAAAGCACAGTTTCATGCTTTCTATGGAGGCACTATTAATTATAGTTTTTGTCAGTTTTTCAAAATAAATATATATATATAATTTTACTTTTTTGAAGTTGAACATGTGGATCCGCCTCTAAGTCTTTTACCCTAGCATGCAACCACCATATCTCCAATTTAGAGTCACGTCCTTGATAAGAAGAAAAACCAACTAAACATTATAATGAATTATGAAAAAAATATTTTTTCTTGTACGACCAATAAAACATTGAATAATTCTTGCGTACTTTGATGCTAGAACTGTTTTGTTAATGCCATAAAACCAAACGACCCCTTAGGTTTTGGCCCTTTTGTCATAGTTTTCATAAGCAATAGAATTGATCCCAAGACGCCAAGAGAGCAAATTAAGGCGATTTAAAATATTACTTACATACTAAAAAATAAAAAAAAAAAATTACATACATACTAAATTTACCTTTTTTTGTACCCAAACAAAAACTTCTCCTTAGCCCCCACAGTTGATATGCTCTTGTTATCCACACAAAAGAAAAATCTTTGTATATACAGGCGCTATATTAATTACCATCTAAAGGCAAATCTGAGGAACCTATGCATATTAACAAGCCTCAGTTGATAAAATCTCAAGCTCAGCCCACCATAGAGGAGAGATTCTTGGGGTTGCCCCATCTGGTCCAATATCTGTTATCTCTCTCAATCTGGAAGAAACCTCTCTCATTGTCGGTCGTCGTCTTGGTTCAGGATGTACACACATTTTAATCACAACAGCTATTCTCTCTAGCTGCTCTTCTTGGAAAGAATTTAAAGTTGGATCAACCATTTCTCTCAGGGATTCTCCTCCCCTAAGATAGTCTGACGCCCAGTCGTCAAGAGAACTACTGTTTGATGAGTAAGGGAGCCTACCAGTCATCATCTCAAACAGAACGACACCAAAGCTGTAAACATTGCTTTCTGGACTCGACACCATCTCAGCTGCATCTGTCTCATTCCAGAACCCAAAATCCGATATTTTGGCTGCAGAGTCTTCTGTGAGGTATACGGCAGAGGAGGTCAAGTTTTGCTTATTATATCGCTCTGAACCGCTATGTGGTAATGGAGTGGTATGAATACAGCGCTCCTTCCGTCCCGCTCTCTGGCTCCGCGTGGTTTGGCGTTTGGGGCTTCGGGCTGGGGGAATCAGGTCTCAGGGGAGTTCTGTTGGGTTGAGACTTGATTGGAGATTCGATGTAAAGTTGTGAGTAGAGGTGGCAATGGGCGGTTGGGTAAATGTGGCGGGTTAAAAATGATAAACATAAAATGGGTAATTATTCACCCGCATATTTGAATAGGGTAAAAATGAGTTGGGTAATAAATGAATTGAGTAAAATACTATTTACCTATTTTACCATATTTCCGTGAATAAATAGTTAATTTCACTTAAGAATTCTATATGGAGAAAAATATTTTAGTCTTTTTTTAGATGAAATCTCGTTGAATGCTTGACTTTAGTTTAATTTTATTATAAAGTTAAAAAACTTTTAAAAAAATTTCGTGGTTTGGGGGTTTTGGGGTCCAGGGTGGGATGAAGAAAAAAATAAAGTTAAAAATATTGTTTAAAGAAACTTAATATTTTTGAAGGGTTGGGGTTGGTTGGGGGTAGGGGTTGGGGGGACGATGGTTGGTTTGGGTTGGGTCCAGGGTAGGGTGAAAAAATAAATATTTGAAGTTAAATTTTTTAAAACAAACTTAATTTTATTTTGGGTGGGGTGGGGGTGGGGGTGGAGGTCGGGGGTGATGAGGGGACGATGGTAGCGATGAAAAACTGAAATTTGAAGTTGAAAATATTTTTTAAAAATAAACTTAAATTTTTATTTTTATTTTGGGGTGGGGGTGAGGGGGCTGGTGTGGGAGTGGGTTGGGGGGTCGAGGTTAAAGGTGAAAAAATGAAATTTTGAAGTTCAAAATATTTTTAAAAAATAAACTTTAATTTTTTGTTTTGGAAGCGTGGGGTGGATGTCGAGAGTTGAAATATTAATAGGGACCCATATATGAAAGCTTTGAAAAATCGCTTCTAAAACTTGGTAACAGAAGATTTTTTGAAAATTTGAAGAAAACTTGCAGTACTCATATTTGACCCGTAGTTTACCCATAATATACCCATATGTTAATGGGTAAAATATGGGTATAATCCCAAATATTACCCATATTTAAAATCACTCTTTCAACCCATATTTGAAGGGTTATTTGGGCGGATAATTGAAAAATGGGCTTAAATTGCCAGCACTAGTTGTGAGTTTTGAATGTCTCATATCACAGGTCGAGATCGAGTGTCGGGTCCTAGGTTGAAGTCGAGGTTGAAAGTTAGGTAAGGGTTGTGAGTAAGTTACCGGGTCCGAGTCGAGTTCCAAGTCATAGGTCAGGAATTAGGTTTGAGTTAGGGTCAAGTTCTTAGTCCCGAATTATGGTTAGGAGTTGGGTCTCATGTCAGTTACCAAGTTCAAGTCAGGAATAGGAGTCAGGTCACGGGTCCCTAGTCATAGTCAAGGTTGGAATCGATAGTTAGGCCTCAGATTGGGGTCGAGAGTCGGGTCGGATCAGGGTCAAATCCAGGAGTTGGTTCCCGAGTTAAGGTGAGGAGTCGGGGCCCAGATTGGGGTCGGAAGTTGGTTCAACATTGGAAGTCGAGTATGTATCTAACAGACTAATTAGCTAAGTTGTGTTAATTCAAACAGATGTCTAATCATAGTTAACACTACTACATTATATTTGAGTCTATAATTGAATACTAAAGTCTGAAAGTTTTACCATCAAGAAGTGAAGCTCGAAAGAGCTTTTGCTGAAAAATCATCTTCAGCTTTAAGACTTTTTTAATTGTGTGTTTTTATGGGATTAATATTGTATCCAATTTGTATTGATGGATTATAGAATGAGTTCAATCTTTAATAAAATGGGATAATACATAAATTTCCTCCTAAACTTGTCGACTTGTTTTAGAAATTGGGATAACACTTAAATTTTGCGGGGTTCTATGATCCTCACATACTAGCTCAAATTGATATAAACACCATGCCTCAAGGCCTAATGTAGCATAAAGAGTGCATTTTTATCATTGGAGAAGTATGGGTAGATGAAAATTCACAAAAAGATGAAAGAAAAACATGATTCGTAATTTGGCAGAATGCATAAACATGACCCTTAACTTAACTTTAGCGGACAACTATGCTCTCCAACTGAGTATGCACAAGTAGGCACTTAAACTTGTATAAAATTGAATAAGTAAACACACGTGTCCTGCACGGCATAATACATGTAGGACGTCATGTAAAACACAAATTTTCCATGTAGGACGGTTGTGTCTATTTGTTCAATTTTATACAATTTTAAGTGTCTACTTGTGTACATCCAATGTTAAAGGTCATAGTTTTCAATTGATGTCAAGTTAAGGGTCATGTTTATGTATCATGTCAAACATAAATAAAAATGACACGAGAAAAAAAAAGTTATGTCGATCACATGTGGCAGAGTGTGACTGCGTGAACACCACCTTCCAACCACAGTGTGGTTTTTAGCACTCAGGGTGATATTTTTATGCTGAAATTACTTATCCTTGTATTATATTTTGATTGATTGTATTAAAAATAACACGTATTACATAATTTTTAAGACTATTCTTCCAAAATTTGTGGGATATGCAGTCTAATGCTCTCTTCATTTTATTTTATATGAGTTAGTTTAACTTGACAGAGTTTAAGAAAGAAAAAGGACGATTGAAACTTGTAGTCTAAAATACGTAATATTCCTTCTGCCTCAATTCATGTGTCACTTTTCGTTTTTTGAGAGTTAAGTTTGACCGGGAATCTGCCATGAAATCTTCATTTTTTTAAAATGAAAT
This sequence comes from Solanum sitiens, assembly GCA_016801875.1. NCBI lineage: Eukaryota > Viridiplantae > Streptophyta > Magnoliopsida > Solanales > Solanaceae > Solanum > Solanum sitiens. The sequence continues at coordinate 4,030,724 of JABWTJ010000080.1, forward strand.
TTATATATTTGTAAACTACGTAAGAAGTACTATAAGTCACAAAATTGACAATTCAAAATATTTAAAAGATATATGAAAAATGTATGGTCAAATATATACTTGTTTGAATCTCAAAATGCGAAAAATAACTCATAAATTGGGACGAAGGAAATATATGGTTATGTGACTATAATTTATTAGGCGTAAAATAAGTATTTTTAATTTTTAATTAATACTTAATATTAAAATGTGTCATTCTTTTTTAAATTAATTAAAAGGGAAAGTTAATCATATAAACTGAAATAGAGAAACAAATATAACAAACTTCTACTACAAACCATTCATTATATTGTTTGTTGGGAGAAATGGAAATCTTTGGCTGCTTGTATGTACAGGGAGAAGAATAAATTCTATTATTATCATCAGATGATAAAGCAGCACTGTATATGGAACACCAAGTTAAAGTTGTCATAAATGACTCCTTTCTACTATAACTTTGGACGATTCTTGGCCTATCCTATGTGATAAGATAGAAAGACTTAATTTATTCTATGGAACTCTATGATGCTGAAGCTTTATTTATTTTTGGCATAATATATAAATATATCTTTTAATTTAATTTCAATTAATATTAATATTTTTTAATTTTAGGTGTCGACAAGTAGATACACATGTCCGATTTTATGTGGCATGAAATACGTAGTACATCTATATCACGTAGGATGTGAATTGCCTCGTAGGAAAGGTGTTTACTTATTTAACTCTATATAATTTTAAGTGTTTGCTTATACACACTCAAAATTAGAAGACATAGATGACAACTAAAGCTATATTAGAAAGTATAATTTTAAGTGTCTGCTTATACACACTCAAAATTAGAAGACATAGATGACAACTAAGGCTATATTAGAAAGTATATTTTTATATTATACTTTTATTCTATGATACTGAAGCTTTATTTATTCTACTTTTCTCAAAATGTACATTATTTAATATAATATTAATAATATAAGCGGACTTGCAATCACACAGTGGAAAATCTGTATATAATACTCATATATAATTTTTTATTCTCCATCTCTCATCCTTCACCTTCTAGAGAAGTTGAGTAGAGAAGAAACTCAAGGAAATTCCACCTTAGCTTTTTAAATTCATAAACATACAATTCAAAGAGGTGTTATTTTTAAATGTTTTTTACATTATCCCACCATAGCTTTTACACATGCACCCTGTACGTATGTATGTACTCTTAATTTGCTACCTCATGTGACATTATGTATGTGTTTTATACATGTATATATTAATTATGTATGTATTCCTTCCTGATCAAATATTAGTTTATTTTTCTAACAGGTTATGACAAGACATGTATGTAGGGTTCTTTTCGTAAGTAGAAATAATTTCCCTTTTTTCTTTGTCTTTTCATTTATTATTTATTTTGTAACGAATAGGATTTTTAAAAACAGTCTTTTGTAGGAATTAGAGTTGAAGAAAGAAGGATGACACACTCCATTGATATCACCCCAATAGATGACCGAATTCCATTGCTTCGTCAAGCTAAAAAAGATGAGGTCTCTCTCAACTATATAAATTTGTTTTAGATTTCTTTAGCCCATTTTTTAGGAAAAAGGACAAAAATACCCTCGAACTATCGTAAATGGTATGCAGATACCCTTCGTCATACTTTTGAGATATTGGTGTCCCTACCGTCCAAATTACTAGAACATATATATCCTTTATACCAACAGATATACACGTGTCATAATATTATCCGTCAACCCAGCTAATAAGATTGCACCACATGCCTCTAGTTAGTCTTCTGTTAGAGTGAAGGGCATATACGCTCTAATTTTTGGACGGAAGGGGCATCAATGTCCCAAAAGTATGTCAAATGGTATCTTCATATTATTTACAATAGTTAAGGGGTATATTTGTCATTTGTCCCTTCTCAAATTAAATATAGGGAAAAAGGAAAAATATACCCCCAGAACTATCGTAAATGGTACGCAGATACACTCCATCATACTTTTCGAACATTGGTGCTCCTGTCGTCCAAAAACTAGAATATATATGCGTTTCACTTCTAACGGAAGACTATACAGGGACACGTGACACAATTTTATTCATCGATCCGATTTTAATAAATATTGGGTCGGTGGATAGGATTATGACACTGTGAATATCCGTTATTAGAAGGGTATATATGCTCTAGTTTTTGGACGACATGGATATTAATGTCCCTAAAGTAAGAGTATCTACATACTATTAACGATAGTTTGAGGATATCTTTTGCTACATGCATGCATGAATTTCAAGAGATTTGTAAAATTTTAGAAACAAATTTCTTTCATGTAATTTCAAGAGATTTGTAATACATTCACTAACAATGACCCTACACCTTTTGAATTTTATTATTTGAGTCGGGTCTGGAAGGGTAAACGAAATTGTATGGTAATATTCATTAAAGTCGGGTGACACTTATGAGATTAAAGAATATCAATTTTGGATTATTTTTTTCTTGAATTCATCTTTTATAACAAAATGGATGAATATGCATCTTTTTTTTTACTAGATCACAAAGTTGAAGGATATTTTTTGTCCTTTTTTCCCTAAGCAAAATAATGTAATTGCTTGCTTATTGCATAGTGCTTCTATTAAACATTTTAAAATTTCCTACTCTTCCGTTACAGATAGAAGAATGGAGGAAAGTGAATCATTTAATCGACATAAAGGAAAGATTTGATGAAATGTATAGGGATTTAGACAATTCATCTATTAAAACGTGTACCATATTCAAAGTAAATATGGGGCTACGCGAATCAAATCCAGCTGCTTATACACCAAAGATGGTGTCTATAGGTCCTTACCATAAGAAAAATCCTCAACTCCGTCCAATGGAAAAGTACAAACTATTGTACCTACGAAGGTTTCTTCAACGAAATGAGGCGCTTGATATGGAAATTTGCATCAGTGAATTGGAGGAATTGAAGGAAAAATCACTTAAATGTTATGACGATATAAAAGACCTTGGTAATGATAGTCATGAATTTTGTCAAATGTTGTTGCTTGATGGTTGTTTTGTGGTTGAATTTATTCGAGAGCATTGTCAAATGTGTCCAAAACAAGAAGATGAAGTTTTCAATTTTGGTGGTTACATATGTCATCAAATATTACGAGACTTAATGTTACTAGAAAACCAACTTCCTTTCTTTGTCCTCAACCAGCTTCATCACATGACAAAGCAAGATGATGAATTACAATTGTTGTTACTGGCGAATGTTTCGTTTATCTTTTTTGTTGACTTACCAAACATGATTCGTGCATCCTTTACGGAGACCGAATTTTGTAATGCAGGAAATATCAAACACTTACTTCATGCAGTACACATATTTTCATGTCATGGTCAGAATTCTGTGGAAAAACCTAAATATGACATAACGCGACAAAAGGCCATGTCAAATGCAACAGAGCTTTCCGAAGCTAGAGTTAGCTTCGTTAAAGTTGGATATTGTTATAAAGAAGATAATGGTGGGGATAACACAAGTTTATTTGATATAACATTCGAGAATGGATTGATGAAAATCCCCTATTTTGAAGTCTTTGGTTATACGGAAACCTTCTTGCGAAATCTCATTGCTTATGAGCAACAATCATCTGATGTACTACCTACATATTTCAGTGATTATGTAACTTTCATGGATCATCTTATCGATTCAGAAAAAGATGTTAATTTGCTTCGCCAGAAAGGAATCATAGAGAATTGGATGGGAGAGGACAAAGAAGTGGCTAGCATGTTCAACAAAATCAGAAATGGGGTCGGTGTTTATTCCAACTTCTATTACAGTGAAGATTAAAAAATGCAGTTGAACATTGTGAAAAACCATGGAACAAAATGAAGGCAAATTTTTTGCACAATTAACTAGTAGCCCTTGGGTAGGAGCTTCAACTTTGGCAGCCATCATACTCCTCATACTCACAACTATGCAAACTATTCTAACTTTCACAGGTCATGTTAAGAAGTAATTTTTGTTGTAACTATGTAACACAACTATTTATTGAGTCGGTATTTCCTCATTATGCAATTTTTGTGTTGATGGAGCATAATATAGTGTCACACCTCCATTATTGGGTAGGTTTAGAGTTTGACAATTTCAGTCCATATTATACTTCTTTTCTTTATTGGATAAAAGTCCATATTATGTTCCAATTGATTAAATATATGTTTCAATCTATTTTTAACCTATAATAATATACACAAGTATGGATATCCATATACAAACTTAGAGGCGGGATCGTGATCAGGAGTTAAATTGTCTTGAATCATGATAAGGGTGAAAGACCAAGGAAGTTGTATGACCTAAGCTAGAGCCCTACATGAGGTCTGATAACCTAAAAAGGGTTACAATGACATTTCAGACCTAATCTAATGAAATTAATTTAGTTTGGTAATTTTGGAAGTGAAGCTTCAAGAAACAACCATGACGCCCGGAAACTAGTCTAGTTGAACTAGTGTGTGGTAGGGTCTTGTGGTTGAGTTTTGGAGTGTAATATGAAGGTGAAATTTAGTATAAGGGGTTCCTACACCTAGATGTATATGTTTAGGTTTCAAACGTCCGGGTATAACTCCCCAAGGACTAACCTAAGGGTCCTTGAGGAGGACCCAAACGTTGGCCAGAAAAAAACGCTGTCAAAAGATAGCAGCCACTAACAAGCACTATTGATGGACCGTCAGTGGATTGACGAAGCGTGATTGCCTCCGTAGGCCAACACTTAGTTTTTTGGGAGATTAGATCCATTTTAACACCCTCAATCACGAACCACGCCCATGCAGGACGGGCCGTCAAGGTCATGGTTTGGGTCTGCAATTCTACAGCTAATTCGGCCAAGCCGTGGGTGGTTTGGTAAATTCCACCCTTGGATAAATAAATGGAGGGGATGATTATTTTAGGTTATTTAGGGTATTTTAAGTTATATTAAGCACTAAAACCTAGAATTAGAATTCATTCTTCAAAAACTAAACTCTTCCTGCCCTAAAGTTATCTCAAGATCACCACTGAAGAAGAAAGGAAAAAGGAGGCAGCAACTAGGTCGAATTCACCAAGGTTTAAAGCTTAGTTTAAGGCTTTGATCATAGGTATGTGAATCTCCTTAATCCATGGATTCTTCCATCCATGGAGCCCCCATATTTTCCCTCTATTGTGAAACCAAAATACCCCAATCTAGCTTGGGTTATAATTACATTGTGGGTAAGGCTTGATTGTGATTCCAAAGTAGTCGATAGCATTCAATTATGTTCGAATTATGTTTATATGATGATTATATGATGTTTCATGTGAATTATTTGATGAACCCTACTCTAAGATGATGAATGTGATCATTGGGGTTTAGGCCATTAGAGGTAAGGTTTAAGGTTCCAAATTGATCTTCTTAATTCAATTTTCTTGAAACTATTTGATCATATTTAGGAGCATCTAAAAATGAATTGAACTAGTTTTGGTTGAATAAGAAGGATTTTACTTGTAAAGTTAGAATTGAACATTTGTGATCAAGTATGACTAGAATTACCTTCTAATGATCAATGTGATTAAATAGCGTGTAATTAGACATGTATCATGATAGAATGAATCTAGTATTGAAAATAGGGCTTGTAGCCATTGTTGGTAGGTATTTGGGGGTGAAGTCATTATGAGGTGATGATGAGTTATTCTCCTTCTCTTATACACTTAGACATGAACAAACTAGGAGAACTAAGCTCTCTCACATAGAAGGATTCTAGGTTGAACTAATAACCTAAAATGAATCAAAGCATGTTATACTAGAACAGCATGAAGTTGAGACTTATGTTTCCTTCATGTAAGGCTTGGCTACTAAAATAAGACCAAGGTTGGTAGTTTGGGATAGTAGACTCTTACTCTCCTAAGAGTAGCTTGACTTGCATGTAAGGTGCACTTCATGAAATAGATTGAGTTAGATTACCCATGGTAGCTTGGGATGGTAGATCTCAAGGTATCTTAGGAAGGTGAATCTCATGATAGCTTGGGTTGGAGGAATTAAGCTCCCCCATGGTTAGCTGGATCATGCATTGGTAGAATTCTTTTCATGGTAGCTTGCATTAGTATAGGCAATGTAGCCTAGGATGGAGGATTGATACTCCCTTAGGGTATCTTGAAGTAGCATGACTAGAATGTCTTCATAATAGCTTGACTTGGTTAGGCTAAAACTATTTAATGGTAGCTTATTGAGACATATGACTCTTTTAAGGATAGCTTAGGGTTGTGGATTCATACTCCCCTATAGATAGCTTGCATCTTGATTAGTGGTTGAATGGTGGCTAGGTTGGTATACTTGTAACTTTCCTATGATAGCTTGGATTGCATGATATGATTTTTATCCTTCATGGTAATTAGGCCTAGCATGATAGTATGTTATTCTTTGATAAACTAGTATGAAAGATAGTCAGCATTGAGTAAGCTAGCCTAAATGAGTACTTAGTGTGAATGGTAGAATGGATGTCATTCATACGTGGCACAAGTATGACTTGAAGCTACTTATGAATGTCCTCTTATGAAGTATGCCTAGCTTGGGTAGTGACTATAGTTGCATTACATGATATGAATGTCTTAAGATGATAGTTCCTTGTCAAATATGAAAGTATATCAATAGTGATATTTAGAAATGGTAACACATGAATAGGGTGACTTCAAGATATGCTTAATATGTGTGGTAGAATAAGATTCCCCACATGCATTGCACAAGTGTGCCTTGAGTTTACCAAGGGGTATAGTGCTTTTATGTCATGAAAGCCTAGGTCTTCATTATGAAGGTAGACTATGACCAAGAATGAACAAAGAGAGGTACTTATCTTAGGGGATGTTATCTTGGCATTGCACAAGTATACTTAAAGGTGGCTTGTGAGGTAGTTCACTTGAGTATGAAGTACTAATGGTTGAAGTATGAACTCATCTATGTTTTATTTTAACTTGTTATGTTATGATTAAGTTATTATCTCTTATGCTTATGTCTTATGTTCACTAGCCATTTGAAATGCTCGTATGATGTTATGTTAGCTTTCATACTTAGTACTTTTGTACTAACGCATTGCCTACATTCTAACTAAATGTAGGGTTGGAGATTGAGTTGCTTGGAGAGTAGAGTTTTAAGGACTCTGAAGAAGTGAAGAAGTGGTGAGTCCTCATAGCTTCGAGGACAAACCTTTATGTTCCTTTTATGTCATTTACTTTTATGTCTAGAATTTATGTGGGTTGCGTCCCAAGACTTTTATTCATGTCATTTATAGATTGTTTGAGACAATGATGTTACAAAGACTTTCGCTTTTATGAAATACTTTTTGAGTTATGTTTTAAAGAAAGTTTTAAATTCTTCCATATTTTCTATGATTTTATGTAATGAATGCTAAGGGATTGTATAATATCTCTCCGAGATCGAATACGCCATGTTACGACTAGGGGGTTCTCTCAAGTTGTGACAAACTTGATATCAGAGCGTAAGGTTGTGAAATGGTCTTAGGATGTCTCAAATCATATCTAAGTAGAGTCTTGTTCATGGGTGTGATTCGCGACACATTTCATGAACAACAGGTTATTGGATGTTTAGGAACAATCTCACTTCTTCATTCTTTTAGTCGTGCCATAGAGGTTTAGCTCTAGTATGTATTTCTTCTAATGTTTGCCTATGATTTTTTTAGGTTATGGCAAATACTAGAGCTAATGCTAAGAGAGTTGAGGGAAGCAAAGTTGGAAGAATTCATCAACCTCAAGCAAGGAAATATGAGTGTTAAGGAGTACCCTTTGAAACTTACTCTTTTGTTTAAGTATGCTTTAAGCTTGGTAGCCAATCCTAGGGATTTGATGAATAGGTTTATGGCAGGAGTATCCGACTTGGTTGAAGAAGAATTTCATATGGCAATGTTTGTTGATGATATGGATATCTCTCGTCTCATGGTGTTTGCTCAACAAATAGAGGAGTCAAAACTCAAGAAGGAGAGAGTTAGAGAAAGGAAGAGGTCTAGGTCGGAAGGGGATAAGTCTTTTTATGATGGGTCTGATGGACATGGTCATTCTAAGAATCGACAAAAGTTTTGCGTACAAGGGTATTCTAATGCACCTAAGTACAAGTATGAGAGGGTTTCTAACCCTAGATCGCAAGGGAAAGGCAGTGAGTCCCTATGGACTACTTGTACTATGTATGGTAAGAGGCATGAGGGTAGGTGTTTAACCGGTAGAGATGGTTGTTATGGATGTGGTGAGAGTGGCCACATGAAGAAAGATTGCCCAAAGGCAAAGGCTAATATGAGAGAAGGTAAGCAAGGTGCTCCAAGTGGAGTGGGTGATGAGCCTCAAGGAAGAATAGGTTTTATGCTATCAAATCTAGAGAAGATCAAGAGTTATCTCCTCACGTCCTTTCCGGTATGTGCTTCTTTTATGATTTTAGAAAAAATTCAAGATTTCTTGTCTTATGACTTGGTATGAAGGACTTGATGATGTTTGTGAAGGTGTGTAGGCCTTGCTAGAATTGATGTATTTTCATTGTGTTGCCTTTTGTTATAGCATCTTAAGTCAATGAGCATTTTATAAGTCTATGTTGAGCATGTTAAGCTAGGAGATGTTAGATTCTCCTTGGTAATGAGTAATATATTTCATTCATGTATTTTGAGTTGCATTGAATATATCTAGCTTGGAATTAGAGTTTCCTTGGTTGGGTGTGTGCATTTAGAAATAATTCATACATGATGGGCTGCTAGTCTTGAGTCGTGGCGTTTCCCTATCAAGGTTTAAGGTGTCATTCAGGGACGAATGTTCCCAAGGGGAGAATATTTAAACACCCCAAAAGTCGTATGACCTAAGCTAGAGCCCTACATGAGGTCTAATAACTTAAAAAGGGTTAAAATGATTTTCTAGACCTAATCTAATGAAATTAACTTAGTTTGATAAATTTGGAAGTGAAGCGTCTAGAAACGACCATGACGCCCGGAAACTAGTCTAGTTGAACTAGTGTGTGGTAGGGTCTTGTGGTTGAGTTTTGGAGTGTAGTATGAAGGTGAAATTGAGTGTTAAGGGTTTCTACACCTAGATGGACATGTTTAGGGTCCAAACTTTTGGGTACGACTCCCCAAGGACCACCCTTTGGGTCCTTGAGGAGGACCCAAATGTTGGCCAAAAAAACTGTCAAAAGACAGCAACCACTAACGAGCACCATTGACAGACCGCCAATGGATTGACGGAGAGTGGATGGCCTCCGTAGGCCAACACTAAGGTTTTGGGAGCTTATATCCATTTGACCACTTTCACTCACGAACCACGCCCATGCAGGACGGGCCGTCAACACACCTAAAGTCCGTAGGTGGGGGTCGTGGTTTGGGTCTGCGATTCTGCAGCTAATTCGGCCAAGCCAAGGGTGGTTTGGTAAATTTCACCATTGTCTGAATCAATGGAGGATGGCTATTTTAGGTTATTTAGGGTATTTTAAGTTAGATTAAACACTAAAACCTAGAATTAGGATTCATTCTTCAAAAACTAAACCTTTCGCTCCCTAAAGTTCTCTAAAGATCACAATTGAAGAAGAAAAGAAGAAGGACGAATAAACTAGGTCAAATTCACCAAGGTTTCACGCTTAGTTTAAGAATTTTATCAAAGGTATGTGAAGATCCTTCATCCATGGAGCCACCATAGTTTCCCTCAATTGTGAATCCAAAATACGTCAATCTAACTAGGGTTGTGATTACATTGTGGGTAAGGCTTGATTGTGATTCCAAAGTAGTGGATAACATTCAATTATGTTTGAATTATGTTTATATGATGATTATATGATGTTTCATGTGAATTCCTTGATGAACCCTAATCTAAGATGATGAAGGTGATCATTGTGGGTTTAGGCCATCATAGACAAGGTTGAAGGTTCCAAATTGATCTTCTTAATTTAATTGTCTTGGATACTATTTGACCATTTGGTTGAATAAGAAGGATCTTGACTTGTAAAGATAGAATTGGACCTGTATGGTCAAGTATGACTAGAATTACCTTCTAATGATCAAGGGGGGTGAATAGCTTGTAATTAGACATGGATCATGATAGAATGAATCTAGTATTGAAAATAGGGTTTGTAGACATTGTTGTTAGGGCTTTGGAGGTGAAGTCATTATGAGATGATTGTGATGAGTTATTCTCCTTCTCTTATACACTTAGACATGAACAAGCTAGGACAACTAAGTTCTCTCACATAGAAGGATTCTAGGTTGACCTGATAACCTAAAATGAATCAAAGCATGTTAGACTAGAATAGCTTGAAGTTGAGACTTGTGTCTCCTTCAGGTAAGGCTTAGCTTACTAAAATAAGACCAAGGTAAGAAGTTTGGTATAGTAGATTATTACTCTCCTAATAGTAGCTTGACTTGCATGTAAGGTGCACTTCACGGAATAGCTTGAGTTAGATTACTCATGGTAGCTTGGGATGCTAGATCTCATGGTAGCTTGGGATGGTAGATATCATGGTAGCTTGGGATGGTGAATCTCATGATAACTTGATTTGAGGAATTAAGCTCCCCTATGGTTAGCTTGGTCTTGAATTGATAGAATGTTTTTCATGGTAGCATGCATTAGTATAGGCAAGGTAGCCTAGGATGGAGGATTCATACTCCCCTAGGGGTAGCTTTAATTAGCATGACTAGAATGCCTTCATGATAGCTTGACTTGGTTATGCCAAAACCATTTCATGGTAGCTTAGGATTGAGACATACGACTCTCCTAAGGATAGCTTAGGGTTTAGGATTCATACTCCCCTATAGATAGCTTGCATCTTGAATGAATGGTTGCATGGTGGATAGGTTGGTATACTTGTATATATGATGTTTTTCCATGGTAGATAGCTCTAGCATGATAGTATGCTATTCTTTGATAAACTATTACGAAAGATAGTTAGCATTGAGAAAGCTAGCCTAAATGAGTACTTAGTGTGAATTGAAGAATGGGATGACATTCACACATGTCACAAGTATGACTTGAAGCTACTTATGAAATGTCCTGTTATGTAGTATGCCTAGCTTGGTAGTTACTATAGTTGCCTTCCATGATACGAATGACTTAAGATGATAGTTCCTTGTCAAATATGAAAGTAGGTCAATAGTGACATTTAGAAATAGTAACACGTGAATAGGGTGACTTCAAGATATGCTTAGTATGTGTGGTAGAATGGGATGCCCCACATGCAATGCACAAATGTGCCTTGAGGTTACCTAGGGGTATAGTGCTCTTATGTCATGAAAGCCTAGGTCTTGATTAGGAAGGTGGATTATGACCAAGAATGACCAAAGAGAGGTACTTATCTTAGGGGATGTTATCTTGGCATTGCACAAATATACTTGGAGGTGGATTCTGATGTAGTTCATTTGAGTATAAAGGACTAATGATTGAAGTATGAACTCATGTGTTAACTTGTTATGTTATTTATCTCTTATACTTAAGTCTTATGTTGACTAATTGTACTAACGAATATTTCCTACATTCTAACCAAATGTAGGGTTGGATCTTGAGTTGCTTGGAGGGTAGAGTTTCATGGACTTTGAATAAGTGAAGAAGTGGTGAGTTCTCATAGCTTCGAGGAGAAACCTTTATGTTCCTTTTATGTCATTTACTTTTATGTCTAGACTTTATGTGGGTTGCGTCCCAAGACTTTTATTCATTTCATTCATAGATGGTTTGAGACAATGATCTTAGAAATACTTCCGCTTTTATGAAATACTTTTAGAGTTATGTTTTAAAGAAAGTTTTAAATTCTTCCATATTTTCTATGATTTTATGTAATGAATGCTAAGGGCTTGTATAAAATCTCTTCGAGGTCAAATACGCCATGTTACAACTAGGGGGTGCTCTCGCGTCTTGACACAGGGTCGGGTCGAGATCGGGAGTTGAATCGTGGGTCCCGGATGGAGGTGGAGTCTCGAGTCAGGGTTAGAAGTCAGTTCAAGGTCAAGAATAGGGTCTGAAATCTGAGTCAAGTGTCAAGTCCTATGTTGAGAGTCAGGTCAGGTTTAAGTTCCACATCTGAAATTAGGGTTGGGAATTAGGTCTCGGTTTAGTGTTAGGAGTCGTAGAGTTAAACTGGTTTGGATCAAATACATGATCAATTTTAAATTTTTTGAAAATATAACCTACTAAAATTTTGAATATATCATTTATAAATTTTTAAATGTAAATACTGACAAGCTTATGATGAAATTTCTCACCAAAAAAATAGATCGAAAGATACACCAATGGAAAGAAACCATCTAAATTTAAAAATGCATAATAAAAAACAGATTCTCACAGAAACAGTGAGAAACTTTCAAAGAAATTTCATATGTAAATATAACTATTATTTTTTCTCTGATACAATTTTACCAAAATATTTATGAAAATAACTACTAAATATCTTTCCATGAAAAATTTCAACGAAAAATTAATAATATTTTCATAAATATATCTCTCTTTTGTAGGAATTATACATCACGGAAAGAAAGTTATCAAAGAGGGATGTCACACTCTATTGAGATTACTCAATAGATGACCAAAGTTCACTTCTTCATCAAACTAAAAAAGATGAGGTCGGTCTCAATCAACATACATGCAGTACCTTTTTTTCTTCTTTTTGTATTAAATGCAAGGTTAGAAGTAATCAAATTATTATATAGTTATGATTAAATCATCTTATTATATTATAAAAAGGGAAAATTTTCAAAACAACAATATTTTAGCTTTTAGTGAGATTCCTTAGCAACAGTTATTTATTTAAAATGTCATTATTTTAGTTTATTAAGGAATTAGTTATGTGTTTACTATTCATTTGAAAGGAATACAAATAATTAATAACAAAACAGAGATAATCAAAGAAAATAATATTTCAAATAAGATAATTTTTGAATTTAAACCAACAAAGTTATGTCACCATAATTACTAATCATAACTTTAAGTAGGCCTAGTTTTTTTTGCACTACTCTTAAGCCTTTTCATCTTTTATTTTTGGAATTAACATTTGCAAAATTTCTTTCTTATTATATGTGTTTGGTTCCATAATCAACCTGATTTTTTTCTCCCTTATTCTTCAAATTTATAATATTAATTTTTAACACTTCATTGAAAACACTCAATCTATGTCGAATTGAAGTCGATAATTTAAGATTTTCGTTGGCAGTGAAGAATATTTTAGAATAAAAAATAAAAAAGAAATACAAAATTTGTTGGCAAACAAAGTGAGATTGAAATGTAAAGTGAGCACAAAAAGTTTAAAACTTGTTGTCATACATTTAAATTGATATAAAATAAATAAAGAAATACCAAAACTTGTTAGCATAGAAAGTGGAAATTAAATACAAAATGATTTTGAAATACAAAGTGAGCACAAAAAAATACAAAATTTATTGGCATAGAAAGTGAGAATGAAATACAAAATGATATTGAAATACAAAGTGAGCACAAAAAATATAGAAAACTTGTTGGCATAGAAAGTGAGAATGAAATGCAAAGTGAGATTGAATAACAAAATGATATAGAAATACAGAATGAGCACAAAAAAGTACAATTTTTTTTGGCATATAGTTAGAACGAATACAAAATAAAAAAATACAATATTGTATGAAGCCTAATTTAGAATAGCATACAAAATTCTGTAAAACTATTTAACTAGTGTCCTATAATATAATACAATATTAAACATATAAATAATTTGAAATGACTACCACATACACAATAAATATAAGTTACACCTAAAAAACTCAAATTTTAGCAAGATACCTACCACATGAGTTTTGTAATTGATACAAAATGCAATAGACCATACAAACAATAAAGGATGCAATTTGATAATTTAAATATAAAATGCAACATGACATAAAGTTATTCTTCATCACTTTGATCTTCAACAATTTCATCAACTTCTTCAGCACTCATAATTATTATTATTTTGAACTATTGAATTCATCAGTCGGGTGGGTAGGATCATGTTGAAATTCAGATTTTCCCTCTTCATAATCGGAATCTACAACATAATCGTCGTTTAAATAAATCTCAGTAAATAAACGAAATTATCTGTGCCAATAAAGAAATATCTTGAATTAAACTAGAGATTTTGTTGAACAATTTGGAAAAATCTTCAAGAAAGAGGAGTTAGAAAACGTGAGAGGTGAGAGGGGGGAAGAGGGGGATAACGTGAAATAAGGAGAAATAAGGTTAATGAGTAGTGGTTTAATTATTTTTTTTCTTTTTAAAAGTTTATTGGTTTTAGAATTTGGTCTAATATAGGAGTGTTTTGATAAATAAAAAGAAAATTAAAATAATAAAATCTAAATACAAAATATTTTCTAAAATATTGCTATTCTGACATTTTAAATAAATATTTTAAAACGTTGTTGTTTTAACTATTTATGTTATGTATTATGACTTAATTGCTAATTTTCCTATTAAGATGGTAAGAATGTTAGCCAACAGTTAGATCATCATTTTATCCCTATATTAAACTAAAATCTTATAAACTATTAAATAAATAAAAATAAATAGTAAATCATCATATTAATAGTAAATCATCATATTACTTTCACTTCTTATCCATGATCTAAAATGGGTTAATGTCATATTCATGAAAACTCTTTGTGTTCCTCAATTCTATTTTATAAATACTGACATTTGACACACTTAAAATAATTTTTTTAAAATGAGAAAATGTCTATGTTTCCTTCTCTTGTTTCTTTTATTTGTTTTGTGTAATGTTTATGTTTCATGTTTCCTTTCATTGTATAGCATTCTATTTTTTGTTGTTATTATTATTGAGCGTATCTGCGCGATGCGTGGTTAATTTATAAATATAATTATTAATATTGATTTATTGACAATTTCAAAGTTTAACTAATTATCAAATGGTATTATGAACTTATTTGAGATGATATTATCATTCACATTGATATGTTATAATAGAATATTTATGTAAATAAATCAATATATAAACATAGTTCAATGTCTAGATTTGACAATAATAATTTTTAATATTATATAATTAATTAAATATTAAATTTTTCAAATGCATCAATACTCTCACGCCATTCATATTATCCTCCTGTTAGAATACCAAAGATATACATCAAATAGTAGGCATATTATTCAAGTTTATAGATATTTCTTTAATTTTTGATAGATATAAGATACAAACACTTCAAATAAAATGATAAGTAGTTTTTTTTCCATTCAGAAACAGAAAAAGACATTTTAAATACGTGTAAAATAAACTTTTGTACATTGAATAAAATATTACTTTTTAAGAATAGATTATATATAAATTGCTCCATTAAAGTAATAGCAATATACAAACTTATTTTTGCTAAAATTTTCAAAGCTTATTCAAATGTTATCCCAAAAAAATGAAGAATCGTACAAATGAGTAACTGAAAAAATCAAAATTCTTAAAAATAAGTACTCGAAATTTGAAACAGCATCTCTCACATTTATATTTGGCTCATTATTGTTACATTGCATTGATATACAATTAAATAACATCTTCAATAATAACTTTAACAATATCTCAAAAGTAAATAATAAAGATTTTAATTTAATAAATTCACACACCAACCATCCTATAAAAAAACAATAAATTTAAACTTATTATAAAAAAAAGCTCAGAATAATATAATGTAATAAGAAGAAGAAGACAAGAAGTAACAGATGGAGGAGAGAACTATTCTTATTCAAGTGTGTCTTTCAAATGGTGAATGATATCTCTATTTATAGTGTTGAGATATCACTCCCAAAAGTCATCTAATTAATAGATATATAGTTATCTTGGAAGTTCTTATCACCTTAGAAGCACCTATACATGAATCCAATTAATAGTTGGCTAAGTCTAATGGATAATCCACATATACAATACAATGGATTTATAACACTCCCCCTTGGATATCCATAGATAATGTGCTTCGTTAAAACCTTACTAGGAAAAACTCAATGGAAAAAAGCCTAGTGAAGGAAAAAGAGTACACACATCTCATAATACACTTTGAATGTTACCTCGTTAAAAAACTTACCAGAAAAACCCAACTTGGGACAAAACCATAGTTAAGGAAAAGAGTACAACGTGTATTACACTCCCCCTGATGAAAAACTTCACTTGATATCTCGGAGACGGTGCATGCCAATCTTGTATCTCAATTTCTCAAACGTTGATGTTGGCAATGCCTTAGTGAATAAAACAGCAAGATTATCACTTGAACGGATTTGTTGAACTTCTATCTCACCATTTTGTTGAAGATCATGCGTGAAAAAGAACTTTGGTGAAATGTGCTTTGTCCGGTCTCCTTTGATGTATCCTCCTTTTAATTGACCTATACATGTTGTATTATCTTTGTACATTGTGGTTGGCATATTATTTTTCAAAGAAAAACCACACATTTCCTGAATATGATGGGTCATTGATCTCAACAAGACGCACTCTCGACTTGTTTCATGGATGGCTATTATTTCTGCATGATTTGAAGAAGTGACTATCAACGTTTGCTTCATTGATCGCCAAGATATTGCCGTGTATCCACATGTAAACAAATAGCCTATTTATGACCGAGCTTTATGCGGATTAGATAAATATCCCGCATCTACGTAACCAATTAGTTTTGACTTGTATTCATTGAAATAGAATAAACCCATGTTCATGGTTCCCCGAAGATATCGAATTATGTGTTTAACATCGTTCTAATGTCTTTTTGTTGGGGAGGAACTGAATCTTGCTAGTAGATTTACTTCAAAATAGATATCTGGTCGATTATTGTTAGCAAGGTACATTAGTGCCCCGACTGCACTAAGGTAAAGAGTTTCATCACCAAGAAGGTCTTCATACTTTTCTTGAGGTCGAAATCAATATGTATTGATGTCAAGCGATCTTACCACCATTGGGGTACTCAATGGATGTGAGTTGTCCATGTAAAATCTCTTTAAGATCTTTTCAATGTACGTTGATTCATGGAAAAGTATTCCTTTTGACAAATTCTCAATTTGTAGGTCAAGACAAAATTGTGTCTTGCCTAGATTTTTCATTTCAAATTCTCTTTTCAGACACTCAACAGCTTTTAAAAGCTCTTTACGAGTGCCAATGATATTCAAATCATCAACATATACAGCTATTATAACAAATTCAAATTCCGACCGTTTAATGAAAATGTAGGGACAAATCGGGTCATTTTGTACCCTTTCTTTAATAAATATTCACTCAGACGATTGTACCACATCCTCCCTGATTGTTTCAATCCATACCATGATTTCTGAAGCTTTATTGAACAAGTCTCTCTTGGATCTTGTATGCTTCAGGCATTTTGAATGCTTCAGAAATTTTCTTGAAAATATCGTGGTCCAATGAGCCATATAGATAGGTTGTGACAACGTCCATTAGACGCATTTCAAGCTTTTCATGAACTGTCATATTTATGAGATATCTGAAGGTAATTGCATCTACCACAGGAGAATATGTCTCCATGTAATCAATGTCAGGTCTTTGAGAAAAACCTTGTGCAACAAGTCGGGCTTTATATCTCACGACTTTACCTTTCTCATTTATTTTTCGTATAAAAACTCATTTTTACCCAACTGGCTTGATACCTTCAGGTGTTCAGATTATTGGTCCAAAAATTTTTTCTAGTGAAGTCAATTCTGCTTGAATTGCATCCTTCCATTTTGGTCAATCATTTCTCTGTCTACATTCATGAACAGATTTTGGCTCAAAATCTTCATCTTGTTACATTATGTCTATAGCAACATTATAGGCAAATAGGTTGTCAATCACAACATTATTTCGGTTCCTCATCTTTCTCGTCGAGACATAATTCACTGAAATTTCATTGTTTTCATAAGTTTGAACCTCCTCGGATATTTCATCATTTGTTATGACTTGGGTCTCATTTTGAAAAATTTCTTTCAACCCATGATCATCTTGATCACTTATTCCTTTTCTCTTTCGAGGATTTTTATCCTTGAAACCAATTGGTCTACCATGTTTCAAATGTGATCTCGGCTCATTTACCTTAACAATTTGTCCCGTCGGGACATCAACTCGAACTGGAGCATTAGCAGATGGAATATGCGATTTAGTAATCCTTGAAAAATTAGTAAAAGCATCTGGCAGCTGATTCGCAATATTTTGTAAATAAATTGTTCTTTGAACTTCTTGCTCACGTTGATTTGTTCGAGGATCCAGATGAGATAGAGATGATAAATTCCAATCTATCTCTTTTTCCAACTGCTTATGTTCTTCCGGTAATGTTGGGTATACTGATTCATTAAAATGACAATCAACAAATCTTGCCTTAAATAAATCTTCAGTCATAGGCTCCAAATATTTTATGATTGAAGGAGATTCATATACAACATGTATCCCCAACCTCCTTTGGGGCCCCATCATTGTGCGTTGTGATGAAGCAATTGGGACATACACCGCACATCCAAAAACTCTAAGATGGAAAATGTTTGGCTCTTGACCAAAATCCAATTGCAATGGGGAGAATTCATGATAATTTGTCGACCTTATGCGCACAAGTGCTGCTGCATGCAAAATAGCATGCCCCCACATAGACACAGACAACTTTGTTCTCATTATCAATGGTCTAGCTATCAATTGCAGACGTTTAATCAATGATTCTGCTAGACCGTTCTGAGTATGAACATGCGCAACTAGATGTTCAACTGTTATACCAGTAGATATACAATAATCATTAAATGCTTGAGATGTAAACTCACCAGCATTATCTAGATGGATTTTCTTTATTGTATAGTGTGGAAATTGTGCTTTCAATCTTATTATTTGAGCCAACAATCTCACAAAAGCCATGTTGCTAGTTTATAATAAGCACACATGTGATCATCTTGTAGAAGCATCTATCAAGACCATATAATATTTAAAGGGTCCACATGCAGGTTGAATTGTTCCACATATATCACTCTGTATACGTTCTAGAAACGCAGGGGATTCAATTCCAATCTTAACTATTATGGTTTAATGATCAACTTTCCTTGAGAACAAGCAGCACAAGAGAATTCCTTTGATTGAAGGATATTTGGGCTCTTTAAGGTGTGCCCATGTGAATTCTCAATTATTTTGTGCATCATATTAAATCAGGGATGGCCCAACCGGTCATGCCAAATGATAAAATCATTAAAATTAATAAACCTTTTGTTTACCACGACATGTGATTCAACTGTACTTATACTTGTATAGTACAATCCAGAAGAAAGTGCAGGTAATTTTTCATGCACAATTTTCTTCTCAACATTAATTGTAGTAATGTAAAGGTATTCAACCTTTCCTTCATTACTCGTCACAACATGATAGTCATTTTGGCGAATAACTTTGAAACTTAATAAGTTTCTTTGAGACTTACTACAATATAATGCATTATCAATGGTCAATATTGTCCCTCCAGGTAGTAATAAGGTTTCTCTTCCAGATCCCTCAATTAATTTTGTACTACCTGATATTGTGTTGACATATGCCATTTTCATAACCAAATTAGAAAAATATTTTTTTTTCTTTTAAATTGTATGCGTTGTAGCACTATCAAGAAGGCATACATCCCCATTACTCATCTTGAATCTAATTGACAACTGGGGATTTCTATTAATTTTCATTAAAATAAAAATACATTAAAAGAAGTACGAAACAAAGCTAACAACGGAAATTTAAATACTTCAACATGAAGAACATGTTAATTAAAAACACATAAGTAAAATATTAACAGACTTCATTCCCCAGCTAAAAGATCAAACATCAGTTTCGATTTCCAAAGAAGTCATCAACTTCCATATGAGTAATGTCACCAAGGTCATCAAAACATCATCCTTTAAAGCCAAATTTGCTTCAACATCCTTATCATATTTCTGAGATGTTCCAGTTTATCATCTTTAAGAGTCATATGTGACTCAGCTCGAGCATTGGAAGAGGAAGCACCACTTTTATTTCCTTTCCTTTTAAAGTAATTTTGGTAGAGCCTAACAAAATGCTCATGTGTGCGACATTCATTCTTCCAATGGTCTTTCATGCCACAACGATGACAATTACTTTTTGAGGGGTTATTTTTAGAACTCATGTTGTTCTCCCTTTTATTATGACCACCACCTCGACGATTGATGTATCGTCTCTTTTCTTTGCCATGTCCTCGTGCATTGTTATAGCCCCGATGATCATCTCTTTTTACTTTAGATTGATCACGTGTTTCCACCACATTTGCCTCCGGTAATGGAACAGCTCTAGTGGGACGAGCTTCATGATTTTTCATTAAAAGAGCATTATGTTGCTCAGCCAACAAAAGACATGAGATCAGTTCAGAATATTTCTGAAAATCCTTTTTGCGATATTGTTGCTGCAATATCACATTTGAGGCATGTAAAGTAGTAAGTGTCTTTTTCAACATGTCCTCATCTTGTATAGCCTCCCCACATAATTTCAATTGGGAGGTTATCCTGAATACAACTCTGTTATATTCAATTACGATTTTAAAATCTTGAAATCGTAAATGCATCCACTCATAACGAGCTCTTGGCAACATTGTTGCCTTTAGGTGATCATATCTCCCCTTTAAATCACTCCACAATTCAAGTGGATCTTTTAGCGTCAGATATTCAATCTTCAGGTCCTCATCAAGATGATGACGAAGGAAAATCATAGCATTCGCCTTATCTTGGCTCGATGCTTCATTTCTCTGAGTAATGGTGGCATCAAGACCTTTAGCAGCTGAGTGAATCTCAGCATCGAGTACCCATGAAAGATAATTCTTTCCAGAAATATCTAATGTCACGAACTCAAGTTTGGATAAATTCGACATAATAAGATTATGAGAGAATATGTGAATTAAATAAGAATATTTATATAATACCTTTGCAAGCAGCAACTTCGTGCTGATAACATATTATAAAGAAAGCTCAGAATAATATAATGTAATAATAAGAAGAAGACAATATAAGATGGAGGAGAGAACTATTCGTATTCAAGTGTGTCTTCCAAATGGTGAGTGATGTCTCTATTTATAGTGTTGAGATATCACTTTCAAGTCATCTAATTAATAGATACATAGTTATCTTGAAAGTTATTATCACCTTGGGAGCACATATACATGAATCCAATTAATAGTTGGATAAGTCTAATGGATAATCCACGTATACAATACAATGGATTTATAACAAAACTCATTAAATATTATATAAACAAAAAATAAATATATCAAAAAAAAATGAAGAATAATTCTTTTTACACTTTTCAAAATGACTATTTCCTAATTAGTTGGTTTTATCTACACATTATAAATATACTTTTGATAGTAAAATTTTAAAAAAAAAAGAAAATTAAAGAAAAAATATGAGCAATTAAAAAAATCTTATTAGGATTTTTAAATTAAATTTTCAAGAGTATTATCTTAAAATGTCAGGTAACTTTCCCTATCCTATTACTTATCATTTTTAAAATTTGATTAATACTTTCTTTTGAAATGGTTACATTGAAATTTTTGGAATTTTAATCTTTAAAGAATTGCTTAAAAAATGTCAACGGCTTTACCTCTTCTTTAAGTATATGAATA